>OZ004704.1:147586524-148272713 GCA_963924515.1 Vespertilio murinus
CTGACAAGCTCAGGGAAGGCCTGCACGGTAGTGTTGCAAAGGATGGTCCGAAATGAAACTTTAAAAGCAGTTATGGTGGGTAGTTGCATCTATGGTCAACCTTTATCTTTTTTTTTTTTTTTTTAGAGAAGGGAGAGGGCGAGAGAAATAGGAAACATCAATGAACGGCTGCCTTCTGCACATTCCCCACTGGGGCTCAAACCTGGGCATGTACCTTGACTGGACTGGAACCCAGGACCCAGGACCCCACCCCCTACCCCCATCCCCACCCCTACTAGAGTCCGCAGGCCAATACTCTACCACTGAGTTAAACCAGCTAGGTTTAACCTTTATCTTAACTGTGCATATCTATCTTGTTGCATCTAAGATAACATACCCTTTGAAATGTTTGGGTAACTTGTAACTTCCCTTTTTCCAGATCCCTTGGGGCACAACCTAAGGTGCCAGCATTCCAGGATGTATACCACAAATTCCTTCATTGTTATGTTAATTGTTCCTGCACCCACCTAAGCATGTGTCTATCATTTTATTTTTTATCCAATCCCAGGGATTTCCCCACCCTCCCTTCCCCCTTTGCTTCCTCCCACCTCTCGGATCTATCCCCAGTGGATTTCATGTAACCCTTCCTTTGACTGCAGTGTATAAATAGAGATATAACCCGCCCTTCTCCGGAGCATTAACTCAGTTGGGGTTCTGCTTCCTGTCTTGTGCCGACAGTTTGGCTCAAATAAACTCACACAAATTCTTTTTCAGGTTTCAACGTTGTCGTCTTTTTTTCACATTAACACTGATCTCATGTCCATATGGTACTACAATGTCCCACCAGAGTAACCTCCCAAAAATAAATTTTGAGTTTTACAAAGAATGGCTCTTTGATACTATGGTTAAAGAGCAAAATGTAGTTCTTCTAGATTATTCGTGTATGCGTTAGCCCATTACATCAATATTTACTGAATAGTTACTGGGCAAATATTGGTTGAACCTCTATTATGTTCCAAGCAATAACAGAGATTACTGTGGGAAACAGACAGGTGTGGTTTCTGCCCTCGTTGAAACCATCAGATAATTTTTGAAAAACAAGAAATACAGTTATTATGCTAGTGATAGGGCCACAAGGAAAAGCCCAGTGCTATGCAAGCAGAACTCCCCCTGGGAGCCCTGGAAAGGCTTGTCTGAGGAAGGGGGAGCACACAGGATCTACCCGGGGAGGACGAAGAGGGGTGCACGGAGTGAGAAACATCCCACACGGGAGAGCTAAATGTTCAACCCCTTCGGCCGGAAGGAAGACTGAGGAGCTCGGGGAACTGGAAAGAGGGGTGTGTAGTGGGGCAAGAGAGCAGGTTTACTTGTTCGTATGGAAAAGGACATGCAGATTATGGTTATTACAGTAGCTTTATCAACTGTGTTTCACGTACTCGCAACTGTAAACCTACTTTTGCCCCACCCTCCGTATGGAGGGAGAGGAGGAGAATGGTTTGGGATGAGGCTGCCTGGGCAAGCCTGCCAGGCAGAGGTAGGGGCCATGGTCATCATTTTAAGACACAGGAAAAGCCAGGGGCCTGCTTTAGGGGGTGGACGGAGCAGGCACAGAACTAGATTTGTGGCCTAAAAAGGTTACCGTGTTACCGTACGGTGGACAAAAAAAAGCGCCCTTTGGACTTTCTGGCGAGCCACCACAGAGCCTGCGCCGGAATGTTATGGCGGGGGGCATTCTATCAGCTCTCAGTGGCTCCTTGTTTCCACCTCGCGCGATCCACCAACGCTGCCAGCTCCCAGCCACGTGGGCAGGAGGCCACGGAGGCCCACGGAGGCGAGGTCGGGGTCGCAGGGCCAGTCAGTGGCCGGGCCACTCAAGACAACTGCTAGGCCACCCACGGTTCACTCTGCTCGAGCTGGGCGCAGCTGAGGACAGGGAGGGTTTTGTTCTGTTTGTTTTGTTTTTGATGCATCTGGGATCTTTGGGGCCTCTGTGACTATTTGAGGTCGGGACAACCATTTTTCTCTTCGTGCAACGAAATGTATCCGATTTCCAGAGAAGCTGGAACTGGCCCAGGAAGGAGAAACAGAGCCTGGGAGTGTCCTGGGGGAGGCTGCGTGGGAAGGTGGGTAATGGTCCTTCCAAAGGCGCCTGTTTGGGGCCCAGCCTGGGAACACACAGGAGAAGCCAGGTACTCTGATCAAAGCATTCTCAGAAGCCGAAAGCCGAAGAGACAGGGCACACTCCCCCCCCCCCCCCCCCAAGCAGCTGTTCTCCTCAGCCAGGCCTCCCCCGGGCTATTCCCCGGAGGCAGTCCTGACAGGGATATAAGTTATAAAATAAAATAAAAGAAAGAAAGAAATGGCTTGGTTTGCCCCCGGGGGAGAACAGGGCCTCCTGTTCTCGGCCTGGGGCTGGGACGGCCAGGCTGGGACAGAGAGCCTCTCATCTGATTCCGAACTGGTTCTGCCCAGATCAGAAGCAGCTTGTTCCTGGACACACCCCGGCTCCCGCCTGTCCACCTCACGCGGACACAGAGACAGGCGACATCGTGGGAAGGCGGCTGGAAGAGTGCCGGGTGGCTGCATGGATCTTGCCGTCCACAGCTGCTGTAGCAGGCAGCTCTGCGGTTACCGAAGGGAGCCGACAAGTCCCTCCACGTCGGCATGCTCCGTGCCCTTTGCCCCGCTCCCCCCCCCCCCCGCCCCGTGGCAGGTGCTCCTGATTTAGGGAGGTGTCCCCTTGACCAGAATGCCAGTCCCTTGGCCTATGCCACAGGGCCACTCTGCCACACTCCTGAGTCAGAGCCCCACTTCCCAGGTTTGGGCCTGGTGCCAGGACCTATTTCCCCGTTGCTCCCCCTGACTCCAGGCAGGGAGGTGGTGGAGTGGACAGCCCTACTTCCCCTGTGTGTGTGTGTGGGGGGGGGGGGGGTGGTGGTGGTAAGAAGTGGTCCCCAGAGAATTGTCATCTTAAGGGACTAGCCCAGGGGTGGGCAAACTTTTTGACTCGAGGGCCACAATGGGTTCTGAAACTGGACCGGAGGGCCGGAACAAAAGCATGGATGGAGTGTTTGTGTGAACTAATATAAATTCAAAGTAAACATTACATAGAAGGGAACAGCCTGCTCTTTCGGCTCCGCGCGGCCGGATAGAACAGCCTAATAGGCCGGATCCGGCCCGCGGGCCCTAGTTTGCCCACGGCTGGACTAGCCAGTGGGGTCACTTTAATCGAGCTCACAACCTTAGTTTGTGAGAGCAGAAAGGGACTCCTAGATAGTCCGATTCTCCCTTTATTCTTGTCTGCCTCCTCCGTTTTAGAGATGAAGAACCGGGGGCTCTGAGAAGTCATGGCTTGGTAAGACCAGACAACTAGTTGGTGGGGAGAGAACGAGATCTGGAGTCCGGTATCCGTTCACCCACTCCACAGGCACTGTTTGTTCTCTGAAGAACCAGGCGGTGTGCTGGGGCCACCGGCACTGGCTCTGGTCTCCCCAAGAACCCGAGAGGGCAGGGCTAACTCCCCGACTCCATGTGGTACTGTGGGGCAGGGCGGAGCTATCCTCCATGCGTAACTGGACCCTGGCCCTCACCCAACCAATCAGGGTCAGCCAAAGCAGTGACGTCACCACCGTATAAAACCCCGTGACCAGTTGAAGCCCGCTCTCCTCCGCCACACTGTGGCGGGAGTGGGACAGAGCCCACGCTAGCATGGAATACAGGCTTTCTGCTATTGCATCGGACTCGGCTCCCCGGTGGCCCTTGGGGATCCCGAAGAAATCTGGGCGTAACACACCCCCACACATGGAGAAAGCCAAACAGACCCTCGCCCTCCCCACCGGGCAATTGTGCACACTTAGTCATGCGCGGGGAGGAGGGCTTCTTAGGGAATTTCAAAGAGGAGATGGGAGTGGTTAATTTAAAGAAGGATTCCTGGAGGAGCTGATAAAGTTTCATGCCTTTTGCCCTGACTTAGGGATATTTCTTGACACCTGGGCTCAGGCAAACGATGCCTGAGCGTTTGTGGGAACCAGGAGAGATTTCCTCATGGGCAAGGGCCCCTTCCAAGGTTAGAAAGAAACGGGAGATCGCCTGGCTGTTCTCCACCGCAGAGCAGTAAGTGAAAATAGTTTGGGGGGGGCTCCTTGGTGAAAATGAATAGGGAAGGGGAAAAGATTCCAACTCAGAAGGACTAGTGAGTCTTAAGACGGGTGCTCAAAGTTGGCATCTGAGTGATAGAGAAGCAGGAAGAAAGGTTAGAGAATGGAGGGAAGAGGAGAGTGTCTTCCGCTTTAAAAGACCTTCCTGAGTCCATGGTGTCCTAGCTTTGCTTATGTCACTGCCAGTCATCCGTGCCTGGGCCCTGGACCCTGGGCCCAACCCACAGACAAATCCTCCCTTCTCCTCCCTGCCTGGCCCTGGGTTCCACTCTCTTTGTGGTGGAACCCAAACCACTCCCCTCATCTCCAGGGTCCCCTATGAACTGGTTTCCAGAATTGCTAAAAAGAACACAGATAATTAAGGACTAGAACTAGGAAAGACCAATCGTTCCTCCTCCAATGAATGGTGCGTTGGGGGGGCAGAAGGGGGAGACACTCTGAGGAACTACTTTAGTCACATGACATGGGGCAAGTGCCTTTACCTTGTGGAAGCTCTGAGGCTGGACAGTCATTCACAGGCAGGTTACATGCAGGGCACTGAGTGTTCCATATATGAATGAAAAAGTCAGTTTCGTTGTGGGGTGGGTGTGGCTCTTTAGAAGTTACTATGCCGTTTACCAATTCAGGGCTCCTCTAGTGTGGTGACCCCTAGACTTTGGTTTATAATCCCCAGAGGTGGGCTACTCATTACAAGTGCAGATTCCAGCCGAAACTGGTTTGGCTCAATGGATAGAGCGTCAGCCTGCGGACTGAAGGGTCCCGGGTTTGGTTCCGGTCAAGGGCATGTACCTTGGTTGTGGGCATATCCCCAGTAAGGGGTGTGCAAGAGGCAGCTGATCTATGACTCTCTCTCATTGATGTTTCTAACTATCTCTCTCCCTCTCAGTAAAAAATCAATAAAATATATATTTTTTAAAATAAAAAATAAATAAACAAGTGCAGATTCCAGGGCCTCGCCCCAGAGTCTGATTTCTTGCCCCAGATCTGGGGAAAGGCTCAGGTTTCTGTATCTTAAAAAAAAAAAAAAATATATATATATATATATATATATTAATGGTAGGAGGGGAGAGGGATAGAGGTCAGAAACATCGATGAGAGAGAAACATCGATCAGCTGCCTCTGCACGCCTCCTACAGGGGATGTGTCCAACAATCAAGGTACATGCCCTTGACTAAAATCAAACCTTTCAGTCCACAGGCTGACACTATCCACTGAGCCAAATTGATGAGGGCTGTCTGTTTAACTAATAGCTAAAGACTGATGTATTTCACTTAGAAAACTTTTTTCTTTTTTTTCTTTTTTTAATCTGTGGGAGCCAGGCAGTGGCAGACTAAGGAGTCGTTGAGGGCTGGTGGTGAGGTCATTAGGCCTCCCCCACATGCTCTGCCACCTCCTTCACCCCCCTTCTCTGAGAAGGGCAATTCACGCTTCCTCAGTTGTGGGGAAAGCCCTCAGAAAGTGCATCTTCAAGAAGAGTGCCCCTTGCCCTGGCTGGGTAGCTCAGGTGGTTAGAGTATCATCCCAACACACCAAGGTTGGGGGTTCAATCCCTAGTCAGAGCACATACAAGAAGCAACCAACGAATGCACAAAAACCCGAAGAAGAAGAAGAAGAAGAGTGCCCCTCGCCCGCGTCGTGGCAGGATCACAGTCCCTTCGTGTGCCCAGCACTTGAGAAAGAGGAGACACAAAGCAGATGGATGATAAGGAGAATAGCACACCCACGTCAGAGTAGCCGGGGAAAGGGACAATTCGGGAGGAAGTGCCTGCCTGTGAAGGTCCTGCTGATGGCGGCCAGGAGAAGTAAATATGTAGGTCAGCGTTAAGATTTATTTTCCTCTTTTGCGATTAAAAATTTTCAGAGAGTCTGTCATACCCCATATCCTGTATTCAGTGTGCAGGAGTGTATCCAGACTTTGGGAGGAGCATGAAGCAGCAGCACACCATGGAGAAGCACTGATGAGAGGAAGCCTGGATGAGCGGAGGGAAAGTCTGGAGGATTCATTGTGGATAAGAGATAAAACACTTCTCAGGGAGCTCCTAAACTATGTTGGGAAAATAGCTAGAATTCAAGGAGGCACTTAAAAATGCCCAGGTGATTGTAATATTCAGCAGAGCTTGGGAACTATTGCCATATTTTCTAGGGCTTTATTAAGACTAATGTTAATGCCAGGGGATTGTTCTGCCTTGTCCTGAACACCACGTGGGAATGAAACTTACTAACACTGGGAGTTCAAGTGTCAAACATCGAGAAGGGGAGACTCTTATTACCCTTGTCATCTCCCATCTCCACTTGAACTGTTCAGCAAATTAATTTCTTCATTAATAAAAGGGAGATAATAGCTACTTCATGGTTTGACTTAGGACTGGCTGACAGTTTGGGAAATAGACAATCCTGTGTCTGGCACAGGTCAGCACTTGACTAAATGTTTTGAAAAGCCTACAGTTGTTTTAATGAGGACACTCTCAGGGCCTGACTTACCCAACTCTCCCTCTGAAGGTTAAGGTCTTTTCCTTCCCAAAGGCATCCATCCAAGCACACTCCCTACGGGCTCCTCCCTGCCTGTTCTTTCTACTCGGCCCGCCCCACGCTCAACTAGCTCCCTACCAGTTATTGTCAGAGAGCAAGGAGACACAGAGGGCTTTCTCAGATCCATGATCAAAAGAATATGTTACTTGTGAAAACTGCAGCAAAAAGGAAAGGTAAGAGGAGCCAACAGAGCCCATTGGAATTAGCAGAAGTAGAGTTGGGAAGGAGAGATTAGCAGACAGTGCTAAAAGCTTGAAGAAGTGGGTGGAATGAGAGTTGAGACAATTATGGAAAGGAAGTCACTCAGCAACAGGAATGAAACAAGCAGGCAGGGGTACTTTTGAGTGCCTCTGTCCGTTCATCTGTGTGCTGAGCTCTCTGACCAGATTCAGTAGAACTAGAAGATCAGGTGCGTGCCATCAAGGAAGTGATGGAAGTAAAACAAGTGGGAATAGTTAGAGGACACTTCAATGCCAAACTCTGAGCGTTGAAATGGTGGGAAAGGTCTTGGATCTTGCAGGCGAGGCACGATTTTAGTTAGCAGAGTAAGGGAAATAAACTGTCATAAGGGTGGAGGAGCAAAGCCAGGCGATGGGGCTGGAGGACTCTCCTTACCCTCTGCTGCTTCTGTTTCCTCTTCCTCTGTAGGAATTACAGCGACAGATGTAAAGGGACTCTTTCCCCTAATGGTACTAATGGTGATTGTTTTCCTGATGATTGTGTTCTGGGAAAATGAGATGTACGAGGAAGTAGCGGCCTCGACCATAGAACACTTGCATGTGGACTACCCTCAGAGTAATATTGCTGTAAGGTACTGCAACCACATGATCATACAGAGAATCATCAAGGAACCTGACAACACCTGCAAGAAGGAGCACGTCTTCATCCATGAGAGGCCCCGAAACATCAATCACGTTTGCACTTCTCCCAAGAGGATGGCTTGCCAAAACCACTCCAGCATTTTATGCTTCCAGAGTGAGACAAAGTTCAAAATGACAGTCTGTAAGCTCCTTGAAGGTACCAGATACCCTGCCTGCAGGTACCACATTTCCCCCACAGAGGGGTTTATCGTAGTTTCTTGCGATGACTTGGGGCCAGTTCACTTCCAGAAATATGTTGAATAACTTGAGACGAGCACCTGAATCTGAGGTCCTCTCTGCTCCTCTCCCAGGGGGCCACTGGTGCTGGGTCTTCCTGGCACACACCTGTCTGTGGACATGGGGTAAAGCCCGAGTGAAATGGGAGCCACCAGTAACCCATTAATCCTTCCAGTGTTGCTGAGCTGGAATCTTCTCATTCTGCTTCAATAAAAAAAAAACAACGCTCTGCCAAATTAAATCATAAACCATGCATGTGTTTCAATGTCATGTTCCTTTCCTTTGTGTCATTTGATGAGAGCCAAGAGTGAATCCTATGCAGGACTGGGATTAGGATAAGGTGAGCGAGGCACTCACTTTACATTAAAATTTTAAGGGGCACTCTCCCCCCAAGTAATCCAGATAAAGACTATTTTTTAAAATCAAAATCAATCCAAAAATCCTTCTGAACAAAACACCTCAATTATTTATTTATTTATTTATTTATTTAGGTATTATATGTGTACATAGCTTACCATTGCCCCCCCCCCAACACCTCCCATTCATGCCCTCCCTCCCCAGAGTTCTGTGTTCATTGGTTGTAGTTATATTCATGCATACCAGTCCTTCGGTTGTTCTCTTATCTCCCCCCAGGTCTCCTTCCCCTCCTCACTGTCATTTGACAGTCTGATTGTTTTATGGTGACTATCTCAGGATCACATGAATAGAATCCGCTCCTCATTTGGCAGTCTGTTTGTTTTATGGTAACTATCTCAGGACCACATGAATAGAGTCCGCTCCTCCTCTGGTTCACACCGCCCCTCCCCTCGGTTCCCACTGCTTCCCCGGAGCACACAGCTCTCCTGGGACACACGGCTCACATGGGGCACACGGCCCCTCTGGTGCGCTGGGATCATGAATTGGGGGCGCCGTGCTAGCTCCTCGCTAGCATGGGCTGGGATGGCTACGGGCGGGGAGACCGCGTTCCAAGGAGTCTCAGCGGAAAGGCTGCTGACGCGGAGGCCAAGCTCTGAAGCCGCCCACTCCCTGGGCCCGAGGTGGAGTGAGCTCTGTTCTCGGTGGGCTTCCCTCCTTCGCGGCAGCGGCGGCGGGTGTGGCGGAGGCAGTGGCTTCTGTGGCTCAATTTCCACTGTATTTCTAAAATCCACATGGCGGCAGCAGCGCCCCTCCTTGGAGTCCCGGCCGAGGCTACGGCTCGGCCCTGTGGCGGTGGGCCTGAAGGGCAAAGGGCTCATTGGGGCCACAAACAGAAGGCGCTGCACCATCTCCTCACCAGCACGGCATGCTCGGAGGCCAGGCCAAGCTGGCTGCGGGAGGGGAGACACTGCGCCTTCTCCTCACCAGCATGGCGGGCTGGGACAGCTGCGGGCTGAGATGGTTGCAGGCAGGGAGACCGCACTCAAAGGCTTCTCGTCTGGGCAGGAGCTGAAGGCGCGGCGGAGGCCCGGCATCAGTTCCCTGGCTCCCACGGCGGGCCGGCCGGGCTGGCCCACTCCCTGGGCCCCTGGGTGGAGCGAGGTTTGGCTTCCCTCATTCCCGGTGGCAGCGGCTCCGGCAGGTCTGGTTTCACCATAGTTTTAAACTCCACATGGCAGCAGTGGTGCCCTGCTTTGTGTCTAGTTGTAGCCTTCCCATTCCGCCAGCTTTCCTGTGGGTCTGGTGCAATCCCTTTGGATTTTAGCTGTTGTTTTTTTTCCAAATTATTGATGAGGTGGCAGCTTAGGAGACTACCCAGCCACCATCTTGTTTCTGATCTCCCAAAATACCTCAATTTTAAATCAAGAACAATCTGACAGGGTTGGATTTAGGGTGAGTGAGGTACATGAGCTGTGCCCATGTAGGGTCAGGTCCTAGTATTTACATTTTTGACATTTGTTCATGAGGGATTGTTTTGAATTAAATTAATTCTTAAATGTTGCATTAAAATAGCATCTTGATTACTGGTCTTTTTGGTGCCCCCTTAAATTTCGTACCTAGAGCATGTACTGCATTCATTCCACCCTAATCCTATACTTGGTCCTAAGTGTAGAGGCAATTGGGGTCATCTCAGGATTTCCTCTTAAAGAGTGGCATATACAACTCAAGCTGCAGCTGCTCCTGTTCAGCCGCTCCCTCTGTGCCTTGAACGAAAAGGAAAAAGAGATCAGAAGGAGCCAGAAACCATTTCCTTGGAAGACTGGAGAGAGAAATGAAGACATTGAGACTCTCAGAGCTCATTGTACCTCCTCTTGGCAGCCCCAGAGAAAACAGAAAGGACTTTGACCAGACTACTAATTCTTTTCCTCTTTTAGTTCTTACAGCTGGACTGGTTGTTTAGTTACTTCACCTTCAACTATGGGCAGAGTATCTTTAGAGTTAGAGGGCAAAGGAAGAGAGGGAAGGGAATTTGATGAAGTCCCCTTCCTCTCTGAGCCTTAGTTGTCTCATCTACAAAGTGAGAGAGCTTGAACTAGATAATCTTTGAGGTTTTTTCCAACCTATTATGCCACAATTCTATTTTAGTATAGAAACTAGGCTTGTTGGAAGGGAGGGTTAGTACTGGAGAGTAATAAGAAAGAAGGGGTTGCCCTAACTGGTTTGGCTTGGTGGGTGAGGCATCAGCCTGTGGACTGAAGGGTCCCAGGTTTGATACCGGTCAAGGGCATGTGCCTTGGTTGCAGGTACAGCCCCAGTAGGGGGTGTGCAGGAGCCAGCTTATTGACATTTATCTCTATCCCTCTCCCTTCCTCTCTGTAAAAAAATCAATAAAATATATTTAATTTTTAAAAAAGTAAAAGAAAGTAGGGGTATTTGGCAGGTAAGTGCCAGGTTATGAGAAAACTAATTCTGAACTATGACATTACAATCCTGTGACTGAGAGCTGGGAACTCCTACAGTGAGCTAGGGTAGCCCCAGGGAGGCATGAGCTTCATGGGCTCCATTCTGTTCCGATCTTTTCAGTTGAGAGACTCTAACTATTGCATTACTTATTTGTACTTAATTAAAGGTCAGACCAAAGAAGGAGGTATACTCAGCTAGTTGTTAACTCTGTCTTTGTAAGCAACAAATTCTGATTGATTAGATTGGAGGGGAGGAGAGTGACAGAGGTAAGTAAAGGACACTTTGCAACCTGTAAGTGGGCAAGGCCTGCCCATCTGGGGTGGCCCTTTCACAGTTGAGTTTCTTTACCCATTTCTCTGCAGAAACCCATTGTCACCATTGTCTTCATGGACATTTGAATGCCACCAAGGGGCCGGGGCCTCAGCATCTGCAGATGCTGAGCAGGAACAGGTGGTCCCTAGTATATGATGCAGGGTCCTCGTGGCAGCATCGTTTCCTGGGCAAAACTTTACAATAGCTAAAGTGTGTCCTTTATGGCTCATTTTTGAAAGTGGGCATATGTAATACTTTCTACATTTTTTGTTTTGTTTTAATTCTCACCTGAGGCTATCCCCCCCCCCCCGCCTTGATATTTAGAGAGTGAAAGGGAGGGAGGAGGATAAATAGAGAGAAACATCTAATGCCAATTAATTGCCTCCCGCTATTACTTGCCTCCTGCTCTTGCCCCATCAGGGATTGAACCTGCAACCGAGGTACATGCCCTTGACTGGGAATCAAACCTGTGACCCTTCACTCTGTAGGCTGATTCTCTAACCACTGAATGGGCCCATTTCTATGTTCTGAATTCTGATTCCTTTTCCTAATCCTCTCCCTAGGCTTTATGGTCCTTCCCAATGACTTCTCTTTCTTTACTCACCTAACCTCCCTCCTGGTAATTAAAAGCAAAATGTTTACAGATAAATGCATTCCCATTAAAGTGCCAGTGTGTAACTGAGACTGTCACTGGAAATTATCCTCAGAGTAATTTGGATCAGTGAGGATCAAAGCCCAATTCAAATGAATTGTGACATTTTACACATTTACAGTTTGGGTGTTTTTATTTCTTTTTATTTATTTATTTGGGGGGTATTGTTTTTAATGGGCACCTAGGAGCCCAAATCAAACCCAGGTAGCTGGGATATCTGCCCACTTGAAGTACATGTTCCAGGAAAACTAGGAATCTACACTGTTATTCTTATTTTTCTCTTTATTGTCTGCTTTCCTATCATCACCTCACTTTTGATATCGATGGCAGTCGATGTTTAGGAAGCAATCTAAACCTTCTTTCAGCCTCCCCACAACCTACACCAAGTTTATGTTCAAGGTACAAACTGAATACATCCACTTAATTCTTAATAATCTATTCATAATCAATCAACCCAATTATTAGAGCTTATATATTCTTGATCCTGGGTCTTTGCTCTCATTTTACATACAGGACATTTTTAAATGATATATAATTTTAAAAAAGTACAAATCCATATATACTAATGTCAAATGAGTGGTATAAGAAGTGGGTGGTCTCCCCAGTCGGTTTGGCTCAGTGGTTGAGCATTGATCTATGAACCAATTAGATTTCCCTTCAGGGCACATGCCGGGGTTGTGGACTCAATCCCCACTAGGGGACGTGCAGGAGGCAGCCAATCAAAGTGTTTCTCCCTCATGGACGTTTCTCTCTACATATCCCTGTCCCTTCTCTCTCTCTAAAATCAATAAAAACATTTTCTTTAAATGGGTGGATGGACATAGACAATAGAGTGGTGAAGGCCTGGAAGAAGAGGCAAGGGTGGGCTGGAGGGGATTCATGGAGGAAAGAAGTAGACATATGTAATGCTTTCAACAATAAAGAATTATTTAATAAATAAGAAAGAAAAGTGAATAAGAATAAAAAGAAGAGGGTGGAAGGAAGTTCAGATTTATAAGTTCAGGATATAAGTGAGAAACGAGTTTGGCAAACTTAAGTAGTGAGAAACTATGTCAAAGAAAGAATGGGGTCTGAATCGGGCTTTGAAGGATCTTAAGAGGCAGAAAATAGTAGGCATTCAGAAAGGAGCAAAAACGGAGATGAAATAGAGTGCATTCAAAGGGAGTGAGTCACACTGATTTGATGAGAGCCTTGATACCAAAATAATGGGAGATGAGCCTTGAGAAGTAGGTTGGGATTGGATCAAGTAGAGCCTTGACTAAGTGGTCTTGGGGGTTCAATTACCTCACATAGGCAATGAGGGATATTTGAATGTTTCTGAAGTAGTGTCATTACAAGTGGTGTTTTAGAAAGTAATGTATGGAAGGAATGGAGGGTCAAGGAATGATGAGCAGGATATAATAAATAAGTGTGATAATGGTGAAGATACAAGTGTAAGGGAAGGAGGCTGTTCGAGATCAGAGAAGGAGAAAATAACCATTCTTTCTGTGAGCGCATTGTGAATTTTCCAGCACTGACCTCAAGTAAAGAATTTTCTACACTAGTCAAGCCATATTATGTTGTAAACAAACATTGCTGAGAAACTAGCGTATGGTTCAGTGTTTGATTCGGTACAGAATAAAAGAGCAGGGAGCATGCTCCGGGCTCAAGAAATTTTTAGCCTCAATGAGAAGGGAGAAAAGACTATTTGTCAACCAACTTGAAAAATAAAAAAGAACTACATTAAGTTCAATATAACCTATGCTGTAGGGTTTCAAAGAAGAAGGGAAAGTCATTTTGGGTTAAAATATAAATAAATAGGGAAAATTTCACAAAAGAGAAAGAGTGGTGCTGCTCAAGTCACTAGGATCCTGACAGCCAAAGGGACACTCTGTTCAGTCCTCTGAGTGTCCTTGCCTCCACGTTGTCTCCTCCTTCCGTCTCATACAATTCTCCCTACCCCCTTCTCGGCCCCTCCTTCCTCAGCTAGACCCGACAGCAGAAACTCTCAGGAAACAAATACAACTTCATGTCTTACCCTGCAGCAAACTGGAAGCTTTCTCTACAGGATCAGTTTTGCCAAAGGAACTGGTAACAGCAGATACCCCATGACTGAGATTGGTGGGGAAAGAAATGGGGGAGGGCAGAATAACATTGTGAGGTGTTTTTTTTTCAAGTACATGCCGGGTGCTGTGTGAGGTTGTGGGAGACACAGGAACAGTGAGGAACCTGTGAGTGAGATTCTTGTGATCTAATTGAAGATTATAGACCCTACCAGTGAGATTCCAGATGAGGAGAACAGGAAGAGAAACAATGACTTGGTTCTGGGTACTATAAACGTATTATCTTATGTAATTCTCACTTTTTCTTTTCTTCTTCTTCTTCTTCTTCTTCTTCTTCTTCTTCTTCTTCTTCTTCTGCTTCTTCTTCTTCTTCTTCTTCTTCTGCTTCTTCTTTTTTTCTTTTTTCTTTTTTTGTATGGGGAAATCGAGGTTAGTGTAATAAGGTAGAGTTAATTGTTAGTGGATAAGCAGGAATTTGAAGTCTTCAGACTCCACACTGATTGTCTTTTCACGTCGTCCTACTTCCATGAACAGAGGTAGGAGTCTTAAGGTACATGGAGGGGTCAATCCTGGGAATGACTGTCATGAGGAAAAGAGGGCTGGCTCCTTAATATTCTCCTTAGTTTTATCTTTTACTTTTTATTTTCACTGCAGAAGAGAGCACCCTAGATCTGAGATGGAGTCCTCTCTGCTGCTGCTCTGCCTGGGGTTGATTCTTGTAGGATCTTCAGGAAACCAAATGGAGACAATTAAAGAAGAATTTTCAGAGGAAGAGATGCAAAATGGCTTGGCAAAAAGTGACCAAGAAAAACAGACCATTGAGATATTAATGAACTTGGTTCTCTTGTATAAAAATACTAGCCTTAGAATATCCAAGGATATTGTATCTTCATTGTCTACATTCAGAAGATTACATCATAGCTTCCCCAAGGGAAACAGTCCAGGTAATGACAAAGAGTGTTACAATGACATGGTGATCTGGAGAAAAGTTTCAGAAGCTAATGGGTCATGCAAGTGGAGCAATAACTTTATTCTTGGCTCCATGGAAGTGATCTGCAGGCCCCCCAAGACCCCCAGCTGCAAGCATGGACAGAATCTTGGCATAAGCTGTTTTGAAAGCCCAGAACTGGAGATAACTATGGGCCAGCTTACTACAGGCCAACAGCTCCCCAGGTGCCAGTACCACAGTGTTACCTCATTAAAGAAAATATTGGCAGTGCTGACCGGTCATTCTCTGATGAGCTGGTTAGTTAGTGGCTCTAGATTGTAAGTTTCACAGAGCTGTGAGACTGTAGCCTATCTAAAGTAGAACATACATATTGTTTATTGCCTTCTGCTATTATACATCTACCCTTTTAGCACAACAGTAAGTTGGTTATTTATACTAACTGGATGAATGAAAAATCAACAATTGTGGATAATATCATTAAAATGTATAACTGATCCTAGAGCGCATATACTTTCTTCTCTCTCTCTCTCTCTCTCTCTCTCTCTCTCTCTCTCTCTCTCACACACACACACACACACACACTGAATTGCATCCTTGCTCAACTATAAAGCCAAGAAGCAGAGTTCACCCAACATGACACAATTAAGGAAAGAAGGTCCAAAACCAATATAGATCATTAAAAGTTAATTGTACTGACTCTGAGCTTATTCAGAGGAATAGTGAATGAGCATAGGGGATATTATTATCGCTGCTTCTCTTCAAAGAAACGTGTGTGCTGAGGCATGCGCACAAATGTGAGCCCATCTGTGCAGCCAGAGGTCTGCCTGTCCTCCCGAAGACGCCAGAGGGGAAGACCCCGTGCTTTTGCTGCTGCCCTCAGTCAACAACTCCAGCTCCACACAATTCTCCTTCCTCATCCCTATCTATTTCACAGGCTGCTGCAGAGGGAAGAAATGAAGTACTTACTGAAATTTTTCCTCAAGTAAAGCCTCGATTCCCCAGGGCACAGGAATGGCAAGCCACAGAGAAATAGGAGGCAGAGAGATGAGAAATAGAAAGTCTATGTCAAGTGCCAGTCAGAATTAATCTTCAATCTTGTTTTCTGGTGTTGTAGTGAGTTTCTTTTCATTACCAATTATTTGTAAATATATGGTTCAACACTCTACATAAAATATGGGCAGTTTCTTGTTTATTAACGTGTGCCTATATACTTCTGTTTTCTCACCTTATACCTTCCCTCTATCCTGAGACCACTCTTTTTTAATGATATAATCCTAGCTAATAAGGAGGGAATATGCTAATTGACCCTCATGCCATCACTAAGATGGCGGCACCCGTGGCCAATAAGGAGGGAGTATGCTAATTGACTGTCACACCCTCAAATATGGCGGTGCCAACAGCTACAAGATGGTGGTGCCCAATCCCCTCAGCCTCACCGCATGCCTGCCTCCGGAGACCCCTAGTCCCCTCAGCCCCCCAGTCACCCAGGGCCAGCCCAAGGCACAGGCAAGCCTTGGATGGCAGCTGCCCAGACACGTAAGGCCTCCCAAGGCTCAGGTAACCAGAGCTAGATGAGGCTTGTGCTGCTGGCAGTGGCAACAGCAGAGATATGATGGGGCGTCGCCTTCCCCTGATTGCCAGGTTGCTTCCCGCCCTTGAGGGTTCCCAGACTGTGAGAGGGGGCAGACCAGGCTGAGGGACAACCCCCTACGGTGCATGAATTTTCATGTACCAGGCCTCTAGTTTTAAATAAATGCATGTAAATTAATGTTACATCACTGTAATACTTGTACATCACTCTTTATATATAAAATTTTCTAATGTTTTTCATACTCTGGTTTCTCTTCAGATCTCATAAATCTTTCTTCTTTTACTAATGTTTTCCACATTTGGTGCAAAATTCTCATATTAAACCCGCAAAACTCTGACAATCAACGAACATGCAGCATGCAGGGAGATAATTTTGTATCTTTTAGCTGCGTTTTCCCTATCAGTGTGATGACTGTTAAAACAAACATTCATTATGTGCTTTGCCAATAGGTATGTAATTAACATTCAATTTGCATTTGGCAGCCAGGGGAGAAAGTGATAGAGAGAAATCTCTGAGGCCCAAAGTTCTCTTCTCTGCAGGAGGAGAACTCAGGGCCATAGAAGGCAGATGCACTCACTGGGTTTAATTCCAGGGACAGTTCCATGTGGCAAGGCTAGTACACCACCCGCTCACCAGCCATGGGGTGGGCTCAATCCGTGGTGGAGCAGTTCAATGGGTCTCCTCTTGGTTCAGATGTTAGTAACTTCTTTCCCCCCATAGAATCCTACTGTAGAGTCCAGCCCTGCGTGATGTGCATGCCAGTCCAGAGACAATAACTGTTCAAACTCTAGGAATGTTTCTGTTAACATGCAAGAAAAAGCAAATCCAACTTAATGCAGATCTTAGTGCAGATTTCTTCCTTCACCAGGAGAGAAGAACAAAGACTTAGAATAGATACATTTTTCTATGTCAGGAGCATTCTCTACAGACCAAACTTTTCTACTTCTCTGAAGGAATCAGGAGCTCTGGCACTCTATTCCAAGCCTTTGGCAGCCAAGTCTCCCTGGATCTAGCCAATCATCATACTATGAAGCCTGAAAGATGTCAAATGTAGAGGGCAACAGAGTCAAGCTCCTGCATGCTAGCACTTCTCACTGTTGAAGCCTTTGACATAATGTGTATCCTAAGACCCATAATGATGACAACAGGCAGGGGATTTCCCATGTCTCTTTTCTGCTTGCAAACTACAGAGGGCACCTTTTTTTTTTTTTTTTCTTGTAGCTTCACATGTAACTTTTCAGGCTGGCTTTTAAGGCCACTGATGCTCCATTCTCTTCCTACCTATCCTGTCCCCAGCACCTTCCCAGTCTTTGTTGTTTTGAGGCTGCTCTCTTCACAGTCCACAGAACATGAGTCTTGTCTTCACTTCCTTTGGTGGGCTAATCTTTTTTTTTTTGGGGGGGGGGGTGCTAATCTTTTTTTAAAATATATTTTTACTAGAGGCTTGGTGCATAAAATTTGTGGAAGGGACAGGTGGGAGTCTCCCTCAGCCCAGCCTGCACCCTCTCCAATCTGGGATCCCTCAAGGGATGTCCGAATGCCTGTTTAGGCCCGATCCCACCAAGCAGTCGGACATCCCTCTCACAATCCAGAACTGCTGGCTCTCAACTGCTCACCTGCCTGCCTGCCTGCCCCTAACTGCTTCTGCCTGCCAACCTGATCACCTCCTAATCATTCCCCTGCCAGTCTGATCAACACCTAACTGCTGCCCTGCTAGCCCAATTGCCCTCAACTTCCTTCCCCTGCTGGCCCGGTTACACCTAACTGCCCTACCTTGCCAGCCTGGTTGCCCCTAACTGCCCTCCTCCGCAGGCCTGATTGCCCACAACTGCCCTCCCCTGCTGGTCATCTTGTGGTGGCCATCCTGTGTCCACATGGAGGCAACCATCTTTAACTACATGGGGGCTGCCATCTTGCATGTTGGAGTGATGGTCAATTAGCATATTACTCTTTTATTAGATGGGATTGATTTTAGAAAGGAATGGAGAGGGAGAGATAGATAGAAACATCAATTATGAGAATCATTG
The DNA here is from genome assembly GCA_963924515.1 of Vespertilio murinus. Lineage (NCBI taxonomy): Eukaryota > Metazoa > Chordata > Mammalia > Chiroptera > Vespertilionidae > Vespertilio > Vespertilio murinus. Next base: position 147,604,680 of record OZ004704.1, read on the forward strand.
ATGAGAGAGAATCATTGATCAGCTATTTCCTGTATGCTTCCCCACTGGAGTTTGAGCCTGCAACCCAGGCATGTGTCCTTGACCAGAATCACACCCCCGACCCTTCAGTCTACAGGCCAACACTCTATCCATTGAGCCAAATGATAGGTTGGTGGGCTGATCTTGATGCTCTTCCTCTTTCCTTTCACATCCTATCTTCTCAGCTCTTTTAATCTCACAAGCTCCACTTGACTAGAAATAGACCAAAAAGTTCTTGTTAGAAAAATAAATGAGGTATATAATGTTAGGTTTGATCAAATAATTGAATTGATACCCCCTCCCCTGGGAACTGACCTTTAAGCCACTTCACAATGGACATTCCCTTTTGCTTAGACCACATTCCACTTGCTAAGACCATTATCTTTCCCCTCAGGATCTACCCAGAGAATTTTCCACTCAGAACCCAGAAAAAGCCCACCAAGAGTCCTTTAAAATCTATGAGTCCCCATCCCTGGGGGTCTTGGCACCATTTGGGGGCTCAGCCCATCTGGTATTCAGATGACCTAATCCTATATAATAAAGAGGTAATATGCAAATTGACCATCACTCCAACATGCAAGATGACCGCTCCCATGTGGTTAAAGATGGCTGCCCCCATGTGGACACAAGATGGCTACCACAAGATGGCCGGCAGGGGAGGGCAGTTGTGGGCAATCAGGCCAGCAGGGGAAGGCAACTGGGAGAGACTAGGCCTGCAGGGGAAGGCAGTTAAGGATGACCAGGCCAGCAGGAGAGGACAATTAGGGGCAATCAGGTGAGCAGGCAGAAATGGTTAGGGGCAATCAGGCAGGCAGACAGGAGAGCAGTTGGGAGCCAGCAGTCCTGGATTGTGAGAGGGATGTCCAACTGCCCATTTAGGCCCAAAACCACCGGGGAGATCAGGCCTAAACGGGCAGATGGGCATCCCTCAAGGGGTCTCAGATTGAAGAGGTGCAGGCTGAGCTGAGGGACACAACCCCCCTCAACCCCATGCATGAATTTCATGTACCAGGCCTCTAGTAAATTAATAATCCCTTATCACTTGTGCATTCCTCCTTCAGTGACCCTAACATTATATATATGTCTAATCCATATAGCTGAGAGGAAGCATTAGAGGAGTGATAAAGGAGACCTGTCCTATCAAATAAAAGGGTAATATGCACATTAAATGCCACTCCATCACAAAGATGGCAGCAACCAGCTCTCTTTGCCCCATCAGAGTCCCTCAGTCCTTGGGGAGTGAGGGGGAGGCAGCCGCTGAGAATGGGCAGCATGAGTGGCCTAGCAGAATACTTGTCGTTCCGGGAATGAGGCAAGCATTCTGCACCCAGGCGTGGGTGGGCCTCAAGGCCACAGAGAGCCTCTGGGCCTCGGGCACGAGCTGAACAAGCTGAACAAGTTGACTGTACATCACAGTCCCTGTGGGGCAACTTGTTCGTCTGGCCTCTGGCCAGGTCCCACAGGGAGTTACTGGCATATGGACTTTTGCGCAAGGCTACTAGTTTAATGATAAAGGGAATGGAAAGGAGAGTTGGGTCTAGAAACAAAGTTGAGGATGGAGTATTAACAAAGATATGAGAAAGGGATACTGAGAGGGGTTATTTAGCATGTTTCTCAACGATGTTTCTGGCTCTCTATCCCTCTCCCTTCCTCTCTTTAAAAAAATCAATAAAAAATTTTAAAAAAAACAAAACAATTTCTTTATCAACAATTCTGAAATGAAACAAGTCCCTGGCCTCAAGTCCAGGGATGGTGCTGAAGTAAGGAGAGAGCCTTTGCAATGCCATAGGTAAATCTTCATCTATTTTACTGACTCAACCTGCCTCTCCACCCCCCCCCCCAACAGTCATTTCATATCACTGGGTATCAATTTCCTTACCTATACAAAGCGGAGGTTGCAAGAGAAGTGGGTGCTCTGAGAGAAGTGGGTATGCATTAGGATCTCTGCAGGGAAGCTTGCAGGTTGCCCACCCAACCCACCTTCTTTGCTCTCAAGACAAAGAGGTACATAATGCACCAGGCTGCCCAGCCAGGCTGGCTGTGCCCACTGCCCCCTCTTTCCCCAGGTTCCCGGAAGAGAAGTGATGTGCGCTACTTCTAGGCCCATGTCATAGGACATTGGACTGGCCTCTTCTGTGACTTTTTTTTTCTTTCCTCCCAGCATCTAGATCCCAAAAATGGACATGTGTTTGACCCCACCTTGATAATGCAGATGATGATAATGTCCTAGAAAGGACAGCTGCAGGGAGGACACTGCATGCCTGAGTAACTGTGTTGGCAAGTTATCTTGCCAACCTGGACTGCTGATCCCGGGATTGTTATGTAAGAGAGAAACAAATACATATATTTTAAAATCCGCTATACGTTTGAGATGTAGCTCCATCACCTTAGCCTTACCCTAACAAATTTAATAACTTTAGGAGCTGTTATCACCTGCAAATTCCTGGGCCCTAATCCAGATGATCTGGGTTCTATGGAGAAGAGAAAGGGCTGTAGCACGTGGCATGTTTAGAGGAGTGTTAGGCGTGCGGATGTGCAACAAAGTTTGAATACCACTAGATTAGATGGACTAAAAGCTTTCTTTCCAGTTAGAGAACATGCTGATTCTAGTCCTAGCTAGGAGCGGGGGGTGGGGTGGGTATGGGGGGTTGCTGCCTCTATATTCAGATCTTTCAAGGATAGCACCGGAGCAAAACAAGCCAATTTAACTCAAAGAGCATTCATTCCTACACAGTGTTCCAGAACTAGCAAGGCAGGGTGCCCCAAACTGTAGCCATGGATACATCTGGGAGAAAATAACAGGGCTCTGTAAGCAGGAGTCAGGCTTCCTTCTAAGAGAAGTTGGCAGAGGGGCCACACACCTGAAATGCATCCTTTGTACGCCAGCAACCGGAACTGGCAGGTTTGGGATAAGATGATGGATTAAAATTCCTAAACCTTCATGCTTCTAAAATATGTTAAACTTTTTTTGCCAAAACCGGTTTGGCTCAGTGGATAGAGCGTCAGCCTGCAGATTGAAGGGTCTCAGGTTCGATTCCGGTCAAGGGCATGTACCTTGGTTGCAGGCACATCCCCAGTAGGGGGTGTGCAGGAGGCAGCTGGTTGATGTTTCTCTGTCATCCATGTTTCCAACTCTCTATCCCTCTCTCTTCCTCTCTGTAAAAAAAAAAAAAAAAAAAAAAAAAATCAATAAAATATGTTTTAAAAAAATAAAATATGTTAAACTTTTTAAAGATTACATATAATTATCACAAAGATGGGTAATGATAATAATTGATAGCAACAACTGAGCTCTTATGATATGCCAGGCACTGGTCTAAGTATACATATAAATATAAGTATATGTGTAAATATAAATAAATATAAATGTAAATATAAGTAAATAAATATATAAATATATATAGTCTCAGAACAACCTTCAGGAGGAAGATTATTATTATCCCCATGTCAGTGATGAAGAAACTGAAGCACAAGGACTTTAGGGGATTGAGGCATCCATCTTATATAAAAACTGCTGTTTGAAATTTTGACTCTGCTATTTTTGGCTTCTGTAAATGCTTGCTTGCTTGAATAATAAGGAAAATAAAACAACTCCCATTCCAGAAAGGCTATAAACCTTCCCCAGAAGAAGTTATCAGTGCTGGCACCAGGGCCAAGCCTCTGGTTGAGGTCTCAAAGCCCCAGCACACAGGGCTTTTTAAGAACTTGTAAAGGGGACTGGACAAACCCCATATTTGGGAGACAAAGAAGGTACAAAGATATAAATAGGGAAAGGTCCTCCATGTCGGGGCCCAGAAATTGAAATACAGTTTTCTCTCAGCCCGTGCATAATAATAGTAATAAAGTGTATCTCCATCTCTCTAAGTGTTGCTTGGTTCTTCTTTGGTCTTCTGTAACAAGAATGTACAAAGAAACCACACAAAGGTCCCCCAGGAAGGAACAAGGACATTCTGATTCCCTAGGCCATGCTTTTAGCCATTCATCTTTATTTAACGGGAAGAAGCAAGCTTGCCCAGAGCCACACAGAGAGATAAGGATGAGCCACTCCTGAATAAACTTGACCTCACAGGGTTGTCGTGAGGATCACATGGCACCCAGTTGAGCACACAGCTGAAGATAAACATTTGCAAAACATATGACTGACAAAGAGTTGATATTATCGCTATACATAGGGGACTGTCCGTTGAATAAGATAAAAATGAACATGTAGAAAAATAAACAAGGCACATAAACAGAAAATTAACAAATTAACAAAAGGCAAAAATAAGTAGTCATTCAACATTTGGAAACAGTTTCCTTCTTACCAAAGGTAATATAGGTAAAAATAACGCAAGGTCGTTTTTTATGGGCCCAATCAGCAGAAATTAGATTTTGAAAAACAACGCAGTGCTGGCCTAGGTGCAGGGAAGTGGCTATCCTCACGCACTCCTCCTGGGAAAGCAATTAGTTCACTTGCTGTCTTTCTGGGGAGCAGCTTCAACTAAGCCTCATTCTAGTTTTCAAACCCCTGCATGCTTGGTTTCTCTACTTCCCTGATGACACTTTCCTCCTTCATTAAGACACTCAGCTCCTTCAGTTATGGCCCCGACAGCTCTCTGAGTTTGTGGCCTCATTGAGAGGCCTGAGCAGGCCCTGGGGCTCTCTTTCTTAGGGTCAAAGAGCAGGAGCACAGGGGCTGGCAGAGTCCGGGCCTGTGAGAGCCGCAGGCTGTGCTGCTTGCCTGTGCTCTCTTCGCTGTCCCAGCTCAGGCTGTTCAAGAACTCCATGTTCTCTATTAAGGGACTATCGGCCAGCCGAGCTCTGGGACCTGTCCCGGAAGTACCCTTTCTGGGAGCTTCCTGGGCAGGATGGGCTCTTGAAACGCGCCCGCACAAAGAGGGACACCTGTTCCCTTCTACCCCCTTCTGTCCCTTCTTCCTCTGGCTTCTGTGGTCTCTTCTCTTTGGCAGGCTGTTCCCCCCAAACACTCATCCCCCTCTTACACCTCGCATGGCTTCTGCTTTCTAATTTCCGTCCAGGCTTTGCACCCTGTGTTCTTCTCTGCGTGTCTCACACGTTTGAATTCACTGGTCAGGGACAGAGCGACAAGTTGGCAGGTTTCTGGAGCCAGGCCATCCACTTTCACTCAAAGGCCAGCATTCCATCTGGCCTGGTTTCAGTCCCTGTGGGGTAACCTGTTCATCCAGCGCGGACAGAACACACGGCGCTGAGCTGCTCGGGTGGAAAAGGATGAGAATGGCGTGAACTGCTGGGCTCATCCAGCACGCACGTCCAGCTCTCTTAGAAGGTGCCGCTGAGCAGCTCCCTGGTCTACTAAATCCCCCCTTGTCTTCCTTTAGAAAAACGCTGGAATTGTTCAGTTGTCTTTATAAAAATCATACTCATTGGAACCATTTTAAAGAAAAGGTGTAGATTTTAAAAAATGTACCCTCACTATACAAGGTGCTGGATACAGAACAATAACAGAATATCTTATGAGAGAAAGATATCTCTGTGATCTGAAGTGATCAGTGCAGGCACCGGTGAAAGAACTAAAGTCTTGAACTTGACAGATGATCTATTGAAATAGCTAAAACTTGAACAGAAGAAAAAAGAGGGACTAGGAAAAGAAAGAAACACACGAATAGGAAAAGTGGAAATATGGTTGATATTGTTATAACTGTTACAGCTTTTTTTTTTTTTTTTTTTTTTTGACTAGCATTAGTGTTAGGAGCAGAAATAAAATGTTGGGGACTAGCTACAATTAAAAGAAATATTAATCATGCTCTGTTAACTATGATTGTTTTTGTTTGATTAAAGAAGGCACATTCTGCCCGACTGGTGTGGCTCAGTGGTTGAGTGTCAACCTATGAACCAGGAGGTCACAGTTCAATTCCCAGTCAGGGCACATGCCCAGGTTGTGAGCTGGATCCCCAATGTGGGACATGCAGGAGGCAGCCAATCAATGATTCTCTCTCATCATTGATGATTCTCTCTCTCTCTCTCTCTCTCTCTCTCTCTCTCTCTCTCTCTCTCTCCCCCTTCCTCTCTGAAATCAATAAAAATCTATTTTAAAAAAACAAACAAATAAATAAGGCACATTCTAACCTGGCTGGCAGTTACACGCAGGACCTGGGAGCTCACCTGGAAATGCAGCCCATCCACCCATCAGAGAGCTGCCTGTTATTAGGGGAAGATTAATATCCTGTTGCAGAAACCAGAGTCGCCAGCCTTTTGAAGACCCCAACTCTTTACATATCACTAATCTTTTGCATATCAGAAGCCCTTTAAAGACCCCCTGTCTTTGCATACCTGCAGGCCTTTGCAAAGCTCCAGGCCTGTGAAGTGCCCATTTGGCATACCTTTTGCCTACTTCCCATGTAATCTTTGTCCTTCTACCCAATGTAAGTAGCTGGGATGGTGGGGTGCAGAGCAGATTTTTGTGGATGCCCTACTGCTCTCCCATACTGCCTGTAGTATTGGAATAAACGCTCATATATAATTCAACTGTCTACTTAATTGGTTCAAGTAGTGACAGGTAGCAAGGACCCATTGATTGTCCTGTCACATTAGCATCCTATCTAATAAAGAGGGAATATGCTAATTGACCATCACTCCATCACAAAGCTGGCTGCACCCACAGCTGAGGCCAAGTTCCCAAAGGGAGCTTTAAGGGAGCAATCAGCAGGGATCTGAGGCTACGCCCTCCCCCACCCCATGGGGCTTAACAGGGGCCTTCAGGCTGCGACCCCCACCCTGGTGTCAGGCTGGGTGGTCTCAGGCCGTACGTACCCCTCACCCCAGTGCTAGGCCGGGGGACCTAAGGCCACGCCCCCCACCCTGTGGGGCTTGAGGGTGGGGGGGCCTTCAAGGTGTGCTTCCCATTCAGGTGCTGGGCTAGGGACCTCAGGCTGCTCCCCCACCCCAGTGCCAGGCCAGGGGACCTCAGGCCGTGCCCCCCACCAGATGGGGTTTGACAGGGGACCTCAGGCCATGACCCCCACCTTAGCACAGGGCCAGGGGGCCTGAGGCTGCAATCCCCCTCCTGGCTGGGCTCAACAGGGGACCTCGGGTCGTGACCCCTGCCCAGTGGGACTTGAAAGGGGATCTCAGTGGGGCTGGGACCTGAGGCTGTGCCTCCCTCCAGGTGCTGGGCTGGGGGACCTGAGGCTCCGCCCCCCTGCCCGGCAGGGCTTGACAAGGGTGGGACTGGCTAGGTCTGGATCTAGCCCAATTTGGGGGAGGGGAGCGGGTCTGGGTCTCACGTGATTTTTGAGGTGCATGTGGGTGGGCAGGGACTTGACTCTGGGTCACATGGTGAGCCCCAGACTCTGACAGGAGGAAGGTTTTCATATACATTTTACTAATTTTCTTGACTCATCTCTGATACTTCTATTACAGAGAAAGGGCAAATAGCAATATTAAATTATTTCCTCTAATTAATCTCCTTTTAATGTGCACAAATTTCATGCACTGGGTCACTAGTGGTATATAATTCCACATCCTTTACTGATAGTTAACCTCTTTGTGTCTTCATATAAAAAGCACATCTTGCCGAAACCGGTTTGGCTCAGTGGTAGAGCGTCAGTCTGCGGACTGAAGGGTCCCAGGTTCGATTCTGGTCAAGGGCATGTACATTGGTTGCGGGCACATCCCCGGTAGAGGGTGTGCAGGAGGCAGCTGGTCGATGTTTCTCTCTCATAGGCATATCTAGCTCTCTATCCCTCTCCCTTCCTCTCTGTGGAAAAACAATAAAATATATTTTAAAAATAAAAAAAATAAATGTTTGTGCCTTTTTTGTTCCCTTTTTCTAGTTTTTTGGGGGTATTCACTTGGATTTATAAAAAATTTTTTTAATGATTCCATTTTTATCTCCTTTGTTGACTTTTTACTTATATCTGCTTTTTGTTGTTGTTAATTCAGTGATTGCATCAGGATTTTTAGTATATATTTTTATATACTTTCAACTGATACTGTATTATTTCATTTATTGTTTAAGAACCTAATGGCAATATACTTCCATTTCCCTCCTTTTAGATTTTATGGTACTGTTACATTTCACTTTATAATATGATATAAATTCCATTATGCATAGCTACTTTTTTTTTCTGGTCAATTTCAATTAATTTATTATTCTCCTCATTATGCTTTATGTTTTCCCACTTCTTTTTAGGCTTAGTAATCTTTGACTGGATGCCAAACATTGAGAAGGTTGCCTTGTCAATTTACCCGGGATGGATATTGTCGTATTCCTGTAAATCTCGAACTTTCTTCCGGGATACAGGCAAGGTGTGGAATCACCTGGAGCCTTAGGCAGGTTCAGAGCAGGAACAATCTATGGCTAATGATCCCCCGCTACTGAGGCCAGACCTTCCTGAGTGCTCTACCTCATGCCGCATAAATGTTTGTTTGTTTTTTCACTCTGGCTAGAGGGAGTAGGCACTATCCTTCTGATCCTTTCGGAGGGTTTCTCCTCAGCCGCGGGTGGCTTTCTTTCGCACCGCACCCGTGATAAACGGTCCTCTGCGGAGAACCTGAGAGGAACCCTGGGCAGGCCCCCAGGTTTCTGTCTGAAGGCAGCCGTCTCCCTTCTGGCCCTTTGCCCTATGGATTCAAGTGTCCCTGGCCTCGTCAGTCCCTCCATTCCATCTCCTCAACGAAGGTAGCTTTCAGGCTCTTCCTAAATTTGCCCTCCTTTCACTTTTGCCTGAAATCTCTCTCAAGATACTGAGCTGAGGGAATTGTAGGGATGAGCTTGTGTGTTTCGTGTCTCTCAAGGATCAGTGCACTTTGTTGCCTGATGTTCTGTGTCTTGAAATAATTTTTCTAGCATTTTGTCCGGGTTTTTCCCTTCTTGTTTTGGGTGGGAGGCTCAAACAGACCCATGTTAACTCCTTCTTGACTGGAAGATGATATTAATTCTTTTTTCTCTCTCATTTTAAAACCGAATCTAAAGTATTTTCATCTTAACAGCCTCCCTACACATTTTTGAAGCTAAATGACCTCTCCTTAACTTTTTTTTTTTTTGGGGGGGGGGGGGAGGGAGAGACAGAGACATCACCCCTGATAAGCATCTGTAGTTAGTGATGCAAAAGCTAAGGAATGCAGAGGTTGAGTGGGGATTTCACAGTAAATAAGAATGCTTTGTTAAGTTATAAACCACAGTTTGTTTTTATTGCTGTAGAGTACTCGAAAAGAAAAAGCTTTTTTCTTTATTTCTATAACACAAGAAGTTGTCATATTTTTGGATTTTGATAGCTCAAAGGTATTCTAATGGCTTTTTGTTAAATTTAAACATTCTTAGCTCTCTGAAACATGAGGAAAAAATAACATTGTTTAATATTAAGACAGTTTATAACTGAAAGAGGAACAGTGATGATACCAAGCAAAATCTACATACAAAGAAATGAATTTTCTGCTTTACTAGAACAAATTCAGAGACTTTGATTTTTTTTTTAATTGTGTCAGAAAGGTAGCAGACACCTAAATAACAGGTAAATTTTATCACTACTCTTCACAGTTGTAATTTTGTGCACATATATTGGATTTAGAAAAGAAATTCACACTTTCCTTGTACCTGAGTTTGAAAAGCAATTTCACACTCCACGTGTTGTACAAGTATTTTTTAAAAGATGTTGTTGGTTTTCACAATTTATTTTTGGCATCTCTTGCCATTAGAGATTGTGGTTATTTCTTTTTGGTGACATTTTTGTGCAGTTGTGCAAGTACAAGTATGTATTCAGTCTGTGTGTGTGTAACCTAGTCTTTCAATAAATTTCTTTTATGCCTGTTCTCTTGTTTTGTTTAATAAAGACATCCTTTGTCCTAGCTGGTTTAGCAGAGGGGATAGCACGTCAGCCTGCAGGCTGAAGGGTCCCGGGTTCAATTCTGGTCAAGGGCACATGTCTGGGTTGCAGGCTTGATTCCTAGTTGGGGGTGTGCAGGAGGTAGCCGATCAATGGTTCTCTCTCATCATTGATGTTTCTATCTCTCCCCCTCTCTTCTCTAAAATCAATTAAAATATTTTAAAATAAGATATCCCTTACTACCTCCAAATTTATGAAAAATATTCTAGAACATGTATACAGTGTATATCCTATATAATAAAAGGCTAATATGCAAATTGTTCCCTCGACCAGGAGTTCGACAAGTAGGCAGGCAAGCCAACAGTCCATGTCCCCTCCCCCTGGCCAGGCTGGCCGGACCCCACCCATGCACGAATTCATGCACCAGACTTCTAATATCTATATATTTACACTGAGTGACCATATTATTATGCATTCAGAGATCATAATAATCTGGCCACTCAGTGTATATATCTGTAATATACATAATTATGTTTTAAAAATATTACTTTAATTTCCAGTCCATTATATATATTAAGTACTCTGTGTGTGTGTGTGGGGGGGGGTGAGTGTGTGTGTTTTATAAACACTGGAATCTGTGTTGTTGTTTTTTATATAGAGCCCATTGTTACTAGATTTATTTTTTTTTCTTAAGCAAAACATATGATAGTTGCCAAAACTGTTTTGGCTCAGTAGATAGAGCGGCAGTTTGCAGACTGAAAGGTCCCAGGTTCGGTTCCGGTCAAGGGCATGTACCTTGGTTGTGGGCACATCCCCAGTGGGGGTGTGCAGGAGGCAGCTGATCGATGTTTCTTTTTTAATATATTTTATTGATTTTTTACAGAGAGGAAGAGGGAGGAACAGAGTTAGAAATATCGATGAGAGAGAGTCATAGATCAGCTGCCTCTTGCACACACCCCCCCCTGGATCATCATTGATCCTCCTATTACCCATAAGATTTACATTCTCTCTCCCTTCCCCTCCCCCGACTTTCTCAATCTGATACAATTCTCAATTTGGTTTGGGTATGAAGACCTGAAACATAAATGTTGTCTAAAAATGTTTGTGAAGCCGAAACCGGTTTGGCCCGGTGGTAGAGCGTCAGTCTGCGGACTGAAAGGTCCGGGGTTCGATTCCGGTCAAGGGCATGTACATTGGTTGCGGGCACATCCCCGGTGGGGGGTGTGCAAGAGGCAGCTGGTTGATGTTACTCTCTCATCGATGTTTCTAGATCTCTCTCTCTTCCTCTCTGTAAAATATCAATAAAATATATTTTAAAAAATAATAAAATAAAAATGTTTGTGAAATGTATATATAAAGCTAGTTAAGGCTTACACTTTTTTTGTTAATCCTCAGCTGAGGATATTTTTTTCCATTGCTTTTCAGAGAGGGATAAAGAGAGGGAAGGAGGGGAAGAGAGAGAGAGAGAGAGTGAGAGAGAGAGAGAGAGAGAGAAGCATCGATGGGAGAGAGACACATCCAGTGGTTGCTTCCAACCACACCCTGACTGGAGACATGAGTGAACCCACAACCCAAGCACATGCCCTTGATCAGGAATCGAACATCCGGCACTTCAGTGTGTGGTCCATCACTCTAAGCACTGAGCAACCCAGCAAATGGTGCCTACATTTTTCTTATACAATTTAACTATGAGATTTACTCACAAGGTAACTCTTATTCTAAGGACGGAGCTTTTGAATCTATCTGAGCTCAACCACTCAAGCGAAGGAACTGACTTCCTGATGCTAATAAAAGTGAAAGTTCACTGATATCAAAATGTGGCATTCTGAGAAGTTGGCACTTAACATTAAGAACATGAATAACCAGATCTTTAAAATTAAGTGACACTTCTTTAGAGTTACTTATTTTAAATTGGGAAAATAGGCACCTTTAAAGATAACAATACAAAAGTAAACATTCAGAAATAATAGTTTACTAAAGCTTTGTTTTGATTCCCACCCCCGTCCATGTTTTCTGCATTCCATTAGTTGGAATGATGTTGTAGACATAGTTCCGTGTTTTGATTTTTCAGTAGCCTTTTGTAATGGACATCTGTTGCTTTTGTATTGGTCTCCATTCCCTTTTCGTGTTGTAGGGAACAACCCTTCTGTCAGCAATTGGAATTCTGCTGGGGTTTTCATTGGTTTTGCCTTTACTTCTCAAAGAAAGACATGAGCTTCAGGTCAGCCAATCAGAGGACTCACATGTCTGGGTGTATTCATGTGATAGAAACAGGGCCTATCAGAAAAGGAGACAATGATTTTCTCTGCCATTGCGTGAAGAGCCCCTGCATGAGAATGAGTTAGTAAAGAAAGCAGAATAGAATAAGAGAGAAGGAAAACAAGTCTGGTGAAGAATTTAATTTCGTCATCCTGCTGTGCCTCTTGGACGTCTATTTTCTGTGAGTCAAATAGTTCCTCCTGTGCTTAAGTAAATTTGATTGGTACTTCTGTCACTTGCAACCAGACAGCCCTACTACTATGATATTAAAAATGTTTCATATCTGTAAAACTCAATTCATTAATATATTTGTAAATTATATGAAATAATGTATTTTAAGAATGTATAATTCCATGACTATAGAATTCTATCTCAAAAGTTAATTCTTATTGCAATGATTATTATCGTACTATTTTTGTCATTTCTATAAACATATCACATTCGATTTAAAGTGTTCCATAATTTTCAGAAATTTACATTTTCAAATTTCAAAATTTTGTCTCCATTAAGAAAACTTTGCCATCTATATTTGCATGCTGAAAATTCTATCAGTTAAAACTGGGAGTAAAAAGTTTGTTTTTAAAGCTTTTTATTATTTTTGCCAAATTTTGTTATTCTAATCAGACATGCATGATTGCTTACCTTATCACATTCTTGTCAGCAATGACTTTGTAAGGTATTATAATTATTGCCAATTTGAAAAATACTATTTTAGTTTTTCCCTTCGTGATTGAGGCTATGTCATTATTATATACTAGAGATCTGGTGCATGAGATCTGTTATAAATCCTTCTTTTTCTTTAAAAAACAAAACAAAACACACACACACACAAAAAAACACCATTTACTTATAACGAGTTCATAATCTCTCAGAAATTTGTCTACCTAAGGTGCTATGACTCATTATTTTAATTTAATTTTAATTGTGATTAAATATAGAATACTGATGGGAACTCTGGGCCTGCATACTAGGAGGAGAGGCCCAGTACCAGAGAATCACTCAGATTGCTTTAAGGGAGGACTTCTCTTATACCAAGTGCACAGTGGAGTAAGAAAACCCAGGAAAGTCCTTCTGCAACAGCACAGATAGGTTTCATGGAGTGTGGGCCAGCTGATCACAGCTCTCTAGGGGCTCAAAGACATTCCTACCACTGGCTACCGCTTCTGTTGGTCTCTAATCACAGAGGTATGAAGACAGCCTAGAAAAGGATGTTCAGTTAGCTGAGGAATGGAAACTAAACTGACAGAGAATAGCAGTTAAGATCAGAAATGTGGAAAGACAGACTTGTAACATGGATTTGAACCAGGACTCTGCCAGACCTAACAAAAAGTTTTTAAAATGTATTTCTATTTGTATTTATTTTTTAAAATATTTGTATTGATTTCAGAGAGGAAGGGAGAGGGAGAGAGATAGAAACAACAATAATGAGAGAGACTCATCCATTGGCTGCCTCCTGCACACCCCCTACAGGGAATCAAGCCCAAAATCTAGGCACGTGTCCTCACTGGGAATCAAAAAGTGACCTCCTGGTTCATAGTTCAATGCTCAACCACTGAAACACACCAGCGGGGCCTAACATACGATTTTTAAGCAACTTTCCTTCACAAAGAGATGCTAATTATAATAAAAACAAATACAATGCTAAAAGTAATTCCTTGCCCAGCCAGCTGGCATGGCTCTAAACCATGGTTGAGTTCATGATCAGGGCACATGACCAGGTTGTGGGCCAGATCCCCAGCAAGGGATGTGCATGAGGCAGCCAATCAATGATTCTCTCTCATCACTGATGTTTCTATCTCTCTCTCTCCCCCTCCCTTCCTCTCTGAAATCAATAAAAAATATGTTAAAAAATAAAAATATAAAAGTAATACCTTGCCCTAATAGGTTTGGCTCAGTGGATAGAGTGCCAGCCTGAGGACTAAAAGGTCCCAGGTTTGATTCCGGTCAAGGGCATGCACCTTGGTTGTGGGCACATCCCTGGTAGGAGGTGTGCAGGAAGCAGCTGATCGATGTTTCTCTCTCATCAATGTTTCTAACTCATTCCCTCTCCCTTCCTCTCTGGAAAAAAATAAAATAAATAAAATATGTATTTTTTTAAAAGTCATACCTTTATCATGAGGTTGTTTGGATGATAATGTGTAGATAGTCCTTAGCATAGTACTTGGCAAATAATAGCTCATTATGCTCACCATTACTGTTTATTATTTTTATTTTAGGGTGACCCCAAAGATGTATGTATCTCAGCTGCTCACACTGGTTCTTCTCTTTCCTACTTCTAGCTCCTGTACTCTTAGGAAAGTTCCGTAGCCCCAGTATCAGGCTCTCTCCAGCCCAGCCCTTGAAACATTCATTCTCTGAAGCATAGACAACACAAGGACTGAAAGAGGTAAGACCACAAAGGTAGACTTGCAAGCCTCTTCCGTATATCTGAAGTACTTGTTTTTCTCTGTGAAGAGAGACTCCTTGGAAAATTAATGATTAACAGTCAAATTTAGAATGGGAAGGGAAAATGATTACTAGGACCATAGGAGTTCTTTATGAAAGATGACTTAAAAAGTAGACTATGCTATCATGTCTAGTAACTGGGCATGATCTCTGGGACACATTTTACTTCTGCTCAGGCTCTTTTAAAGAAAGGTGTTTTTTTGTTTTGTTTTTAATAGGTTAGCATTTAACATAATTATCAGGAAGCATAATAATAATCAGTGTATAGCAAATTAAATCTTTTTAAAGTAACACAATTATTTTAGAAAATGTGTCGTCTACCCAGTTTTACACGTTTGCGTAGCAAAGACACTTGCTCATACATATTTAAAGTACTGGGGAAATATTGGTGCAGCCTACTGTGGGGTGAATAGACATAGAAACACACTGAGAGGGAAGTAATGTAATAGCTAACATCTCCGATGATGAGGTTATTGTAATTGCAAACATGTGCACAAGATTGGAGAGTGATTAAGGATGTAAAAACCTGATCACAACAAAAGCCCTGAAGTCTACATCTGAGGGGGGATGGGAGGAGTCAGGAGAGGAAGAAAAAACAAAACACAAGATAAATGATGCCACCTAGTGGAAAAGTTATTCCAAGTGGTAAGAGGAGGCAGAGGAGGCTGCAAAATTGACTGAGCCATTTCAAGCATGGGGTAGCAGTAAACACACACACACACACACACACACACACACACACACACACACACGAAGAAGCTCAACATAGGGTGTTCATTTGACCCTATGGACCCTGGTTGGTCCCTTCTCCAAGGGCATATCTGGTCAGGGGTGAACAAGAGGAGAATGTCACAAGATGAAGAATTTTTCTCATAACAGCAGGATGTTAATGAGGGGAGGGTGGATCACTTAGAGCTCTTTTCAGCACAAGTTCTTAGCTCCTAAAAAGGGAACGATTTATTTGTTCCAGCTGGAGGGAGCACATGAGCCTCTTTTCCGCCTTCCTCTCTGCCCACTGCTGTTATATATGTGTGTGTGTGTGTGTGTGTGTGTGTGTGTGTGTGTGTGTGTTTTACTGATTTTTTTTACAGCGAGGAAGGGAGAGGGAAAAAGAGTTAGAAACATTGATGATCGAGAAACATCGATCAGTTGCCTCCTACACACCTCCTACTGGGGATGTGCCCACAACCAATGTATATGGCCTTGACCGGATCTGCCCACTGCTGTCTTGATATCCTTTTTCCTCCCTTCCTGCCCTCTGTCTATCCCTTGCTTTCCATCACTACTGTTCCTTTCTTGTTTCCTTCCTCCCCTTCTGACTTTTATCCCCTTCCCTTTCTTCATTTTTCTTCCTCCTTCCTTCACCTTTCCCTTTCTTATCCACAGTCTTCTTAGACTGAATGTAGGTCTTGTAAGGTCAGATTTTAGTCAATATTTCAGAGGTACTTAGATTCCAAGGTGTCAATTTTAAAATGGTTTGAAGTCTTAGAACTCACAAAGGCAATAGGTGGTGGAAATGGAGCCTTCCCGGGGATAAAAGGAGCGCAGTATCACAGCAGAAAGTATCTCTATATCTCCGGTATTCCCAACAGGAAAATATGTGCAGCCTGCTCACCTCGAAGTCCCTGGCTCTGCTGCTCCTGCTGCTGCAGCCGCTTCCACTGCAGGTTCTAATGCTTCAGAGACAATACGGAGAGACGGAAGAAACAATTGATGATATTATTGATGAAATGTATACTATAAGGCCTGCCAAACCACCTACCAAAGAAAGTTTCCAAAACCGTGTCCTACTTAACGCTGCTGATTACAAATACTATGAGTTTTCTCTGTGTACTGCGGAAATGAAATCAAGAAATATTCACACCAATCTTCACTGTCACAAAAAACATATCTTCCTTAACATAGCATATGAGGAGTTGCAAAAGACCTGTTACACCGGCTTTGTGAAATGTGAAAATGGAGTTAGGAAATGTCACATGACCAGCAGACCAATAGAAGGAGCATACTGTGAATTCACAGGTGGACCTAGGATACCAGCCTGTGAGTATGAAACGACTTTCAAGAAGGGATATGCTCTTATTACTTGTCGATGGCAAGATGATATTGGAGAAATTATTCCTGCTTATGTAAACAGTATTTTGGAAATACCTGGCAAATAGAAAAGTGCCAGCCATTAGGAAGATATCTTCCTCCCACAGCCCTAGCAGAGTATTATCTTAGAGTTGAACGTGGGAGGACTACACTCCTCTCCATACCGAGTCTTCCAGGTCAAAATTGAGAATGGTAACTTTGATCTATTCACTTTAATCATCCACTTCCCTTTCTTCTCCTAATACCATGCACAGGCAACGTGGGCTAGGTTCAGAGGCAGTGCTCTGCGGTGTGGTTTCCAACAGGCCATGGAACTGAGCACATGTTGGATGTGTTAGGAGGATGAATGCCTGTAGTGAAAGGGTGGCCACTGCGAAGAAAACCAGAAAATGGTTGCCTGAAGTTGTATTCATGTAAACCTCTAGCTGAGCGGAAACAATAAAGTGCATTGCCCTAGCGAAGTGTCTCAAGTATGGTTACTTGGGGGTTTCTGAGTTTGAAATTATCTTTCTCTGCGACACAATTTATAGCAAAAAGATCTCAAAGCCCCTTCAGAAAGTGTGATTTATCTTCCTACTGCTATATTCATAAATAGTTTGTGTGTTCTGTTCTTCATACAACGCAATATTCATGGGGAAATGAAGGTGTAGATTCTAATAGGAGACATCTCAGAATAAATAACCTAAATATTCAGGATAGTAAACTCTCCAAAGTACTTTGTGGATTCCCATACCTTTGACTCAAACAGGTCACATAAGTGAGCTTCTTCCTCGCTGTTCACAAAACTACAAACAAGTCATCACTCTCTGACATAGTCACATTTATTCACAATTCCATTTCTCACTTTCTGTAGATGTGGCTTTATCTAAGACTATTTCACTTCAAAAAAAGGATAGAGAATCAGTGTGATAAAAGAAATCTATCTGTCTGGTTTAGATAATAATGTCTCTCATTTGGTCTGTGAAACTTCTTTATATTTTTTTAATTTAATTTTTGAAAATACATGTTTATTGATTTTAGAGAGAGAAAGAGAAAGGGATAGAGAGATAGAAACATTGACTGGCTGCCTCCTGCTGTCCCCCCACCAGGGATCCAGCTCTCAACCCAGGCCTATGCCTTGACCAGGAATCAAAACAGTTATCTTGCCCTAGCCAATTTGGCTCAGTGGATAGAGTATCAGCGTGGGGACTGAAGGGTCCCAGGTTGGATTCTGCTCAAGGGCATGTACCTTGGTTTCAGGCGCATCCCCCAGTAGGGGTTGTGCAGGAGGCAGCTGGTCAGTGTTTCTAACTCTCTATCCTCTTCCCTTTCTCTCTGTAAAAAAAAAAAAAAATAATAATAATAATAATAAATAAATAAATAAATAAATAAATATTTTTTTAAAAGTACAGTGACCAGCTGTGCTGCTTCTTCTTCTTCTTCTTCTTCTTCTTCTTCTTCTTCTTCTTCTCCTCCTCCTCCTCCTCCTCCTCCTCCTCCTTCTTCTTTTTCTTCTTCTTCTTCTTTTTAACAATTCTTTATTGTTGAAAGTATTACAATGTCCCTTTTTTTCTCTCATTGCTCCCCTCTATCCCCATCCCTGCCCCTTCTCCCTGCCTCAGGCCTTCAGCACCCTTTTGTCTGTATCCATGGGCCATGCATATATGCATTCAAAGTCTTTGGTTGATTACCTCCCACCCACCACCCTCCCCCACCTTCCCAACTGAGATTCCACACTCTGTTCCCTGCTTCCCTATCTCTGGATCCACTCTGTTCATCAGTTTATTTTGTTACTTAGATTCCACATATAAGTGCAATCATGTGATACTTTATCTTTCCCTGACTTATTTCACTTCGCATAATACTTTGAGACATCCATGATGTCTCAAAGGATAAGAGACTCTTCTTTTTTACTGTTGCATAGTATTTCACAGTATTAATGTACCACAGCTTTTTTATCCACTCATCTGCTGATGGGCACTTGGGCTGTTTCCAGATTTTAGCTATTGTAAATTGTGCTGCTATGAACATAGGGGTGCATGCATTCTTTCTGATTGGTGGTTTGGGTTTCTTAAGATATATTCCTAGAAGTGGGATCACTGGGTCAAATGGCATATCCATATTTCATTTTTTGAGGAAACTCCATACATATGCAACATAATGGTTGCATTAGTCTGCATTCTCAACAGCAGTATACTAGGGTTCTTTTTTGTCCACATCCTCACCCGCATTGTCATTTGTTGATTTATTGGTGGTAGCCATTCTGACAGGTGTGAGATGGTACCTCATTGTCATTTTGATTTGCATCTCTTGGTTGATTAGTGACTTTGAGCATTTTTTCATATGTCTCTTGTGGACCTTAACATCTTTTTATAATTATTCCCTATAATTAAAATATCAAAAATGGGATAAGGAGTAGTGATGATGGATGGTAGGGAGAGTGTCTATTTTTCCATCTCTTCACTTTCATCCTGTGAGTGTCTTTTGTTTTGAGGTGGGTCTCTTGTAGACAGCATAAGGTTGGGTCATGTTTTTTTATTCATTTAGCTACCCTACACCTTTTATTAATTTTTTTTATTAAGGTATTATATGTGTACATTGCTTGCCATTGCCCCTCCCCCACCTTCCATACATTCCCTCCCTCCCCAGACTTTTGTGTCCATTGGTTGTACTTATATGCATGCATACCAGTCCTTCGGTTGATCTCTTATCTCCCCCAGATCACCCTCCCCTCCCCTTTGTCATTTGACAGTCTGCTTGTTGCTTTACTGTCACTATATCTATCTTTCTGTTCATTAGTTTATACTGTTCTTTATTATCCATAAATGAGTGAGACCATGTGGTATTTCTCTTTCATTGACTGGCTTATTTCATTCAGCATGATGTTCTCCAGTTCCATCCAGGTTGCTGCTAATGATGAGAATTCCTTTTTATGGCAGCATAGTATTCCATTGTGTAGATGTACCATAGTTTTCTGATCCAATCATCTGCTGAGGGGCACCTAGCCTGTTTCCAAATCCTAGCCATTGTAAATTGTGCTGCTACTGGGGCACAAGGCTCTCCCGGGACAGAAGGCTCCCCCTGGTCCCACCTATCCCCCGGGGCACAAGGCTCTCCCAGGCCACACGGCCCCTCTGGGACCGTCGATTGATGCCCTCCTACCCTGGATCCCCCGGGGCCCGAGCTGCAAGCGAGCTGGAGGAAGAAGAGGCGGAATAATGGGGAGGCTCCGGCCGACTCCAACCTAGCAACCTCAGCAGCTCTGATTTCACACGTTCAGGCTTTCAGTCCCCTGGGTTTAGGTGTTCAGAGTCCCAGGCCGCAAAGAGTGTTTTGGGTACTACTTCTCGGTCCTCCATCATGTTCCATGAGTATGCTCCACCTTGGCGCTGGCTCTGGGGGCTCCGCAGAGGCTCTGGCCAGACCTGGCTGCAGGAAGATAGATGGGTGAAGCCCTCGCTCGGGCTGCGAGCGGGAGGCGAGGCCGAGGCCCTGCACTGGCTCACTCGCCAGCAAGGCGGGTGGGCTGGGAAGGCTGGGGGCGCGGAGGCCAGGCTCCAAGGCAGCTCGCTCTGGGCGGGAGCGGAAGGTGCAGCCACGGCCTGGCATTGGTTCCCTCACTCCCATGGTGGGCAGGCCGGAAAGGCTGCAGGCGCTGAGACCAGACTCTGAGGCAGCCCACTCCCTGGGCCTGGGGCAGGGCGAGCTCTGCTCTCGGTGGGCCTCCCTCACTGGCGGTGGCTGTGGTGGAGGTGGCTGAGGCTCTGGTTCCACTGCGGCTTTAAACTCCACATGGTGGCATTGGCGCTTTTCCTCAGAGGCTCGGCAGTGGCTTGGCCCGGCCCGGTGGTGGCGGGAAGGAAGGGCCAAGGGCTCGCTGGGGCCTCAAGCAGAAGGCGTGGCTGTGCAGGCTCCTTCACTAGCACGGCGGGCGGGCTGGAAAGGCTGGGGGCGCAGAGGCTGGGCTCCAAGGCATCTCACTCTGGGCAAAGTGGAAGGTGCGGCCACGGCCCAAGCGTCAGTTCCCTCGCTCCCACAAGCAAGGTGGGCAGGCAGGGAAGTCTGTGGGCACGGAGGCCGGGCTACAAGGGGCCCGCTCCCTGGGCCCGGGGTGGGGCGTGCTCCGCTCTAGTTGAGCCTCCCTCACTGGCGGCGGCTGCAGTGGCGGTGGCTGCAGCTCCGGTTCCACTGCGGCTTTAAATTCCACATGGCAGCAGTGGTGTTTTTCTTTGTCTCTAGTTGTAGCCATCCCATTCCACCAGCTCTCCTATGGATCTGATGTGATCTCTTTCGATTTTAGCTGTTGTTTTTTTCCAAATTGTTGATGAGGCAGCAGCCTAGGAGACCACCTAGGCCGCCATCTTGTTTCGCAATCCCAATGGTAAGAACTTGATGTTATTCTACCTCCATAGTGTCAAGTAGACTACAACATGAAAATGTCTCACTTACATTTGAATCTGTTATCTGTCCCTGCAGGTTCATCATTCTAATCAAACTATCTTTTATGTTGGGAGGCAAAGGCTTAATGTCTGTGATATATCTGGAAATATTCTTCATGAAGCATCAAAGGCATAGATCCAGGAGCTGACTGACCTGCTCCCGGTGGAGCATCACCTACCCTACACATTTTGATTGGAGCACTTAATCCACTTACTTTTAGGATTATTATTGAGAGATACTTATTTATAGCCATTTTAATTCTGTATGGCTAGGTTTCTCTCTCTGTTTCTTCTTAACAATTACAGCAAGACCTGTAGCATTTCTTATAATGTTGGCTTGGTGGTATTAATTCCTTTAGCCTTTCTGGGAAGCTCTTTAGTTGACCAGAAACTCTACAGGCCAGAAGTTTCTGGTGTGAAGTCCGGTGTCAGCCTTATGGGAACTCCTTTGTAGGTAACAGTTTTCTTTTCTCTTGCTACCTTTAAGATTCTCTCTTTGTCTTTAATTTTTGGCATTTTAATTATGATGTGTCTGGGCTTGGGTCTGTTTGGGTTCTTCTTGTTTGGGGTTCTCTGTGTCTCCTGAACTTGTGTGACTTTTTCCTTTATCAGGTTAGGGAAGTTTTCTATCATTATTTCTTCAAACACCTTCTCTATTCCTTTCTCCCTTTCTCCCTTTTCTGGCATACCTATCCTATCTAATATGCAAATTGATCATCACTTCAACACACAAGATGGCTGCCACCATGTGGATACAAGATGGCCACCACAAGATGGCTAGCAGGGGAGGACAGTTGAGACAGACCAGGTCTGCAAGGGAGGGCAGTTGTGGGCAATCAGTCCAGCAGGGGAGGGCAGTTGTGGGCAATCAGTCCAGCAGGGGAGGGCAGTTGGGAGGGACCAGGCCTGCAAGGGAGGGCAGTTGGGGGCAATCAAGCCTTCAGGGAAGGGCAGTTGGGAGCAAGATCAGTCCAGCAGGAAGGGTAGTTGGAGGTGATCAGGCTGGCAAGGGAGCAATTAGGAATTAATCAGGCTTGCAGGGGAACAGTTGGGTGGTGATCAAGAAGGCAGACAGGCGAGTGATTAGGAGCCAGCAGTCCCGAATTGTTGGAGGGATATCTGCCAGCCAGTTTAGGCCTGATCCCTGTGGAGATCGAGCCCACAACCTGGGAATGGGCCCTGACTGAGAATCAATACGTGACCTCCTGGTTCATAGGTCAACTCTCAACCACTGAGTCACACAGCCAGGCCCTAGGAATTTTCCTAGCTTCCTATTGCCCTGCCTTATCACTACCACCATTAATCTTCCAGTGCAATATGACCTATACATGCTCACATTGATGTGAAAATTGAGAACAAGATCCTTAAAGCTTGTTCATGAAATTAAAAAAAAACTCAAAATGGCACCAGACTTCTCAGCAATAGCATTGTTGGTAATATAATATTTATTAGTTTCAAAAGAAAAATAATAGTAGCGTCAATAGAGGAGGTAAACATCATCATAACATTGAACAAGGTAAACATCATTATAACAGATCAAACTGGAGTTGAAAGGAAACTTCTAGAATGCAGCCTGTGACATCTCTGCTAAAGATGCAGAATCTGAATCCAATCAGGACAAACATTGAGGAACATTCTACAAAATAACTTGCCTATAATCTTCAAAAGAGTTAAAGTCAAAGAAAGCCTAAGGAATTATATCAGACCCAAGGAGAATAGAGAACTATGATGATGACAACAACAACAACAACAAACCCACATGACTCTGAATTGAATCTTTTTTATATAAAGGACATTATTGGGACAGATGGTAAAATCTGAATAAAGTCTACATTAGATGTTATCATAATGTTAATGTTAATGTCCTGGTTTTGAAGGTTGCATGGTTGTTATGTATGCAAATATCCTTGTTTGTAAGAAGGATACACTAAAGTATTCAGGGATAAAGGAGTTCTTTGTCCAGGACTTGAAATGATACTTTGGTATTATTTCAGACATTAAAAAATATATTTTTTCAAAACTGCAAATAATATTTGATTATAATTTTGCTTTTAAGGATATTCATGTTGTGTTTATATTTGCACATAAAAAGGCTAAAAGTATATGCACCAAAATATTTGGAGTGATTAACTCTGAATAGTGTAAATACATTTGATCATGACCCTCTGTATGTTTTCTAATTTTCTACAATGAATTTTGCTTTTTTCTTGATTAAGTAAGTTACTAAAAGAAAAATTAAGAACATTAATTAAAAATACCCTAAGTTTTAACACTGAAAGTTAACCGTTGATGACATTTTGACATATATCCTTCTTGGATTTTTTAAAATACAAGTATATATATAAATTTTTAATGCATGCATATTTTTCATAAAATGAAATCATAACAAATACACTTATAAAATTTTCTTCACTGAACACATCTATATTCTTCCATTTTAATAAATGTAGATTTTTATTATTACTTTTTAAAAATATTTTATTGATTTTTTACAGAGAGGAAGGGAGAGGGATAGAGAATTAGAAATATTGATCATCTGCTTCCTGCACACCCCCTACTGGGGATGTGCCTGCAACCAAGGTACATACATGCCCTTGACCGGAACTGAACCTGAGACCTTTCAGTCCACAGGCCGACGCTCTATCCACTGAGCAACAGGTTTCGGCAGATTTTTATTATTACTTTAAAGGGCTGAATAGTATTTCACTGTTAGATTATTTATTTAAATAATACCTATTGCTGGACATTAAGGATTTTCCACTTTTTACTATTATAAATCATGTGTCTGTGAATATCCTTGTCACACAGCCTTATGTACTTGCCATATTAACTTATTAGAATAAATTGTGAAATGTAAAATCCCTGGGTCAAATAATATAAATATATATTTTTGGATTTATGATACTATTCATTGTGGGGTTTTGTTGTTGTTGTTAGTCTGCTTGATGTATGTGTGTAACAAAGTTGTATAACAATAAACAGGACTTTTATTTTGCTGCGTTGTCCTAACCAAAAAAGAAGAAGAAGAAAAGAAGAAGAAGAAGAAGGAGGAGGAGGAGGAGGAGGAGGAGGAGGAGGAGGAGGAGAAGGAGAAGGAGAAGAAGAAGAAGAAGAAGAAGAAGAAGAAGAAGAAGAAGAAGAAGAAGAAGAAGAAGAAGAAGAAGAAGAAGAAAAGGGGGAGGGGGGAAGGAGGAATGAGAAGAAGAAGGGGGAAAGAGAAAGAGAGGAAGAAGTTGAATGCTTTCTTTGACCTATCTTGGAAGCAGCATGCCATCACTCACTTTGATCATGTTCTACTGATTAGAACTGAATCACTAAGTTGAGCCCACACTTAAGGAGACGGGAATTAAGCTCACTTAAAAAAAGTTATCTTTAGCTGAAACCGGTTTGGCTCAGTGGAAGAGCGTTGGCCTGCGGACCGAAAGGTCCCAGGTTTGATTCCGGTCAAGGGCATGTACCTTGGTTGCGGGCACATCCCCGGTAAGGGGTGTGCAAGAGGCAGCTGATGGACATTTCTCTCTCATCGATGTTTCTAACTCTCTCTCTTCCTCTCTGTAAAAAATCAATAAAATATATTTTTAAAAAACATTTCTTATATAATGTTATATTGGCTGGGCCACAAAAAATATTCATCGCGGGTTGCATGCGGCCCATGGGTAGGGAGTTTGACATGCTTGTTGCACAGATTCTAAGGAAAGGATGGAAAACTCATCTTCCTTGAAGATCCTCAAGGAGCTGAAGGGCAAGAGATCAGGTTGAAGGTCACTTCAGGTAGGCAGGCAAGGTAGACTCGAGAATGTCAGTGTCACATAGCAGTTAAATGCACAGACTCTGGAACTGCACAGCCTATGTTCAGATCTTAGTTCTATCACCTCCTAGCTGGTCTTGAGTAAATAAACTCTCGGTTCTTGTTCATCAGTAAGTGGGAAATATCCTGAGCAGAACTAACAGAATGTCTTGTACATTTTAGGTGCTCAATGTGTATGTATTGAATAAACTCATATTTTTTGCATGGATCATTCTCAATCATTGGATAATATGTCCCAATCTTCCTTTTATGTATAGTTACCACCACTCACAAGAAAGATGGACTAGATCTCCTGGACCTTAAATCAATAGTGTTATAACTACACCATATTTTCAACTTTCTTGATCTGGGGACAGCCAGTTATCTCTCATCAATATTGGA
Organism: Vespertilio murinus; assembly: GCA_963924515.1. NCBI lineage: Eukaryota > Metazoa > Chordata > Mammalia > Chiroptera > Vespertilionidae > Vespertilio > Vespertilio murinus. Next base: position 147,629,885 of record OZ004704.1, read on the forward strand.
AACTTACAGAAGTTGCTTGATAAGAGCTTTATGGTTTTTCATTACTGTGGTGGCATTAATGTCCACATATTCATCGATACTCTTTCCTTCAAAAGATGGGCTTAAGTCTGAGTGGAAGGGGCAGATGTGGGGGAGGGGGTCATTGGGGAATAAAATGGGAACCTGCCCTCCCCTGTTGGCCTAGTCACCCCCAACTGCCCTTCCCTGCTGACCTGGTCACCCTCAACTGCCCTCCTCTGCTGGCCTTATCTCGTCCCCAACTGCCCTCCCCTGACAGCCTGGCCTCCCCCAACTGCCCTCCCCTGCCGGCCTGATCACCCACAACTGCCCTTCCCTGCCAGCCATCTTGTAGTGACCATCTTGTGGTGGCCATCTTGTGACTATGTCATGTGAGGGTGCCATGCAATGTCACCTAGACTTTTATTATATAAGATTACTCATTTACTTCAGCCCTTTATATTCAGCATGTCTCTATTGAAATAAACCCACGTTTCTATAAAAACTGAAGCTTTTGTTATTTTGCAGCTCACATAAACTTAAACCTTGTTTATTTGGCCCATATTAGCCTTTGAGTTTGACATGCTTGATGTACATCTTAAAGAACCAGCCTCTGTTTGCCTTGCTCTTAGCAAAGGTATTAGGCCAAGTGGCTTAAAAGCAGAGCCAGGATGGAGATTCTTGAGCTAGTGATTTATTGAGATAATACTCTCAGGAAAAACCTTTCAGGACATAAGGGAAATGATATGGTAAAAGAAAAAGCTTAACATAGATGTGATTTTAGCTTCAAGTCTAGCCTCAAACCTAGAAGCTCTAGAACATGATTGACATAAAATTAAGACCAGAGGTCCAGGTTCTTGTATCTGTATTGGCTGTGGGGCCACCCTTCAGGAAAGAACAAAACCTCTTAGGCATTGCCAGTGAGGAGGCCCCTCAGGCTGGAGGCGAGTCCACACCGTGAATTCTCAACAAGCTCCCAGCAGCTGGGGGATGGCTACACCCCCCCTCCCCTGTAAAGAATATTTATGTTTATCAGCTTACCCTTTGGATATAGCCTTTCCTTCACCTCGGAAATACATTACCCTGATCCCAGACTACTAACACAGTTGCTTGCTGTCTGTTGGCCTAACTTAGTCAGACTAGCTTCCTAGAGCAGTGCCAAATGCTGAATCTAATTACATCACCTTCCCTCTTCCTAACATAATTATCCCCTACAGGTCTCATTTGTAGTTTGCTCTATAAGGACAGATACAATGCCTAGTTTTAGTTTTGTTGTTGTTGATGATGTGTTGTTTTTTTAAACAAATGGCTACCCAGTAATTACCACACTGCCAACCTCATGCAAAGGCATTCCCAGAATAAGTGCTTTTTTGCTATTTGCTATTCTTGTTGTCACCTATAAAAGTGCTGAAAATCCTGCTCATTCTTTGAGCATTCTATATCCTTGTGTATAGGGATACACAGTAAGTGCATAAAGATGCAATTCCAAACACCAGCCTCATGCTGATGCTGGAGAGCTGACGCTTTCAAATAGTGGAGCACCCCAATGCCTCCTAAAATCCTACATAAATAGGCAAGGCTGTAATGCCTCAAGGTGAACACACATTTCACTCACAGTCCCTCTGCTTAGCCTTAAAACCACCATTTCCCTCTTCCCTTTATCCTTCCCCTAAATCCAACTTACACCTGGTTTCTAAATCATAATTCTAGTAGAGAGCTAGCCCAACTCTCCTGGAGGTGAAATCTCTGTGATTGGAATCACTTTCTGGAGACTAACTGAAGCCCGTTGTTGCAAATAGGAAGAGGAAAGGGCAGGCTTATGGGTAGGATGCAGGGCACAGAGGCAGGAACAGCAGGAAATCACTTGCTAAATCCAAGTATTACTAAAAATAGCAACAACTCTGCCTCTTGGGAATCCCTTTTCTTCCTACCAAGAGTGAGTCTCTGCCTGATGACGTAGCTTTCTACCTTGGGAAGAAGAAGAGCTGAAGAGGGCCTACCTACATCGTCTGCCAAGAGTGAGAGCACCTGAGGGGTTTGAGGAGAGCCTATCACCGACATGAACATGAGACATTATCCTGGATTTGGGTGTGGGTGGCCCTGGCCAAATGGGGGAGGAAGGAAAAGGGGCATGGGACACTCATTTATATAAGCAATTTGATTTTTAAATGTTATAAATGTTGTAGGCCCAAGGGAAGTATAATGACTTATTAAATGAAGATTTAGAATTATGGGTAGAGAAAAGATGCATATTTGTTCATTGCCCCATCCGTACACAGGCAGATTCTTTGTGGTGTGCGGGCATTATCTCTTCCTGTTAAACCTAGGAACCATTTCTTCATTCTTGGATAATTTTGCATCTCTCGCCACAAGAAAAAGGCAGCACTTTAAATTTAAAAAAAAGTTACATTGTTGATAATGGCCACAAATGCAAGTCTTACTTAACACCACAGTCCATTAGTTTGCTGGAGCAAAACACCATAGACCAGTCATCTTATAAAAAAACAGAAATTTATATCTCATAGTTTCAGAAGCTAGAAGTCCAAGACCAGGGTGTCAGCATGATCTGGGAGGGCCCTCTTTTGGGTGGAAGATCCTCATATACTTCTCAGGGGGCAGAAGGGATAGAGAGCTCTGGGGGATCTTTTTTATTAAAGCAGTAATCCCGTTCATGAAGACTCCATGACATAATCCCCTCCCGAAGGCCCCACTTCCTAACACTGTGACATTGGGCTTTAGGATTCTAACATGAATTGGGGACAGGGGAACACACATTCAGACCACAGCACCTAGAGTATGCAGGAGAATGAGAATAATCATTCATTTTCTGGTCATGGGGAATTTGCCTTTCGGAATTATACAGTGTAAACACAAAACAACACATCTTCTAATTATATCTCCTCTTGAACTCTTTAGGCCATGATCACTGCATTCCTAGGGTGTGTTCTCTTTCGTAACCGACAACACCACATCCCTGTCTTCCACACATTGCCACCAGCCAAAAGGACAGGCAAGGGGCCCCTGGGCAGAGTGAAAGAACAGTCCTGTTTATGCAAGTAATGACTATCTTTCATCTTGCACAGATTAAGACCAATTAGGAAAAGTATACCATCACCCATCAATCAGAGCCAAGAGAGGACATTGATTGAAGTGCCCCATTGGCACTGCAAAACAATGGTCTCACAAGTTCTTGCAGGAGTCAGGAGCAGCCCCCCATACTTCCATGTGGTGTGGAACCGGCAAACGGGTGTAGTAACCACTGGTGCCAGCAGTTGGGGGGTTCAAAGGAAAAGAAACGTGTACTGCCACCCCTGCCACCGTCGAGTGCTGTAGAACAGGAGTAGCACTTGGATGGCTGAAAGCCTCCAACACATGTGCTCAAGTCCAAAGACCAGTAGTGACCATTGGTAACCCAGGGCCCTAAATTATCCTATGTACAGGATATGTTTGAGTCTCTCAGAATCAACATGTCAGCACCATTCTGGTGACCTGCTATCAGGTGATCCCACAAAAGAAATACCACACCAGCTAGAAGGAGCCATCCACTTGCCAGGCCACCCTCCTGGAACTGGGGTCTGGCTTCCGGGACCTACGATGACCCCCTGGGCACAAGTTTCAGAACTCTTTGGAGGCAGCTGATTGAAAGAAATGAGACTCAGGACAACAGGTATTAATCAGTCCAAGCTCAGGGTACCTCACCTAGATGTCACTGTTTGTCCCAGACACCAGAGGGCGACTTTCTATGTGAGGTGGGAGGAGAATATTAGCCATTTTAGGAATTTGTCCAGTTCCTAGGGTTGGTAATGAAATATGAAAGGGTCCCAAGTTTGACTTCTTCTTAACCAAAAGCTACACACTTTGTTGTATGGTGAACCAGTAAGTCACTAGAAAGAGTTCTGTCTTGTTCTTCAAGACCATAACACCTTACCAGCAGACCCCTAAATTCCTAAATCTAGGCCCTATTCAGACCCCATTCCTTCAACTTGGGGTGGTAAATACACAATGCAGTGGCAGATGATGTGTTGTAGAATTGTACAACTGAACCTGGAAAGTTTGTTAACCAGTGTTACCCCCAAAAAGCCAACCAAAGTGGGGGGGTGGGAGAAAAACACCCATCCCACATAGTTCTCCAGATGCAGTCAGAGATGCAATTACTTTAGTTTGCATCTGCAGTGGAGAAGTGCTGTGTGGAAAGCCCAGGTTTATCATCCTAGAGACTCAGGGTGGGTATCAGGGAAAGACATGGATAAGGGATGCATTAAACCCTTGTAGTCCACACCCAAACAGACCAGGAACAGACTAATGACCAGGACCACAGGAATACATTTATTTCTTCACCAATCTCTTTCCCAGGCAGGAGATAGGATGAGAGGAAGAACTATCTAGATATCATTAACCTACTCTGCCACTGCTAATCACAGGATCACAATACAAGCGATGTGAACCCTGGGACAGAGAAGAATTGTGTTTTCATGAGGAAATAATTGAAAAAATAGGCCAGCCTTTCTTCCCAGAACCTTTATTGCAGAGTACCTAAGAGGAGAAAAACAGCAGGAGAAAGAGGAAGTGGAAAGAGGAAGAGGAGAAGGTGAAGAAAAAGAAGAAAGTAAGTTGCTTCATTATTTAGGTATTACCTGGACCTTCATGTTATTACAAGATATAATAATGAACTTTTCAAAAATGAACGTTACGTAATGGCAGTGAGGAGTGACTTGGCCTGGTTTGGATAAAATGCAAAATGTCAAATCAAAAGGACGGTTGCTTTTGTGACATTTGGCTCCCTGTAGCTCACAGGGAACGACAGGACCCTTACAGACAGCTTTGACTGTATCTAGCTCCTCATGGATGAATGTGTACTCGGGGATGCATGTGCGGTTGTGCTCCTTCATCTTGTGTGCCATCATGGTATTGCATTCCCGGGCCATCAGGTCAAGCCTGGGATGGTCTTTGTTACTCCGAGAAGGAGCCTCAGCTCTGAGCATCTTGTTTCCTCCAACTTCATCTTCATTGACGATGGCCTCTTCAGGCCAGCCAGGTTGTACCACTCCTTTGTTGCTAAGCAGCAGGGTTTCTGTTGTTCGGGTGCCCTCTCCCTCCTTAGTGGCTCTAGCCCTGTCCTGTGAGTCACTGGACCACAATTCATTCAGGGATTGATCACTATCCTCCAGGACCGATGCAGCCATTCGAAGGCCCAAACCCAGGCCCATCCCAAGGCCCAGCAGCAGCAGCAACATCATAAAAAAGATTTGCACCAGCGGCAGCTTCATTTTTCCTGGAGGGAAAAGGAAAGACTGGCTTTGAGATGAAACTTGGCTCCACTAAAGACCCTAGGCTCCTTAAACCCTGACAGCAAAGCCTTTGGCGTCTCTTCTCCCTTCCCCTATATTACCCCATGCCCCACAAGTCACCCCCTGTCCCTCCACACCACATTCCCTGTTGTTGTGTAATGATTTGTGGATCCTACAGAACAGGAAGAACCAGGGGAAGTGGTTCTAAAATTGGTTCATCTGTGGGGCAACAGTAGAGGGAAGTTGACTCTCAACAGAAATTAGTCCCAAGTAATCCAAGAGACTGGTTGAGAAGACAAACAACCACAGTGTCACACTTTCCTTGAGAGAAATTATTATAGACTAGAGGCCCGGTGCACAAAAATTCATGCACTGGAGGGGTCCCTCCACCCAGCCTGCACCCTCTTGCAGTCCTGGAGCCCTCAGGGGATGTCCACTGGCCAGCTTAGGCCCACTCCCCAGGGGATCGGGCCTATGCTGGCAGTCAGACATCCCTCTGGCAGCCCGGGAGCCCTTAGGTAATGTCCACCTGCCAGTTTAGGCCCACTCCCAGTGGATCAATGATTTTTTCTCATCATTGATGTTTCTGTCCCTCTCTCCTTCCTTCCTCTCTGAAATCAATACAAATATATATTTTTTAAAACCACAAATGTGTTTTCTTTTTTAAAAGGCCTTCCCTAAAAGAAAAAAATTGCTATAATCTGTTGAGTAGGTAGCAATATTGTATCAATGCTTGATATACTGAATTTGTAAAATTGTACTATCATTATTTAAGAGAATCATTGTTCTTAGGAAATGAACCCTGAAATATTAAAGAGCAATGGGACATGGTGTATGCAAACTATTCTCAAACCCCATGTGGTTCAAAATAAAGGTTATATGTATATGTGTACATGTGTTTAGAGAGAAAGGAAATTATTTTTTAAAAGTGTAAGAAGTTTTTTTTAAATAAGGTATCTGGATAAAGGATATTCAGGATTCCTTGTATCGTTGTTGTAATTTTTCTTTAAAATTGAAAATATTTCAAATTTTTAAAAAAATTTTAAGAGAAAGTATAATCCATGTTGTTCCCTGGGGCACCCAACACCACTGTGACTTACCTGCACACTTAAGTAGCTTCCAAAATTGTGTCCTCTTGTTTAACAAGTTCTTCTCTCCCAGGGTTGCCTTCCCTCTAAGAAGTGCATTGGATGTTGGCCTTCAGAAAAATGATGACCACCTTGTGGTCCACATGCTCTTAAACCCAGACTTATTCCTCAGTCTACTCCCCTCCCACTTCCCCCACTCAGCGTAAACATACTAAGCCAATTCTCCTTTCTGCTCCCACAAGCACTTTGAAGTAAGGCTATTTTGGCATTGAGACAGACCCAGACATCCAAGGCAGGAAATGTCTTGAGCCTTGGAAACTGCACTTTGATTTCGTCAACAAATTGTTCCATTCCTGAGTTACACCCACTCTTCCGTGGTTCATAGCTCCCTGATCTTGCCCATGGATTTTAAACCAAGTCATTTCCTTACATTCTCCATATGTACTTCCTTTAATCATTTCCCGTCACTTCTAGAATGCCAAGGTCTTTGGCCTTTATTTGGGTCATCTCACCAAAATGGCTATTTTGCTTTTCACATTTTAGAACATTTGAACATTTGGAGTATATGAGTCAATCATAAGTTTTTACTTATCTTTCCTATGAAGCCTTTCTCAGCTTTCCACTCTCCACTCCTCTGCCAATTTCCTATATGAATATCTAGATTTTTCAATTCTGATAATTTAGCCCTAGAAAAGAGAATATCCAAAGGTGCACCATTACTCAATCCCTATAACCTGGATGAGTAGAACTAGGAAGTTTACAATGCTTATTCCAATCACTTTTTTTTTAACTAAAAGTGACATCCTGAGTTAATATTTTTAAAAGCATTTTGGAAGTTAATAAAGCACCATACAAACCCTCTCAAAGACATAAGCAAGCCCCTTGATGGAGAATGTTTTATTTTGTCATTCAAGCTAGAGTTTTCAAATGGTGGGAGGGGAGCCTTTTCTGTCATCTGCAAAGTCTATCAAGTTGGTCTTTTGCAGTGCTGATATTGATAATTTACAGCAATAATAATAAAAACAACTATCAATATTGAGTACTTACTTCATGCAAAGCATTTATTGCATTTCACTCTCACAATTTGTTGTGGTATTCCTCTTTAGTGCCCATTTTGCCCATTTGTTTTTGTGAGGTCTATTTGTAACATGGAGAGTGAATAAAGACGCCTCTGATGAACCTGTGGCTGCCTAGCGTCAGCAGGAGTAACATATTCAACTACATGCATCACCTGTCTCTTTATAACTCCAGTAGTTTTCTTCCTATTAGGGATTGTTTGAAGTAACCCTTAATTGAACATGAAGAGATGACCTCTGTGTTCAGTCTAAGTATATAACCTTTAGACTGGACAGGTTTTGTTTTTGTTTTTGTTTTTCTAGTCATAGCTCTTATGACTAGAATTTTCTCCTCTCCCAAATTTGAATAATACTTCATAGGGATGTTGTGAATGTTTTATAAGATACTGCATATAAAAAGATAAATATATTCTGTTGCTGTTATTGATATTACATATTACCAACACATGCTCATTATTCTATCAATGCCATTTTCCTATTTAGAAATAACACATACTAAGTACTGTACCTACCAACACTGCTCACTGCTTCTAGAATAAGTTAAACAATATCCTAGAATCTCAAAGAGGAATTAAGGCTTATATAGACTGACACTTCATTTTAAAAATAAGGAAGTAACTCAAAGAGGTTAATGTCTCAAATGTTATAGATAAGTAATGGCAATTCTGATAACAAAACTCCTGACTTCTAGTTAAGCAAAATTTATGATGATGGCTAGATAGATGTTGGATGATAGATAGATAGATAGATAGATAGATACTCTGATTAGGAAATTGATAATGAAGACTTTTAAGACTTAGATTCTAAGCATAAGCACTATTTCTCATTTCAAATTGATCTAAAATATAGACTTTCACTTGCAGTCAATATGGAATAATAGCCACTGGAATTTGCCTGAAACTCCTATAAAAAATTTAACCAGTTATATAAAAAACAGATTTTCAAGACATTGGCAAAGAGGCAATGCAGGATCACTGGGAAAGGAACAATATGGGGCTTACTCCCTGAGTTTCTGGGCCATGTGGCAAAGAGAAAAGGAACCCAGGCTGAGTCTATCAGTCACACTAAGTTGGGAATATAGATCAGAAGTCCAAATAGGTCAATGCAATTAGAGGCCACAGGGCAGAGCATGAGAGGGGGTACAAGACTGTAGATGAAGAACTCCAGAGATCTGCAGTGGAAAGATATCACTACACATTTATCAGAATAGCTCACATAAAAAAAAAAATAGTGACTATATCAAACACTGGCAAAGATGCGGAGAAACTGAATCTTCTCAGAAGCCAATTCCAGCATGTCAACAGGGCTGAATCATCTGCAGATGGCTGAGGGCATTTCCCCACACCTAAAAGATTTGCATAAAGGATTGCTTGTTGCCAGACAGCTGAGGGCATCTTAATCTACATATTATTGCCTCCTCATGGTCAAACACCTGAACAGCCAAGGTAATTCTTCCAATCTGACAATGGATTCTCTGTACCAAACCCTGGCCTTTGAAGTGTACATACCTTGCCTTAGAACAATTTTTGTTAGTAAAAACAAAGAAACTTGATTTCTTTAGCCAAGCTCCTCTGGCCCCCCAAATACCTTTCAAAATTATGTTTCATCTCTGGACTCTTATTTAATTTTTACACACAGCGCTTCTCCAGATTCCTGAACCCTTCTAGATGCTGGATCAAGAACCCCGGCAGATCCCTTATACATTACTGTTGGGAATGTAACTTGATACAGTCATCCTAGAAAATAGTGTGGCAGATTCTGAAAATACTGAATATACACTTACAACCCAGCAATCGCACTCCTGGGCATTTATCCCAGAGAAATGAAAACATGTCCATACAAAACACTGAACATGAATGTTAATAGCAGTTTCATTTGTACTAGCCCAAAACTGAAAACAGCCCAAATATCCTTCAATAGAAGGGCTAAACAAACACTGGTATGTATATGCCATGGAATACTACTCAGGACAGGGGTGGGCAAACTTTTTGACTCGAGGGCCACAATGGGTTCTTAAACTGGACCAGAGGGCCGGAACAAAAGCAACCTGACCATGCTGGCACTCTCATCTTGGGCTGCTGGTGAAGGAGTGGAGGGGAGAGCAAGAGAACCCTCCGCTCTTTCGGCTTTGCGGGCCGGATAGAACAGCCTAAGGGGCCTGATCTGGCCCATGGGCCATAGTTTGCCCACGGCTGACTCAGGAACAAAGACGAATGAGGTGGCCACAGTGGCTCAGTGGTTGAGCATCAACCTATGAACCAGGAGGTCAGGGTTCCATTCCCAATCAGAGTACATGCCTGGGTTGTGGGCTCAATATCCAATATGGAGCATGTAAGAGGCAGCTGATCAACAATTCTCTCTCATCATTGATGTTTCTATCTCTCTCTCCCTCTCCTTTCCTCACAGAAAGAACAGGAACGAGCTATTGGTACACACAACAAATTGGATGGATCCCAAAGGCATTTTGATAAATGGGGGGTGGGAGGGAAGGGGAAGACATCAAGTGGTCATGTATTGTATGATTCTATTTATAAGACATGGAGAATATAATAGTGGTGGCCAAGGGTTAAGATGATGGGGATGGGAATGTAGGTGTGACTATAAAGAAGTACCACAAGGGATATTTTTGTGGTGATGAAATAATTCTGTATCTTGACTGCAGTGGTGGTTACATGAATCCACACATGAAATAAAATGACATAAAACAATACACACACACTATGTTAATGTAAATTGCCTAGTTTGATATTATAGTAGTAAGGTAAGATGAACTCTATAACCAGTATTTTATGAAATGCTGAAGGGTAGTCTTTTTTTTAAATAAATCTTTATTGTACAGATTATTACAGTTGTTTCCCCTTTTTTTCTCCCATAGGTCCCCTCCATTCAGTTCCCACCCCACCCTTGCCCTTACCCTCCCCCCATGGTCTTCATCTATAAGTATACAATTTATGTCCAGTCTCTTCCTGCACCCCCACCACCCTTTTCCCTCCCACAATTGTCAATCCACTCCCTTTCTATGCCCCTGATTCTATTATATTCACCAGTTTATTCTGTTCATCAGATATTTCATTCACTTGATTTTTAGATTCATTTGTTGATAGATATGTATTTATTATTCCTAATTTATTTTATCTTTTCATTTTTCTTATTCTTCCTCCTCTAAAAGGATACCTTTCAGTATTTCAAAAATACTGGTTTGGTGATGATGAGGTTCTTTAGCTTTTTTTTTTTTTTTTTTATCTGTGAAGCTCTTTATCTGACCTTAAATTCTGAATTATAGTTTTGCTGGGTAGAGTAATCTTGGTTGTAGGTTCTTGCTATTCATCACTTTGAATATTTCTTGCAACTCTTTTCTGTCCTGCATAGTTTCTGTTGAGAAATCAGCTGTCAGTCATATGGGTACTCCCTTATAGGTAACTAACTGTTTTTCTTGCTACTTTTAAGATTCTCTTTGTCTTTTTCCCTTGGCATTTTAATTATGATGTGTCTTGGTGTGGTTCTCTTTGGATTTCTCTTGTTTGCGGTTCTCTGCACTTCCTGGACTTGTAAGTCTATTTCTTTTACCAGGTGGGGGAAATTTTCTATCATTATTTCTTCAAGTAGATTTTCAATATCTTGCTCTCTCTTCTTCTTCTTCTTCTTCTTCTTCTTCTTCTTCTTCTTCTTCTTCTTCTTCTGGAATCCCCATAATTTGGATGTTGGTACACTTGAAGTTGTCCCTGAGGCTTCTTACACTATCTTCATATTTTTGGATTCTTTTTGCTTTTCCAATTGGGTGTTTTTTGCTTCTTAGTATTTCAAATATTTGACCTGATTCTTGCTATCCTCTAGTATGCTGTTGGATCTCTGTATATTATTCTTTATTTCAGTCAGTGTATGCTTAATTTCTAGTTGGTCCTATTTTATATCCTCAAGGGTCTCACTAAATTTATCAGCGGCTTCTAGAAACTTCTTGAAAAACCTTATAACTGTGGTTTTAAACTCTATATCCAGTAGTTTGTTTTCCTCTATTTCTGTCATTTGTGACTTGTCTCATTGTCTCCACATTTTGGCTGCTTCCCCATGTTGATAGAGTGGCTTTGTGTGCTTGGTGTCCTATAGGGCCCAATAGATCAGTCTCCCTAATTACCTGAGGTAGACACTCTTGGTGCACCCCTTTGTGGGTTGTGTACACAATCTTGTTGTAGTTAAGCCTTGATTGTTGTTGATATCACTGAGAGGAATTGACCTCCAGGCCAATTGGCTGTGAGGATCAGCTGTGTCTACGATGGGAGAACTGCTGTGCTGGAGACACCCTTATGGGGCAAGACTTGCTTCAGTGGGGCTTTGGTGCTCACTGAGTCTGCCCCCTGAGTGTGTGCCTTATGGATCTGAGGAGGTACAAATTTAGCTTCTGCCTGAGGACACCCAGAAGGAGCCATGGAGAGATCTGCAGATTCCTCTTCTTTGTTTGGGGTTTGGAGGTGCCCAGATGAGTCCCAGCTGTGAAGTAGTGCAAGCTGCTGTGGGGCCTTGGGCCTTCTTTTGGCAGCTATGGGGCTCTCTTACCCAGCTGCAGTTTGTTAGGTAATTTTAGGTTGCAAAAGGCCAGGCTATTCATACGCAAAAGCCTCTGTGCACAGCTTGGATGGGGGCAGTCTCAGAGCACAGTAAACAGCTATGGCTGATCCTCAACCCTTCCTTAAGAGGTCCCAGGTCTCAGTGTTCCCCAGTAATTGCTGCAAGCACCTTTGAGAAAAAGCCTCCCTTGAGTTCTTCCCAAAGCCAGACAGTTCAGTTTCTCCCCATATGAGTCTGGGTCCCCAGTGTCTCATGGAACTGGAGTTCAGAGCAGTCGGGAGTTTGTGTTTCCCTCCTGATTCTCAGTTGCCAACCTCCTCTGAGTCTCAGTGTGCTTTTCTCTTTCTTTCTAGTTGTAGAATTTCCACTCAGTCATCCTTCCTGTGGTTCTGGATGATATCCATTTTGTCTTTTAGTCATAGTTTTGAAGTGGTTTTGTAAGGTAGCAATTTCAAGTGTTTACCTATGCCACTATCTTGGTTTCTCTCCTGAAGGGTATTCTTTAAGAAGAGGAAGAAGAAAAAGGTAAAGATAAAAAATTATGAAAAACAAAGTGACAACAAATACATATCAAGTGAATTTAAAAATCAAATGAATAAAAAATTTGATGAACAGAATAAACTGGTGAATGTAACAGAATCAGGGGCATGGAAAGGGAGCAGACTGACAATTCTGGGGGCGGGGAGGGAGTGGTTTGGGGATTATGGAAAGAGATTGGACAAAGATCTAAAACCTATGAATGAGGACAGTGGTGGGGGGTGTGGGCCTGGAGGGGGTAGGAACTGGGTCGAGGGGAGCTACAAGGGGGGGGGGGGAGAGGCACATCTGTAATAATCTGAACAATAAAGATTCTTTTTAAATCCCATCTTGCTAGTGATGCTTCCTTATAATATTACATAGTGTGATTCTTCTTGCAGAAATAATTCTGAAGAATATGCTCCATTCAAGCATGCTCCATTCAAGTGGGTAAGTAGAGACTGAAACCTAACCCATTCTCTGCTCAACAAATTATACAGACTGGCCCAGCGTTGACTTCACCCTGAGAAGGAGCTTTTCTTCCAATCCATACAAAAATGTTGTTTTGGTTTTCTCGGAAGCTAAATACATGGCTTTACATTTTACTTCATTTTTACATAAATGACCTCATATAACCCTCACAACACCTCTACCAAGTAAAAAAACAAACAAACAAACAAAAAACCGCTAGAATTATTTCTCCTGTTTTACCATAAAATTGAGGCCCTGAGATGCTAAGTGACTTGCCTAAGACAGAACAAGAACACAACCCTGATCCATTAACTCCCACCCTTTGTTCCTTCTCTTACACCTTGGCCTTGCCCTTGATAGCCTGCTCAGTTTAGGTCATTTCCTCATGGATCTAGAGAACAGTTGGTTACTATCAATGCCCAAAACTATCTTGCATATCTAAGATGGATATTTTCAGTTATTATTAGGAATCATAAAAATTCACTTTTGTAAAATGAATTCACACAAACCTGCTACAATCCACAGCACCCAACCCTTCCAACCTCTGCTGGATCTTTCAGTTATAATCCTCTTATCCCATCTCTAACCACTACAGTTCCCATGATTTGGGCTCTCACTTGTTCAGGCCCTGCATAGTCCCAAGTCTATCTGTTAGATCAGCGGTTCTCAACCTGTGGGTTGAGACCCCTTTGGGGGTCGAAGGACCCTTTCACAAGGGTTGACTAAGACTATCAGAAAACACAGATATTTACATAATGATTTATAACATAGCAAAATCACAGTTATGAAGTAGTATGGTTGGGGATCACCACAACATGAGGAACTGTATTAAAAGGTCAAGGCATTAGGAAGGTTGAGAGCCACTGTGTTATATGATCTTCTGGGGGAGTTATCACACTATGTCTTGTTCTTTCTGAGTGATTTTGGCAGCTTCTGTAAAGTTGGAGGAGTTTTAGTAATAGCATACGATCAATAAAACAGACCACAACCATCCCACTCTTCAGAACAAAGTTTACAGGAAGAACTATCCAAAATCATATCTAACTTATGAATTGCTTTGCCAAGTTCTCTGTCTTCTCACAGCCTACACCTATGCTAGAAAAGTTGGATTTCATGGTCTATAAAAGTCCTGTTTATCCATTTTATGAATCAGTGTGACATTCACCGATTTCTTTGAAATAGGCTTAATAATAACCTTTAGAGACATTTTATCTAAAAATATTTTTGAAATGGCTTTATTAACTGGTTTGGAACTGGGAAAATGACTCTCAGGTCCAGCTTTCCACCACTAAGAAAGCCAAACTTGTGAGATAGATGCTGGTGAGAGGGAAAGTGATTTATGTAAGTGTCCACAACTTGAGAAGATGGGGAATGGGAACAGGGGGTTGGACCTCCTGTGTCTCAAAAACCCATCTTAATATCTATGGTTAAAAAAAAAAAAAAAATCTGCCGAAACCGGTTTGGCTCAGTGGATAGAGCTTCTGTCTGCAGACTGAAAGGTCCCAGGTTTGATTTCGGTCAAGGGCATGTACTTTGGTTGTGGGCACATCCGCTATAGGGGGCATGCAGGAGGCGGCTGATCGATGTTTCTAACTCTACCTCTCTCCCTCTCTGTAAAAAAAAGTCAATAATATATATATATTTTTTAAATCTCTGATCCAGCCAGTGATTCCTCTAGGGAGTTGGTGTGAATTCAGGAGTTGGAAACTTCTTTTTTTTTTTTTTTAGCATGTAAATTTCAGTTTTGAGAAGAAAATCCAGTTAGAGTAGAGTAACAAGCTGGGTTTAATATTTACTAAATGTATATGGATAGCTTTATATAAATATAGTATATCCCTCCCCTGTAGAAGTTTTGCATGCCAAATAAATAATCAAATTTCTCTGTAAGTTGCATTATCATTCTTAAGAATCTTCATAACCTTTCACATTTACAATTTAACAGATATAAATTAACCCTGAGCATTTTATTTTTATTATTTTCATAGAAACACGGGTTTATTTCGATATAGACATGTTGAATAAATGAGTAATTGTTAACATAAAATAATAGAAAAATTTTAAATTTTTTTCTTGAACATTAACTTACCAGACACTGAATACTTGCCCGAATAAGTGTAACACAAATAAACCTGTTTTTCTTGTTCTTCAAAAGTGAAATATTTTCTGCTGTGCACACCACACGAGTCCCAAGACTAATGAGTTCGTAATTGGCTGCTAAAATATTCACTGCTAGTATTAGTGGAGAGAAATGATGCGCCTGTGCCTAAGACACATAAGGGAAATGAATGCAACACAATTATACTAATCAGTCATTAGCAAAAATTGTAGTTTGTTATTAATAACTGGAGGCCCAGTGTACAAAATTTGTGCATCGGTAGGGTCTCTAGAACTGGTTGGTGACCAGGGCTGAACCCTGAGCATCTTAAGGTTCTGACACTTACAAATAGCTTTTGTTTTACCCTAATATTTTCCTGAAGGTTCTCCTATAAAGTACAGGCCAGAGTTTGTATCTTTAATAAAGAAGGGCCCATGGAAAAGGACCAAACCAGATACTTCACACTATTAATGCTTTGAAGCATAGACTCCTAAGTATGGGTTTTGAGTTAACATTACTTAGATAATTTTCATACCAAACCAGTGGACTAATACAAGATTTCCAGAACTATTTTCAATAAAAAAGCTGATAGTTTCATGAAATTGCTATCTCAATATTTAGCAGAAAAGAATTAGTTATATAAAACTAAATGAACAGAAAATGAAAATTTGTGGTTATTCATTTTGAATATTGTTTTAATGTTCTACTTTAATGTTATTGTTTTAACATCATTCTGAATATATAAAGAAGGCTTTTTCTTCTTAAACTCTGTAATTCATACAAATTACTAGGCTCTTTGTGTGTGTTTTTTTTAACTGAAATAACCATTTTTCTCTTTATTGAATGTATTGGGATTATATTGATTAAAAATATTATATATATTTTAGGTGTACAATTATTCTATAATACATCATCTATATTTTGTACTGTATCAAGTCAAATCTTCTCCCATAACTGTTTATCTCTCCTTTACTCTCTTCAACCTTCTCCCCCTTTCCCTCTGAGTGAAATAAACATTTTTAAATGTTATCTGATTCTCATTACCCTACATACCCCAGCCAAGAATTCAAAAACTCTTAACAAGACTCCTTACTTGTTATTTCAGCATAGTTATTTGCATAGGTTCAGTAAGAACTTGTCCTCTTTTTTACCAGGATATAATGGAAAAGTAAGTTATGCAACCAAGGTTTTGTCCAGAATGTTATTTTTGTTATTTTAATAATTTTTATTGATTTGAGGGAGAGAGAGAGAAACATCAATTGGTTGCCTCCCATACACTGCCCCCAAAACTTGGGTATGTGTGCTGGTCAGGAATAGAACAAGGCCAGAATGTTATTTTGGAAATGATGCTCACTTAATCCATTATAATGAACCAGAAAAACTTGCCTAGGACCTGGCTTATAGCACCCCAGCTTTGCAGGAGATAAGGAAGATAACTTCCTGACACACCAGGAACTCTAAGACATTGTGGGAATTGGGGGAAGAAATGAATTTACCCAATTTGTATTATGAGTGAAATTGGGTAGAAAGGGTTTATTTGGCTTGGTTTCTCTATATTTAAGATAAGGGGGGGGGGGAGGCTTTAAAAATATATATATATTTTATTGATTTTTTACAGAGAGGGAGGGAAAGAAACAGAGAGTTAGAAACATTGATCAGCTGCCTCTTACACACCTCCCACCGGGGGTGTGCCCGCAACCAAGGCATATGCCCCTGACCGGAATCGAATCTGGGACCTTTCAGTCTGAAGACTGACACTCTATCCACTGAGCCAAACCAGTTTCAGCAACAGAGACTTTTAAAAGGCCAACTTGAGATCCCTTTTGAAAACTTACTGAAAGAAGTTAATTCTGTGGCCTTGTCAATAATATATGGCTTTAGATTCACAAAGCAGATGTTAAAAGGCCTGTATAGCAAATTGACACTCTTGCTGCAGCTATCTACACTAATAAAAGAGAAAAATGCTAATTGACTGTACCTTTGCTACACCCACAGCCAATCAGAACACGTATGCAAATTAACCCAACAAAGATGGCGGTTAATTTGCATACACTGAGGGTGTGAGGAGTGAAGACTGAAGACAGCTTAGAAGGAAGAGGGAGGAAAAGTGGAAAGAAAGGTGGCTGCCAGAAGGAAAGTGTGGGCAGCAGTGGCAGCGGTGTGTGCAGCCACAATGGCAGTAGCGGCGGGGGGTGGCAGTGGCTGATTGCAGAAATCTTCCTGCAAACAGGTTCCTACTAATCTATAATAATAAAAGCATAATATTCTAATTAGACCCGACAGCTGAATGTCCTTCTAGGCCTCCTACTGGATGAAGTCGTGAAGGGGTTGCAAGGACAGAACCCCTTGCATGAATTTTGTGCATTAGGCCTCTAGTATATAAATAATCAAGCCACACCAACAGTATTACTCTTTTGCTTTTTTCTTTCCCACTGAACTGAGAAGTTCTTATCCTAGCTCTCTTTCTTTCCTCAATACACAGTTTCCAGCATAAAGAATGTAGTCAACATTATTTATTAGAAGAATGAATATCAATGCTGGGAGGGAAATGGAGCACGCTGGTGAGGAAATGGCACGGTGCCTTCCATTACCCACCCAGACGAGCCCATCCTCCGATGCCACATGGCCAAGCCGAAGCTCTCACCACCACCACCATGTGAACTTTAAAACTACAGTGGTAATAGAACCACAGGAGCGACCGTCAATATTGCACCTGGCACCGCCACCCGCCACTGCCACCGAGAATAAAGGAAATCCACCAAGAACAGAGCTCACCACGCCTTGGGCTCAGGGAGTGGGCGACCTCAGAACTTAGCCTCCATGTCTGCAGCTGCTCCGCTCCCACACCGAACGAGACACATTTGAAGGTGGTCCCCCCGCCTGCAACCATCTCAGCCCAACTACAGCTGTCCCAGCCTGCCCGCCATGCTAGCAAGAAGCTAGCGCGGCGCCTCCAATATGCGACCCCAACACCCTAGAGGGGTCGTGTGCCCCGGGTGAGCTGAGTGTCCCAGGGGGCCGAGTGCCCCGGGTGAGCCGAGTGTCCCAGGGGGCCGAGTGCCCCGGGTGAGCCGAGTGTCCCAGGGGGCCGAGTGCCCCGGGTGAGCCGAGTGTCCCAGGGGGCCGAGTGCCCCGGGTGAGCCGAGTGTCCCAGGGGGCCGAGTGCCCCGGGTGAGCCGAGTGTCCCAGGGGTCGAGTGCCCCGGGTGAGCCGAGTGTCCCAGGGGGCCGAGTGCCCCGGGTGAGCCGAGTGTCCCAGGGGGTCATGTGCCCCGGGTAAGCCATACCCCCCAAAGGGTAAGGGTGTCCCGGGTGAGCCGTGTGTCCCATGGGGCCGAGTGCCCCGGGTGAGCCGAGTGTCCCATGGGGCCGAGTGCCCCGGGTGAGCCGAGTGTCCCAGGGGGCCGAGTGCCCCGGGTGAGCCGAGTGTCCCAGGGGGCCGAGTGCCCCGGGTGAGCCGAGTGTCCCAGGGGGCCATGTGCCCCGGGTGAGCCGAGTGTCCCAGGGGGCCGAGTGCCCCGGGTGAGCCGAGTGTCCCAGGGGGCCGAGTGCCCCGGGTGAGCCGAGTGTCCCATGGGGCCGAGTGCCCCGGGTGAGCCGAGTGTCCCAGGGGGCCGAGTGCCCCGGGTGAGCCGAGTGTCCCAGGGGGCCGAGTGCCCCGGGTGAGCCGAGTGTCCCATGGGGCCATGTGCCCCGGGTAAGCTGTACCCCCCAAAGGGGAAGGGTGTCCCGGGTGAGCCGTGTGTCCCAGGGGGCCGAGTGCCCCGGGTGAGCCGAGTGTCCCATGGGGCCAAGTGCCCCGGGTGAGCCGAGTGTCCCAGGGGGCCGAGTGCCCCGGGTGAGCCGAGTGTCCCAGGGGGCCGAGTGCCCCGGGTGAGCCGAGTGTCCCAGGGGGCCGAGTGCCCCGGATGAGCCGAGTGTCCCAGGGGGCCGAGTGCCCCGGGTGAGCCGAGTGTCCCATGGGGCCGAGTGCCCCGGGTGAGCCGAGTGTCCCAGGGGGCCGAGTGCCCCGGGTGAGCCGAGTGTCCCAGGGGGCCGAGTGCCCCGGGTGAGCCGAGTGTCCCAGGGGAAGCAGTGGGACCCAGGGGAAGGGGCGGTGAAAACCAGAGGAGGAGCGGACTCTATTCATATGGTCCTGAGATAGCATAAAACAAGCAGACTGCCAAATGACAGCGGGGAGGGGAAGGAGACCTGGGGGGAGATAGGAGAACAACCGAGGGACTGGTATGCATGAACATAAGTACAACCAATGAACACAGAACTCTGGGGAGGGAGGGCATAAATGGGAGGTGGGGGGGGGGCAATGGTAAACTATGTACACAGAAAATACCTTAATAAAATGAAATTAAAAAAAAAAAGAAGAAGAATGAATATCAGACTATGAAATTGTATTTTCACCTGGTGTAACTCTGAGGTAGTGATGGGGAGCTAGGGATGAGGGCTGAACACATTAAGCTTGGTTTCCTCTACTCGACTCCCCACTTTAAAATAAACTTACAATTAGCTTTAAAAATACTCTAACAATAAATGAATACGTCAATAAAAATAATAAAATAGGGACGAGAAATAAACAAGATAGGCAAAATGTTAATTATTGTTGAAATTGGTGGGCACTTAAGGATTAATTGTAGCCTTCTCTACTTCAGTGTACGTTTGAAAATTTTCATAATAAAAAAGAAAAAGGAAATGACCTTGAAGGAGAAGGAAATTACAAAAAGGAAGTTTGTGGGCTTTGTGAAAAAAAGAATTGAAGGATGACTGAGTTCAGGCTGTTGTGGGGTTTTTTTGTGGGTTGTTTTTTTTTGTTTGTTTTTTTTTTGGGGGGGGAGTGGGTATGCATCCAGTAGTACCAGTAGTATAACCACTTCCTGACCTGTATCTGCTTTTCCACTTCTCACTGCCCAGTTCTGGGATGTGCTTTGCAAAACAGCAGAGGTTTCAAGAAAGAGTGAGCCTAGGGAGGCAAGTACTAGTAGACAAGTGGCACTATGTCAGCCCTGAGTAGTGGCTAGCCTCACCTTACACACTGGTCCTAATGCTGAGCCATATCAGGTCTGAAACTGGGCAGCAGCCAGCTATTGCTGGCCCCCAATTATATATGCATCAGGAGGACTTGACCAGACATAGTTAATAAAGATTTATTCAAGTGTCTTGCAAACCAGAAACACAACTAGGCAAAACCAAGAGTGCTCAAAAAAAAGAATGAACAGCTAAGAGTTCTTATGGTTGAACATTCATATTTGAGAAGTATCAATCCTGCATTCTGGACTGGCCCAAGATTACAATCTTCCAGATGTCTGATGGTCTGCATAATGAATGTCAGGTGGTCTGGACATATGAACATTCTCCCCCACGTCTTTCAGGGGGTTGTCAGGTTATCTACAGGAGGAGTTCAAAAGTTTAAGTTCCCAGGCTTGTTAGCATAAGAATAGAATAGTTTCTTTATGCTTCAGCCTACTTGGTTTTAGTTAGTGTAGGAGTCAGGCCTCTCTATGATTCATCTTCATAGTGTAGGAGACAGGCCTCCCTATGATTCATCTTCATAGTACCTGGCCAGTTGGTTACTGAATTTCCCCAGAGCAAACAGAATGTGGGGAATGGGTGGGGAGAGGTTATGAGAACTGTGCACATGGCTGGCAATGCATTTTCCAGGAAGAGTCCACTAGACAAAGGAAAGTGAAGGCAATTAGAAAAGGCCTCAGCCCAATTTTTATAAATGACCCAATAGGAGACAATAAAGCCTAGGGGATATATGAGGACAAGGTGACCCCATAGAACTCAGCCAATGAAGAACTGGAGGAAGGACTGAATAAATAGACTGTATTCACCACCCGAGGTGTGCCTGTATAACCAGACAAACACCCACTCTCAAAAACATATTAAAAGTCTCATTTTAGCTGAAACCGGTTTGGCTCAGTGGATAGAGCACCAATCTGTGGACTGAAAGTTCCCAGGTTCAATTCCGGTCAAGGGCATGTACATTGGTTGGGGGCACATCCCCAGTAGGGGTGTTCAAGAGGCAGCTGATTGATGATTCTTTCTCATCCATGTTTCTAACTTTCTGTCCCTCTCCCTTCCTCTCTGTAAAAGATCAATAAAATATATATATTTTTTAATAAAAAAATAAAAGTCTCATTTTAGCCATACTTTTGCCTCCATTATTTAAATTCGGACAGGTGAGCATTTCTCACAGTAGCTTGATAATAGTGACTCTTTTTATTTGTTTATTCTTTTCTACCTTGAGCAGAATTAAAGTGGAATTTTCAAAGGGCTGAGGGAGAGACAGGAAAGGGGTGAATGTATGTGGGGGGAATCTGTACTGCAGATCAGGGGAGAGACACCAAGAAGGTTAGAAGCACTGTGGCCCTATTTGTCATTCTCTACATCCAAGAGTGACTCAGGAGGGAATCAGGAACAAGTGGAATCAGCCTGGCCCTGGGAGAGAGGAAGCAGAAGAAAGAATGGGTGTTGCTCATTTGCATGAACCTACAAAAATGCCTTCAGATTTTCTGCAGAGCCAGGGCCAGGCTTGTTGGATAAAAATAAATTGCCTAATGACATGATTTTTGAGGGTTCTTTTTATTACACTCCAAAAAAATATTCTTTTTTATTAGCTGTTCACTGTTTAAGATTTCACCATTTGAGATACATTCCTTTAACAGTCATCTTCTTTCCCTGACTTTTGTGTCTTGTTTTGTTTTATGAAATTACTCCCATCCCCAAAGTGGTTTTGTAACTGGAAAACTAATAGATCTAGGCTGCCTGTCACTACTTGAGTCAATTAAGCAGAGACAGGGTTTAATCGTACCTGAGTGTGTATTCCAATACAGCTGGCAATATAAGAAAGCAGCAGGTCATCGACAAAAATCTTCAACCCCTCATAAGTCAGCTGCTTCTATTGGGTAGGACAAAGATTACTAGGGGAAATAGGAATTCCAGGCATAAGAAGTAGGCAATGCAGCCTGGGGCATATTATTTGGGCAACAAGTTGTTAATCTTTCCATGATAAGAGGTAGTTCTTGAATGAGGGGTGGACCAAATTCCAAGGTTGACTCCCAGTTCCAAGGTTAACTGCCAGGTCCAAGGTGGATTCCCAGCCAAGTTAGAATGGGCTTTCCTAAATCAGAACAAGATAATCACAGTTAACAGAACATGATGAATATTTCTTGTTTTATTTCTTTTCTTTTTTTTTTCTAGAAGCTGCTCCACTTGGGTTTTTTTTTTTTCTACCTTGTCTTCTAGCTCACTGATGCAGTCCTCTGATTCTTCTAGTCTACTCTTAATGCTTTCTATTGAGTTCTTTACAGCAGCAATGTCATTTTTCATTTCTCCTTGGTTCTTCTTCATTTCTCCTTGTTTCTTACATATATTATCGAATTTGTCTTCCATTCTTTTCAGCCATTTTATGGCCATTTCTCTGAATTCTTTCTATGACAGGTTGCTTGCCTCCACTTCATTTACTTCCTTTTCTGGTGATGCCTGCTTTTCTTTCATACACGGGTTGTTTCTTTGTCTCCCCCATGGTTTCTCTTCTCTGGGTGTTTTGTTGTGTAGTTCTCTCTCTCCTCTGAAGCCATGTGTTTTCGCCAATTGGGGACCGGTGTTCTAGGGTTCGCAGCTGTTCCGTGTGTGCCTTAGTTGTAGATTCTCCAGGCTTTTCAGGTTCCTGACAACATCCACTTTCCCCTTCAAGATGGCACAGTCTTTGCGTCTGATCTGGTCGCTCTGGGAGGGAACCCAGCAGCAGCGGGGGCTGCCAGGTCAGAGGAGCCCCGTCCAGCAGTTCCCCAGTCTCCTGGAGTATAGTTGTCCCTCAACTCACCAACAAACACTCCCTGTGGGACCACATACTCTCCCTTTGTTTTCTCACTCACACAACTATCTTGCAGTTTGTGTTCCCATTAGCAGCCATCTTCCTTTACCTCTTGTTTTATTTCTTATAATAGCTAGTCCTCAATATTCTATTTCTGCCCCTAACAGTTTGGTTGTTCATTAGAGCAGCTTCTTTACTTTGCTTATGACTTCGGCTCCAACTTGGGCAGAAGAAGCAGCATGGCGGATGAAGAAGCGGTCTAAGACTTCGGAGCTGGATAGAATATGCCCCAAACCAAACAGACTGCTCACAAATCCATGGCTGGGAAAGTGCCTCACATCTGGCCACTAAAGCAGCCAGGAAAGGTGCCCCTTATAGCAGTGGGGTAAAAAAAAAAAAATCTCATCACTACAGGCCCAGGACCATTGGATTTGGAGAAATCCATTGTTACCAGAAATCCACTGAGTTTCAGAGTATTGCCATCCATGTGCTGCAGGAGGCTACTTAGCTTACCTGGTGCCAGCCACATTAAGAGAGTCACCTTCATATTCAAAGACATCCAGTTGGCTGGCAGGATAAGGGGAGAGAGAGCTTAAGTGAAGGTAAATCTGTAAAATACTTTAGTTTCATTTGTGACTTTTTTTGGAAAGAAATTGTTTATAATATGTTGCATTTATACTTAAGTCATCCCATCTTTCACTCAGGATGAATGCAAAAAGTGACTGTTCACAGACCTCAGTGAGGTGAATACTGTTGCTCAGGAGGAATAAGTTGCTAATATGCAGAAGGGATGGGTTGTACTTCTTGCTTCTCATGATCATGTTTCTATATATGGACTTGTTGGGTAGCTATTAAGGTACTAGTATTGGTAAATATGTAGAGGGTCCCTTTGCAATACAACTGGTTATGACTTTATACAAGTGTTTAAATTTGGGGCTGTTAAGTCTGACCATGTATTGCTGTGATAAAATGTGGGGTTTTTTCAAGGGTGAAAATAGAAGTCTTAACCACAGCATAACTGACAGTTTCCGAGAGAGAGAGAGAGAGAGAGAGAGAGAGAGAGAGAGAGAAAGGCAGGCTGAGGCTTCTGGTCAAAATGGCATACTGTGTAACCTTGGTACTCACCGCTTCCCACAACCACATCAAAATTTACAACTAAAATATAGAACAACCATCATTCAGAACCACCTGGAGTCTAGCTGAATGGAAGTCTTACAACTAGGTAATTAAAGAAACATATGGAGATTGATAGGACAGAGACACCAAGCAGAATCTTGGAACCAGCTGATCCCACATCCACATGTGATGGTTTAAAATGGGGGAGAATATCTTGGCTGTGTGTGTTTCTAGATGAGGAGTCCCTATCCCACAACAGGCCCCCCTAGCCCAGGGTCCCAGTACCAGAAAGAGAAATCTTCACAATTTCTGGCTATAAAAACCAGTAGGGGATTGTGACTGAGTGACACAGAGGCTGCAGGAGTCCCAGGCAGTTCCATATATATATATATATTATTGATTTTTTTACAGAGAAGAAGATAGAGGGATAGAGAATTAAAAACATCGATGAGAGAGAAACATGAAACATCGATCAGCTGCCTCTTGCACAGCCCCCACTGGGGATGTGCCCGCAACCAAGGTACATGCCCTTGACTGGAATTGAACCTGGGACCTTTCAGTCCCCAGACCGTCGCTCTATCCACTGACCAAACTGGTTTCAGCCCAGGCAGTTCCTCTTAAAGGGTCTGCACATGGACTTATTTTAACTTCTGAGCTACAGCAGTGGGGAACAGCTTTAAAGGAACCTGGGACATTGAGGGAGAAACTAACTTGTCTGGAATCAGGACAAGAGCTTCCTCCCTAAAGAAGTGTTGGCATAGGCCAGTGTTCCTTTATTGAGTCCTTCCTGCCACAGAGCTGACAGGCTCTCTATATCTGAATCTTCATCAATCTGGCTCACGCTTTTCCCCTGTCCTGATAATTTCCTTAGATCCTGGTTCTCTATATTTGCAGGTCATCCAAACCATTTCCAGTGGTTTTTCCATATAACTGGCCTCTCTTGCCTCATGTTTTGGACTTTTCTAAAATCTCTCAAACAAGCACTAGCTGGCTTCAGCATGCTCTATACCTCTCAATAAGTGGCTTTAGGACTTGCACTAGTGGGTCACAGCTTGGCCTCTCCTGGGCACCTCCAAGCTCAACACAAGTAGGAGCCATCTGCAGATTTCTTAGTAGCACATACTGGGTAGTCCGAGGCAGGGCATAGGCAGAGGCTGACTTTTCACTTCCCAGGAGGCCCCAGTGCCAGTACACCTGATGGTCAACTTCAAACGTGCTGGACTACAACTCTTCCATATCCACCAGTGACACACTCAAGGGGTGTACTCAGTGAGCACCAAAGCACCACTGAAGCAAGCCCTGCTCCATAGGGTTGCCTCCTGCACAGCAGCTCTTCCTCTGTAGTCACAGCTGATCTTCATAACCAATTGGCCTAGAGGTCAATCCCCTCCCAGTGATGCCAAAATTAATCAAGGCTCAACCAAAATAGGACAGAGCACACCTAACATTGGAGTACACCTGGCATGCCCAACTCAGATGACTGGGGAGGCTGAGCCACTGGGCCCTACAGGATACCTACTATACAAGGTGATTATACAAAGTCTGGCAGACATAGCAGCTCTATCTAATACTTAAGAACAAACACAGGGAAGCAGCCAAAATGCAGAGACAAAGAAACATGTCACAAATGAAAACACAGGAAAATTTTCCAGAAAAAAAGAACTAAATAAAATGGAAGCAAGAAAACTGCCAGATACAGAGTTCAAAACAATTTATAAGAATGCTCAAGAAACTTAATGAGAATTTCAAGGAACTTAGTGAAAATTTTAGGGAACAACACAAAAAAGGACCAGTCAAAAATTAAGCATACAATAAGTGAAGTAAAGAATAATTTACAGAGGATCAACAGTAGAGTAGAGGAGTCTGAGAATCAAATGAAGAAATTGGAATATAAGACAACAAAAAGCACCCAATTAGAACAGCAAAAAGAATAAAAAATATGAAGATAATGTAAGGAGCCCCTGGGACCATTTCAAGTATACCAACATTTGCATCATGGGAGTGCAGGAAGGAGAAGAGAAGGAGCAAGAAATAAAAATTAAAAAATACCTAGCAGGCATGGCTCAGTGGTTGAGCACTGATCTATGAATCAGGAGGTCATGGTTTGATTCCTGGTCAGGCACATGCTCAGGTTGCAGGTTTGATCCCCCATTAGCGGCATGTGGGAGGCAGCCAATCAATGATTTTCTCTCATCATTGATGTTTCTATCTCTCTCTCCCTTCCCCATCCTCTCGAAATCAATAAAAATATTTTTTTTCAAAAAGAAGTAAAATACCTATTGGAAAAAAATAATGACAGAAGAGGAAAAAATGGCGGAAGAGCAGATGGGCGGTTTCTGAGTCTTGTCCCGAGGAAGAGAGAGAAAGCAGCTGAGGATCGCGCTAGGAGTGCTCGTCAACAAGCCAGGAGACTAGCAAACACCAGAGGAAATTTGGGGTCTGCTGATTAGGGAGCCACCAACAGCTGACCACCCACAGCTGGGTCCCTTACCGGAGATACTTGCCGGCGAGGACGGGAAATCTCGCCATCTTGGAAGGGAGGAGGTTCGAGTGTCGGAGGCCTGATTATCCCCAGCCCCAAGGAACGCCAAATGAACATAGTCGGCGCGAACCCTTGATCTCAGAGGAGCTCAGATTTCGCAGCGATCCGCTGGAGGCGCGCCTGTCTGTGGACAAGGCTCCTAAGACTAGGGATATCTAAGGAGCAGCACAGCTGGATCTGAGTCCAAGAAGTAGCCGCAGAATTACAGGGGAGTACAGCCAGCTCCGGACCGCCCCACCCCCAGCCATCAAAGAGAGTCCTGGAAGTCATCCAGAAACACTGCCACCCAGAGGCTAAAGCACATAGGGTCTCTAGATTGGCTTAAAAATCAGGTCTTGTAATCAACACGGAGGAACGGTGAAACACAGTGAACTGCCACTACCGCCCAGACTGGGAACAGGCGTGCGAGACATAGCAACACAGAAAGTGAATGACCTTCATTACTGCAAATTTTGTTTAATTTTTAATTTTCAATTTTTATTTTTTTAACTGTTGAATTTTTGTTTTTTACCTACTTTAATTGCAAAGTTTACTCAAGAAATTTTTTTCATCTGCCATCACTAGATTTTACCTTTTTAATTAATTCATTTTTATAGGTAATCAACATTATTACTACTACTATTTTACCTATTTTATCTTTTTTATCTTATTTTCTTTTGTTTATTTTTATTACTACTTTTTAAGTGTCATATTATAATCCTTTTTTTTGCTTTCTATTTTTTTTTTTCCTTTTTCCTCTATTTCTTTTTTTCTCTATTTCCTCCTTCGGGATTACTATTCTAAAAACTATTCATACCTTGCCTTCTCCAACGCTCTATTCTATCTCAAACCTACCTTTATGACATCTCTCTATTCCTAACCCTTTACCTTTGGTGTCCTGCTTATCTTAACCCTTTACTGCTATAGATTTTCCTTACTCATTCTGTTTACCCTCTCCAAAATTTTCACCTGTCCTGTGTATATATAATTCCCAACCCCCTGCTCCAATCCCATTCACACCTACCTTGCCACTGCCCCCCCACCAAAAAAAAAAAAAAGCCTTCTCTCTACCCCTTTGTTGTTGTATGTTGAATGCTAACTATATCAAAGGTTTATGCTTTTTTGTGTGTGTGTAAGATTGGTTTGCTTATTCTTTTTATTGGATTGTATGTTCTTGTTATCTGGGTTCTAGAAACCTTTATTGGAGGATATTAATATTGCAAACACATTTCTGTCCAGTGCCTTGTGTGTTGTACCTGGTTGTGTTGTATTTTGTGCCTTTAAATCAAAGCAGGAGGGAGAGAACTACGTTACCAGGCACCCTATAAAGAGAGATCATGGGGAGACTAAGAAACAACCCGCCTGTGAAAGAAAATCAACCATCACCAGAAAATGAAGTAAACGAGTTAGAGGCAAGCAACCTACCAGAGCAAGAATTCAGAGTAATGATCATAAGTTGGCTAAAAAGAATGGAAGACAAATTTGACAATATGAATAAGACCCAAGAGGAAATGAAGAAGACCCAAGAGGAAATGAAGGTGACCCAAGAAGAAATGAAAAATGACATCGCTACTATGAAGAACTCAATAGAAAGCATCAAGAGTAGACTAGATGAAGCAGAAGACCGCATCAGTGAGCTAGAAGACAAAATGGAAAAAAATACCCAATTACAGCAGTTGCTAGAAAAAAAAATTAAAAAACAGGAGGAGAGCCTAAGGGAGCTTTGGGACAATACAAAACAAAACAATATTAGAATAATAGGGGTTCCAGAAGGAAAGGAAACTGAGCAAGATATGGAAAAAGTATTTCAAGAAATAATGACAGAAAACTTTCCTGAGATAGAGAAGAAAAAACCAACACAAATCCAAGATGCTCGAAGGGTCCCCAACAAAATGAACCCCCAAAGATCAACACCCAGACACATTATAATTAAACTGGCAAAAAACATCGACAAAACCAGAATCTTAAAAGCAGCCAGAGAGAGACAGAAAGTTACATATAAAGGAAACCCCATCAGACTAGCAACTGATTTCTCAACAGAAACTCATCAGGCCAGAAGGGAATGGGATGACATATACAAAGTCATGCAAAGGAAGGGTCTGAACCCAAGAATACTGTACCCCGCAAGGCTGTCAATCAAAATTGAAGGTGTAATCAGGAGCTTCACCGACAAAAACAGACTAAAGGAATTTATCTCCAACAAACCAGCAATGCAAGAAATGCTAAAGGGTCTACTGTAATAATAAAGAAATAGGAAGTGAAGAAGGAACACAGGGGGATAGAATAAAAATGGCATCAAATACCTACCTTTCAATAATTACTTTAAATGTAAATGGTTTAAATGCTCCAATTAAAAGACATAGGGTAACAGAATGGATAAGAAAGCAAAACCCATTCATCTGCTGTCTACAAGAAACCCACCTCAGAAAAACAGACGCCCACAGACTGAAGGTGAAAGGATGGAAAAAGATTTTCCAGGCAAACGGAAACGAAAAAAAAGCTGGGGTAGCAATACTTATATCTGACAAACTAGATCTCAAAGTGAAGGACATAACAAGAGATAAGGAAGGCCACTTCATAATACTAAAGGGTGTAATCCAACAAGAAGAAATAACCCTGGTAAACATATATGCACCCAATTTGGGAGCACCCAAATACATAAAGAAACTGCTGGAGGACATTAAGGGACAGATTAATAGCAATGCTATCATAGTAGGAGATTTTAATACTCCATTGTCACCTCTGGACAAATCATCTAAACAAAAAATCAGTAAAGAAATGTCAATTCTAAATGACGTATTAGACCAGATGGAATTAATTGACATCTTCAGAACATTTCATCCCAAAGCCACAGAATATACATTCTTCTCAAGTGCACACGGGTCATTCTCAAAGATAGACCACATATTGGGACATAGGCAAAGTCTCTTCAAATTCAAGAAGATAGAAATCTTATCAAGCATTTTCTCAGATCACAGTGCCATAAAATTGGAAATCAACTACAATAATAATAAGCCAAAGAAATTAAACACATGGAGACTAAATAGCATGCTATTGAACAAAGACTGGGTTACCAGAGAAATCAAGGAAGAAATCAAAAACATCATGGCAACTAATGACAATGAAAACACAACAATCCAAAATCTATGGGACACAGTAAAAGCTGTTTTGAGAGGGAAGTTCATATCCCTACAAGCCTATTGCAAAAAACAAGAAAGAATGGTAACAAATTATCTTACCCTACAACTCAAACAGTTAGAAAAAGAACAGCAAGAAAGGCCCACTGTAAGCAGAAGGAAGGAAATAATAAAAATCAGAGCGGAGATTAACGACATAGAGACCAAAGACACAATACATAAGATCAACAAAACCAAGAGCTGGTTCTTTGAAAGGATTAACAAGATTGATGAGCCTCTAGCCAGGCTAACCAAGAAACAAAGAGAGAGGACCCAAATAAACAAAATCAGAAATGAAAGAGGTGAAATAACAACAGACCCCGCCGAAATACAAAGGATTGTTACAAAATACTATGAACAACTATATTCCAACAAACAGGACAACCTGGAGGAAATGGACATATTCCTAGAAAAATACAACCTTCCAAAACTCAATCAGGAAGAATCTAAAAATCTCAATAGACCAGTAACTTGGTAAGAAATTGAAGCAGTCATCAAAAAGCTTCCAGCAAACAAAAGCCCAGGGCCAGATGGCTTCACAGGAGAGTTTTACCAAACATTCAAGGAAGAACTAAAACCTATCCTCCTCAGACTTTTCCAAAAAATTCAAGAGGAAGGAACACTGCCAAACTCCTTTTATGAAGCAAGCATCACCCTAATACCAAAACCAGATAAAGACAACTCAATGAAAGAGAATTACAGGCCAATATCCCTCATGAACATAGATGCCAAAATCCTCAACAAAATTCTAGCAAATCGGCTCCAGCAGTACATCAGGAAGATCATACACCATGACCAAGTAGGTTTTATACCAGGAATGCAAGGATGGTACAATATTCGCAAATCAATAAACGTGATACATCACATAAACAAATTGAGAGATAAAAATCATATGGTCATATCTATCGATGCAGAAAAGGCATTTGATAAAATCCAACACCCTTTCCTGATAAAAACTCTCAACAAGGTGGGAGTACAAGGATCATACCTCAAGATAATAAAAGCTATATATGATAAACCCACAGCCAACATCATGCTCAATGGGCAAAAACTAAAACCATTCCCTCTAAGAACAGGAACAAGACAGGGATGCCCACTCTCACCACTCCTCTTTGACATAGTACTGGAAGTACTCGCCATCGCAATTAGACAAGAAGAGGAAATAAAAGGCATCAAAATCGGAAAAGAAGAAGTAAAGCTGTCACTATTTGCAGATGACATGATATTGTACATAAAAAACCCAAGAGACTCCATCAAAAAGCTAATAGACTTAATAAACGAATTTGGCAATGTAGCAGGATACAAAATCAATGCCAAGAAATCAATGGCATTTCTCTACACCAATAGTGAACTTACAGAAACAGAGACTAAAAAAGCAATCCCGTTTACCATCACACCAAAAAAATTAAGATACCTAGGAATAAACTTAACCAAGGAGGTAAAAGACCTATATACAGAAAACTACAGGACACTGAAAAAAGAAATAGAGAAAGATGTAAACAGATGGAAGAACATACCATGTTCATGGATTGGTAGAATCAACATCATCAAAATGTCCATACTTCCCAAAGCAATATATAAGTTCAATGCACTCCCCATGAAAATACCATGGACATACTTCACAGACCTAGAAAGAACTCTCCAAAAATTCATTTGGAACAATAAAAGACCCCGAATAGCCTCAGCAATCTTAAGAAATAAGAGTAAAGTAGGAGGAATCTCAATACCAGATTTCAAGCTGTATTACAAAGCAACTGTTCTCAAAACAGCCTGGTACTGGCACAAGAACAGACATATTGATCAATGGAATAGATTAGAGAATCCAGACATCAACCCAAATCAATATGCTCAATTAATATTTGACAAAGGAGGCACGAACATACAATGGAGTCAAGACAGTCTTTTTAATAAATGGTGTTGGGAAAATTGGACAGAGACATGCAAAAGAATGAAACTAGATCACCAACTTACACCATACACAAAAATAAACTCAAAATGGATACAGGACTTAAACATAAGACGGGAAACCATAAAAATACTAGAGGCATCCACAGGCAGCAAAATCTCAGACATATGCCTAAAGAACTTCTTCACTGATACTAACCCTAGGGCAATGGAAGCTAAGGAGAAAATAAACAAATGGGACTACATCAAAATAAAAAGCTTTTTTACGTCAAAAGAAACCATCAACAAAACAACAAGAAAACCCACTGTATGGGAGAACATATTTGCAAACGATATCACTGATAAAGGTTTAATCTCCAACATCTACAGACAGCTTATACAACTCAATAAAAGGAAAATGAATGAGCCAATTAAAAAATGGGCAATGGACCTAAATAGAATCCTCTCAAAAGAAGACAGAAGGAAGGCCAAGAGGCACATGAAAACATGCTCCAAGTCACTAATTATCCGAGAAATGCAAATCAAAACAACAATGCAGTACCATCTCACACCTGTCAGAATGGCCAACATCAACAAAACAACAAACAACAAATGTTGGCGAGGTTGTGGAGAAAAAGGAACCCTCGTGCACTGCTGGTGGGATTGTAGGTTGGTGCAACCACTGTGGAAAACAGTATGGAGCTTCCTCAAAAAACTGAAAATGGAACTCCCATTTGACCCAGTAATCCCACTACTAGGAATATACCCCAAGAAACTAGAAAGACCAATCAGAAAGGATATATCCACCCCTATGTTCATAGCAGCACAATTTACAATAGCTAGGACTTGGAAACAGCCTAGGTGCCCGTCAGCAGATGAATGGATCAGAAAACTATGGTACATCTACACCATGGAATACTATGCTGCCATAAAAAGGAAGGAATTCTCATCATTTGCAGTAACTTGGATGGAATTGGAGAGCATCATGCTGAGTGAAATAAGCCAGTCAATGAAAGAGAAACACTACATGACCTCACTCATTTATGGATATTAAAGATCATTATAAACGAATGAACAGAAAGATTGATATAGTGACAGTAAAACAACAGGCAGTCTGTCAAATGACAGCGGGGGGGGGGGGTAGGGAGATCTGGGGGAGATAAGAGATCAACCAAAGGACTGGTATGCTTGCATATAAGAATAGCCAATGGACACAAAACTCTGGGGAGGGAGGGCATATATTGGGGGGGGGGGGCAATGATAAGCTATGTATACAGATAATACCTTAATAAAAAAAGAAAAAGAAAAAAAAATAATGACAGAAAACTTACCTTACCTGGTGAAAGAAATAGACATACAGGACCAGAAAGCACATAGAGTCCTAAACAAGATGAACCCAAAGAGACCCACACCATTCTGGAGGAGAGTAGTTGAGATGAGCTCAGGAGAAAGAAAGAATCCTAAACTCTGAGAGATGCCCTTCTGACAAGCGTCCAGGTTCTCATGCTCTTGGCGGGTCCCTTTTTTACCATACCCAGTATAGTTACTTTGGTGTAGCTGGCTAGTCAGATAAATGATTGAAGTTCTGCCTTCAAAGAGAAATAAGAAAAGGGAAAGCATGTAGAATCTGTAATAAGACATATTGATAAATAAGACATATGCAGTGCAGATCTGACTGAATTGATAATGATCTTTTTGTTTAAATTTTTAATACATATTTCTTTGTTGATTTCAGAGAGGAAGGAAGAGGGAGAGAGATAGAAACATCAATGAGAAACATTGATGGGCTGCCTCCTGCACGCCCCCTATTAGGGATGGAGCCCACAACCTAGGCATGTGCCCTTGGCTGGAGTCAAACCTGGAACCCTTTAGTCTGCAGGTGGTTGCGCTATCATCTGAGCCAAGCCAGCTAGGGTTATAATAATCTTCTTAAGTGAGATAACAGTAACGATGCCATGTAGGAGAATGTCCATATTCTTAGAGATGCATGCCAATGTATTTCAAAGCGAATTGACATGATGTTTGCAACTTACTTTCAAATGGCTCAGGAAAACAGAAGGGTGTGTATGTGGCAAATTGTTAACAACTGATGACTTAGGTAGAAGGTATGAATACTAATGTTTATGATGCTGTTCTTTCAACTTTTCTCTAGGCTTGAATATTTTCAAAGTAAAAAGTCTGAGACAAAGTGGAGACATAAAATTTCAAAAAAATATATCAAGTAAACTGGTAACAGTGAGGGGACAAAGGTCATCTTTATTTCTTCTTCATATTGTCCAATTGCTCTACTTTAATATGTATTTTTATAATACCATAAGATTTTAATTAAAGTTTTGAGTTATATACATGTATTTAAAACCAATTGCTGGGTTGCTTCCTTCTGCCCCTGAGGCCTCTCTCACATCACCAGACACAGCCCCAGCAAAACACATTCCCACAAAGCACATTTCTCAACAAGCCCTGCTATTCATACTACTAGTCCTATGCCCTCTCCCTGACCAACACTTTCCTCACAACTACTGCCCACAAAACACCTCCCTCTAAACTGCCTTTCAGAACAAAAGGCTTCTTTCACCAACTGACTGAAACTCTGTGTACCCCAAAGTTCCTGTGTAACCCTGCTTCCATCCTCCCTGAGACACTGGTCCCCACCCTGGTCAACTCCTGCGGGTATGCTGCTGCTGGTTTTTCCATTGCTTAACTAAGAATTGCCTCCCTGCCTGATAAAGCAGTGAATTGCTTTTACTTTTGCCTGGGATCAGTCACAGTTCCCTGCCCTTCCTAACCTAGCCACCTGCCATCCCCCCACTCCCACCCCAGTCTCCCCACCTACCAGCCTGCAGCTGGTCTGCAGAAATGGAAATGCTTGAATATGTAATTATTGCAACATGAAAGTACAGTAAAACATCCTGCCTTCCTTCTGTACTAGTATAACTAGAGCGTTGAGAAACTGTACCACTGTTATTTAGATTTTTGCAAACAAGTCCTAATATTTTAAGAGACTTGATTGGAACACAATTTTAGGGGTTTCAAGGTCAAAGATTTCCCTTGACAGCTTTGCTAAATATTTATCTAGCACCAGCTTCAACAGTTCAAGAACATAACAATTACTTTTTTGTGGAGTTCTTCCTAATATTTAGTGGAATCTGTCTCCTTGTTCTGGTCCTCTCTTCATAGAATAAATTTGGTTCTCATTTAATATCATTCTTTTTTAAAATTTATTTATTGATTTGAGAAAAAGATCAATTTGTTGTTCCACTCATCCATACATTCATTGGTTGATTCTTGCATGTACCCTGACTAAAGATCCAACCCACAACTTTGGTATAATGAGATAACTCTCTAACCAACTGAGCCTTCAGTCCGGGGCTCAACAATTGAAAAAAACAAACAAAAAACAATAGAAGACAAAAAAATGATTGATTAAATAATGGAGGACAGTTCCTCACTACCTGATTCATCTTTAATGTGCCACCAACCTTAACTTGCCTGAGGCCTTTCATATTCAGCCTAAATATGTGATGTGTTGTTATTTTTGTTTTGTTTTTTTTTTGTTTTTAAAATATATTTAATTGATTTTTTACAGAGAGGAAAGGAGAGGGATAGAGAGTTAGAAACATCGATGAGAGAGAATCATCCATCAGCTGCCTCTTGCACACCTCCTACTGGGTATGTGCCTGCAGCTCAGGTACATGCCCTTGATTGGAATTGAACCTGGGACCCTTCAGTCCACAGGCTGACGCTCTATCCACTGAGCCAAACCGGTTTCGGCTGTGATGTGTTTTGATACATCATCCAGCCACATCACTGTCTGTAGATTCAAAGATACAAAGACAAAAGTCCTGAATCTGAGTCCTAGCTTAGTCATTTCTTTGCTTTGTGTGATGGTGGATAAATCAAGCATCAAGTAACCTTATTCTATGCCTCTCTTTTTTTCATCTGAAAAATGAAAAATAGAATAAGATTAATGATACTTACTCAGTAGTATCTATAAATATCAAAACTAAAATAGAACCTGGCCGGCTGACTCAGTGGTTGAGCATCAACCTAGGAACCAGGAGGTCACAGTTCAATCCCCTCCTCCACCCCAGTTGGCAGGCTTGATCCCCAATTGGGGGGGTGGGAGAGGGAGGCAGCTGATTGAGGGTTCTAACTCTCATCACTGATGTCTCTATCCCTCTCCCTTCCTCTCTGCAATCAATGAAAATATATTTCTTTTAAAAAACTAAGAAGGACAAAGAATGTTTATCATTTGTAAACTGTAATGCATTATGTACATGTTACGTTCTGTGTTTATTCACATAAAAGGTGTATTGTCTTCCTTCCTCTCAACACAGATTAGGTTCTTCTCTATTTGGCTTTTTTTTTGTTGTTGTTAAAATGTGGCCACACACTTTTGGTTCAGCATCAATGGCCCTTTTGAAATCATAGTGGCAGTGGTTACTCCCAAGGGAATCAACCTATTTATAATACAGCCTCATGTTTTTAAATCCTTCAACATAATAGCTACAACTTTTCTCTGTACTAGTCACTCCTCCACACACAACCAACTTTATAATTGCTTTCTTCCCTCCAGCTCTTAAAGCCTGGTGACATTATGCAAGTAGCCTTTTGAGTCTCAAAAGTAAATTTTAGTACTGTGGTTCTGGGAAGGAAGGAATGTGTTCCCTCTAATACCTTTGAAGAGTATAAACAGAGTCATCAGTCCCTGGGGGGACCACCTTACAGAGCAGTTTCTGTTTCTTAGCTCTCTGCCCTCTTATGGACAGGCATCAAGTCAAACTCCCAATGTGGACTCATTTCCTTTCACTCTCAGGGCTCCCTATCCATCTTTTCTCCTCCTTCAAATCCCACCCAAGTCCTAGTTGGTTCCTTTCCATTTCAAAATGTTTCCCATCAAAAAAATAAAAATAAAAATAAAAGTCCCTTCTGTTGACTCCACATCCAACTACCACTCCTTAATTAGCAACATTTCTCAACCAGGTTGTTTGTACATGCTGTCTCTATTTCCTCATGTCTCATGTCTCTGGTGTTCCCTCCAATCAAGGTGTTGCTCCACTGAGACTGTTTGTCAAAGTTAGCAATGACCTTGGCCACTCTCTTTCCTTGCCTTCCAAGGCATCCTACTTTCTGATTTTTCTCCTACCCTGCTAATGGGTCATTCTCAAACCCTTTTGCTGGGTCCTTCTTCCCACCCTGATTTCTGTCCCTGGATGATATGATCCAGATCCCTTGCTTTAATGCCATCTATATGCCAATGACTTCCAAGTTTATATACCTAACTTAAAACTCTTATTTTTGATTCTAGTCTAATGTACTCAACTGCACAGTCCACATGCCCAGCTGAAGAACTAGACTTTCCAAACCAACAGCTGAAAAAGCAAAATTACTCTTCCCTTAAAGGGTCTCATCTCAGAAAATGGCAATTTCATTCACCTGATGAATCATGCTGAAAACTTAGGAGATATTCTTGATTTATCTCTTTTTCTCATTTCCTACTTCTAAGTCATATCTGCTATACCTTCAAAATATCTCCAGAATCTGACCTCTTCTATTACCTCCATCACCACCACTGGTCCAAGCACAAACCATCCTTCAGTCTGGTCTACTACAGTGGTCTCCTATTTGATCTCCCCACTTCCATTTTTGTCTTATACTGTTGATTTTCTACAAAGTATCCAGTGAGGCTTTGTTAAAAGGTCAATCAGGCCCCAATTGGTTTGACTCAGTTGATAGAGCTTCAGCCTGCGGGCTGAAGGGTCTAGGGTTCAATTCTGGTCAAAGGCATGTACCGGGCTCCTCCTCAGCCCAGGCCCTGGTCAGGACATGTGCAGGAGGCAACCAATTGATGTGTTTCTCTCACATCAATAGTTCTCTCTGTCTTTCCCTCTCTCTTCCACTCTCTCTAAAAATCAATGGAAAAATATAATTGAGTGAGGATTTAAAAAAAAAAAGTCAGCCCTAATCAGTTTGGCTCAGTGGATAGAGTGTCCGCCTATAGAATGAAGGGTCCCAGGTTCGATTCCAATCAAGGGTATGTGCCTTGGTTGCAGGCACATCCCCAGCAGGGAATGTGCAGGAGGCAGCTGATTGATGTTTCTAACTCTCTATCCCTTCCCCTTCTCCTCTGTAAAAAAATCAATAAAATAAAATCAATAAAAATAAAATAAAGGTCAATCAGTTAAAAGTCTTTTCAAGCCCTGGTCAGTTTGGTTCAGTGGATAGAGTGCTGGCCTGTGGACTGAAAGGTCACAGGTTCAATTCTGGCAAAGGCTCAGGTTGCAGGCTCAATTCCCAGTTGGGGGCATGCAGGAGGCAGCCCATTAATGATTCTCTCTCATCATTGATGTTCCTATATCTCTCTCCTTCTCCTTCCTCTCTGAAATCAATAAAGATATACATATATTTTTAAATCCTTTCATTAACCTCTTTCCATGATCAAAATAAAAACCAACTTTTTTACCATGACCTACACCTGATTACATCTCCAACCTTATCTCCCACTGTTACTCCTGTTGTTCCCTCTGCTCTGATAATATTGGTCTGCTTGCTCTTGCTAAATTGCTAAGTTCCCTGTGAACCTTTATACTAGCTGCACCTTCTGCTTGAACACTGTCCCCAAATCATTGAATTGCTCACTCCCTCATTAATTCAGGCCTTTGTTCAAAAGCCAGCTCCTCAGGAAAGCCTCCTCTGTTTGAAACTGCTCACTCCTTTATTACTTTCTTTTTAATAGCCTTACTGGGATCTATTTTACATATAAAATTTACCTGTTTCAAGTGTACAATTCAATAATTTTTAATGGCGTTACTCACTGTTGCAACCATTACCATAAATAAGTTCGGGAACATTTTCACCACCATTCTCACATAAGACCCCTTATGTCCGATTACATTAATCTCTCTCTGCTCCTCCTGCCAGCCTGGTCGCCCCTTACTGCCTCCCATGAGCCCCAGGAAACAACTAATCTACTTCCTATTTCTAAAAGTTTGCCTTTTCTGGGCATTTCAAATACGGTAAATAGAATCATAGGATACATGTTCTCTTGTATCTGGGTTATTTTATTTAGCATGTTTTTTAGGCTTATTCATGACATAGCATGTCAGTAGTTTGTTCTGTTTTTGTGTTGTTGTGTTTTGTTTTGTTGGGGTTTTTTTTGCTGAATAGTGTTTCATTGACTGGATATAGATTGTCTATTCACTAGCAGTTGTTTCTGGTTTTGGCTATTGTGAGTAATGTTATTGTGAACATTTGTGTCTCAGTCTTTGTGTGGATATGTTTTCATTTCTCCTGGATGGATACCTAGAAATAGAATTGATGGGTTATGCTTAACTTTTTGAAAACTGCCAAACTGTTTTTTCAAAGTGGCTACATCATTTTACATCCTCACCAGCACATTATGAGGGTTCTTGTTCCTCTGTGTCCTTGCCAACATCTGTTAATGTCTGTCGTATCTATTATAGGCATTCCAGTGCATGTGAATTTCATTGCAGTTTTACCTTGCCTTTACTTCCTGTTACTTTCTATCCCTTTATTTTGATTATTTTTTCTTAACACTTACAATTACCTTACTTTTTTCATTCATATTTATTTGTGGCCTGACTTCCTCAATTTAATGTAAACCCCATAAAGGCAGGAACATTGCCTCTTGTTCTTCTCTATATCCTAATCCCTATAAACATTTGTTAAATAAAGAAATAGCCCTAACCAGTTTGGCTCAGTAGATAGAGCATTGGCCTGCGGACTCAAGGGTCCCAGGTTTGATTCCAGTCAAGGGCATATACCTTGGTTGCGGGCACATCCCCAGTGGGGAGTGTGCAGGAGGCAGCCGGTTGATATTTCTCTCTCACCGATGTTTCTAACTCTCCATCTTCCTTCCTCTCTGTAAAAATTAATAAAATATATATTTAAAAAATAATAAAATAAAGAGATAAATATGTCCTCCATGTGTATTCATCTCTCTCTGCTCCGCAGCCCAAAAAGAAACACTTTACAGGTGTTGTACTTAAGATATTGTAAAGCTTCAAGGTTTCTCCATGTTTCACAGACAGAGTTTACAAGTTGATAATTTGGGGATTTGCAATGTATACATGCATACACACACACACACACACACACACACACACACACACACACACACCATCATTTCTATATAAGGATTAATAGATCTGATTATCAAAAGGACAAAGTTCTAAATAAATAGAAAAAAATGGACAAATATAAATGCAATATAAGGTTGTCAAGTAAATGTATGGTCACCTGAGAGCCCACTATATTGAAAAATGTCAATACTAGGTACAGATTGATGACAATATCTGACACAGACATCACTTGAAAAAAATCAAACAGGATTCTTTATCAAAAAAAAAAAAATCACAGAATAGCCAGTTGACTCAGATAGACGAACAAGTTTTCCAATTCAGATAGAAGTAACAACATCTTAACTCCAACATCTTCACCAGAAGAGTGCATTGCTACTGAAAACTCTAAGTGACAGTCATATTAGACTGCAGAAATGTAACAGTCTCTCAGTCCAGACTACTTGTTCTCATAAGCAAATGTCCAGAGCCCTCGCTTAGGCCCTCGTGTGTCAGAGTTATACAATGCACAATATTATTGCAGGGTGCAGTTAGTTTCTCTAAAGTAACTCCTTCAGACTCTCCAGGCTAGACCATTTTGGTCTGAGAACATTTCTGAACCCTGTACTGTGGAAACATAGCAAAGACCAGTTTCCTAGGTCCTTGGGAGTCCTGCTAACAAGCCCTCAGATCAGCCATTGAGTTATCCTGAAGTGAAGAGTCAATAGATAGAAAATATTTTAGAAGCTGGATAACCATAAAGAATGAAAAATTTAGAAAAAAAAAGAAGACCAAAGTGGGGAGGGAAGAGGGGGAAAGTGGTTTCTAGCCATTTGTGAAGAAGGAGGGAGAGTTGGCTGAGTAAACATCCAAGGAAACCGAATAACTTTCTCCTGTCCTTCCAAATTCAGACACACACAAAATCTTGCATTTCAGGTTTCCCAGGATCTCTACCAGCCTCTCTGTGGATGTGCAGAATGAGAACCTGCCCACCTCCAAAACAAGCATATAAAAAACAACCACTGGCCGAGACCAGTTTGGCTCAATAGATAGAGCGTCAGCTTGTGGACCGAAAGGTCGTGGGTTCGATTCCGGTCAGGGGCATGTACCTTGGTGGCGGGCACATCCCCAGTAGGGGTGTGCGCAGGAGGCAGCTGATCGATGAATCTCTCTCATCGATGTTTCTAACTCTCTATCAATCTCTCTTTCTCTCTGTAAAAAATAAATAAAATATATTTTTTTTTAAAAAAACAAACAAACAACAATAACCACTGTGCAAAATATCAACTTTTGGTCCCTTTTTTTCATACTTTGTTTGATGGAGTTGTTGGGATGCTAACAGTGGTGGTAGCTATATATTATTATTTGGAGGAGCCGTGGGGATTAATATTATGAACTAGTATTGACCTTAGACAACTTTTGATGTTAAAAAGAACACTTGATAGAACTGGAACGGGTCAGGCTACACATAAAGTAGCATTATATTTCTACCAGTCGTTTATTATAAAACTAGAGGCCCAATGCATGAAAATTCATTCAAGAGTAGGCCTTCCTTCCCCTGCCTGCCGGCACTGGCTTCCCTCTGGCCACCAGTGGCAGGCGCCCGGGACCCAGGCTGCTTCAGTCTGGCCCTGGCTTTGTCCAGAAGAAGGATGCCCAGAAGGATACTTGGTGTAATTAGCATATTACCCTTTTATTATTATAGATTATAGCAGGAGCTCCAGTAGAAACAGTTCAAAATAAAATAGAAAAAAGGAAAGACAAAGGCTGACAAAAAATGAATAACAGAAATAAGAAAATAAAACAAGAGAAAACAAAGGGACTGACAAGTGAGATAAAGTAAGCTTCCTAAAATGGACCAACTGAGATGGAAGTGAAAATGAAAACCTGATGGAAGAATGTGGCTCCTTTGACCTTAATACACGAAAACAAAGGCAGGGTAATCCCAAACAATATCAAATCTAATTTAGGCCAAAATTTAAAACCTGGCATTAAGATTAAAGACAGGGAAGTTTTCATTTTTATTAAAATTCAAATTGACAATGACAGAAAAAGCAGGCAAGTAGGTAGCCAGTGTTTGTTCAAAGGGTGTCCCTTAGAAATAAAAGTCATTGTGAAAAGCAAAGGCCTAGTTACAAAGAAAAAGGGAATGCAAATCTAAGCCAAATGCATTTAAGCAGAAGGCACAGTGCAGAG
The DNA here is from genome assembly GCA_963924515.1 of Vespertilio murinus. Taxonomy (NCBI): domain Eukaryota; kingdom Metazoa; phylum Chordata; class Mammalia; order Chiroptera; family Vespertilionidae; genus Vespertilio; species Vespertilio murinus. The sequence goes on from OZ004704.1 coordinate 147,671,762, forward strand.
TGAATGGTTCCAGTCTCCTCATCTTCTGGCTTTGAAGGGGCAGCAAGTAACATTACCTCTTTGTCTGTATTCCTATTAGTAATCAACAAACAAAGTGGGAAAGGCAAAAAAAAAAAAAAAAAATTAAGGCCACGTTTTTCCTTTGCTTCTAAAAAGTTTGAGGTGACAGACATGCATCTTTAACAGCACTGACCTAACTCATCAAGAAAGCACACTGATTTATTGATGTGAAAAGACCTCCAAGATATATTAAGATACAATAAAATGGCAAGATGCAGTACAGTACCTATAACATGCTAACTTCTGTGTGTAATAATAGGAGAAGAAAAAATAAGAATACATATTTTTATGTGTTTATGTTTTTATAAATCCTGGAAGAATATACACAAGAAACTAAGAAAAGTAGTTACCAGTGGATGGGGCAGATGGAGGACAGAATGAAGGTAAAACTTTTCATTATATATATTTAAAGTTCCTTAATTTTTTAAATTATGCAATTATATCACCTATTCAAAATTTTAATTTAAAAAAAGAGAAAACTAATTTAACTTAAATGTATATTTTTATTTCTAATTCTTTCACTTTGCCTTTAGATTTTATTTTATAACAGCTTATTATTCTTATTTTACTTTTTAGAGAACATTTATGAGTTTGTTTGATCCGAACTGACACATATGCAGGGAAGCAAGATCTCAAATGCTCCCAACAGCAAATTCTTTTAAACAGTACAAAAATACCTCAACCTGATTAAAAATTAAATTCTTAACACCACCAATTATGCTATTCTATACAGCTATTTTGGGGTGAAAGTAGTTCTCCCATCAAAACAAGCCTTCCTGTTTTCGGTGAAGCTTCAATTCACCAAAATACTACTGTGTGATTTTCACCTGTCAGCCCTAAGTTTAAAAGCCTTCAATGACTGCCAACTTGCCTCAAGAATAAAGTTCTTACTCTTCACCTGGCATCAGAGCACTGTGGACAGAAAGGGGGCACACGCTGACCTGACCAGCTCAGGGAAGGCTTGCATGGAAGTCTTGCAAACTCAGAGACCTAAAGTAACCTCAAAGGATGGTCCGAAATTAAAATTTTTTAAACTAAAAAGCAGTTTATGATGGCAAGTCAATCCTAGGCCCGTGTCTTTCCTGACAAAGGTCACTCTTTACCTAAACTGAGCCTGTCTATAGTCTTTTTGCATCTACAATAATAAATCTTTGGAATGTCAAACCAATTTTTCTTTTCCTGGACTCCTCAAAGCACATGCACACTCTGCAGAGACGACAAATCCTCTCATTGGTATTGAGTTAATTGTTGACTGTTAACTCTCTTGTACCCACCTAACTAAAAGAAGGATATGTCTATCGTTTTACTTTGTACCCAAGCCCAAAGGTTTCCCAGCGTTGCTTTCTCCCACCTCTTTGATCCATCGCCAGTGGATTTCACGTTTACATCTCCTCTTTTGATTGTAGTGTCTAAAAACAAGGTGCCAAACTGACATTCTCCAGAGCTTTATCTCAATCCTTTGAGATTGTTTCCTGGCATATGTCAATAATTTGGCTCAAATAAACTCACAAAAAATTCTTCACAGGTTTAAATGGTTCTCACATTAACATTACATGGAGTAGTTAGCAGGATTCTAAAGAGGCTCATCCTGACATTCTCCCTCCAGGAACTCCAGGAAGCACAAGCACACCCTTCCCTCTCCATCCTTTCCCTTCTCCTCCCCCTCCCCCAGGGGGGGAAAAGAGGAGGAGGAGAAGAAGGAGGAGGAGGAGGAGGAGGAGGAGGAGCTCACCCAGGACCACCCTGAAGACCTAGATTGGTCCTAGGATCCAGCAAAGGGCCCATTGGGTAAACTTGGGTGAGTTGTCTCTTGGATCCAGGAACTTCCTTTACTTTTGTTAGAGGGTCTGACTTTATTTGAGCTGTATTTTTAAATACTCAAAGTGGAGCTTAGGGTTAACAGAACCCAGGCTAAGGCAAGATAGGAGGGGGGTAAATGGGTGGCTGGTTTTTAACTCTGGCTTTTCAGTTGGAATTGCTTTCTGAGAGTCTAAGCAAAAAAAATCCTTCGCTGTATAAAGGAGAGCTAAATTCATTCAACTCCGGAGATAAAGGGCACATCCTCCCTTCAGCCCGAATCTCAGATGTTCTGAGGCAACAAAGAAACCTTGTGGAGGTGTCAGAGGTCATTCCTCACAACATGCGGGAGCCCCATATGGAAATCTAACTAAACTGTAATTAAACTGATTGGCTCTTCCAGTGGGGCAGCCATAAGTTTTAGTCAATCAGTGCTCCAAGCCCTTCCGATTGTTTTAGACAGCCAGGAGAGAAACTGAGGCCCATATAAGGGTTAAATGGGACTCGAGGGATGAGAGCTTCCTGGAGTTCAACCCATAAACAGCACACTTTGGCCCACTACATAACAACCCTAGAAGAGTTGCTCAGACTGCGGATATAAAAACAAAGACAGACAAACAAACAAAAAACTAAAATTAACATGAGAAATTGTGCCTCCAAGTTTGGAAACTCCCAAGCCTCAGCCCTCATTAATACTCCTGATAGGAAGTCTTTACTCACAGTACTTTATAGAAATGGGAAGGTTTAACCAGAAAATAACTTAAAAATGCAGTTGTCTTTGGGTACATGCAAAAAAAAAAAATCAGAAAAAATGCCAACTCTAAAATGAAACTGAATGAATGAATGAATGGAAAGAGTATCTTGATTTTGGAAATTAGAAGCTTCTAAGGAGAAATACAGATAAATTCATTTTTTTTAATAGCTCCCCATTTTATCCTTTTCTTTCTGAACTTCTCCTTTACCCTCCTTTCTTCCTTCTACTACCACTGACTTATGGGAAAATGAGAATAGGAATTCTAAGCTCCTTTGGAAAAAAAGCTTGTCTCAGCAAGATAGGAACCAGCAACTGTTCCCGATTTTATCCAGCACCCTGATGAATTCACAAAGAAATGTAACTGTTAGAACATATAATCCTGGCTATTCTGACCTATTCCAATTAATACACCTACTGGTTTCTGAGAGCAAGGCAACAAAATTACTAAGTAAGGTCTGCTGTGAGACTGTAGAGGATCTGTTTTTACTATTAAAGCAAGGTTAAAAAAAAAAAAAAAGGCAGGTCATCATAAGATTGTAGAAAACTGAAATGGGATTTACAAAGAGAAAGCAGACATAGGGCTGCTCTAAGGACTATGAGAGGGTATTTCCCTTTCTCCTTACTAATACTTTAGGAGAAATTGAAATTATCATAAAAGAGGAAGTTATTAAAGCCCTTGTAGATACTAGGGCCACTTTGTCAGTTCTTAACCCTACCCAACTGAGTTTCCCTCTCAGAGTAAAGCTTCTGTGTAAATGGTAGTAGGGATATCTACCCCTTTCAACTAGGGCCGTGGCCAGCAAACTGCAGCTCTCGAGCCACATGCAGCTCTTTGGCCTCTTGAGTGTGGCTCTTTCACAAAATACCTGGGCGAGTCTGTTTTGAAGAAATGGCATTAAAAGTTTAAATTTTAAAAATTTGGCTCTCAAAAGAAATTTCAATAGTTGTACTGTTGAGATTTGGCTCTGTTGACTAATGAGTTTGCCAACCACTGCACTAGGGGATGTTCTGAGGCAGCATATACACTCAGTGACCAGATTATTATGATCTCTGAACGCATAATAATCTGGCCACTCAGTGTATACCCTATGCCTAATAAAAGGCTAATATGCAAATTTCCCCCTCAACCAGAAGTTAAACCAGCAGGCAGGCTAGCCAACTGCCCATGTCCCCTCCCCCTGGCCAGATCCCACCCATGCATGAATTCATGTACCAGGCCTCTAATACACATACACACACACACACTGAGTGGCCAGGTTATTATGCATTCAGAGATCATAATAATCTGGCCACTCAGTATATTTTACTGGTCAGATCAACCTCAATTCACCTGATAGGGGGAGATTTTCTTAAAACCCATGATATCCACATATGCTTTTTTCTTAAGGGCAATATGTATTTAGAGCTAAACGAACCAAATACAGAACCTAAAAGGGAAAATGATGATTTTAAAAAGGGAACTTCCCAAGAGGGGGAAAAATTTGAGACTGACTGGATGTCTGCTAACCACCTTTTTTTCATTATTAACTTCCATGAGAGCCTGAGAGATAGCTAAACGGAGTACCTGCCCTACTCAGAATGGCCCAGAGACTTACAGGCTTGATTCCCAATAAGGGGGGAGGAGGAGTGCAGGAAGCAGCTGATCATTGATTCTGTCATCATTAATGTTTCTCTCTCTCCCTCTTCCTCTCTGAAATCAATTAAAAAATATATTTAAAAAAGAAAAACAAAACTTAAGATAAGTAGCGAAAAGATTCAGTTCATGGTCACTCAAAATTAGAAATAACCCAGAATATTTTTTAACAAGGACATATAAGACCTGATGGCCTCAAATTCACCTATATTTTTATTTTAATCTAGAGGCCTGGTGCAGGAGCGGGGTGCCTCAGCCCAGCCTGCACCCTCTCCAATCTGGGACCCTTTGAGGGATGTCCAACTACCCATTGAGGCCTGATCCCAATCCAGGACTGGTGGTTCCCAACTGTCCTCCCCTGCAGTCTTGGTTCCCCCTAACTTCCCTCCCCTGTAGGCGTGGGTCTCCCCCAACTGCCCTCCCTTGCTGGCCTGGTCACCCCAACTGCCCTCCTCTGCTGGCCTGGTTACCCCTAACTTCACACAACTGCTTCCCCTGCAGGCCATCTTGTGGTGGCCATCTTGCGACTTGGTGTGACAGTCAATTTGCATATTACTTTTATTAGATAGGATAATAATTCGACTTTGAATACCATCTAAGGTTATAGTCTTGCCCATCCCGTGGTCTACCCTATTCAGCAAGACAAATGCTGACACTGAGACTTCCTAATAATGAACCTTCCTAGCACCATAGGACCCCGTAATCTAACCAAAAGGTTGGTTATCAATGCATCCTTTGGATTGATTTGTGACCAAAAGGGTTATGTGTGGACGAAAAGGGGCCACATGCTACCCTGACTAACTCAGGGAAGGCCTCCATGGCAGCCTTGCAAACTTAGAGACCTAAAGTAACCACAAAGGATGGTCCAAAATTAAAACTTTTTAAACTAAAAAGCAGTTTATGGTGGCTAATCATGTCTTAGGCCAGTATCTTCCCTGACAAAGGTCCCAGGTTCGATTCCGGTCAAGGGCACATGCCCAGGTTGTGGACTCAATCCCTGGTTGGGGGGATGCAGGAGGCAGCCAATCAATGATTCTCACTCATCACTGATGTTTCTATTTCTCTCTCCCTGTCCCTTCCTCTCTGAAATCAATAAAAATGTATTTTTTAAAAAGAAGAAGTACAAATTAGTAGTTACAAAATAGTCATGAGAATATAAAATACAATACAGAGAATATAGTCAATATTGTAATAAATTACTACCTATAATGCCAAGTACTTAAATTATCAGGGGGATCACTTCATAAATTCTATTGCTGTCTAGTTAGTGTGCTATATACCAGAAACTAATACAAAATAGTGTTGGATATCAACTGTAATTGAAAAAATAAAAAAGAATAGGCACTTAAGAAAAAAACCATTTTTATATTCTTAATTTAACACTATTGGAGAGAGATTTCAAAAGCTTTCCATCCAAAATGCTTCTTCCATATTAATACTAATTGACATGTCACCATTAGAGGCTCATCCAACCCTCTCCTTTCTCAAAAGGTAAACAGGCTGGGAGGGTACCGTGGTTGTCAAACATGCCAGCCAGCTGACTGTAAGTTGATAAGCAAAACAGCGCAATAAGTCAAAAAAAAGGGGCCATGTCTGGCTGCTGCGTCACAGAGAGGTTCTGACTAAGCAAAAATGAAGAGAAAGACTAGAGCCCAGAATGTGAGCAACAGGGGAAAAGAAAGGGCTCAAACAGAAGTTGAGTAAGAGCCAGCTCAACTTACCCAGGGTTGACAAAACTAATCAGCAGTAAAGTGGCTGGCAGCAGATAAAGCGGTATTTGCCATTGCATTGTCAGAATGGAGTGAAGAAGAGTACAGTTGCTATTAATTATGAAAGAAGTCAGAGTAGTGGAGAGAAGGAAATCAAACAGGAAATATAATTAGAGCTTAACAGGGAACTGGCAACAATGGAACAGAAGTGGAAACCAGTAAAATAATTCAGGTATTCATGAGCAAAAACAGGAAAACATTCAGAAGGCAAGGGACAGATCAAGACTGGCCTGAGGGAAGTGGCCTTTAGAGACCATAAGTTAGCCCTTCCTTATCATTTTCTAACACTTCCTCTGTTTTCATCATCTTCCCTTTTCTTCAACCTTGTCTTAATTTACATACATCATCTCAGGCCTTAGCTACTGGGCTGAGAAGCTGAAAGTCTCACAAGACATGTACTCTCACAGCCTTTTATGCCAGTGTTGGCCTTTGCCCCAGCCTTATCCCAAACTGCACAAAAAAATAAAAATAAAAATAAATTCTTTCATATTTTTCTTTATTCTCAAATTATTGTAGTATTAAGGTCCAAGAGCTGGTCCCTGTGCGGTCTTCAGGACTTTGTGGGAGGTAGACCTGAATCCCTGGGAATGTGAAAGCATTATCTCAGAAAGCTAGCAGCAACCATTACTGTATCCAAATCAGTAGCCCGAGTCAAATCCTGGGAGCGTTCATGAATGTGTAGTAGGGTTTGGCTTGGGCTCCAGCTCTTGAAAATAATGGAGGTGAAAACTGTTATGAGAAGACAGTTGAGCAAAAGAGCACTAGGCACCAGAAAGGTCTGGTGGGAGAAGTGGGGAAAGTGAAGGATAAGGATCTTCCTCTCCTTTCCGCCACTATCTAACACCAGAGGCATGTCACCTCAGCAAGGGTCCAAAGTGAGAAGCAGCCAGGCCACTCCAGGGTTGGTTAACTCTCATGGTCAGGCAGTGGAATGCTACTCATAAGAATAGAGACAAACTGTTCCAATTTCTGTGCCGCTTGCTTCCCGGAATTTAGTACTTCCTCATGGTTGGCTTTCTCCCGGCTTTCATAATCCATGATGACCTTGTTAGTGATGAGGGAGAAGCCAAAGACTCGAAGTCCACAGTGCCTTGCAACTATAACTTCTGGTACCGTGCTCATGCCTGATGGAGAGAAAGGAAAGCCACGTGTCAGGATCCTCAAATGACTCTCTTCCTCACCATTTAACCTAATCTATAACTGTCTGTGGTAATTTCCAAGTCAGTTCAAATGATGCAGCTCCACCTTCCCGCCAGCGGTACAGAAGGTGGCGATGACATTTGTTAGAATAATCTTTAGAAACAGTTATCAAATCGAGTATACGTCATTAGCAGTACAGCTGGCTAAGTCCCGGATGCTTAGTTGGGGAGATTTGATGCTGTAACACATCAAAACTTCACCACCTTAATACCTTTCTAGAAATCACTTTCTAGAAACTCAGTCTTTCTCAGGTCAAATCTTCTCCCAATCCACTCTCAGGTTTATAACTTTTTACTCCTTCCCTTCTCTAGTTTACCAGATCCTTCCCTCTTCAAGCTTCTAGCCAAGTATCCCTTCTCACCAACAGCATCAGCACCCAGCTTCTGCAGCATACGAGATTCTGCCACCGTCTCAAAGCTGGGGCCTGCCACCATAACGTAGGTGCCTTCCTGTAGCTCTCTCTGCTCTCCCATTTGTTTCCAGGCACTGTGAGCCTTCTGCCTCATCTCCCGGTCGTAGGCATCAGACATGGCAGGAAAGCGAACTCCAAACCTAGGGCACAGGTTGGGTTATCTCAGATTGATGGAAGACAATGAGCTCTCTCCTCCATTCCAGACAAGTCCTTACACCACCCCCTCCCGTCTATACACAAAGGAACAAAATAAGTACCTTTCGTCATTGGGCCCTATGAGAGGGTTCTCACCGCAGAGACCTGGTAGGTTGATGTGATCACGGATCAGCATGATATCTCCAACCTCAAACTTGGGATTGAGCCCTCCAGCTGCATTGGTGACCACTAGGGTGTCCACACCCAGAAGATGGAAAACCCTCACTGGGAATGTCACCTTGGAAGCAAAATATAAAAGATCAGAAAGTGTTTTTTAAAAGTTCACCAATCCGTTGTTCAAATAAACACGCCATACATCATGAAAGGAGGGAACCAAAAATATACCTATTTAGGCAATAAAGTGGGATAGAGTGCTCTCTCCCTTTCTTCCAGATCCAACCCAGACTTATGTCCCCAATTTACCTTCCAGAGTGGGTAGCCTTCATACATGTGGAACCTGCCCTGCATCATCACACAGTTTCTGCCATTCAGGTCCCCAAACACCAGTCGACCAGCATGACCTGGCACTGAATACAAAGAAAGAAAGGGAAATGAATGGGATGATGTTTTCATACAACACTGAGTAACTGCTATGAGTCAACTCATGGTGCTCAACATGAGGATATACTTAAGCAAAAGAAGAGGTTATTACATTCACCTTCAGAAATTTAGGTCAGTGGTGGTAGAAATGAATCATAAACTTGCACATAAATATTTAAGTACACTCAAAGATTAGGACTTTGGGGGTAAGAATGTTCAATGTGAACATTTATAAAAGAAAGGGGAACATTTTTTTAAAATATATTTCATTGATTTTTTACAGGGAGGAAGGGAGAAGGATAGAGAGCTAGAAACATTGATGAGAGAGAAACATCAATCAGCCGCCTCCTGCACACCCCCCACTGGGGATATGCCCGCAACCAAGGTACATGCCCTTGACCAGAATCGAACCTGGGACCCTTCAGTCCACAGCAGGCCAACGCTCTATCCACTGAACCAAACCGGTTTCAGTGGGGGGAAATTTTTTTTAAAGAAATTTCCAAAGAATGAGAAAGCCATATGGTAAAAGAATAAGTGAGCAAAAAAATAGAATTAGTGATAATAATGAATGCAATAATTATAGACCACTTTCCCAAAATTCTCAAAGTATGTATTCCTATGTATTACCTGAACTAAACTATATGCATCTTCACTCCTGAAAGGACGCTCATGGTATATTCTTCCTAAAGAGGCTACTAAATAAGGGCAAGGAGCTGAGTTTGGACCCACACAAAGTCTCCTCCAGGAGGACTCCCAAACTGTCCGTGGGAACACATGCCCGTGATGGGGTGTGGGAATGCAGAAATAACTCCCACACAGATGTAATAACCATCATTACCATTTTCTTTATCTGACATTTCTCCTCTAATGAACAAGGCCAACTTATCTTTTAAAAAATGGATGGTCTGCCCTGGCTGGTTTGACTCAATGGAAAGAGCATCGACCTGTGGACTGAACGGTCTCAGGTTCGATTCTGGCCAAGGGGCACATGCCTGGGTTTCAGGCTCAATGCCAGGTAGGGTGTGTGCAGAAGGTAGCCAATTGATGATTCTCTCTCACCATTGATCTTTCTCTCTTTCTCTCTCTTTCTTTCCCTTCCTCTCTGAAATCAATGGAATATATATATATATATATATATATATATATATATATATATTTTTAATGGATGATCTGGGAGAGGAACCAAAACCAAGGGGAAGAGTTGAGAGACATTTAGCAATAGAGAAGTTTATTTTTCTTTTTAATGACCAGTAATAGAACATAGGTAAGGTTAGAAAAATTCAAGTGGAATATACATAATAAATTGATAAAGCTTAAAAAATGAATCCCCTTTTTACTTAGTAAAGTGCCCTTCTCACTGCAGATGGAGGTGGCAGGTGGAGCCAATGTCACTGCTATCTCCCTTACAAAATTTTGCTCTCCATCTCTCTTTTTAGTATTTCCTTCTCCAACCCCCATCCCCACCTTCCTGCTCTGGTCTCCCAGTCTGGCTCCAAAGGGCTTGCAAAAGAACTGAAAAACCTGTTTAGTCATCTAGCCAACGTGGCCAGTGACTGAGCATTGACCCAGAACCAAGAGGTCACTGGTTTGATTCCTGATTGATGTTTCTCTCCCACGGATGTTTCTATCTTTCTATCCCTCTCCCTTCTCCTCTCTCTAAAATCAATTTTTAAAAAAATTCTTTTAATCTGTTAAAAATCCTAACTTTCCAGGGAAAAGAGGAAGGTAGAGATCCAAAGAAGTATTATATTAACCAATAAAAGTTAATTATCTGAAAAATTAATAAGTAAACCAAGTAAACTACCCTTGTACTGTACTTGAAACTTGCCTCTATTTCACTTGGCCCTTTTGTAAGCCTTCGCTGTAGAGCTTTCCAGCTGCTATTAGGATGCTGGGTATGTTGTCGTCGGTCCCTCTGTGCATGGGGACATCTGCCCTTTCCCCCCCTCAAAAGGGCCAGTGTGTTCAGTTCTGTGTATTCATGGACTATTTATATATTTGTTTTCAAGAACACGGTAGTCTTGCTGAAACCGGTTTGGCTCAGTGGTAGAGCAAGTCGGTCTGCGGACTGAAAGGTCCCGGGTTCAGTTCCGGTCAAGGGCATGTGGCTTGGCTGCGGGCACATCCCCAGTACGGGGTGTGCAGGAGGCAGCTGGTCGATGTTTCTCTCTCATCGGCGTTTCTAGCTCTCTGTCCCTCTCTCTTCCTCTCTGTAAAATATCAATAAAATATATTTTTTTAAAAAACAACAAAAAAACACGGTAGTCTGTGTGTCCATCTGTTGTTGTGCTCTAGCCTGTGCCTTGTCCTAGGACTGAAGCTAGAGCTGGGGAGAATAGAAATGGCGGGAAGACACAGGACGGAGGAGGCCTGACTTTGTCCTGAGAGGTTACAGGCAAGGCTTTTTCCATGTAAGCCGCAGGGATGATGTGGGTGTGTGAGTATGTCTGTGGTGACTGCAGGGTGTATGGGGGAGGTGCCGTAGAGCTTTGGGGAGGGCTGAGTCATTAAAGCAGAGGAAATGTGTCATCACCTAATACCACTGACACACACATGCCCTGTCATGACAGTCCTTCTAGGGGAATTTCTCTAAAATCACTCTGCTCACGGTGATTTGTTTTCTACTCTTACAAGTTGTCTTTAATCCCGTGCTATAGAGCAGGGGTGGGGACCTTTTTCTGCCCAGGGCCATTGGGATATTCAGTGCCCAGGGCCATTGGGATATTCAGAACATCATTTGAGGCCAGACAAAAGTATCACCTTAAAAATTAGCCTCTATAGTTGGTCAAACATTTGAGTAACTCACCCTTAATGCCTTGGCAGGGCCAGACCAAATGATTTCATGGGCTTTATGTGGCCCGCAGGCCTGACGTTCCCCACCCCTGCTTATAAAGGCCTGGGCATAGAAGCACTGCCCTCCCATCAGAATCCCATCAATGTAGAATCTCAGGGGAAAGGTGGGGGGTGGGTGGGAAGAGATCAACCAAAGAACTTACATGCATAACACATGGACACAGACAAAAGAGTGGTAGAGGTATGGGGTGGGGGTGCAAGGGGCAGGGTATAAGGGTCAGTGGGGGGGAAAAAGGTGACATATGTAATACTTTCAACAATAAAGATTTTTTTAAAAAAAGGAATCCTATCAATATCCCTCAGTCCCACCCCTCTCTCCTTGCCAGTACCTGTACTTTTGGGAAAGTTTGGTATTTCACTGTAGTCAAAGCTCTGGGTCTTAGTTAACTTATCAGTCATGCCTCCTAAGCCAGAACCACAGATCACTGCCACTTGAGGTCGGTGTTTGGTGTGGGACAGAAGCCATTCTGCAGTATGTTTATAATCTTCATATGTGAATCTAAGAAAAAAGAAAAATATCAAGGTGAGTTTTGCTCCCATACCAAGGGCATGAGAGATTAAGGACCTTTACTATAGAAAGGCTGGCAGGTACGCCGAGGTGGCAGGGGACAGGGAAGCTAGCCGAAGAGCTCCCCAGACTGGAGGCTTCTCTCTCTCTCTCTCTCTCTCTCTCTCTCTCTCTCTCTCTCAAGGCAACATTAAGCTTGCCTACCTGCCCACTTCCCTTTCTGAATCAGACACACTGAAAGCATGATAGGAAATTCATTGGAAAGCCTGACAAAAGTTAATGTTTCCACCGCCAGCCCCAACTTAAGTTTTGCTATCACTTTCAGGTTTACTATCTCTCCTTGTGACAAAGATTTATAAGATGTAAAGAGATCAGAGTCCACAGACATATAGTTGAATATTCAAATCAAGGAGGGCAAAGAGACCCTCCTATCTTACAGCTCAGTTTGAAAATTAATTAATTTTGCTAATAAGCTCTAAATACCTAGACTCCATAAATCATGCCCCTGCTCCACAGCCTTTCTCCCACTTTCCCCCCTGCCGTGTTCTCCTCCCAGTCTTCTCCCATTTTCCCTTCTCTGCACCAAGGTCCTTTGCCCTTTAGAGACCCAAGGACACACATTTACCCAGAACCCATACACTTGCCCTCCCCACCCCCAATCAACCTAGAATTTTTCTCACAGGTACAGTCCAATTCTCACAGCTATCTGAAAAGACCAAAGATAGAAGAAGAAGAAGAAGAAGAAGAAGAAGAAGAAGAAGAAGAAGAAGAAGAAGAAGAGGAGGAGGAGGAGGAGGAGGAGGAGGAGGAGGAGGAGGAGGAAGGAGGAGAAAAGTCAAATTGAGTTGCAACAGAGCTCATTACAACTAAGGAAGCTTCTCTAGAGGAAATCCTATCCTTCAAAAGAAGAACCTTTGAAACAACATGGCTCTACAATACACCAGGAATGTAGCTAGGTAAAGGGGTAGGGACGAGGGCAATGGAGCTGGGGCCACGAGATGGATGGAGAAGAGAAGCAATAAGGTGGTAAAAAGTTCATCAAAAATAGCACCCCCAAGAGGTGCAAAGGAAATAAAAGAAGTAAAACCTAGACACCCAGCATAACTAGCCGCAGATCATAGGACTTCCTCATTGGCCAGTCAGTCCCCTAAGAACACCCTGGAGCCCTGGGCATCCAAAAGCCAGTGATCCCTAACGCTGGAAACAGACCAAAGAGAAGGGTTTTCAAAGGTGTGAGGTGGGGCTAAGTGGGCAGGGTCTGTTGCTCAATTCAACAAATAAAGATTCCCTTTTCTCCTTGGAGACTCCATCCCCAACTTAATTAAACCTCCAATTTGGAGGGAAACGGCTGTGTTGGCGAGGGACGTGAGCGGTATCTCCTCTGAAGGAGGAACTCAGGACATTGGGCACAAAAAGCACCTTACCAGCTTTACCTAGACTCTAGAATGGGAGTCTGTGAAGAGCACGTGGGGATGGGGGCATGCCTCCCTCTACACTTACATCCCAAAAGTGTGTGTGTGTGTATGCGTGTGAGTGTGTGTGCGTGTATACACGCGCGCGCGCGCGCACAGACATGGGTTTCCCTTTGGCACAGACTACTCGGTGCTAACCGGTCCCTCCCGCTCTAGCGGCGCCTCCTGAACTCTGTTCCCACGTGCGCCTCTGCCGGCCCGAGCCGCCCCACACTGCTCTGTCGCTTCGTCCTTGGCATCCGGCTCCATGCCAGGCCTCTGCATCTTCAGGGCACTCTCCTGGCCACCTCCGGGCTCGGAGTGCCAAGTTTCCAGGCCTCGGTGACAGCTATTCCCCCTCCCCTGGGGCCTCTGGGGTTCCCCGGGCCTGGTGCCCGACTCACCGTCTCTCCTCCATGGTCCCGTGGACGCGCTCTCGGCTCTCCCGAGGAGCCTGCCCTTCTTCGCACGGTTCTGCTCCGCTGAGCTGGGCTGCCGCCATCGGTTCGGCACTGTAAGCTGGGCGCGGGCTTATATCCCCAGCCCGGGAGTGCCCAGCCAATGGCAGCCACGCACGAGGGCCGGCCCCATCTCCATGGTGACACACCCAGTTTCAATTGCCGGAGGCTGGGTTGTAAACCTGAGTTCCTCCCGGGGCTGGACCCTTGCTCGCGCCTCACCCAGCAACTTGAGCTTTTCATCCCTGCACCTATTCCGGTCCGCCGAGCCCGGTTTCCCAGCAGGAAGGAAACTGTGTGGGAAGAAGGCTAGAAGTCAGGAGGGGGAGCTCCCCTCCCTGCCAACACCCCCATCCCTCGCCCATGAATCTGTAACCCCGTGCCAGGTTGTGTCTGCAGCACACCATGAGAGATTAAAAAGAGAACATTGTAAACCTTAAATTGTGCAATCCCAGAAGATAATTAAGTGAGTCTGTGCCTGAATTACTTCCTGGACAAAGCAAACTGGGTCAACCCAGCAACCTTGCTGACCTGGAGGTTACAGGATCTGTGTCTAAATCTAGGCCCAGATGAGGAGAAGATAAAACTTTTAGGGGAAAGAATTTCTGGATCCTCAACACGAAGATGGGTATGAGATGGGAAATCAGGCAATCCCTTGATTCACACAATACTGGATCCAAGCAATACAGATAACTAGAGAAGGACTCATGTAACAAACTACTACATAATATAACAGTCTTGTAAGAATATAGCTATTGCTGTAGCTGGTTTGGTTCAGTGGATAAAGTGTTGGCCTGTGGACTGAAAGATCCTGGGTTCAATTCCAGTTAAGGGTACATGCCTGAGTTTGCAGGCTTGATCCCTAGTAGGGGGTGTGCAGGAGGCAGCTAATCAATGATTCTCTCTAATCATTGATGTTTCTCTTTCCCTCTCCTTTTCTCTCTAAAATCAATAAAGATATATATGTATATCTTTATATATGTGTGTGTGTGTGTGTATTATATATATATATTCAGCTATTTCCTCTCCCCACTTTTACAATTTTAACCAGCCTTACATAAAATCATAAATTAATGGCCCTTGCTTAGCTATTGGAATCTTCCATCTATTTTCACTCACCTAAAATCTAATCTTATAAAATAAAAGGGTAATATGCAAATCAACCGGACAGCAGAAAGACTGGTCACTATGATGGGTACTGACCATCAGGGGGCAGATGCTCAACCCAGGACCACCACTCAGCCACAAGCTGAGCACAGTGGAGGTGACAGGAGCCTCTCCTGCCTCCTCAGTAGTGCTAAGGATGTCCAGGGGGGAGCGGGCCTAAGCCATCAGTCGGACATTCCCTGAGGGCTCCTGGACTGCTAAAGGGCACAGGCTAGCTGAGGGACCATCCCCACCCCCACCCCCCAGTGCATGAATGTCATGCACTGGGCCTCTAGTCCTATATAATAAAGAGATAATATGCAAATTAGCCCTCACAAGATGGCTGCCTATGACTATGCATGCAGGAGAGTTAGTGAAGGACAAGCAAATGATTGAACAAGCAGGCTGCATGGGGTGACCAGGCCAGCAGGGGGGTTAGTGAGGGACAACTAAACAACTGAACAGCAGGCTTCATGGTGCAAACAGGCGGGGGGGGGGGGGGGCTGTGAGGAGTGACTGGGCCAGCAGGGGGATAATTGGGGATGATTAGGCTGGCAGGGGGGCTAATTGGTGGTGACCAGGCAAGGGGAGGCAATAGAAGTGACCATGCCTGCCAGGGGGCAGTTAGGGGAGACCAGGCCAGCTGAGGGGTGCAGTTGGGGATGACCAGGCCAGCAGGAGGGGAAGTTGGGGGCAATTAGGCTGGCAGGGGAGTGGAGCAGTGAGGGGTGACTAGGCCAGTGGGAAGGCAATTGGGAGTGACTAGGCTGGCAGGGTGGGGAGGCAGTTGGGAGTAACCTGGCAGGCAGAGGGGGGCAGTTAGAAGCAATCTGGCAGGCAGGCAGGCAGGTGAGCAATTAGGTGCCAGTGGTCCAGGATTGTGAGAGGGATATCCGATTGCTGGTTTAGGCTTCATCCCTGGGCTGAGGGGACCACCCCCCACCTCCGTGCACAAATTTCATGCACCAGACCTCTAAAAAAAAAAAAAATATATATATATATATATATATATATATATATATATATATATGAACAGAAACAGTGCCAAATGAATGTTTTATTCTATCATTTTTATTATAATTGTTTTTATTATTATTACTATCCCTATTCATTCAGTAATTTTAGCAAAGATAACAGGCTGATTTAAAGTAAATCTTAGGGGGCCTAGCCCTGTAGTTCAGTTGGTTAAAACACTGTCCTGATACACCAGTCAGGGCACATACAAGAAGCAACCAATAAATGCATAAAACAACAAATTGGTGTTTCTCTCTCTTCCCCCTTCCTCTCTGTGTCTAAAAATCAATAAATAAATTTTAAAAAAATAAAGTAAATCTTAATGATCTTAGTAATGAGACTATGAACAATTGAGACATTAAAGGCATTATATTAAATGATGGATAAGATCAGTCACTGGTAAAATTCAGCCCAAGGAAATAACTATCCATATGATTGCTGAAAAGCTTTTTTTTAAAAAGAAACAAACAAACAAAAAACACTCCAAATCCAATCCAATTTACACAAAAGACAAGATTAGAACATGTTTATATATAAGAAAGTACAGCCCTAGCTGGTTTGGCTCAGTGGATAGAGCATTGGTCTGTGGACTGAAGAGTCCTGGGTTCAATTCAGGTCGAGGGCACATGCTAAGGATTGTGGGCTCAATCCCTAATAGGGTGCATGCAGGAGGCAGCCAATCTATGATTCTTTCTTATCACTGATGTTTCTATCTCTCCATCTCCCTTCCTTTCTAAAATCAATAAAAATATATTTTTTCTAAAAAGTGCAAACTTAATTTGTTTTAAATAACTCTCTAAAGTTAGTGTATAGAAACCAAAAGTAGATGCTCCACAGTATATCTACAAAAGAAAAATTCAGGGACAAGTCTCAGTTTTCTATAGTAATTCTGCAGCATCATATGGGAAAGAATCTGCATTATATATAAACATTCCCGTCACCCAAGAAATGTACTGTTATGAGACAGGCAAGAACAGTTTGCCAGACCCCTCCTTGGTCAGATGGTATAGCCTTCAGAACTTCACAACATACTTTATTCTGAATTCAAGTTCAGCAACCAATGTTATACTCCCTCTCCCAGACAGCTCTAGGCCCGAATGCCAAGTTTCACTTGAAGCCCCAATCTCTTCAATCTGTTTCTCCTATGACCCAGAGAGGAGTCTACCCTACAAGGTCTTCTCAAGCCACATCTTTATCTTGGTCGATTCAACAAGAAGACCCAGCCTCTAGGTCGCATTAAACCCTACCTTGGATCCTGTCCTACCCTTAACTAACTTTGGTTTATTTATATCTCTTACTGCTATCCTCACAGGTTTTGACCTTTAAATGGTACAGATTCAGGTGTTCTGTGTTTGGGTGCATCTGCTGCACTACAAACACGGAGGTGTAGCAGATACTTAATGGTCAAAACTATAAAATGCCTATTATTTCTATTTAGGCCACGTTAACTTAAAAATAATAGGCCAGCCCAACCAGTTTGGCTCAGTGGTTGAGTGTTGACCCATGAATCAGGAGGTCAGAGTTCCATTCCTGGTCAGGATACTTGCCCAGGGCTCAATCCTCAGTGGGGGGCATATGGGAGGCACAGGATCAGTGATCCTCTCTCATCATTGTTGTTTCTATCTCTCTTTCCCTCTCCCTTCTCTGTAATCAATTAAAATATATATATTTTAATTATTATTATTATTTTTTTAATAATATGGCTTAGGCGGTTTGACTCAGTTGGATAGAGCATCAGTCTGTGGACTGAAGGGTCAAGGGTTCAATATCGGTCAAGGGCACATACCTCAGTTGCAGGTTCCCAACCCTAGTCAGGTGCATGCAGGAGGCAACCAATCCATGTGTCTCTCTCACATAAATGTTTCTCTCTCTGTTGTCTCTCCCTCTCCCTTCCACGCCCTCTAAAAATCAATAGAAAAATATCCTCAAGTGAGGATTAAAAAAATAAAAAATAGCAAAGAAGGAGCTGCCACATGCAGAAGCAATTTCTAAAACAAAACAAAACAAAACAAAAAAACACACACACAATAGGTCAGAGCTGTCCCTCTTGGAGCATGCTGTCTTTCCCTTCTGCCTCTTCTTCCCCCAAGGCCTGGTAACTTTACCCTTCTCTCTCCTAAGCTTCAAGGGCCTTCTTTTGCCTCTGTAACTTGTTTCCTGAGTCCACACAGCCAAGCTCACTTCTACTACCTCTGTGACTTTCTAAATAAAATTCCTCTTATAATTTGGAAAAAAAATAATAATAGGCAAATGTGAGAAGCAAACAAGTATTTGAGATCCAAAAGAATAGCTCTTCAGGAAGCACTGATTCAGGCAGAAACCCAAATAAGAGGTGAAAGGGAAGGGTGTTTATGAGAAAGGGAAATGGGAGCAAACACACAAACAGAAGGAATTTCTTTAGGTGCAGATAAGCTAAAACAGTGATGTTAATTCTAAAGAATGTTTTTTAGGCCAGGTAGTCATAATATATGCTTTCTTCTTATCTACAGAAACAGTTGTTTGGGATACAATGTTTCTTTAGCCCAAAGGTTATTTTGCCAGTTTTAACGTTTCAGGAGTTTGAGGGGTAAGACATACAAGGGAACTCTCTCTGCGCAAGCAGTTCTGACGCACACGTAAAGTGACTGTATATATTAGTTTTTATAGTCATCTCAAGCGAAGGCCCCATACTCTATTCCAATGATTTTCAACCTTTTTTCATCTCATGGCACATGTCCAATAATCCCTAAAATTCTGTGGCATACCAAAAAAAAATATTTTTTTTACCAATCTGACTTTAAAAAAATAGATATAATTTTGATTCATTCACACCGGACAGCTGTTGTTGTGTTGGCCCTTGTCATTTTTTTTACTTGCCAATCTAAGGGGGAAAAGGTCAGTGCCAAAGCATGTATGCTTTAAAAAAAAAAAAAAGAATTCGGCACACCGTTGAAAATTGCTGCTCTACTCCTTTATAACCATTTTGATGTAGTTTCAGCACCCCAGGCAGAGGTTACAAATTTCTTAGTTTATAATGAGCTTAGTATCTCAACGATTTTTTTTATAGCAACCCTAGGTCATAAGAAATACCTAACAGTTTTGCTTTTTAAGTAATTGGTTCATAACAATTTAGTAACTGTTTTTAAAAAACAATATACACAAGTTGGAAGGAAAAAAATTTTTAAATTTTTAAATAGCCACAAATAGTCACTAAAGGAATTGATGTGCCTGTTGGAGACTGCACAACTTCTCACGCCTTGGAATCGAACACTGCTACCCCCATTTCCTGTTCTGTGACTTTCACATAGTACTTACTTTTTTATCGGAGGGATATAAAATCACGTTTTGCAAAGATATTTTGAAGTCAAAAGGAATGTAGCAGAATATAATGTTCAAATTGTGAGTTACCTCCAGCTGCTAATTTGCATTGTATACAGGAAATGTTGACTGTTGCTGTGTTTCCTTTAATTTTTCTTAAAGGATAGTTTATTGATTTAGAGAGAGAGAGAGAGAGAGAGAGAGAGAGAGAGGAAGGGAGAGGGAGAGATAGAAACAGCGGTGTGAGAGCACAATATCCATTTGGTGCCTCTTCCACACCCTCTGCCCAGGATCTAGCCACAACCCAGGTATGTCCCCTTGAAGGTGAATGGAACTGGCAACCTTCTGGTGCACAGAACAACACCCAACCAGCCAAGCCACACTGGCCAGGACTCCTTTAAAAATGTTTAATATCCCATGGTGCCTCTGTGGACTTTTACCTTGGCACAGAGTTTGGGGAGTATGGCCTTAATCACTCAATGCCACCTCGTTATCTTGAATCTGTGTAGTGTAAAAGAATGGACTTTGTAATCAAACTACCTGCGTATGAATTTCATCTCTACGCCTTACATACCGGTTGTGCGACCCAAGACAAGTAAAATTCTCACTATGCCTCAGTTTCCTCAATGTAAAATGGGATAATAATAGTACTTACTATTGTTGCAAGAGTTATATAAAATGCTAAGTGTTTAGGTAATGCCTGGAATTACAGTAAGCATGCAGCAAATGTTGTTTATTATGGTTATTCCCCAGTCTCTTTTTCTTTTTTCTCTCTCTAGACCACTTAACTGTGAATTGGATCAGAAGAAAAAGCTAAAGGTACACCCAGCCTATCAACAGCAATTCTTTTTTTTTTTTTTAAATATATCTTATTGATATTTTACAGAGAGGAAGGGAGGGAGATAGAGAGCTAGAAACGTCAATGAGAGAGAACCATCGACCAGCTGCCTCTTGCACACTCCCCACCGGGGATGTGCCCGCAACCAATGTACATGCCCTTGACCGGAATCGAACCCGGGACCTTTCAGTCCGCAGACCGATGCTCTACCACTGAGCCAAACCCGTTTCAGCTCAACAGCAATTCTAATCCTGCACTATTTAAAACAGTACCCACTAACCACATGTAACAATTTAAATAAAATAAAGATGAAATAAAAATAAAAATTTCGTTCCTTAGTTATACTAACCACATTTTGACTGCTCCATAGCCACATGTGCCTAGTGGCTACCATATTGCACAGCATAGAAACATTTCAATCCTTACATAAAGGTCTATTGCCCAACACTGCTCTTATCTTTTCCGGTCACGCTGCCCTGGACCCACATAAAGGAAACTGAAACTATGTTTATTTTATACATTTAGGGTTCCTATAGTTAGGAACCAAATAATCATCAAGGGGTGGTTATAGTCCATTACTGCCTTATTACCCTTTCTTCTATCTGATCATGCCTTCTAACTGCTGGGGGACTCCCTTGTCCAAATGTACTCATTAACCTGCCCACCCCCCACCCAGCAAGATCAAGGAAACTGAAGAACAGAAGGGACAGGTTGTAAGTCACTCAGCATTGCCTTACAGAATGAAAAGATGTCTCCAGATAGTGACTCCCGACATCAGCATTTATAGAAGGAGACTCAGCCGCTGAGGATCCTTTAGATGAAAAATCTATTTTATTCCTGCTCTCTCCACTGAGATGTCTCATTCCCTCTAGACCAAAAGTAGATGTTCTCCTCTTCAAATACTTATTCCACCACCACTACCAACCTTAAACCCTCTATTTTCTCTAATTCCTAAAATTAAAATATTATTTTATTTTAGGCGGAGGTTTTCTCCTGTTAAAGGATCACTTTTATTTCTCCTCTAAAAGTAAGATTCCTATCTTGCCTCTCAGTGGCAGAAACAAAGTGAAGATTTAAAAAAAAAAAAAAAAAAAAAGCCCTGGGCTGTGGTTGGAGCATTGTTCCATATACCAAAAGGTTGAGGGTTTGATTTCTGGTCAGAACACATACCTAGGTTGTGGATTTCATCACCATCATTTTGAGGCAACTGGCCAAAGTTTTTCTCTCACATCTATGTCTGTCTGTCTGTCTGTCTGTCTGTCTCTCTCTCTCTCTCTCTCTCAAAATCAATAAAAACATGTCCTTGAGTGAGGATTTTTTTAAAAAACTACTTACCCTCAATTCCAACAATCTTAGCCCAGATAAGGAGGCAGACTATACCCAAAAGAACAGGGCAAAGACCTGGGCACAGAAAGGGCTTGGAACACAAGGGAGCAAAGGCTCAGTGTAATAAACCCCTTAAAGCCAAACCACACCCTACCACACCTCATCCAACCCTTCCATTCTAACCCTTGTCTTGGTTAATTCACTCTGCATATTACCAAAAACATTCTTGATGTATATACTAGAGGCCCAATGCATGTATTCGTGTGTGTGTGTGTGTGTGTGTGTGTGTGTGTGTGTCCCTCAGCCCAGCCTGCACCCTCTCCAATCTGGGATCCTTTAAGGGATATCTGACTGCCCATTTAGGCCCAATCTTAAACTAGCAGTCAGACATCCTTATCACAATCCAGGATTGCTGACTCCCAACTGCTTGCCTGCCTGCCTGCCTGCCTCCCTGATTGCCCCTAATCGCTTCTGCCTGCCAGCCTGATCACCCCCTAACCACTCCCCTCCTAGCCTAATTGATGCCTTAACTGCTCCCCTCCTGGCCCAAATGCCCCTAACTGCCCTCCCCTGCAGGCCTGGTCACCCCTAATTGCCCCTTCCTCTGCCGGCCTGGTCACCCCTAATTGCAGTCCCCTCCTGGCCTGGTCATCCCCAACTGTCCTCCCCTGCATGCCTGGTTGTCCCCAACTTCCCTCCCCTGCAGGCTTGGTCCCCCCAAACTGCCCTGCCCTGCAGGCCTGGTCCCCCACAACTGCCTTCCCCTCCAGGCCTGGTCTCCCCACCAACTCCACTCCCCTGCAGGTCTGATTTCCCCCAACTGCCCTCCCCTGCTGGCCATCTTGTGGCAACCATATTGTATCCACATGGGGGCAGCCATCTTGTGTGTTGGAGTGATGGTTAATATGCATATTACTTCTTTATTATATAGGATATGTAAGAAGTAGATGAGATATCAGGGATGTGTATGCACAGAAAAGGCCATGTAAGGCCAGAAAGGAGAAAGCAGCTATCTTCATGCCTAGGAGAGAGGCCTACTGACACCTTGATCTTGAATTTCAAGCCTTCAAAACTTTGAGAAAATAAATTTCTGTTGTTTAAGCCACCCAGTCTATGAGACTTTATAATGGCAGCCATGGTAAACTAATACACTCCGTAGCCTAATTTTTCTCAATCTAAGTGAGAAGATCCCACCCCATAAATAAGGTATCTAGTACCGGGGGTATTATTGAAATGATTTACCTATATGATACAGGACTACCAACTAATAAAACCCTATGCCAGCCTTTAATAACTGATGTCAGCTATGCTAGAGTCCCAAGCTGAATATTCAACCTGCTTGGTACTACAGCTCATAATATTGTTTGGTACACAAATTGACTTCAAGATGAAGCTTAAGTGCCCTAACTGGTTTTGCTCAGTGGATAGACCATTGGTCCCTGACTGAAGGGTCCTGGGTTTGAGTCCAGTCAAGAGCATGTACCTTGGTTGCAGCTGGATCCCCAGTAGGGGACGTGCAAGAGGCAGCTGATCGATGTTTCTCTCCCATTGATGTTTCTGACTCTATATATCTCCCTTCGTCTCAATAAAAACATATTTTAAGACAAGATGGAGCTTGAGTTAATTAATTGATTGATAGCCAGTTATCAAGCAATTTCTATGTGCCAGATATTGAGCATAAAAAGGGCTCCAGTTTGAATACCATGCATCCTATTGCAAATATTTCTCTTTTACACATCCAGCGCGGCTAGAGAGTGGGTCCAGTTCCTGAGTAGGGGCGGCTGGGGACTGAGAAATAAAAGAGACAAGACACAGAGATAGAAGGAAAAATCTGGGACCGGGTGGACCACTGCCCTCTTCTGATGGAGAGACAGTGA
This sequence comes from Vespertilio murinus, assembly GCA_963924515.1. Classification (NCBI taxonomy): domain Eukaryota; kingdom Metazoa; phylum Chordata; class Mammalia; order Chiroptera; family Vespertilionidae; genus Vespertilio; species Vespertilio murinus. Next base: position 147,694,890 of record OZ004704.1, read on the forward strand.
CCTGGAGATGAAGCTGTGTGTTTTTTTTATACACCCCAATACCAGAAGTTTCACCAAAAGGTCAAGACATTCCTGGTGCTAAGCTGGATTTAGATATCAAAACTTACTTCCTGATACCTGGGCTGAAATGAAGGTCAAGCTGACAACACCCTTGTCTTTTTGGCAAAGTGTGTTCCCAGGGCGTAGCTTTGCCAATGCCACTGGGTTCAGCTGACAATAATTAAAGAATGCCCAGGTGCCTTCCCACACGATCTCTACATTCTACCACCTCTGTGTTTCTGTTTTGCTTTGTTTTTTGTTTGTTTCTTTGTTTGTTTTCACTCTGCTTAGCAGATTATGTGAATGCAAAAGTATTAAAAATTGTCATAAGACTTAGGCTTTTAGTCCCACTTCGATCTCTCGCAGCTTAAGTGACTAGCTCACAAAGCCTCAGTTTCCACATTTGTAAAATAAAAATAGTCTCTCCTTCCCTGTCCATCTCATAGGGCATTTGAACCTACTTTATTATTTTTTATTAAATTTCTTGGGTTGACATTGGTAATAGGATCATATAGGTTTCAAATGTATATTTCAGTGATACATGATATATATTACATTGTGTTCCTACCACCCAAAGTCAAATCATCTTCCATCACCATCCTTTACTACATCCCTACTCCCTTCCCTCTGGTAATCACCATACATACTATTGTCCAAGTCCGAGTTTATTTTATTTTTTAAAATATATTTTTATTGACTTCAGAGAGGGAGGGAGAGGAAGAGATAGAAACATCAATAATGAGAGAGAATTTTTGATTGGCTGCCTCCTACACACCCCCTTGTGGGGATCAAGCCCATAATCCAGGCATATGCCGTGACCAGGAATCAAACGTGTGACCTCCTGGTTCATAGGTTGACCTCAAACACCCAGCCGCACCTGCCACACGAGTTTCAATTTTATATCCCACGTATAAATGAAATCATGGTTCTTGGCTTTTCCTAATTGATTTATTTTGCTTAGCAAATGGTAGTATCATAAGGGGATTTGAAATAAGTATGACTATAAAAGTGTTTTATTAACTATGATCAAATTACGGATATTATCTTTACTTTTTGCATTTCTCTGCCAATTGACCTACTCAAGACAGAGCTCAAACCCAAGTTATCCATGAACAACAATAGAATAATCCTTCATTGTATTAATTATATTCTCATTTATTTTTTAAAATATAATTTTATTGATCTCAGAGAAGGAGAGGGAGAGAGAGAAACATCAATGATGAGAGAGGATCATTGATTGGCTGCCTCTTGCATGCCCCCTACTGGGGATGGAGCCCAAAACCCACGCATGTGCCCTTGACTGGGAATCAAACCCAGGACCTTTCAGTCCGCAGGCCAAACTCTATCCACTGAGCCAAACTGGCTAGGGCCCTTCATTATATTTTTAAATTTTTCTCTGGCTACCCCAACTAGAAATGATTTTTCCCTGAATTCATATTATACTATTTTATTCATTTGTTATGAAGCACATGAGGTATGATTTTCTAATAGTGATTTTCCCATGTAATAAAAGATTACTAGTGCTTATATTTTATACTGTTAATTTTTACATTATTATGTCACCTTACCCAGAGTGTCAGTTTCTTCTTTCACAAAGAGAAAATATTTAACAAATATTTTGCAGATGTATTGATTGCTGAAATTCTACCATTTATAGTAGGTTGAAAAACAACCAAAATATCTCACCAGGATTTGAAGTTCATTTCCCCACACCTTGGATCTATGCAGGCCTTGTGACTTGATATGACCACTAGAATGTGGTAGGAATGAAGGACTTAAAGATGCCTTTTATCTTCTCCTTTTACCCTCTTGGACCATCCTTCAAAGTACCACCAACCAAGTCAGCACATATGAATGAGGCTATGTTGGACCATTCAGTTGTTACAGTTACTTCTGACTGCATGATCATGAATGAGACCAATAATAGAACCTTGCAGCCAACTTGCAGAATCCTGAGGGGGAAAAACAGTACTTTGTTTGGGTGTTGGTCATTATACAGGAATAGATCATTGAAGACCATAAGAGGCATTTCTCTCTTCCATACTGACAGGGGTTTTTTCCTACCTCTTTTTCACAGCTTACCTTGCTTTCTGGGCATGTGTCTTCTAACCACTACCAGATTGTTATGTCTCTGGGGTGAAACAGAATTTATTGAACTTAGATCTCTCCTAAAGTACTCTGCCCAGAACTGTAAGGAGTGGGTGTTGGAGTACATTTGTAGAATAAGTAATGGCTCCTTCCAATGGGGGCTTGGAACTCAAGTTTCAAAGGAATTTATTATATAAACAAACAAATAAATAAATAAATTCTTTATTATAAAGCAGTTTCGTCATGAGAGCACTTAGAGAGCCATTGTCCTTCCCTTAATCCTGGCCCACACCTATATGAAAAGAGGTTAGCTTGGCATTAAAAGGGATCTATAAGAGGACATATTCAGGGATTATTCCATTACACCTTTCCTTCAGTGCCTCACATACCTGTCAGTCAGAACATTATTTCTATTTGTTAATATTTACTTCTCCATTTACTTCTCTAGCCACATTTCTATATTTCACCTGTAGGAGCCCAAACTACTACTACTACTACTACTACTACCACCACCACCAAAAAAAAGGCTCTATTCTACTCACTCATTCCTAGAGGATTCTTTTTTTAAAAAAAATATATTTTATTGATATTTTACAGAGAGGAAGGGAGAGGGATAGAGAGCTAGAAACGTCAATGAGAGAGAAACATCTACCAGTTGCCTCATGCACACCCCCTACTGGGGATGTGCCCACAACCAATGTACATGCCCTTGACCGGCATCAAACCCGGGACCTTTTAGTCCGCAGACCGACACTCTACCACTGAGCCAAACCGGTTTTGGCTCTAGAGGATTCTTGATGCTGTGTCTAATCCTCCATCTCTCCCACATTTTGATACACATAATATTAAATTTAAATGAACTTTAAGTAAGGCTTTGGTGAGGGTGGAAGAGTCACAAAAGGATAGGTTTTGGAATATGTGTAACCAAGATGCAAATAATGAACAATACTCCACCCCAGATTGAACACTTGAGCAACTGTGTGCCACAAACATCAGAAATAGCAGCAGACTGGCCTGTCTCCTGGTATAGCTACAACCCCTTGCCTATTTTTGTATCCAGAGGTCCTATAGTTCTTTAAGTGTCTGTGGGACAGAACTGCTAGATGGATATTTACTAAGTAGAAGCTGACTTGAAAACTCTGTCTAAAACTCAGAACCCAGGTGAAGTCTTCAGCACCTATAGCAGCTATAATGGCTGGGACAACAAAATACCTTTATTATTAAATATCTGGGAAGAGTTTGAGCTAAGTACCCCATGAGTATGAAATGAATTAATGACAATCAGAACAAGTTTTAGTAACAGATATTCAAGAGGAAGTTGCTATTGTTGCATTGATTTTAATATTTGTACATAAACACTGATTTTTTTTAGCATTATTTTGTATCTGTTGTACTTTAATACCTGTACAGTTCCAGAAATAAAAATCTGGAAATCTTTAAAAAAAAATATCTGGGAAGGGCTGCATTTCCCTCAATATTAGGTTCAGTGAAAAGGCTTCTAGCTAATCTGGTCTTCGTCTTCCAAGTTTTTTGTTTTGTTTGTTTGTTTGTTTGTTTGTTTGTTTTTAAACCTTTTAAAAATATATTTTATTAATTTTTTACAGAGAGGAAGAGAGAGGGACAGAGAGCCAGAAACATCGATGAGAGAGAATCATCTATCAGCTGCCTCCTGCACACCCCCTACTGGGGATGTGCCCACAACCAAGGTACATGCCCCCGATCTGAATCAAACCCAGGACGCTTCAGGCCGCAAGCCAACGCTCTATCCACTGAGCCAAACCGGTTTCGGCTGTTTGTTTTGTTTTTCCAATTCATTGTTGCCTCTCCTGTATAGGGCAGTCACAACTTGGGCTATGATCTGGGGCTGGTGGTGGGGGTGGGGAAACCAGTTGTGGTTCAAGCTTCCATAAAGGCCACAGAAGGTTAGGGAAGGGGCCTGGCAGAGCGCTATGGTCAAAGGTTGAGTTCAGAGGTTACTGATAGACTCTCAGAGTTTTGATTTCTGGGAAGGGGTAAGATAGAACCCTCGTCTGAGGGGCTCTTCAGGGAAAAGTGGCCATTCCAGCATTATTCTCAGTCAAGGAACCCCTACATTTAATAGACCTGAGCTAAAGTATTCCCATTGTAACAGTAAGATATTTTCTAAGAGCAGGAACTGAACCATTTCCATTTGATTTCTCCTATAACAATGGGCTCTTCCTATCCTGTACTGGCTTAACTAAAGGATATCACTTAACTTCATAAAACAAAGATTCACTAAAGTGACTCACTTTTGAATTCCAGAATAACATCCTACTCACCTTACCCTTACATAATCAAGGGAATCCTAAATTATTCTTTGCATAACAAAGCCACTCACCTTGACTGCCCTTGCTCTACCCAGAAACACCCAATAAAATTGAAACAAAGAAAAAAAGTTCCCTTCCCTAAGCAGGGAAGAGGAAACCCACACATTTTATCTTTGCCTGGGTACCAGTAGAGCAACTATTAAGTTTTAGGTGCTGTGCAAGTTGAGTATAGATGAATATAGAAGAACAGGAGAGTGGGTAGGTGGATTGGCTCTGTGTTTAAATGCCTGAGTTACTTAAGAATTTTTCCAACACTTGTCAGAACAACCTCCATTGCAGTCGGGTGCCTGGGGGCAAAGTCGACTCTTTAGAAAGTCTCATGACTGTCTTATCTGCCAAACAAGGTGACAAAAATACCTTTGGGCTTTCTGAAACCAGTTTGGCTCAGTGGATACAGGGTCAGCCTGCAAACTGAAAGGCCCCAGGTTCAACTCCGGTCAAGGGCATATACATTGGTTGCCAGCACATCTCCAGTAGGGGGTGTGCAGAAGACAGCTGATGTTTCTCTCAAGGATGTTTCTGACTCTCTCTCCCTTCCTCTCGGTAAAAAAAAAAAAAAAAAAAAAAAAAAAAAAAAAAAAAAAAAAAAAAGAATCAATAAAATTAAAAAAATGTCATTGGGCTCGATAAAAAGATACTTTTCACCCTATTCGGTTTTGCTCAATGTGTCAGCCTGTGGACTGAAGGGTCCCAGTTTGTGATCAAGGGCACATGACTGGGTTGCCTGCTCAGATCCTCAGTAGGGGACATGCAGGAGTCAGCCAATCAATTATTCTCTCACCATTGATGTTTCAATCTCTCTCTCCCCCTCTCTGATATCAGTAAAAATATTTTAAAAAATACTTTTCTTGCAGACTCATAAAAAGATCATCTCACAATTCAATTAGGGATAGGGGAAAGTTGAAATCTGCAGACCAGCTTCCAGGAGAAGCCAGTCTTGTGTCCTGTTCCAGAAGTGACTCCAAGAAAGGCTGGGGTTATAATTTTAACGTTTTAAACCATTTCCTCGTGGTACATCTTTCACTGACTTTTTTTTTTAGCACGTTTTCTTGGCGCTCAGCGTCTGACAGCTCCTCCTTTAGCTTGCGGAGACATACCACGCTCCGCACTCTTCCACCATCGCCCATTCCGTGGAGCCACGCCTCCGGGTTCTGGAGCTAAATTCGGACCAATACACCTGCGCCCCAAGATCACAGGAGGAGGGAATGGAAGCCGCCAGCCAATGGGATTGCCCATCATAACCGCAAAGAGGGAGAAAACTTTTTTAATGCCGCCTTTGCACCAATGAGGAGCAATGATTACACCGCGCTCCGGGCGCGCAACTGAGGACTCGCGGCTCCCCGCCACGTGACCGGCGAGCCGGCGCTGCCCCGCCCACCTGCTGGCCCGGAGGTAGCGCGATGGCCCCGCCGCCAATGGCCCGCTCACCCTCTCGTCACGTGCCGCCTCGGCAGGCCCGGCGGCCTTTCGCAAGGTCATGTGACAGTTGACGTTTCCGCAACGCCCCCCAATTGTAGGGAAGGGCTGCCTCCGCGGCGCCAGGAATTGGCTCCTCTTCACGAATGGTAGCCCGGCGGGGGCGGGGACAGCCCGTCACGTGCTGCGGGACAGACCAGGGCGGGGCCGGCCGCGGGCTGCGGGGCGAGCCGGGCGCGCAGGCGCCCTGGGGACCCGGTAGCGGCGGCGGCGGCGGCTGCGGCGACTGGAGCCGGACCCTTGGCCGACGCTGAAGGCGGTGGTGACGGCCATGGCGGCCGATGGAGAGCGATCCCCGCTGCTCTCCGAGCCCATCGACGGTGGCGCCGGTGGCAACGGCTTAGCCGGGCCAGGCGGGAGTGGGGCCGGGCCCGGGGGAGGCCTGACCCCCTCAGCACCACCCTACGGAGCCGGTAAACATGTCCCACCCCAGGGTAAGCCGGGCGGGTCCGCCGCGCCCCCGGGGGCTCGCGGAGAGGCGGGGGGCGGGGCCGCAGGTGGAGGGCGGGGCTCGCGCCAGGTGCGGCGGCGCTGCTGCACTTGTGACTGGGCGAGGTCTCCTTCCTCCCCAGTCGCCACGCGATCTTGAAAACGGAAGGGGTTTTCGGAGGAAGCTGACTGCGGGACGGTCTATTATTATATAAGGAGCCCGCCGGGTTTTGGTCCGGAGGACTGAGGGCCAGCAAGCGGTCCCTGGCCCCGTGGAGCAGCAATGGTGGTGGTCACGTCTGCTGCAAGGGATGCCAGCCCTTCTCTTTACCTTCCTCCCCAGCATTTCCCCCGTTCCCCGAGGGACACCCAGCCGTGTTGCCTGGGGACGACCCACCCCCCTACTCACCCCTGACCAGCCCAGACAGTGGGAATGCCCCCATGATCACCTGCCGAGTCTGCCAGTCGCTCATCAACGTGGAAGGCAAGATGCATCAGCATGTCGTCAAATGTGGCGTCTGCAACGAAGCCACTGTGAGTTATACATATATATATATATATATATATATATATATATACATATACATATATATGCAATATATATATATATCCTATTTCCTGAATCCCTTTTCTGATAGACCTTGACCTTCAGCCAGAGCTCTTCATAAAACCCAGCTTTCAGTTCGAGAAGTCTCCTCCAGCCCTTTCCCCAGCAGCCACTCACCAAAGCTAATGCTTACCATCCTTCACCCTCATACCCATCCCAGATACTTAAGCCTCGTTTTCATTTGCCAATCTCGTGCTGTGTGCCTTTCTTTCACTTCTCTGTCCTGGCTAAGACTGTTGTTTATCTGATCTCTCCTCACAAGGTGTTTTTTTTTTTTGAGGAAATGAAAGGGATTGGGATTAGAGGCTTGCTTACTGATATTCCCATTATCCTCTAGCCAATCAAGAATGCACCCCCAGGGAAAAAATATGTTCGATGCCCCTGCAACTGTCTCCTTATCTGCAAAGTGACTTCGCAGCGAATTGCCTGTCCTCGACCCTACTGGTAAGAGAGGCATCAGGTGGGGAAGGGCATCATCAGTGGGGAAACCTGGGAAAGCCCAAAGAGGATGAATGGTTGTAGAGAAGGTCAAGGTGAGAGAGCCTGGTGTTTTCATTTAGAAGGAGAAAAGGCTACGGACTGTTGTGTCTCTAGAATGTTGAAGCCATCTTCCTCATCTCTGAATAAAAAGATTGGGATGAAATGGTGTACTGTAGGAAGATGGAGAGTTTTGGGGACTGGGTCAGTTGTCCTGAGAGAAAAGGAAATTAAAGCCCTGTAGTTAAAGCAGTGCTCTTCCTTGGGGGTTCTTTGGGGTAGCATTGAGGAGCAGAGTATGTTAAAGGTACAGAGAAGTAGAGGAACATAGTGAGGCAGGGAGCAGGGGGTATGAAGGAGGGGTCCTTAGGATTAAAAACGTCTCAAACACTTCTTTTTCTTGTACAGCAAAAGAATCATTAATCTGGGGCCTGTGCACCCAGGACCTCTAAGTCCAGAACCTCAACCCGTGGGCGTCAGGGTCATCTGTGGACACTGCAAGAACACTTTTCTGGTGAGGAGGGGTACCGGGAAGTCCTGGGGGAAAACCCCAGGAGGAATCATGAATGTGTTTCTGATTTATGCTAATGAATCCTGAACAGGCCTGTCCCACGAAAACCCAGTTCCCACCCTCCCCTGCCCTAGGACTCAATACAGATGGCCCTGCTTATACTATTGTTTTGTTTCTCCCTTTTTTCTCCGTAGTGGACAGAGTTCACAGACCGAACCTTGGCCCGTTGTCCTCACTGCAGGAAAGTGTAAGTGATTATGAATGGCATCATTGAGCTGGCAATCGGGTAAGGGGTAGAGTGAAAATGATAGGACCATTTCAAACATCCGTTTCTGCTTGCCTCCCCACAGGTCATCTATTGGGCGCAGATATCCACGAAAGAGATGTGTCTGCTGCTTCTTGCTTGGTTTACTCTTGGCAGTCACTGCCACTGGCCTTGCTGTGAGTAACTGAGATCCGACTCCTTTTCTTCTTCAGCCTCATCTCTGTAGGCTAAGATTTGGGAATGGCTAGCCTAAAAAATGGGGGGTGGGGGAGGAATCAAGGGCATTGTATTTATTTTGTGTTTTAATGTATAGAGGAGCTGAAGTTGAGGTGGCTGATTAATAGTCTTCTTTGTTACTATAGGAGTAAAGAACAGCCATCTTCTTTTTAAATATATTTTTATTGATTTCAGAGAGGAAAGGAGAGGGAGAGATAGAAACATGAATAATGAGAGAAAGTCATCAATTGGCTGTCTCCTGCACGCCCCACAATAGGGATCGAGCCCATAATCCCCCCAGGGCATGTGCCCTGACTGGGAACCGAACCATGACCTCCTGGTTCATAGGTCATTGCTCAACCACTGAGCCACGCTGGCCAGGCCAGCCATCTTCTTCATGCAGAAGATAGGACAATGGAGAAGTGGTTTAAGTTGGAGTTGCTATTTAGGAAACCTGGTGCAATTGTAAGAATTAAGAAAAATTGACAGATGTTTGGGATTATATGAGTTATTCTTTTTTTTAATATATATATTTTATTGATATTTTACAGAGAGGGAGAGAGAAAGAGAGCTAGAAATGTCGATGAGAGAGAAACATCGACCAGCTGCCTCTTGCACACCCCCTGCCGGGGATGTGCCCGCAACCAATGTACATGCCCTTGACCGGAATCGAACCCGGGACCTTCCAGTCCGCAGACCGACGCTCTACCACTGAGCCAAACCGGTTTCGGCTATATGAGTTATTCTTGCCTAGGGGAAGGAAACTGAACAATTGGGCCCGTAAGCAGGTCCCTGAAGGTTCTGGCTGCACCTGGATAGGGAACAGGGATTAAAGCTTGTGTTACTGTTATTAGGGCTGCTAGAAGGTGGTGAGGGATCGCAGTAACCATCCTTCTTTCTTTTTCTTTGTCAGTTTGGGACATGGAAGCAAGCACGGCGATACGGAGGCATCTATGCAGCCTGGGCATTTGCCATCCTGTTGGCTGTTCTGTGTTTAGGGCGGGCCCTCTATTGGGCCTGTATGAAGGTCAGCCACCCTGTCCAGAACTTCTCCTGAGGCCCAGGATGACCCACAGACTGTGCCTGGCCCCTCCCCGGTGGGGACAGTGACACTACACAAGGAAGCCACGACAGAAGGCTCCCTGGGCTTCTCTCCACGGAGCCAAGCAGCTGCCTTCCTTTCCCTGGGGAGTAGGAGGGAACCAGGCCCTCACCTGAGCCTGGAGGGGTAGCTAACACTGCTGCAGGCCACCTGCTTTCCTCCCAGGGTTGCTGTACTTAGGGTGAAGTAGGGGAAATTGCTCCTAAACCTGGATCTTAAAAAGATGGTTCTAGCCTTGTCCTTCCTGTATGCTCCCTGAGCCATTCCTGTCCCTTACACATTCCAGGGCAGGGTTGGGGTGGGTTGCCCTGGGGGTTTCCCTCCCTCTTGTGCACCATTAGGACCTTGCTGCTATTGCACTTCACCAGGGACTGGCTCTGGCCTGAGTCCCCTCAGTCTCCTCTCCCCATTCCGTGTCCTGTGGGGTGGGGTTAACCGCTGCTTTGTACAGAACCACAGGAACTGATGTGTATATATAACTATTTAATATGGGGTATGTTCCCCTAGTCCTGTGTTCCCCTTAATCCCTCCTTCCAACCTTACCCTCCAGCAGTAGTATTTCACTGGGCTAGGTAGGGTTGCTGTGTTGGGGGGCGTTAAGGACTCGTCCTGTGCTTGTAAATAAATAAGGTCATGACTCTACCCTTTTCTAATTGTTAATCTGTATGCAAGACAAAAATGAGCAGGGGATTTGCAGCTCCAGAGGGGTAGAATACAAAGACGGCAAGGCTGAAACTATGGCTCTTTATTTTCACACGGATAGTTCAAAGGAAGTCATCAGTAGCTTGTTTAATGTAAAATAAAAAAGGGAAAAAAACCTCTCCACACCAAAATCACAAAGCCTTGGGCTTAAAGGAAGCCCATCTGTCACTAGGAGCCTGGCTGAAGGGAAATACAGTGCAGAATTCTCTTGAAAGCAAAGAAGTTTTAAAGCTAATCTAGGGGCTTATTTCCCAGGCTTAAGTGATTTGGGGGAGGCATCACAGTGCTAGGTACAGGGTGATGGGACAGTGGTCACTGCCCAGAGCCTTGGATCGGATCTTGCTGTCACACAACGCAGGTAACAGAGACTGAGACACCAGAAAGTAATCAAGGCGCCAGCCAACGTTTTTAGATCGAGCGTTCATCATGTAGGTCCAAAAGGTGTAGGCGTAGGCGGTGTCGGGGTAGAGGTGCCGGAAACTGTCAGCCAGGGGCACGGCCTGCAGCAGTTCCCCAAAGCCTTGCCGCTCTTGTGGGGTGAAGCCAGCATTCTTCTTGTTCCCCTTGGGGTTCCGAAGGTCAATCTCTTCATGAGCCACATTGAGGTCCCCACACAGCACAAGGGGCTTGCGGGAAGCCAAGTCCTTCAGGAACTTGCGAAAGGCTTCATCCCAGCGCTGTCGGTACTCCAGGCGCACCAGACCTCTGCCTGCGTTAGGCACATAGGCGGTCACCAGCACAAACGCATCATATTCAGCCACAATCACCCGGCCTTCCTGATCATGTTCCTCCTCACCTGGAGAAATGAAACAGTATCAGTACAAAAAAAGCATAAGGGGGCAGGGGGATATCTTTAAATGAAAGTATAAGCAAAGCGAAAGTAGAGAATAAAGGAACCCAAGAATTGGGGCTGGAGTGGAGTATTAGCAATTAGGTTGGAAGGGCGCAGGCATTAGGAATCAGTAGGCTCTCACCAATGCCATATGAGACCTTGAGCGGGCACTGGCGAGAGAGTAGGCCCACACCACTGTACCCTTCCTTGTCTGAAGGAGCAGACCAGTACTGATGGGATAGACCAGGCAGCTCCTGAAGTTCGGCTGGTAGTTTATTCTCTGAACATTTGGTCTCTTGCAAGCACAGGATATCTGGGGCTTCTTCCTTTACCCACTGAGTAAAATGAAAGGTATAAAAAAGATAGTGTCAGTACAGCAGCTATTTATTGAATCTGTGCTGTGTACTCGAGATAAACAGGAGGCAGGGCCCCTGTGCATTAGGAGTTTAACAGTCTAGCACAATAAGCAATTAGATAACTGGTAACTAATTGAAGAAGGCTCGCTTACAACCCAGCGGAGATTGTGTGTGTTTTTTCTTATAGGGAGTGGATAGCTAAGATTTTTAAAATATTAGTTATTTCGGTTTTTTAATTTTATTAAATTTATTGGAGTGATATTGGCCAATAAGTTTCAATAGTACAATTATATATAATAGAGTGTGTGTGAACTGCATTGTGTAAGCACTAGTTTTTTTTTTTGTTTGTTTGTTTGTTTTTAATATATTTTATTGATATTTCACAGAGAGGAAGGGAGAGAGATAGAGAGCTAGAAATGTCGATGAGAGAGAAACATCGACCAGCCGCCTCTTGTACACCCCCCACCGGGGATGTGCCCGCAACCAATTTACATGCCCTTGACCGGAATCGAACCCGGGACCTTTCAGTCCGCAGACCGACGCTCTACCACTGAGCCAAACCGGTTTCGGCAGCACTAGTTTTTTATAAAACAAAATACGCTGGAGATAAAAATGGAGCAAGTCCAGTAAGATTTTTTCAATATGCTGGCGAAGAAATGAAGACTAAACATTTAAGGCAAGAAGTGGTTGGTATGACTTGGTGAAGCCCCTCCTTATACCTCTCCCACAAAAAAAACTGTAAAAAAATAAACCTGCGTGGTGGATACTAAGATGGGAAAAGGTAATTAAATAGTAAAGATCATTCAATAGTAAAGATTATTCTTTCCCTCCTAGATTTCCACTCACATCTAATCCTTTCTTCTTAATCCAGGCTCGAAGCCCATCCACATTCCAGGAGCAGATCTTGAGGGTGGCTGATTTGCCACTGGGCGAGGTTTTCTTATCTGGGGGGTCCTCATATACGACCGACCCCTCTCCTGCTGCCTCTTTCTCATTTTTCTTTGCTCCTGCTCCCGCCTTACGCTTCTTGGCCTCCGGTTCTATAAAATAAGTAGTACACAGTGATAAAAGTTGGCGGTAACCAACTTTCACCCGGGGTTAACCATAGGCCCCCTGAGAGCCTGCAGTTGCTGCGAGTTCTTGAAACTGCAAAAACGTGGTGCGTCGGCCCGTACTTCCCGTTTCTGGACTAAATGAGCAGCACCACCATCGCAGCCTCTAGGGAGAGGGGTTCCTTTCACTCTCTTACCAATCTTGGGCTCTTCCCCGTCTTCAGCCACCGCTCCCTTTTTCCCACGCTTCGGCGGCATCCCTGGAACGCACGCCCTCCTGCACCACTTGGCCACGCGGAGCAGTATTTCCACCGCCTCGCCTACAGAGGCAAACGAATGGTGAAGGCAGCTAGGAAAGCTCGCTGGGAAAAGGCTCCTCCCGCGAGCGGCGCGTCCTCTCGGAATCCCTTCCCCGCCTCCCCGCGCCATAGGCTCATTAGCCCCTCACCCACCACACTGGATCGCTCCACAGCGATCGATGTGCCCTCCCCCAAGACCTGCCCTCGGGCCAGTCGAGGGCCTTCACCAAGGGTCCCGGCTCACGCTAGCCGGTCAGACGTCCAGAAAAGCCCTCGTGATGGGCAAAGGAACAGCACCCCGGGACCCGACCTGCTAAAGTTGCCGCCGGGATCCTTCTCGGCCCGAGCACAAAGAATGGAGCACGCTGTGCACCCACGTGGGCACCTGGCGTGGTCACGTGACCCGGGGCAGCCCCCGCGTAGCGCAGGCAGGCCGGCGATTCGTCCGTCTGACACCACGTGACGGAGAACCTAGGCCCGCCCTTCTCCAAAGTCTCCCGGCGGCGAAAGGCCCCAGCCCTCCGTTCTCAGACTGTTTATCCGGGTGCCCGCCGCTCGGCTCCTCCTGCCACCCCGGCCGGAGGCCCCAGCGCGGTGCAAGAGAGGAAAACAGTCCGTGGCGAAGGCCGGGCTGGCCCACCGGAGAGAGGCACCGGAGCGGGTCGGCGTGCAAGGGGCGGATGCCGGCCCAGCGTCCCCGGCAGTGAGGAGGACAGGTTCCCGAAGGGGCCTCGACGCGTCGCCGTGACGACGGGGGCGGGACGGCGGGACACGCGGAGTCCTTGGGGGCCCGTCCGTGGGCGGGAGTCCCGCCCCTCCGCTGCCGCGGGCTCCTTCCTCTGCGCTCGCGGCGGTGCGGATTCCGCGGCCGCCGCGAGAGCCGGGACCCCGCGGGCGTGCGCTCCCCGCCCCGGCCATGCCCACCGTGCTGGGCTTTGAAGGCAGCGCCAACAAGATCGGCGTGGGAGTGGTGCGGGATGGCGCGGTGCTGGCCAACCCGCGGCGCACGTACGTCACGCCTCCGGGCACCGGTGAGTCGGGGACTTGGGAAGTTGGCGGCGCGCTGGCCCGCCCGGCGTCCTTTCCCGTCTTCCCTAACGCGGGCGGAGCGGGGCGGGCGGCGCGCTGTCTCCTCCTAGGGCTTTTGATTCGAGGCCCTGAGGTTACGTGACGTCTATGAACGTCACAAAGCTGACGGATAGGAGTCTCAGGCACCTGTACCTGGATCTTCATTGTTCGTTCAGCTTTTATTGAGCGCCTTTTCTGTGCTAAGTGTCTGTTGGAGAGAAAGAAAAAAGTTGCATACAGAAGCAGGTGTGATGAGCCTGCTATGGAGATCGACATGTCAGCAGAACATGACAGTATGGTAAATAGTATAACATACAGATGTAATAAGAAGTTCCAGAGTGAGTGTCAAGACTCCCAGCTCAGGTAATCAGACAGAACTGGCTGGCTTTACAATATTCATGGTCAATGTGGGTTTGGGGAAGTCTTGACTCTTAAAATGGGAATAATACCTGCATCATGGGGTCTTGAGAATTAAAGTATCTGTCACATTACTCCTTTAATAAATATTATTTGTAAGTTATGATGTTATATCATGCCTACTTTCTCCCAAATCACCTGTATACGTGTAGGAGAGGGCAACTGACATGTGTGTACCCGAAATGGCTCCCTGTACCGGTGATGTTATCACAGGTCACTCATTAGAAATACAAGTATAGCCGAAACTGATTTGACGTAGTGAATAGAGCATCAGTCTGCACACTGAGAGGTCCCAGGTTCGATTCCGGTCAAGGGCATGTACATTGGCTGCGGGCACATCCCCAGTAGAGGGTGTGCAAGAGGCAGCTGGTCCATGTTTCTCTCTCATCAATGTTTCTAGTTCTCTATCCCTCACCTCTCCCTTCCTCTCTGTAAAAAAAAAAAAAATCAATAAAATATATTTTTTTAAAAGAAAATTGTCATGCAGTTCTAAGTATTTTTGCCACAAACATTTTCACTGCACAAGCCATTGACCTTACGGCAATTTCACTATAAAAGTTAAAAATAACTGGTTGACAATTTGGTTAACATTTGGCAGATTTAATGTATTTCAGGTAGTTTGATTTCATTTCTCCATTGAGGAAATTATTGCAGTTACTTCCATTTTTATATTAAAGAAATCATAGTCCTCAATTATTGCAGTTACTTCCATTTTTATATTAAAGAAATCATAGTCCTCATAATGGTCTCTACAATGATGAGTAGATATGGTAGCCTTCAAATAGTGGATGATAAAAAAAAAACAAAAAACTATGTATATGCCAGATTGCACAGCTATGTGAAAGTCAGATTGCATGCTATACTAGAAAATGATAATTTATCAGTTTGCAAATCCTTAGTGAGCAATCTTCCCTCCCAGCCGTCAAAACCAAAATAATAGCAAATATTAAAGAGGCGGCTACTAATTCACAGCAGTCTTCAAGAGCATTAGTTACCAATTTCTTTTGCCCTGGCCAGTTTGGCTCAATGGATAGAGCATCAGCCTGCAGACTGGTCCCAGGTTCCATTCTTGTCAAGGCACATCCCAGTTTTCGGGCTTGATCCCCAGTAGGGGGCATACAGGAGGCAGCAGATCAGTGATTCTATCATCATTAATGTTTCTATTTCCCTGTCCCTCTTCCTCTCTAAAAGCAATAAAAATATTTTTAATTGATTTCTTTAGCTGAAACTGATACCTCTTAATGAAGGAAGAATTATAGTGAAAAAGGAAAAATGTGATGCCAAACAAGGAGATGAAATCAACAAGCAAAAAGAAAAAGTATAATACTAAAAAAAAAAATACTAAATACTAAAAAGTATAATACAAGCAAAAAGAAAAGTATGAACAAACGACTTAAAAGACAACATATTTTTATTTTTCACAATAAAGTGTTTTTAATTTTGGTATTAATTTTTCATGTTTCAGTGCCCCTCTGTTATTTTCCAGTATTTTATCTTTTACTGTGCAATTGCCTTAAGTCCAAATAGTTCTTCAAAAATGTTTGTGGAGGAAATGCTTGTGGCAAAGATGTTACAGTAAACAGGCTCATGATGAAAATACTGGGCATGGTTAAATACAATATTGTGGTCATGCACAGGGTTTGTAGGGTCATAGAGAAGATCACTAAAGGATATGAGGTAGGGGTCACTTGGATTGAGTCCTAAAGGCTGAGAAGAAGTTGGATGTGAAGAAGGCATTTTGGAGGGGGTGGTCATCCTAGCTGAACAAACTGGCAGTAGTGTGTCTGAGCACCTGGACGACAGGATGCTTGAGGAGGGTGAAAGGCACTCTTCCTACTACTAAAACGCCTGTCTTGGATTGCTGCCTGCCTTTTCTACCAAAAACCCCTATGATCTCTGACTTCTGTTCATCTCCTAGGATTTCTTCCAGGCGATACGGCCAGGCACCACCGAGCTGTTGTCCTGGACTTGCTGGAGGAGGCACTGACAGAGGCTGGCTTAACCCCCCAGAATGTTGACTGCATTGCCTACACCAAAGGTACGGCGGGGTGAGTGGTGGGCAGTGGGAGAACATACCTGGAACTTGGCTACATCAAAATAGCCTGCAGTTTGCCTCTGCCACCATCACTCCCTCAGCCCTGTCGCTCATATCTCCTGCTTCCTCAGTCTCTAAAGAATCCTAACTCCCATTTCAACCTCCCTAGGCCCTGGCATGGGTGCCCCACTGGTTTCTGTGGCTGTTGTGGCCCGTACCGTGGCCCAGCTGTGGAATAAGCCGTTGCTAGGAGTGAACCACTGTATAGGACACATTGAAATGGGCCGCCTCATCACTGGAGCCACCAGCCCAACTGTGCTGTATGTCAGTGGAGGAAATACACAGGTATTTAGCAGACTGCCCCATTTCTTCTTAATTTCGGAGGAACTACACCAGCACCTTTCATGCTCTACCTGAGTGGCAGGAACTGCAAGAACAAAGCTGGGCTCGTTTGAAATTAAACTGTGGCACGCTAGGAAATCCACAATACAGTTTGTATCATTGCAGATTTGGGCAGGATAATCAGAATCAAATTAATTTTATATACAAAGATAAGGAATTTCTTAGGAATTTCCTTAGAAAATGAAAGAATGATAAGGATTGAAGCCCTCAAAATAAAGGGTTTTCAATGTTATTCTGAAGCTAATTTTCGTACAGATCTTAGCAATTAAAACTAAAGGGCACTACAGGATTTGTTTCTTTATGACAATTATATGTTTTGTTTGCATTACTGGTAGAAATATATAGAAGTTATTATTTTAAGGGTGTAAACATACAATTTTTAAAACAATTTATAAATGGCTGAAGATATTTTAAGTTTATAAGGTAAGTCATAGGTGTTTGGGATGCCTTCTAAGACCTTTTTAGGTTGGGATTGGAGAACTCCAACTTTTTTCCCAAAGAACACCTGATGGAGTTACTGTCAGAAATAGTCATTGTCCCCAGCCTAATGAAAAGGTTATGTTCTAAAACTTCATTGTGTGAAATAGTTATTAAAGATGAAGCACACATTCCCACGAAAATAATGTGGGAACTGTAACAGGTAGAGGGCACGTATCTGTGTAAAGCCTGAAGGATGACGTGCAAGGTTAGGGACTTGGGGTGTGGAAAGTAGCAATAGAAGCTTACAGTGGTTAAGAGGCTTAGGGTTCATTTCCTGTCAAAGGCACATACCTCTGCTGAAGGCTCAATCCCTGACCCTGGTCAGGGCAGGTGTAGGAGGCAGCTAATCACTGTGTCTCTGTGTGGCTCTTTCACTCTCTCTCTCTTAAAAAAAAAAAAAAAAAAAAAAAGGAAGAAAAACAAAGGCAGGAAAATTTCCTTCCCCTTTTGTCACTAGCCTTCTTTTTTTCTTTCTCATCTTCAGCCGAGGATATGTTTTTATTAATTTTTAGAGAGGGAAGGATGTGGGAGGAGAGAGAGAGAAACAAAAAGCAATCGGTTGTCTCCACTGGGGATCAAACCCATAGGTATGTGCCTTGACCGGGAATTGAACCCCCAAGCCTTTTGCCTCACAGATGACACTCCAATCAACTGAGTCACCCAGCCAAAGCTGTCACCAGTTTTTTGGCAGCAGAGTACAATCTACATCAGAATGCAAGGAAATCCTGAGCAGCACCAGGGGAAAAGAGACTTCTCCGGTCCCTAGGAATCACTCACTGCCAGAAATATGAAGCATATGTGTCAGTGGGTTCTATGTTTTCTGTGCTAGAAGTTGGTCACTTATGAAGAATGGACATAAGTTGATTGCCAGGGTTGAGTTGGATGAGCCATCAATCTGACCCAATATGGGATTGTTGAGGTTTTTTTTTTTTGGTTTTTTTTTTACCACTACTTCTCATGTTTACAAATAGTGCTGCCCTGATAGGGTACTCTGAAAGGACTCTGGTTCCCTGTCTTAAGCAGGAAAGCCTGTTCCTTAGTCCGTCACCTGTCAAGACTGCTTTTAAGGGATTGTCAGGAATCTCCAAGCTAGAAAAATGTATTTGAAGTGACAGTTTGCTTTTGCTCTGACCATCTTTATAGATTAGGAATCTGCTCTGGGAATACTCAAGGTATATGTGAGTTTCTTCTCAGATAAGAGCCATAAAAAACATCCACTCAGAGTTTGGCAAAGCACTTTCTATTTCTTATTGGACGCTCTAGTGGCCATGTTGATCCTCCTCTGCTATATTCTTCCCCAAAGCCAACTGCTCCTCTTTACAGACTTGAGATTTTCATGGACATCCTCATCACCCTTAGGTGATTGCATATTCAGAACATCGTTACCGCATCTTTGGGGAAACCATCGATATTGCTGTGGGTAATTGTCTGGATCGTTTTGCTCGAGTGCTGAAGGTAAGCCGTTGGGCTGCAGAGAACATAAGATGTGGGTGACTTTTTGGGGAGCCATGGGACTGGAGGGAGAATGTAGTAAACTCACTTCTTATGCTTCCTGGATATCTAACTATCGTCTTTTTTTATCTGCTAGATTTCCAATGACCCAAGTCCAGGCTACAACATTGAACAGATGGCAAAGCGGTAAGGGGCCATACGGTGGAAAGAGGCTGGCTGGTGGGCTTCTGGCCTTTTCCTATGTACACACTAATGAGGTTTGGGAGGGACTTTGGAGGGTGAGCAACCAGCTGACTACAGGCTTAATGCCTCATGTACTCCCACATAGAGGCAAGAAGCTAGTGGAACTGCCATACACTGTAAAAGGAATGGACGTCTCATTCTCAGGGATCCTGTCTTTCATTGAGGTGAGTGTGGAAGAGGTGAGGACACGGGCACTTGCCTGCTTTTTAATGAAGCATATCTGTTTTGCTCACCATTGTATTTCCTGCATATAGCATAGTACTGCCCATTTTTGATGTTGAATAAATTCATTCAGCAAATATTTATTGGACCTGAGGCCCCATGCACTGATTCATGCACGGGTGGGGTTCCTCCGCTTGGCGTGTGAAAGGAGCCATCTCGCCCAGTCCGATTGGGCCGATGGGGGCTGGCTGGCCGGGAGGGAGGGAGGGATGGAAGGAGGGCTCCAGGGTATGTCCAGCCCTCTCACCCCAGTCCCCATTGGTCAGACCCCAGCAGCAAGCTAACCTACCGTCAGAGCGTCTGCCCCCTGGTGGTCAGAGCTTGCATTCTAACAATAAATGGATAAAAAGGGAACAGGGGAAAATAAAATATAAAGGATTTCATAGTAGTAAGTGGTGAAGAGAAATGCAGCAGGGTATGGGAGGGGTGGGGAATGGTGGGAGAATATTCATAATTATTGTATCTTGAGTGAATGCTGCCCATTCTGTAGTTTGGTATCAGTGAAGGACAAAGTGTGTGGTCAGTTGAATTTTGGTGAAACATGGTGATCCTCCAAGTGCACAAATTTTTATTCTTGTGGCATCTGCCAAACCATTGTTCATTGTTTTATCTGCTTCCCCACCATTTTTTTTCTAATTAAATTTATTGGGGTGACATTGGTCGACATGATCATAATAGGTTTCAGGCGTGGCTTTCTATGTTACAAAATCTGTATTTTGCACTGTGAGCCCAGCACCCCAAATCAAACTTGTCACCATGTATTAGGACCTCCCCCCCCCCCATCCTTTCCCTCTGGCATCCACCACACTGCTGTTTGAGTGTATGAGTTTCAGTTTTATATCTCTTGTGACTGTGTAGTGTTCCATTGTGTGTATGTACCACATCTTCTTTATCCAGTCCTCTTTACTCTTTGGTTGTTTCCATATCTTGGCCACCATGAATAATGCTGCAATGAACATATGAGTGAAATCATGTAGTTATTAGCTTTTTCTGACTGACCTATTTTTTTTTAATATTTTTTAAACTACTTTTTTATTTTCTTTATTGATTAAGGTATTGCATTTGTGTCCTTATCCTCCCATTGCTTCCCCCCCCCCCCCGCCCCCCCCCCCCCCCCCCCGCTCCCCCCAACGCTCCCTGTTCATGCTCTCACACCCCTGGTGTCTGTGTCCATTGGTTAGGCTTATAAGCATGCATACAAGTCCTTTGGTTGATCTCTCTCCCTTACCCCCACCTTCCCCTGCCTGAGGTTTGACAGTCTGATTGATGCTTCACTCTCTCTGGATCTGTTTTTGTTCATCAGTTTATGTTCATTATATTCCACAAATGAGTGAGATCATATGATATGTATCTTTCTCCAACTGACTTATTTCGCTTAGCATAATACTCTCCAGGTCCAGCATAATATTCTCAAGGTCCATCCATATTGTTGCAAATGGTGGTATTCCATCCTTTCTTGTGACTGTGTAGTGTTCCATTGTGTATATGTATCACATCTTCTTTATCCAGTCCTCTTTACTCTTTGGTTGTTTCCATATCTTGGCCACCATGAATAATGCTGCAATGAACATAGGGGTGCATATGTCTTTGTGAATACATGATTTTGAGTTTTCTGTAGTTGTACCAGTCTGCATTCCCACCAGCAGTGAATGAGGGTTCCCTTTTTTTTCACAACCTCTCCATCACTTGTTATTGCTTGTTTGGTTAATTATAGCCACTGTAACAGGTGTGAGGTGGTATCTCATTGTGGTTTTGATTTGCATTTCCCTAATTACCAGTGAGGTTGAACATCTTTTCATATACCTATTGGCTGTTCGTATGTTATCTTGGGAGAAGTGTATTTTCAGGTCCTTGGCCAACTTTTTGATTGTGTTGTTTGTTTGTTTGGTTTTGAGTTTTATGAGTTCTTTTTCCCCATTTAATAATAGGATGTAGCCCAGCGGATGTTGGCCACAGGCGAGTGTACTCCTGAGGATCTGTGTTTCTCCCTGCAGGTAATGGAGTAAAAAGCTGGGACAGAAAGCTGGGGCTAAGTTGGGATTCCCTCTAATGTTTTCTCCTTGTCTGTCCCCCACAGGAAACTGTGTTTGCAATGCTGGTAGAGATCACAGAGCGGGCCATGGCACACTGTGGCTCCCAGGAGGCCCTCGTCGTGGGAGGTGTGGGATGTGCGTATCATTGGACTCTTCCTGTTCTTGGGCATGTGCACCTTCCTCCTGCTAGTTTAAATCTGAGGGTTTGGGGACATTGCTAGTTTTATTTCTCATCCTATGCTTCCCAGTCCTTGCCCCCTAGGACCTGTACTTCACTTTCCTAATTAAATGCACACGCGGCATACAGCTAGCCTGGAGAAATGGCTAAACTAAATTAATCCTACCCACCACCTCATCATAGGTAATATGAGGCTACAGGAAATGATGGAGACAATGTGCCAGGAACGTGGAGCCCGGCTTTTTGCCACAGATGAGAGGTAAAGGCCCTTGCCCTTTCTTGATTTTTTTCTCCAATTACTGTAATTTTCTACCTTCAGATCCCAAATTTCATATCTCTTTTTCCTTCCCAGATTCTGCATTGACAACGGAGCCATGATAGCCCAGGCTGGCTGGGAGATGTTTCGGGCAGGACTCCGGACTCCCCTCAGTGAATCTGGGGTCACGCAGAGGTAGGTACCCGCTTGGAGGGTGTAGATAGGATTATATGGGAGGTGGGCAAAAATCAGCAAATCAGCGGGTTCAGAATCATGAGAGCAGAGAAGACTGGAAGATGTTAAAGGATAGTCCATCCACCAAGGTTTTCTATTTTTTCACAGGTTTCGGACAGATGAAGTGGAAGTCACCTGGAGGGACTGACAAGGTGGACAGGATCGAGTAGATGGTGCCCTAAGTGCAGCCCACTATCTCCATCCTGATGGGAGTCCTGGCCAGGCTGCCGACTCCCCTTCCCATCATTTGAACCTCAAGGTGACTCAGCAATAAAATATTTTTGGTTTTGTATGTTGGTAATGGGCTTCTATTTTTTTCAGGAACAATATAGAGATGGCACTAATGAATTGGTGGTGGTGTGAATAGATAAGGAGGCAGATGTCAGAGCAGCGTAGCCATGGGGGTTGCTATTCTGAAGCGAAGATTGAGGGGGTATCTTAGACCCTCTTCTTCTTTTTTTTTATTAAACTCATTTTTTAAACTATTTTTTAATATATTTTATTGATTTTACACAGAGAGGAGTTAAGAGGGATAGAGAGTTAGAAACGTCGATGAGAGAGAAACATCGACCAGCTGCCTCTTGCACACACCCCACTGGGGATGTGCCTGCAACCAAGGTACGTGCCCTTGACAGGAATCAAACCTGGGACCTTTCAGTCTGCAGGCCGACTGAGCCAAACTGGTTTCGGCTAGATCCTCTTCTAACATTCCCTTAATAGTGTTATCATAATTAATATTTTAGTTTCAGGCCTTGTGCTAACTGCTTTACATTCATCATCTCATTTAAATTCTTTGAAATAGGTGCTCAGGACTTCCTTCAAAATAGCCTGGAGCCAGGTCTAATTGCATACTAATTTAAAACTCAAGCATAAAACTGTCCTGCCCTGGCCACGTGGCTCAGTTGTTTGGAGTGTTATCCTGTACACACAGGTTACACGTGAGCTCAATTCCCTGTTACGGCACATACCTAAGTTGTTGGTTCGATCCCTGGTATAAGAGGCAAGCGATCAATGTTTCTCTCTCACCTCAATGTTTTCATTTCTCCCTCTCTAAAATCAATGAAAACATCCTCTGATGAAGATAAAAGAATGAATAAAACTGTCACTCATACATGCACTTATATTGGCAGGCTTGAAGGGGAGCACAAGATATACACAAACCTTGTGAGAATTAATGTCATCATGCTCTTTGTCTTGTT
Organism: Vespertilio murinus; assembly: GCA_963924515.1. Classification (NCBI taxonomy): domain Eukaryota; kingdom Metazoa; phylum Chordata; class Mammalia; order Chiroptera; family Vespertilionidae; genus Vespertilio; species Vespertilio murinus. Next base: position 147,717,908 of record OZ004704.1, read on the forward strand.
TATGTTTATGTCAATCACTATAAGAAGTTCCAAACTACCAAGTCATCTCTCATCTTTTAGGCTAATAACCATTACTCTTCACCCTCTTTTTTGTACCTTCCTCTCCTAACTTCTGGAATTCTTTTGTGCTCTTTTCAACTAATGGCCAGTTACTAACAATATTCCCTACACCCTTAGCCTCTCCTCTGAATGTTCCCTTTACATTCCTGCTCTGAGCCCTTCTTTCTCCTGAGGACTCTGCTTCTGCTACCACCTCCAATGGTGGTGTTTTCTCTCACATCCATTGTACCACTGCCTAGAGGCAGTGAATTTTTCTCATTTTTTCTTACACCATTTTTAGACTATTCTCTCTTATCCATAACACCCTTCAGCTTTAAAACACTTGTCATTCGGATTATACCATGTCAATACCATTCCTGTCAAGAATTTTAATTTCAGTATCCATGTGGATTAACTTTCTAATGCTCTCAGTTTTTTGCTCCTTTGGTGATCTTGTCCACCACCACCACTTCAGCCATTCATTCCCTTGGTCGTATTCTAGACCTATGACCACTTCATGAATCATTCCCAAATATCCCACTCTCCCACCATTACCTCCGATCTTTCCAGTTTATCCCCTTTAGTGCACTGAATCCAACAATCCAACCCTTCACCAGCACCTATAATCCATTTATCTTCCTTTCCACTGACCTCATCCCCTCTGTGTCTTCTTTTCCCTCCTCCATCTAAATTTTAATTATGAGCACTTTGTTGCAAACACCTCACCTCCCTTGCCTGTTTGTAAAGTCAACTCTTCACCTACTTTACGCTTAGACCCATGCAGCTGAAAGGGGTGGCCAAAAGGTTAATTTGTCTTCCTTTAAATCCATCACCATGAAACCTAAAGGAGACCTTTAGACTACCTAGCAATATTCCCTACATCTCCCCTCATTCTCACTCTTACTTTAGTTCCTGTTTTAAAGAGAAAATAGAAACAATCAGGAAATGTTCACAAGCTCCCACCACTACATTTAACTATCTCGGTGCTTGTACCCCATATACTCTGCTTTTCCTCCTGTTACTGTATACCAGCGGTTCTCAGCTGGGAGGCACTGCTACTGGCCAGTGGCCAGGGATGCTGCAAAATATCCTACAAGGCACAGAACAGCTCCCCACACAAAGAATTATCTGGGCAAAACTGGCATTGGTATCAAGGTTGGGAAGCTCTGCTCCTCCAAAAACTTGAGCAGTACACTCCATACTCTAGCTTTTAAGGATGTCTCTCAACCATTCTCCCTCCTTTTCTTTAGTCAGTATTTCCTTTTCTTTTCCTGGGTCTTCCTATCAGCACACAAAGATGCTATTATTTTTCTCATCTTACAAATACATGAATCCCTAGACCCCATTGCCACTTCCAATAGCTTCCCATTTTTCGGGCCCATTTTACAGTAAAACATCTTAATAATTGGCTCCAGTTCCTCTCCACCAATTCCCACTAATTCCCTATTTAGTCCATTCCACCAAGACTGTTCTTACCACCGTCACCAATGACTTTGGACAAACCTAAAGGCACATTCTGTCCCATCTTACACAAGCTGTCAGCAGCATTTGACTCCCTCTGAAAGATTTTCTTGACTTGGCTTTAGGACATGTGCTCTTGTTGCCTCCTAGCTCACTGACTATTCTTAGTCTCATTTTCTGGTTTTTCCTGATCTCTACAACCTAGTAACTGTAGGGTTCAGTCCTTGGACCACTTCTGCACACGTATCTGCAGTGATTTCAGTCTTTTTAAGAATGTTGATCTTTTTAAAAATATTTTTTTATTGATTTCAGAGAGAAAGGGAGAGGAAGTGAGAGATAGAAACATCAGTGATGAGAGAGAATCCTCCATCTGCTGCCTCCTGCCTGCCTTCCACTGGGGATCGAGGCCTCAACCCAGGCATGTGCCCCTGACCAGAATCGAACCTGGGACCCTTCAGTCTGCAGGCCAACGCTCTATCCACTGAGCCAAACCAGGCAGGGCTCATTCAGTCTTTTAGATTAAGATTATTTTAATGTGTATGACTCCAATATTTTAGCTCCAACCTGGACTTCTGTCCTGAATATTTAGTTGCTCATTGACATCTGGATTTGGATGGCACCTCAAATTTGACATGTTGAAGTTGAACTACTTTTTCTCCCAACTTACTGCTGCAGTCTCCTGTTGCAATTAATGACAACTGTGTCATAGCGCCTTGGTATTATCTTTGATACCTCTCTCATCTTTCCCATTTATCAAATCATGTTGCCTTTACCTTGAGAACATATCCAGAATCCCATTTCTTTTCACTTCTCCTGCCCCAACCCGAGACAAAAATCAGAATTACTGCAGCAGCTGGTCTATCTGCTTCGACCATTGCCCACTTATAGTCAGTTCTCAGCACAGCGACCAGAATGAGTAGTGTTAATATGGAAGGCAGCGTGCATCAGTCATGCTTGAAACCCTCTGTGTTTCCTAAATTAGAGTAAAAACCAGAGTCCTTTAAAGGTCTGAGACCTTCCATGAGCGGCCCCACCCTTCCCCACTTAATGCTTGACCTTGCTTCCTGCTACTCACCTTGCTCACTCTGCTCCAGCAATATTGGCCTTTTTGTTTTTCTTCAACACCGAAGGTGTGCTCACCCCTCAGGGTCTTTATATTTCTTGCTCCTGCCTGGGAAGCTCTTCCTCCAGATGTAGCTTATTCCATCAGAGTCTTTAAGTCTTTGCTTAACTTTTTCTTCGTTTAGTGAGGTTTTCCTGACAACCCTACTTAAAATTGCACTCCTCCAACACTTTCTAGCTCTCTTCCCTGTTTTCTTTCTCTTCTTAGCACTTACCACCTTCTAATCTAATGGTTTTATGATCATTGCTTTGTCTCCTCCCATTAGAATATAAGTTTCCAGGATGATCACTTTGTGAGGTATATGTCTAATCACTATGTTGTACAGCAGAAAGTAATATACTGTATGTCAACTATAGTTAAGAATAAATTTTAAAAAAGAAACTCTATGAGAGGAGGGGATTACCTTATTTTATTCATTGCTATATTATCTTCCAGTACTTAGAATGGCCATTCAATCAGTGTTTGCTGAGGGATGAATAAATTGATGGGGAAATAAAGCAAAGAGATAAAGAATTGTAAAGTAAGACAGGCAAAAATAAAATGAAATAGAATTGGGATTATATGAGCTTGGGAAAAGAGTAAGTTTCTGATTACTTACTAAGTAGAAAGTAGTGACACTTATTTACAAAGAAGAGACATAAATGGGTTGAAAATGCATTAAGATAATAAAGTTTAAAATCAGAAACTTTGGCATGGAAGATAGAGTGTTCGGGATACAAGTAGAAAGGAGATAAATTTCCCTCAAATATAGTTGAGAACAGGAATGATCTCTGCTTCTCTAGACTTGGGCAGTTAATTTTATAATTGGGAATCAAGTGAGTTATTAACATTTGCCTTGGGTATTTATGTGTAATTTTTTATTAATATGGGGTGGAATGGATCTTGAAGGGAGGACCTTTGGCACTGTAATAGGGGCATTCTTACCTTAGCAAGCTTTGGGTGCTTGCTTTTTTTTTTTTTTTATGAATTTTTATTGACTTCAGAGAGGGAGAAAGATATAGAAACATCAATGATGATAGAGAATCAGTCAGCTGCCTCCTGCATGCCGCCCACCGGGGATTGAACCTGGTCATTGAACTTTGACCTCCTGGTTCATAGGTTGCTCAATCACTGAGCCACCTGGTTGGACTGGGCTCTTGCTTGAGGCTAATAGTCTTAACATTTGTGGAGCCAAGAGACTAAAATCATGGCTTTGTGAGTCCTAAATTATGGGGTCCTTCCAGCTCAGTCTCCTGAGTCTCCTCCAGGCTCAGTGTGTCCTGCTGATTAACAGGAACGAAGCAGTGGGGGGTGTTGGGCCCCAGGACAGGCTGACTGAAGGAGTTCGGGCGCTGTTCCTCAGTTTAGCCTTTGGACTGGCCCTATCCTAGCATCTATGCCCTACAGTTTGGAATTTTCCTAGACTCACATGACTGAGGGCAACACCCTGAGGAAACATTGTCATAGGACTTCATGAAGACACATGTGCCACTCCAATCACATGGCTAGGAAGAAGGAGCAGAGGACAAGGTAAATGCTATTGTCAGTCCCTTTTCTACAGCTTCTCTTCCCACTGCAGTCCTGTTTCATCAGATTCCGGCTCCTCCCTCCACCCCCTCCTTTTTGTTTGCCAAAATATTCGGTGAAAGTGTGGCTTGTCCCACACTTATTTGCCCCTATAGGTACTTAGCTATGAAGAAGGAGGTAAGACAGGAAGAGAAGTGTTGGGGGTGGGGGGGTTGGTTCTGACCACATCTGAGGTTTGCCTGTGAGCTTATGTCGTGGCCACATGTTGGAAGCCAAGCCTGAACCTTGTGATGATGAACGTATCCTAGGGCAAGACAAGAGAGGAACTGGACATTTTGCCTACATTGCATAGCTTTTTCTATCTTTTCATCTGCAACAAGTGGCCCAGTACTCTCCCCTCCCCTTCCTGTCTTCTGTAGTTTAGGCCATAACCTTGGGTTTTTGTGTCGTGCTTCTGGTGCTCTCCTCCAGCTGCTCGGGGGCACTTCTCACAACTGCTGTTAGAGGACATCCCATTTTGTTCTTGGGAGCCAGTAAGTAGGAGATCAGCACAGTCAGCCTTCTGACTGTAAGAGAGCAGATGGGTAGCCTCCCCGCCTGCCTTCTCCTAGGGACAAGGGAGCACGCCGTGATGGCCTCGGAGATGGGAGAAGGGTATTGGGTGCTTTGTACATGCAGCTTGTTCTCAAGTCCTCCCTCAACTTTATATCCCTACCCTCCCTTTCTTCTGGAACTTGCAGAAGAGTTGGGCTTTTTAGCAAGAATCCCTACCTCCATCATTACTGAGCCAGTGTGTGTCCACCGGCCCCGCTTGGACTGGAATGGAATTTGAGGCTGCCAGTGTAAAGATATTACCCAAGAAGAGGAAGGACAAGAGCAAGACAAATTCCTTATCCAGCTTAGCAATTGCCCCCAACTCAATATCAGACCTTCCCCCTTCCAGAAGAAAATGGTTGCTATACCCAAGAAATGTCATGTAGCTTCTTTCACATTCCTTGTTGTGTTCACTTTACTGGGTTCCTTGCTCGCAATTCTCTTCCTCACTCCCCAAATCTATTCCCCCTAAAACAGGATCTGTTTTACAATTGGTCTCCTCTCCCTTCTGAAAATCCATTCCTGTGGTATCCAAAAACCTTGGATTTACTGAGAAAGGTAGGGGTATAACAGAAAATGTCTTGTTGCATCCTTCCTGGAGCCCACCCAATCAATGAGGACACCCCAAGTGTAAGCTATTTAAATGTGTGCTATTATTAATTGCTTCTCAGCCTTTGACTAAGATCAAGTATAGATGTATGCTATTATTAGAATTGGAGTACTTTCAGAAACCCTGTTCTGGTATTGGGTCATACCCCTTCCTGACCACACTCCAGCTCACCCTCACCTTGCTACTGTATTTCTTCATCCACATTCTTGCCACCTGAATTCAGGAGATAACTTTAAAGCTTTCCCCCATTCCTAAGGTTTCAGGAGAACTTATAACAGGTAGGAACTTCAAAGCAAAGTTCATTTTTCTCACATTGTGTTACCTAGCACTCAAGTCTTGGTAACTAAATAAGTACACTTATCTCCTGTCACACTGTCCTTGAAAGCCAATCTCTACACCAGTTTTGACCTTATCCTTTACTTAGGCCCGTCCCTTTTTGACACACTTCGATGATGTTGGATAGCCAGGCTTAACCCCTGTGGCATCCAGAGGGGGCAGACATCATAGTTGCAGTCAAAGTCCTTTATTAAGAAAAAAGGAGATTAAGAATAAGAGCTGAAGAAAGGGGAGCTCCCCTTCTTGGGGAAACAGGTACAGCTGGAGGGAACAGGGTTTCACCATGATTACATTTCCTCTCCCCCTGGTTTCTGACCATTTCTAAACCCATCTTCACCTCCCTGTGCACTCCACTTGCTATAAAATGCCAACACCGTCCTCCACAGCCAATATCAGGACCTCCTGCCAATTTTGCTCATATTCCAAGGCTAGCACATTGGGCTTCTGCTGGCCCAAATCTGTGATGTGAAAGTAGAGGCAACGAGGAAAGAAGGGGGAGAGCTAATGCAGGGTTCTGATAACAAAAGTTGAACCATTAGTGAAGAGGAAGAATATGCTTTATGCCTGGACATCCTTCTCACCTTGAGGTCCCCAGAGATATTGGTCCCAATGAATACCACATGGCTAAAGAGAAGATGGGAAACATAACAAAGAAACTTTCCTCCAGACCATGCCATTATTTCCCAAGAAAATGTTTCCAACATAAAACCGCAGGAAGAAAAGATGTTTTTTGTTTTGTTTTGTTTTTTAAAATATATTTTACTTTCCACTGGTTAAGACCTCCAAGAGCAAAGGCCTACCGAGGTGAGGATGCCCCTACTGTCACCTGTAGAGGGGCAGCACTGAGCTGGCCAATATTTGTGGTGGTGCTGCTTGTCCTGGCTCAGGGGAAGCGTTCCACTAAGTCTGAAAGACTAAGACATCGCGGGGACTCTCCGCCACCGCCCACGGCCTGCTCTGCCAGGCCTTCGCGCGCGCTGTGCTGGCGTTGCGCCTTCCATTGGCAGACCCGGAGAATCCTCTCTCCGCTGCCACATGGCCAGGCCAAAGCATCAGACACTACCACCATGCGGATTTTAAAACTACAGGGGAAATTGAGCCACAGGAGCTACCATCGCTGCCGCACCCACCGCAGCCCCCAAGAATGGGAATCCACCGAAATCAGAGCTCACTACACACCAGGCTCATAGAGAGTGTGGCTTCAGAAATTAGCCTCTGCATCCACAGAAGCTCCACATCCACAACAAAGAGGACACCATTGAGGGCGGACTCTCCCCATGCAGCCATCACAGCCCGCCCACAATCTTCCCAGCACACCCACCATGCTGGGAGGGAAATGGAGCGCGCTGGTGAGGAAATGGCACGGTGCCTTCCATTATCCACCCAGGCGAGCCCATCCTCCGATGCCACATGGCCAAGCCGAAGCTCTCACCATCACCGCCATGTGAACTTTAAAACTACAGTGGTAATTGAACCACAGGAGCGACCGTCAATATTGCACCTGGCACTGCCACCCGCCACTGCCGCCGAGAATAAAGGAAATCCACCAAGAACAGAGCTCACCACGCCTTGGGCTCAGGGAGTGGGCGACCTCAGAACTTAGCCTCCATGTCTGCAGCTGCTCCGCTCCCACACTGATCGAGACACCTTTGAAGGTGGTCCCCCCGCCTGCAACCATCTCAGCCCAACTGCAGCTGTCCCAGCCTGCCCACCATGCTAGCAAGGAGCTAGCGCGGCGCCTCCAATATGCGACCCCAACACCCTAGAGGGGCCGTGTGCCCCGGGTGAGCCGAGTGTCCCATGGGGCCGAGTGCCCCGGGTGAGCCGAGTGTCCCAGGGGGCCGAGTGCCCCAGGTGAGCCGAGTGTCCCAGGGGGCCGAGTGTCCCAGGGGGCCGAGTGCCCCGGGCGAGCTGAGTGTCCCAGGGGGCCGAGTGCCCCGGGCGAGCCGAGTGTCCCAGGGGGCCGAGAGCCCCGGGCGAGCCGAGTGTCCCAGGGGGCCGAGTGCCCCGGGCAAGCCGAGTGTCCCAGGGGGCCGAGAGCCCCGGGCGAGCCGAGTGTCCCAGGGGGCCGAGTGCCCCAGGGGGCCGAGTGCCCCGGGCGAGCCGAGTGTCCCAGGGGGCCGAGAGCCCTGGGCGAGCCGAGTGTCCCAGGGGGCCGAGTGCCCCGGGTGAGCCGAGTGTCCCAGGGGGCCGAGTGCCCCGGGTGAGCTGTGTGTCCCATGGGGCCTAGAGCCCCGGGTGAGCCGAGTATCCCAGGGTGCAGTGTGTCCCGGGCGAGCCGTGTGTCCCAGGGGAAGCAGTGGGACCCAGGGGAAGGGGCGGTGAAAACCAGAGGAGGAGCAGACTCTATTCATATGGTCCTGAGATAGTCACCATAAAACAAGCAGACTGCCAAATGAGGAGCGGATTCTATTCATGGGGTCCTGAGATGGTCACCATAAAACAAGTAGATTGTCAAATGACAGCGGGGAGGGGAAGGAGACCTGGGGGGAGATAGGAGAACAACCGAGGGACTGGTATGCATGAACATAAGTACAACCAATGAACACAGAACTCTGGGGAGGGAGGGCATAAATGGGAGGGGAGGGGGGGGCAATGGTAAACTATGTACACAGAAAATACCTTAATAAAATAAAATTTAAAAAAAAATAAAAATAAAATATATTTTACTGATTTTTTACAGAGAGGAAGAGAGAGGAATAGAGAGCCAGAAACATTGATCAGATGCATCCTACACACCCCCTACTAATGATGTGCCCACAACCAAGGTACATGCCCTTAACCGGAATCGAATCTGGGACCTTTCAGTCTGCAGGCTGATGCTCTATCCACTGAGCCAAACCGGTTTCAGCAGAAAAGATGGGGTTTTAAAGAGTATCTCTGGCCGAAACCGGTTTGGCTCAGTGGATAGAGCATCCGTCTGTGGACTGAAGGGTCCTGAGTTCGATTCCTCAGCAGGAGGCGGTTGATCAATGACTCTCATCAATGTTTCTAACTCTCTATCTCTCTCCCTCCCTCTCTGTAAAAAATCAATAAAATATATTAAAAAACAAGAGTATCTCTGGCTTCTCTTCATTCAGCCAAGATTATTATCCCTCTACTCAGTGTAGTGTCTGTAACTTAGGTGATGGTGGGAAGAATAAGGGAATTTTTCAAACTAGCCAGTCTAGGAACTTACAGGACTTCGAGAGGTCTGATGGTGAGTTTGCAAATTGAATACAGAATTAGAAGTCAAGGGGTCTTTTCTGAAGAGGTTTGGGCTAATGAGGTCCCTGCTCCAAGGGGGGGCATTCATTCCCTTTAGTGCAATTCTCATTTCTTAGCCATCTTCCCACTGTCTCACCTTGGTACCCAAAGAAGCCAGTGGCTGGGGTTTGTGGGAGGGATGTTGCAAGCTGGTAGCTGATAGAGGAGGATCAGGAAGATAATTTGGACCTAAAATACCATGAGTGAAGAAAAAAAAGAAATGTGAGAGGAGGAAAGGAGTAACAACAATCTACTTCACTTCCTTTCTTTCTCTGTCCACCTTCACTCTCCCCTCCTTTCCCACCTGTCTTTTCCATGAGTGTGGCTAAATGGGAGTCCTTTTCCTTCTTGCTTCAAACAGCAGTGTCCCTTCCCATTCCAGAAGGGTGAATCTCAAGGTTATAAATATCTGGGAGAGGGAGCAAGAAACAGAATTTCTCATCTGATAGTCTTATCTGGTGCTTATCCCAACAGACTCTCAGAATGAGTCCTACCTTCCCCTTCAAGAACTGACATGTGGAGTTTCTTCCAGCAAAACTGACCAGTTTCAGATCTGGGTCCCTGGAAATCTGCTCTGCCAGCTACACACACACACACACACATACACATACATACAAACATACATACATCTCCCCACAGTTGGCCCCTCCCAGATCTGTCCAGATCTCACAGCCTTTCCCTCAGCCTTTACCCCATCCCTGACTTCAATTACTGCCTTAGACTCCCATGCCCAGAAAGATGGTCATGGTCACCATGTCCACCACCGACAACTCACTTTCGGGATCCATGTTTCGCAGTTGCACCCCATGCTTCTAGAAGTGTAGAACACAGAGATAGGGGGTCATGGAGGCTTAACTGACCAATTGGATGCCTCCATCTGATTCTTAAAATGAATCATCCAGGCTAGAGTCACAAAAAATGCAGGCTGGTGGCCAGCTGACTTGAGAAAGGATGCACCAAGGGACGGGATGGGCGGTACTCAGAGCAGGTCCAAAAGGGTGTCCACACAGCCTGCCATGTGCAAAGCCACAGCTACTGGGTTGAGAAAAGTGAACATGATCCTGACGGAGCTTTCAATCTGGGACACAATCTGTATGAGATAGAAAAGTACATGTCGCCTGACATGGACAGTCTGTGGTCTCAGCAATTCCTTACAGGCCCTGAGATGACCCAGTGGTAAAACATCAGCCTTGATTTTGCCACAGTGGAAATAGCAAGATAGGCTGGTGATGGTGACTGGAGCTAAGAGCAGGATAATGAGCCATGTGAGCCCTGAGGTGGGGATGAGAGTGGGCCCATTTATTTTTAATATATATATTTTTAAATATTTTTATTGATATTTTACAGAGAGGAAGGGAGAGAGAAACGTCGATGAGAGAGAAACATCGAGCAGCTGCCTCTTGCACACCCCCTACTGGGGATGTGCCTGCCACCAAGGTACATGCCCTTGACCGGAATCGAACCTGGGACCTTTCAGTCCGCAGACCGATGCTCTACCACTGAGCCAAACCTGTTTCGGCTATTTTTAATATATTTTTATTGATTTCAGAAAGGAAGGGAGAGGGAGAAAGAGATAGAAACATCAATGATGAGAGAGAATCATAATTGGCTGCCTGCTGCATTCCCCTACTGGGCACGTGCCCCTGACTGGAATCAAACCCGGTACCCTTCAGTCTGCAGGCAGACACTCTATCCACTGAGCAAAACCGGCCAGGGCAGGAGTGGGCCCCTTTAATTCATTCAGGCTAAGTCCTGCAATCCCTTCCTACTGCCTACCAGAGCCCTGAGCTCACACACATGCCCACCTGAGCAGTGATCCCAGGCAGCCGCAGGCAGAGGAGGATGCCCCAGGGGTTGAGCATGCAGCAGACCTAGTGGGACAGGGTGGAGAGGGAGAAACTAAGGTCACCCTCAGCTCTCTCCTCCTTCCCACAGAAATACCCTCTGAGAACTCTGAGCCAAGTTCTCTCTCCCCTGTCTAGACCCTGAGCCACCATGACTCCCATAGCCCAGTGGAAGTGCACTGGGGCTTTGCCAGGCCCAGCCCCCACTTCTCCCATCACCTCGGGAGTGTGGCCTGGTGTGGGGCCCTCTGGAGAGGTGGAAGCCCGGCTAGCCCCTGACCGAGACAGCAACGATGAGGCTGAGGTACCCAGACCCCGCATCAGCAACCAGGAGGAAGGCCAGTAGACCTGGAGGTTTTGTGAATGTGGGGCTTGTCAGGGAGGGTGGATGATGGCCCAGAAGAGGGAGGTTAGCTAGTCTTCGGTGTTCACTGAGGGGCCTGTGTCTCACTGAGGCAGAGCCACACAGGGTCTCCAAACAGGCAGCCGCCTCAGTCCCAGCACCAGGCAGTTGGTGGAGAACTCAGAGTGGGGTCCAGTGTCCTCCTCCTTGGGGAGGTCGGGCTGGAGCAGGGACCCACCTCAGTTATGTTTCCACTGGCTTATCCGGGAATATAGTTCCCCTTCTTCCTGGTGGGGGCTCAAGCTGCTGGCCTCCTCTCCCTGGCAGGAGGCCATGAAATGTCTGAACTGGCAGGGGGACAAGGGACAGAGGCTGGTCACTATGGACCCTTTCTCTGGCCAGGACAACCCCTGGCTGGCTGCCTTTCTCTGTCAAACCATTTTGGGGAGTGCAACCCCTGGTCAGTGGGGTACCCAAGCCTCAAGTGGAGAGCAGGGGCAGCCGTGAAAGCAGAGGGATGGCTGTCCCCTTCCCCGCCTCCCCACGTGCAAACACCACCCCTCACCCCTGAGTCTCAAGGAAGTATCTATCTGGCTTAACTCCTTGGTTAAATCAGCTTGCCCTGTGAGTCTACTCAGCCTGGACCAGCCTTTCTATCGGCCGGAGAAGCCAGCGCCAGCAGCCCTTGGCCTGTCCTACCTCCCTGGTGGTGGTGGTGTGTGTGTGTGTGGGTGTGGGGGGGGGTTTAAATGCTGCCCCTAGTCTAAATTCTTTGTCCACGAGGATATCTGCAACTGCATGGGTTTAAAGGTCTCGGGATGAGGAAGGGGCATTGTCCTGGGCAGAGGGAGTGACTGTTGGTGTCTTTCCCGAAACAAAATTCTAAGGTGTCCCTAGCCCATCCAGTCCAGGACTCTGGTGGTCACCCCAACCACCTATGAAGACACAGGGTTTTGGGTTTCACTCTCACCAGGGGCCCTACTTCGGTCCTGAAGGAAACCCCCTGCTGGGGGTGGGTCATCTAGGGTGGTAGCCCTAACCCAAACCCCTACCTCTTCCCCACCCACAGGTTTGCATTTCACATCGGTACTGTTCGCTCCAGGGTCCCAGTTTCATCGTGCAGGGAAAGTGCAAGTCAAAACCCAGGAATGACCCCAAACATGCCTCACTCCTCTCGCCCCGGTCTCCGCGGGTCTGCGCCCACCCGCAGCAGCGCGGTCCCGAGGGGCAGCCACTCCGCCCCGGCTCCCTCCGCCCAACCCCCGCGCCCTCCAGCATCCGCGCTCGCCTGGCTCCGCTGCAGGACATGACCTACAGACGGATGGGGGTAGGCGGTCCTCTCAGGGCCGGGCCCAGGAGGATTGGGTGTCGGGCTTCGCACGCCGGGAGCCCAGGCCCAGGCCTGCCAGCGCCGGCTAAAATTAGCGGATGCTGCCGCTCGTTCGGTTGCGGGCGAGTCCCCGCCGCCAGGCTGCCCGGAGCAGAGCAAGTGGGAGCGTCTGGGAAGGTGACGGCCGGGATGCGGGCGAGGCGGGCGGGCGGGCGGATCTTTGCGCGAGCTTCTTGCTCGCTCCGCTGCCCCCCATGAACCCCATGCTTGCATGGTATCGAGCCTTGGAGCGGCGAGTGGGGTGGATGGGGAGGAACGGGGGCGGGGCGGGGGGAGGGGAGGCGGTGCGGGCGGGGTGTGTGTGTGGGGGGGACAGGTGCGGGGTTGAGGGTGGGCGGAATAACTTGAAGCTAGGAGAGATACAGACGTCGCCAGGCCGGAGGCAGGGGTTCCTCTGACCTCCTGGGCCAACAACTCTGACCTCCCCTCCCTCCCCCGCGCCCCTGCAGCAGCAGCGCCGTGAGTGAACCTGGGCCATGAGCGTCTCGGCCTCGGAACGCCGGCCCTCGGACCGGGGCCGCGTCTCCCTCCCCATCCGGAAGGATGGCTTCCCCTCGCCCGGCCGGAGGAACCCGCCCTGGCCCCAGACCCCGGACGAGGACCCCCGTTTGCCCCCCTTCCCGCTGGAAGAGCCTGGCCCCAGGTGCGTGGCCCCGGGGGACCTCCCCTCTCCCACCCTGTCCCTGGAGGAGGACGAGGACGAGGACGAGGAGGACGAGGAAGACGCGGCGGAGCCCGAGGGGCTGCGCAGCGAGGAGCATCCCGGACAGTTTTTCGCGGAGGCGCGGCGGCTGCGGGAGCAGAGGCTGCTGCTGGACGAAGAGGTGTCGGTGGAGGGGCGCGTGTACGGGGTGCACCGCGTGATCTTGGCCGCCGTGAGCAGCCTTTTCCGAGGCAGGCTGCGGGACGGCAAAGGCGCGCGAGCCCCCGTCAGCCTCGACGTGGCCCCCAAGGCCTGGGAGGCCGTGCTGAGCTTCGCCTACGAGGGGGTGCTCAGTCCCGCCCCGCGGGCGCAGGTGCTGGTGGCCGCCAAGGCCCTGGGAGCTCCCCGCGTGGAGGCCGCGGCCAGGCGGCAGCTCCAGAAGGCTGGAAGCGCCCCGGACGACGGAGAAAAGCAGCCCCGGCAGGCGGAGGAGCTGGGGGAGAGCCTGCGCAGCATTGAGCTCCTGTACCGAGAGGGCGTCGGGTGTGACCTGGAGCTGGAAGCAGGCGGCTGCAGGCTGAGGGGTGAGGGCCTGTGGGGGCATTCCTTACTGTAGGTGCAAATGCTACCGGAATGGTGTGTGCAAGCAGCAGGTGGTTGGATCCCTCCCGCAGCGGTTTTGATCTCGGCTGCGGTCAGAATTCCCCTGGGGGGTCTTTGGTGCCTCTCCGGATCCCGCCGGAGAGCGGAGCATGCGCACTAGGATTGTTTGCCTAAGAGCACTGACAAATTTAAACCGACTCTCCACGCCTCGGCTTCCTGGGCCCAGGAACAGGGAACGCACAGCCAGCTGGCTGGAGCTAAGGGGCAGCCATTGCCAGTAGAGCAGGCAGAAAGCGATTGCCTCAAACAGGAATTACCCAAAGGCCCGGCTTGTATTTAGGACACCGGAAAAGCCAGAGGAGCATGGTGTGTCCTTGCACCTCAGTGTGCTGGCCCACATGGCTGATGTGGTCCTACAGCTGGTGAGCAAGGTCTGGTACTGTTTTGCCAGAATCTTAAAGTTCTCAGACCTCGGCACTTTGAGGTTAACTCTGCTCATCACCAGGAAAGCTAAGGAGGGTTGAATAAGTGGAGTTCAGACTCTACTAACATTTAGTGAGGTGCGGAGTACCAGGAGTTGTTACATTTGCTCTCTCTTTTAATTCTCACTGAAAACTAGTGAGGTAGGTACCATTATTCCTAGGTGCAGGTAAAGTACATTAAACTAAGACATGTTAACTGGTGAGAGCCAAGATACAAGTCGACATCCACTAGCCCAGCCTACTCTCATTGGGCCATGCACTGCCTCTTATGCAGCCAAGCCAAAGACACCTTGGAACTAGAGCTGGAATGCAGATGCATAGGTGTTTAAAATTAAAAGGGATTAGTTTAGAGATTATCTAGTTCAGATCTTATTCTTTATTGATAAAGAAATCAGACCTGAAGACATGTCCAAAGTCACATAGCTACTGCTCATGAGAGGAATGACTGAGACCCCAAGTGCTTCTGGGATTCCCAGAAGGAAAAGCATCCTGTCTTAGTCAGTGTGAGGTGCCGTAACAAAACTAACAACAACAACAACGAAATACCAGAGACTGAGTGGTTTAACAACATAAATGTAATTCTCACGGTTTTGGAGGTTGGGAGTCTAAAATCAAGGTTCTAATCAAGGTTCTAAATCATGGTCAGGTTCTGGTTAGGGCCCTTTTCCTGGTTTGCAGAAAAGCCACCTTCTCACTGTGCCCACATGGTAGAGAGGCACTCTCATCCCTACTTACCTCCCAAAGGCCCCGCCTACAAATGTCATCATATTAGGGATTAGGGCTTCAACATATGAATTTTGCAGGGACACAAACATTCTGTCTTTAGAAGATTTCTAATGTGTTATCATTTCTGATAACAGGTAGAATACATGGAGGGGGGATTTAAAATCTTATAGTTATAAAATTCCCACTAGGGTTTGGGATTTACATACTGTTTTCGTTTCTCTAAGAGACATTCCAGCTTAATTGTGGGAGCCTGTCGTTTAAAATTCTAGAGACTAATGATGAAGAATACAAATGGTTGTGAGCTCTTTCACAGTTGACTCTGAGCTACAGGTTGACTGGTGATATGGAAGATGAAATGGCTTACCTGCCTCGATTTTCTCAGGCAATACTATATGTGAAAGCTGTCACTGATGTTTACCACTTGGGAAGCACCAAGCCACTACCTACTGCTTACAAAGGGAATGGAAAGCCATAGCAACATCACCTCCCCTTTGAGAGAGATGAACATGGCAAAGCTGGTCAAGGCAGCCTAAGGTTCATAAACCTCACTGGGAGCTTGGCCCTGCGTCACCTGCCATAGGAGACTTCGAGGAGCATCCCCCCACCCTCACCCCCTTTTAAATTATGAAGCATTTCAAACACATAGCAAAGTAAGCAGAATATTAGGATGAACATCCACCCCAGCTGGTTTGGATCAGTGGATGGAGCATTTGCCCTGTGGATTTAAGGGTCCCAGGTTCGATTCCTGTCAAGGGCATGTGGTGTCTCTCACATCGATGTGTCACATGGATGTTTCTCTATCTCTGCCTCTTCCTTGTCCTTCCACTCTCTCTAAAACTCAATGGAAATATATCGCTGGGTAAGGATTAACAAAAACAGATTATTAAAAATTGTTTAAATGAAAGAAAACACATACAAACCTAGAAAATGAAACATTCTATAGTATATCTAATCTTGTTTCTTCAATAAGTCAAGTCATAAAAAGGGAAGAGGACTATGCAAGAGGAAAGGAACCTTAACAGATGTACATCTGAGTATACAGTGTTGTGGGGTCAAACCCTGGGTTCAAAATAAGACCACCAGAGGCTGATGATTAATTTAAAAAAGCAGACAAAGATTTATTGAAATTACTGGCCAGGGCAGCTGCAAGAGCACACACGCAGGCAGCTCCATACGACTGCAATTGCTATAGATGTAGCTAGCCCTTTTAAAGGCTCAAACCACAGGAATTTTCTTTTGTTTTAATTTTAAAGGCTAAATTCTAAAGACTGGGGACAGCCCACAGGGTTGGTTCCCAGTCACATCCTCTTGGACATTGGAATGTGGTCCTATAGCCAAACACAAAGCAAAAGCAGAGGATAGCCCATACACAAAACAAAAGCAGAGCTCAGCAGTTAGTCTCTAAAGGTTATCTACAGTTTCTATCCCTGAAGCTACTGAGTCAGTGGGTATCAATTTCCTGGTTCTGGTCTCAGGCACGGGATAATTGCCTTAACCTCCAGGTCTCCATCTGGAAGCTGAGGTAAGTACCCTGTGTTTTAATCAGACTTAGCAGAGTTAGAATTCAAACAGCAGGCTTTATCAAAATATGATTTCTACCATATTTCAGTAAATCTTGGGCAAGAGGAGATGGTAGTCTGAGTAGGTTGGCTTATAGTCTTCCTGAGTGTCATAACACTTTTTGAGTAAAAACTGACTAACAGAATGGCTGATGTCAGTGGCCCTTACCATTGTCAAGGAAAGAATTTTATTCTGTACACAATATAGAGACCTATACAAGTTGCACATTGGTCTTTGCAGTTTATTTTCTGCTCCCTGTTAGCAAATGCTGTCTACAGCATCTTCTGGGCTTGATCTATCAAGACTTTTTTCTAATTGACCTTAGATCAAAAAGACTAAAGCAATGTTTACCAAAGTATCTTCAGGCCACTAACATGAGAGCCATGCAGGGTGCTTGAAAATGTTAAAACAAAAATTCTAGAAACTCCATTCAGACCTTCCGAATCAGCATCTCCAGAAGTAGGTTCCTGAAACCTGCATTAAAAAAAAAAAAAAAAGAACTATATTTTATTGATTTTTTTACAGGTAGGAAGGGAGAGGGATAGTTTGAAACATCGATGAGAGAAACATTGATCAGCTGCCTCCTGCACACCTCTTACTGGGGATGTGCTCAAACCAAGGTACATGCCTTTGACCGGAATCGAACCTGGGACCTTTCAGTCCACAGGCCGACGCTCTATCCACCGAGCCAAGCTGGTTAGGGCTGAAACCTGCATTTTAACAAGTACCCCATGTGGTATTCTGTTACACATCACAGTTTGGCTGTTGGCCTTGGGTGGTTGATTCAGAGTTGAGGCTGTGAGGTTGGGGTAGTACCTAGCAGCTTGCAAAACTGGATCCCCATCTACTTCTTCTCCCTCTTGTAGTTGAGGTTGGGGTAGTACCTAGCAGCTTGCAAAACTGGATCCCCATCTACTTCTTCTCCCTCTTGCAGTGCACCGGGCAGCCCTGGCCTGTGGCAGCGAGTTCTTTGGGGCCATGCTCCTGAGTGGGATGAGGGAATCCCAGGGCGCACAGGTGTCTCTGCGCACCATCTCTGCCCAGGACCTGCGACTCCTCGTCTCCTTTGCCTACTCCGGGGTTGTGCGCGCCAGATGGCCGGGACTGCTGAGGGCGGCCCAGGCGGCCCTGCAGTACCAGAGCTCTTCCTGCCTCGCTCTGTGCGAGGCGGCCTTGGCGCGGGGCCTCAGCCCGGCCCGCTGCCTGGCCCTCTTCTCCATGGCCGAAGTCCCTGGACTGGAGAGGCTCTGGAGCAAAGCCCGAAGTTACCTCCTCACCCACCTGCCCGCTGTGACCTTGTGCCCTACTTTCCCCTCTCTGCCGGCCGCCTGCCTGGCCCAGCTCCTGGAAAACGACGAGCTGCACTTGCAGGAGGAGTTCGAGGCCTTCGCGGCCGCGCGAGGCTGGCTCGCCGCCAACCCCGAGACCCGGGAGTCGGAGGCCGAGGCCCTGCTGCGATGTGTCCGCTTCGGCCGCATGTCCACCAGGGAGCTCCGGAGGGCCCGGGCGGCCGGGCTGCCTCCGCCGCTGCCCCCGGACCTGCTGCTTCGGCTGATCGTGGAGTCCGAGGTCCCGGGGCGGGAGAGGCGCAGGGAGCCTGACCAGGCCTTGGTGGTGATCGGCGGGGACGGGCTCAGGTCGGACATGGCCATCAAGGAGCCGACCCGCGGCGTGTGGTGGGCCCGGGCCTTCCGCTGCGGCACGGGGCTGGTGCGCACGGTGGAGTGGGGCCGGCTGCCCGCGCTGCCCGCCCCGGGGCGCTTCCGGCACGCGGCCGTGAGCCTGGCGGGAAGCGAGATCTACGTGTGCGGGGGCCAGGATTACTACAGCCACTCCAACACCTTGGCTTCTACTCTCAGGTATACACCCCCCTCCCCTGTCCCCCCCAAACCCCCCCCCCCCAAGACCCCAAGGCGGGCAGTTGAGGGAAATTGCTGGCCCAGCCAACCACAGACCCCCAGACCCACTCTCTCTCTCTCTCTCTTGTCACACCGTGTCCAGGTGGGACCCCAGTCAAGAGGACTGGAAGGAGATGGCACCTTTGTGCCAGGCTCGGAGTTTTTTCCCTCTGGTGGTACTGGATGGACTACTGTATGCCCTGGGCGGACGAGCCAATGGTGTTGCCCTGAACTCTGTGGAGACCTATGACCCGGAGCTCAACGTCTGGAGGTGAGCAGGGAAAGGGGGAGGTGGGGGGTGGGGGTAGTGGGGGGCCGAGTTTCTAGGCATCAGGGAGAGACTAGAAGCCTTGGAGGAGGAGGAGTCAAGGATGATGGCTGCCTGACCATGTGCTCTGTTCTCCCTTAGGCCCGCACCTGCACTGCCAGCACCACGCTTTGCCCATGCAGCGGCTGTTTTGGAGGGCCGACTGTACCTAAGCGGGGGCTGCAATGGGACTAGCCAATTCCTGACCTCCTTACTGCACTATGACCCTAAACTCCAGAAACCAGGGACACTTCTGAGGCCCATGGGGGTCGCTCGAGCCGGCCATGTCATGGCTGCTCTGGGCGGGCGGTTGTACGTAGCAGGCGGGTTAGGTGAGACCGGGGACCTGCTGAGCTTTGAAGCCTACGATCCAAAGGCGGATAGCTGGACTCACCTGGTGCCTCTGCCCTCCCCCCACGTGGGAGCTGCGGGGGCTGTGCTGCAGGGGGAGTTCCTGGTGCTGGGGGGCTACAGCCACCTTACCTACGCCCTCTCCCACCTCATCCACGCGTACTGCCCTGGCCTGGGCCGATGGCTCTGCCTGGGAACTCTGCCGAGGCCTCGGGCGGAGATGCCTGCCTGCATCCTCACTCGGCCCACGGTGCAGCGCGTAGGTTTGGGTCCCACAGGGCACCAAGCCAAACCTGCCGGCTGAGCAGGGAGCAGCAGCCGTGGATGGGGGAGGAAGGGGTAAGATATAGCATGAGAGAAGGACAGAGACGAAGGCGGGGCAAAGAGAAGTCTTTTTTTTTCGGGGTAGTGTTTTATTCTAACAGTGCTTTACAACTCATAAACTGCTTTTGAATATATGATCTTGGTAGAAGAAAGGGTGGCTCTAGTTGGTTGGGCACCATTCCATGCACCAGGAGGTTGTTGGTTTGATTCCCTGATCAGGGACATATGTCTGGGGGTTGGGCTCCAGAATTGCCAGGGAAAAGGGCCTTGAGGAAGGGGAGCAGCCAAATACCTCAGTAAGAAGAGGAGACCCAGGAGCAGCTGTTTGGGGATCCTGGTACTGTTTCTAGCAGGAAAAGTACGTCTAGCTGGAAGATGGTCGAGAAGCTCCAGTAGCCATGGTATAGGGGCTATGAGACGACAGCTGGGAAAACGATGATTCTGACCCAGGGAACAAGGAGAAAATCATTTAAAGGCCATCCATCCATGAACGAGTTTGAGGAGTTAGGAGCATGGGGCAGGGAGGACTGTAATTGTTGAGCCCTTCCCTTTTCCAGTTTTTGCTCCTCTCTACTCTCCAATCCCTGGGTCACCTGAACCCTTTGATGATATTGTTTCTTAGGTGACTTGTAGGCCCAATCTAGCGTTTCCTCAGTCTTCCCCTAAGAGCCTCTTGGTATTTAATCTGAGGCAGACGTTCCCATCTGGACCTGGCACAGAACAGGGGTGAGATTCCAGGGCGCTGAGGTGGGAGTTTGCAGGTGGGGAAGATGAGAAGGAAAGAGGCAAAGTGGGGAGGCACCACAGTGGAAAAGGGTTTGAGGGGATGGGGCAGAAGAAGTCAGAAGCTTAACTGGCTTCTTTCCTCCCCTTTGGAGTCAATTGAGGGATTCGGAGCAAAAGGACAGTGTGGAATGAGGTTATGGGAGGAAGTGGTAAGGAGAAGCATGAGAGACAAAGACGACATGGAAAATTAGTTTTCCTCTTCTGTGCCTATCCTCCAGACTTTTTTTTTTGAATCAGTTTCCCGTTTTCTTGGCCAGGGAACATTGAGTCAGATGCTTTCTCTCTCACTTTCTCCACCCTGCTCTTCCTTCCTTTTCCTTCTCCTTCTTCCTCTCTCTCCTCCTTTCTCCCTCACAGTTATTTGTTCCTTATTATATGTCAGGAACGATATGGGACACTAAGGACACAGAGGTCAGGGAGCTCCTGACCAGCAGGCAGACTTGTAAACAAATACTAGTTTTTCAGTGGATTTAGAAGTATGGACATTTCCCTAACACCTCTCATACACACTTAGCCTGTGAGAGCCCAGAGGATGGAAGAGTGAACTCTGCCCAGGGAAGGCTTCTGTTACAGAAGGCAGCATCATCAGATGGGTGTAGTTTGAACTGGGTCTGGAAGGCTGCCTGGTTCACCATTCGGAAAAGGAGGAAGGCATTCCTGACAGAGAAAGGAAGCAAGTGAGGAATGTAGTGTTCTGTGTCTCCTTAGCAAAGGGGAAGCTAGAATTCCAGTGGTTCTTCAGAGAATTCTGCTGCTGTGGCCAACCATCTTTCTTCTCGGGAGCCTTGCTGAAGACAATGGCTTTCACTTAATGATTGTATATTCCCTCCCTCCACAACCCCCCCTAAGTCTTTTCTGTATGATATTTCCATTTCTCACCCCTGAGCAGCTTAGGACAAAGGGCAGGTTCTTTGCATAGATCAATCTTCTGCTGCCATTGATCATGGAGAATCTCATACTCGTAAGGGTGAGAAGGAGGAGCCTCATTGTATCTCTCTTCATCCTGGCCTGAGTGGTACTTGAAATGTTTATTGTTTTAGATATTATTATTTTATTGGGGTTATTTTCTATAACTGTTTAGGAGCATTGTTGAAAATGAGGAGGGGTAAAATAGGATTTTTAATAGAAAAGAGAAGAAAGATCAAAGAACACAGGGAAAGAAGGAAATTGGAAGCATTGAGAAACTGTAAGAATTGAGTCTTGCCCTGGCTGGTGTGGCTCAGTTGGGTGGACATCATTCCATGCACCAGGAGGTTGTTGGTTCGATTCCCTGGTCAAGGACACATGTCTGGGTGTTGGGCTTGATTCCTGGTAGGCGGCATGCAGGAGGCAGCTGATAGATATTGCTCTTGCATTGATGTTTCTATTTCTCTCCCTCCCCCTTCCTCTCTAAAAACCGATAAACTATTTTTTAAACAAAAAAAAAGAATTGAGTCTCTAGGGTGAACTATGAACATATGTTTATGATTTGTATGCAAAGATAGGCTTAAATAAAGATTTTCCTATGATTGAATCATTCTTGTCTGAGTTTTATTTATTATAAAAAGCATTTAAAATTTCCTATAATTTGACTTGTCTCCAACACACTACTGAAACCATCCTCCATCATTGTTATTATGACCCACTTCTCACCAATCAAATCAGGTAAGGCCATTCTCATCTTACTCATGTTTCTGCAGAAATTGACTGGCTTGAAAACTGGCTCTTATTCTAAACATTTCTCCTCCCCTGGCTCCAGCTATAGCACCCTCTCCTGAGCCTTTTTCCTTCGATCCAAAAAGGTAACAGAAAGCCAAATCATAGTGTCCAGGAGGACATGGCTCCATCCCAAGTGAAGCTGACAGACAAGAATCCAGAAGTATACAGATGGGAGCAGTTAGTTGTAGAGGTCTCTGTCTTTCCTTATTTAGTTTTAAAATTGAGAGTGGAGTGAGAAGAGAAGAGGAAGTCTCTGATTTAAAAAAAGGATCCTGGTTAATGATCCACTCTTGAGTGAGAGGGACCTGATCTAGGCCATTTAACAGATGGGTCTCTCGCCAAGTGAACTGAGATTCAGGATAGTAATTTGGACCCAGAAGGGAAGTACAGTAAGAATCAGGAATTGGAACAGAAACCATTCACGGACTGGGCAATCATGGCAATCCAGGCATTAGGCTACAGTTTGGTGAGTGTTTAGAGCCTCCAGGACCCCCAGTCCACAGCTTGGAACTCCTCAGGCTCTCACAAGAGGCACTAAGATAGTATCTGATTGTAATACATATTTTAATCCCTCCTCTATAGACCAATTTCACTTTCTCTTTATGAATTTGCCAAAAGCTAAAGTAACAATGCCAGCCCCTTCATCTTCATCACCTAAATGATTTCACAGGTCCAGCAGGTCTCACAGCAGCCTCCAGAGTGTGCATAAGAAAGGTATCTCAGCCCAACCTGTGTGGCTCAGTGGTTGAGCACTGAGCTAGGAACCAAGAGGCCACCGGTTCAATTCCCAGTCAGGGCACATGTGTAGGTTGTGGCCTGATCCTCTGTGTGGGGTGTGTGGGAGGCAGCCAATTGATGATGCTTTGTTTCTCTCATTGATGTTTCTATCTCTCTATCTCTCTCCCTCCCTTTCTCTGTAAAAAAATTCAATAAACATACATTTTTTGAAAAGAAAAGAAAAGAAAAGAAAGGTGGCTTAGCCCTAACTGGTTTGGCTTAGTGGATAAAGCATTGACCTGTAGACCAAAGGGTCCCAGGTTCAATTCCAGTCAAGGGCACACACATTGGTTGTAGGCTCCTTTCCAGCCTGGGTCCTGGTCAAGGCATGTGTAGGAGGGAGTGCAATTAATTACATAGATATGAGCTTCCAGATATATTTGCTATATAAGTTGGCATCTATCTCAGCTAACCACCTCCCAAAGTGAGCATTTCCCTACCTGGAACTATTGCAGAGTACCAAAGTGTTAGGAATTAGGTGATTAAAAAGGCTTAAGGAGAGACTGCTGGTGTGGTTCAGTGGTTGAGTGTTGACCTATGAACCAGGAGGTCATGGTTCAATACCCAGTTAGGGCACATGTTTTGGTTGTGGGTTCAATCTCCAGTGGGCGGCATGCAGGAGGAAGCTGATTAATGATTCTATTTTGTTATTGATATTTCTATTTATCTCTCCTTCTCCTCTCTCTGAAATCAATAAAAATATATATTAAAAAATATATAAAAGGTTAAAGTAGAGAAGGATGACAACAATGTAATCTGGTATAACCTAGCACCAAATGTTGCTATACTAATGCTGCATAGCAAACTGTCCCAAAATGTAGTGACTTCAAATAACAATAATTCTGTATAATAAAAGCCTAATATGCTAAGTGTCTGACTGTTTTGTTTGACCATTTGATCAGTCGCTATAGGAAGGGAAGATGCTCACCACCAGGGGGCAGATGCTCCGACCAGTAGGTTAGCTTGTGCAGGTACCTGCCGGCAACGAACAGTACCTGAATGAGGGGGTGAGGATAAGAAAAAGACAGACAAGAACAGGTGGGGTCGGGAGGACTGAGACCGAGGTCTACGGTTCCAAGTTTATTTCTCAAAGCCTTCTTATGCTTCAGGCAAGCACAATGAGTTTCGAAATCTACCCGGTTCCTAATCTTTTCACCCCGCCAACTTTCTTACACAAACACGCTATCTTCCTCTGACTTCTAGCTCCTTCTGCGTCAACAGGCTCCTGACTAATCTTTGACCTTCTGAATAAGCAAAGCTATCTGCAGTTAAATACATATTAGCATTCCTTAAAAGCAGCAGTAATTTCTCACTTAGATGAATACGAAGGGCACATGGAGAGGTGTGTCCTACACTTATGCCTGCATTCAGGCACGTAGGACCCCTGCATTCAGGGCAGCTCCCCACAAGCTTGCTGATGGGGTCCAGCTAACTGGGAATGGGTGAGATGGGCCAGACATACCCTGGAGCCAACATGACATGGTCCCTCCCAGGCCTCTAAAATATTTCTTCTAATTAATTTCCTTTTAATGGGCATGAACCTATGCACCAGGCCTCTAGTTTTGCTATATTTCTCATGATCTTATGTGTCATTGGTTTCACTTATATTTAGGCAGGGTTCAGCTAAATGATTCTTTTGTTCCATGTTCACTGATGGAAATTACTTGGTTGTACTGAAGTGGTAGATGGCCTGGTCTGGAGGGCCCAAGACAGCTTTGTCCTCATGTCTGGAGCCCTGATGGGGGAAGCTGAGCTCAGCTGAGATTGTTAACTGAAGCACCTATAAGTGACCTCTTCAGCAAGACAATCGAAGCGTAGTTGGACCTACTTGGCAGTTCAGGGCTCCCAGAGGGGATATTCCAGAATCCTGGGTGGAAGGTCCAAGGGGTGCCAGAATGTCACTTCTGTTACAAATATTGGTTAAGCAAGTCACTAGGTCAGTCCAGATTCAAGAAATGAGCAATCAGACTCCACTTTCCAATGGGAACAGAAGCAAAGAACTTGTGGCCTGCTTTAATCTACCATATCTGGTAAGGAAGACTAGTCGGGGAAGGATGGCTCACAGGGGAACATAGCCCTTGAAGGAAGGTGAAGAGAGTGTGAGTAAATGTCAACAGGCCAGAGACCAAATTCAGGTTTGTTTTGAGTCAGAGTGGAGAAGGCCTTACTATTTGAAGTTCATGTAACCAGCTAACTGGCTTCTGACGTTTTTCAGTTGGCCCCAAAGGGCTTCTCTGGGATGTCAAGTACTACGGAGTAAGTGCTTGTCCATCACAGCCTGTGCAATGCTTTTCTGGCAGTGATTAGAGTGAACAGAAACACAAGCTGTGAATCTAAAGGTAATTATTCACGAAGGGGAAAAACTGTAATGGAACCAACTGGCCTTTATTATCTCCAGGCTCTCACTCTCCTCTCCACTTCTTATCAGAAGCCTCCCTTCCCAGTTCAAAGTCTACCCCTCCCGGAAATTACTGAAGGCCCCTCCTTCACATAACCCTGTAGTTTCTTCCTTAGTGGAATATAGTACTTCCCAATACCCACATCATGAAAAAAATTTTTTTTATGTATTAACTTGCAAGAGAGGGAGGGAGAGAGAGAGAGAGAGAGAGAGAGAGAGAGAGAGAGAGAGAGAGAGAGAGATCAATTTATTGTTTCATTTATTCACTGAGCCAAACCGGTTAGAGCCTAGGAAAATTATATTATTTACAAACTAAAGTTCAGTAAAATAAAGGGTTCATAAATATATGTTATAAAAAGAAGTGTTGAGACTGATGGGGTAGGTAGTAAGGGAGGCATCTAAGGAAGGAAGGCAGAATCTGGCTCAATAAATTGGGAAAGTAGGATGGCCTACTTCTGAGCTGAAATGGGAATGAAGGGTATGTTTCTAAGCAAAGTGGTATTTCCCAGATGACAGATCATCTGTTTTACGGGAGATGAGTATATTTCTCCTGCTGCTATTTGTTTGGCCCTGCTCTTTAGAATATAGCTCTAGCATTACATCCTACAGATCCTTGGTCTTTTTCCTGATCCTGTCCCACCTTCTGGGGAATGTCATGGTCGCTGAAGGAGGAATGCATGAGGCCAAAAAAAGGGTGAAGAATTATGAATTTACTAGAGGCCCAGTGCATGAAATTAATGCACTAGTGGGGGGTCCCCTCAGCCCACCCTGCCCCCTCTCACAGTCTGGGAGCTCTCAGGAGATATCCTACTGATGGCTTAGGCTCTCTCCCTGCTGGAGGCAATCTGGCTGATCATGGGAAGGCACTGTCCCCATCACCCTGCTGCTGCTGCTGCTACTGCTGGCTGCTACAGCCGCCAAGGTTTTTTCATCAACATGGACTCCAGTCCCTTGGCCACGAAAAAATGACAACTTTCTTTAGGCATTTTCAAGATGTCTCTTTCATAGGATATGACCTCCCTCCCTCCCTCCCTCCCTCCCTTCTTCCTTCCTTTCTTTCTTTCTTTCTTTCTTTCTTTCTTTCTTTCTTTCTTTCTTCTTTCGTTTTTTATCCTCACCTGAGGATATTTTTCCATTGATTTTTAGAGAGTGTGGAAGAGAGAGGGAAAGACAGAGAGAAACATCAATGTGAGAGGGACACTGTGATTGGTTGCCTCCTGCATGAGGTCTGACCTGGGCCCCAGCCAGGGGCTGGGGGGAGCTTGCAACCTAGGTACATGCCCTTGACCAGAATCAAATCCTGACCCTGTGGTGGGCAGGCTGAGGCTCTACCTGCTAAGCCAAACTACCTAGGGCAGGATATGACATTTCTTAGCCCCTCTAGTAGTGGACCTTCATTTCTTCCTCCAGGAGTGAGGTGGAAAAATCCTAGATCACCTTCTTGGATCCTTACTAGCAAGTTGCCAAGAACACTGCAAGTAGCATATGGGAAGCTTAGCCAATGAGTGTCAGAAAAGGTGTTTTCTCTGTAGCTCAGAGGTCCCTCTTCCTCTTCCTTTCCCTCTCCCTCCAGTCCACTCTCTCTAAAAAGCAGTGGGGGGAAAAATCCTCTGATGAGTATTAAAAAACAAAATAAAATAAAACACAGGATAACAGGCATCATCTTTGGAGGCCTAAAAGAGAGAACTCTTGCCTCTGTGAAGATCCCTACATGAATTTAATTAACAATATTTGGAAAATTAACCTAAGCCACACCAATGATTCAAGTTTGTGCTTTTCTGTGTTCCAGGGAAGGATCAAATGATCTTATGTTTTATTGTGTCAAAACAACATTTTGCATGCGTTAAGTACATAATTCTTATTAAAATACATAATAGCAAAAGCAAAAGTTCTGTTTAACTCAGTGAAGGGATTGGCAGGATGATAATGCTGTTCAAAGGAGATTGCCAAAGATGAAAGCCTGAAGTAAAACTGCTAAATTAGATACAGTCTGGCTAATGTCCTAGAGGACAATAAAACCATCACTTTTTGAATTAGTTTGTATCCTAGACAGAAATTCCTAAAAATTATTTTCATCTTTTCACTTAGTTGATCATTATATGTAACTTTCCAGGGCTGTAAAATGTCAAAATATATGGAACTTATTTAATTGCAAATAGCGTGTCAGAGTTATCTGTTTCATAGAAAAGGAAATGATCATTCTGTGGGCCTCTAATGCCCCAATTATACTGAAAGGACTTGCTGTCAAAGCTTTACTCCGGGCCTGCGATTGGCCTCGGAGGCCTCTCCTCTCCCAGCCTGCGCTCGGCCACAGAGGCTGTGGGTGGGCCGGCCCCGTCTCTGTCTCCATCTCCGCTCAGGGCCTCACCTGAGCGCACAACCTCCCCTCCTAACTGGTAGTGACCTGTTACAGTGTCCTAGCCTAATTTGCATATTCTCTCTCTCTCTCTCTCTCTCTCTCTCTCTCTCTCTCTCTGCCCAGTGCACAAAATTTGTGCACTCAGGAGGAGGATCCCTCAGCCTGGCCTGCACCCTCTCACAGTCTGGGAGTCCTCTCCTGTGGGGAGCGGGCCCAAGCAGTCTGTCAGACGTCCTTAGCACTGCCACGGAGGTGGGAGAGGCTCCTGCCGCCACCACTGCATTCGCCAGCTGTGAGCCCAGCTTCTGTCTGAGCAGTGCTCCCCCTGTGGGAGTGCACTGACCACCAGAGGGCAGCACCTGCATTGAACATCTGCCTCCGGGTAGTCAGTGCATGTCACAGCAACCAAAACCAGCCCTCCAACATCCCCCGAGGGTTCTCAGATTGCGAAAGGGTGCAGGCCAGGCCAAGGGACCCCACTGGTGTACGATCAGGGCCAAAGAGAGGGACATGGGAGGTTGGCCAGCCAGGGGGACCACAGGAGTGCTCCAGGGAGGGACCATGAAAGGGCTCCAGGGCATGTCAGGCCCTTCTCACTCAGCCAGACCCCAGCAGCAAGCTAACCTATGGGTTGAAGCATCTGCCCCCTTGGTGGTCAGTGCTCATCATAGCAAGCAGTTCAGTGGTTTGCTTCTTTAGCATTTCATTAGCATACTATGCTTTGATTGGTTGAACTGCCAACTGGATGACTAGATACTTAGTATATTAGGCTTTTATTATATAGGATTAGGTCATCTGGGTACCCAGATGGACTGAACCCCCAAATGGTGCCAGAACCTAAAGACAGGGAGTCAGAGGTTTTAAAGGACTCTAGGTGGGCTCTTTCTAGGTGGAGAATTCTCTGTGCAGGTCTGCATCCTGGGAAACTCTGGAGGAGAAAGATAATGGTCTTAGTAGAGGAATGTGGCCTACGCAAGTGGAATGTCAATGGTGAAGTGCCCTAATGGTCAGTTCCTAGGGGAGGGAGTATAAATTCAATTGACGGCTCCAGAAAGATTCTTTGTAATCTACAGTTTCCTCCAGATGGTCTGCTCTCAGTTCACCCTGCCCCAATTAGCCCATATTCCGTCTCCTTTTATTTCTATTTCCACAAAGTAACTTGTGGGTTAATTAACAATATTTGGAAAATTAGCCTAAGCCACACCAACGATTCAAGTTTGTGCTTTCGAGTCCAGCTGTCTTTGACACCAGGAAAAAAAAGTGTCCAGATAGAAAACAAACATGCCAAAAATCTTTTTCAAGAAACAGTGTTGGAAGGTATGCCACCAGATAGGAGCGGAAATTTAGTACAAGAGGGGCTACCTTGGTGGACGGGGAGCCTGACGGGCAGGAGAAAGGAGGACAGGAAAGGAGGGAAAGGGAGGGGACCAAACCCAGGCCCAGAAAAGGCTGCAGTGTCACCACCAGCCAGGCACCTGCTCTCCGGCGGCGGCGGCGACGCCCCGCTCTGGCTCTCAGCTCGGCGGCCGCCCAGCCCAGCGGCGTCTCTGCCAGGCGGTCCCGCCCCGCGCCGCCCGGCTCCTCCTCCGGCTCCAGGTCCTCCGACCCGGGAGCGAGAGCCGAGGGCTCCTCTTCCTGCTTCGGAGAACGGAGGTCGGCGTCCCAGGCTGCCGGCTTCTCCTGCCCGGAGAGACTCGGGGGTCGGTCGGAGCGCAGGTTAGAGCCGTCTGGCCCGGCGCCCTGAGCAGCGAGCTCGGCGCGGAGAGGGAGAGCCGTGCGAGGGGCCCCGCGCGCCCGGGCTCGGGTGGGGCGGGGCGGACGCGGGCGGGGGCGGGGGCCAGCTCCTCCGGCAGCTCCGGGAGGGTGTGTGTGTGCGTGTGTGTGTGTGTGTGTGTGTGTGTGTGTGTGTGTGTGTGCGGGGGCGGGTGCCAGCTCCTCCCGGCAGCTCCGGGAGGGTGTGTGTGTGTGTGTGTGTGTGTGTGTGTGTGTGTGCGCGCGTGTGCGCGCGCGCGCGCGCGTGTGTGTGTGTGTGTGTGTGTGTGTGTGTGTGCCAGGGACAGGGAGGGGCCCCGGAAAGCCGGTGGGGAGAGGGAGGGCCAGGGAGGGGCAGGGCGTAGAAGGGTCCTGAGAGGGAGGAAGAGACCTCGTGAGAACGAGTCTCCCGGCTGAGGGCTCCTTGGAAGGAGATGATAGTAACTGCCACCAACGAGGGGGTTTGAGCGCTGTTTGTATTGACAGAAACCCAGACGGAGCTTAAACAGGAAAGAATCTCATACAGCCAACTTCTGTGTAAACACAAGGTTTCCATGACACACTGAGTGCAGAATGGTGTCTAAAGTATGATCCTCTTTACGTAAAGCAAAGAAAAAAAAGGGGGGTGGGTGGGTGAAAGAAATATATATATATATATATATATATATGCATAGAAAATATCTGAAACCATTCATATAAAACAGCAGTGGTATCCCTGAGAATAGATCTAGAGGTGGGGGTGTGGGGCGGGGACTTTTCATTTGCAGTTTACAGCTGAATCTCCCTTCCCGAATTCCAGGGTGCAAAAAAATATTTAACTGTGTTTTTTCTGTTAACTTCATTTTTGTTTTGAGACATTATTAGAACAAACAAACAAACAACAACAAAAAAACACCCTTGAGTTATTTCTGAGATTCCCCCACTCATTTCCCTGGGGTTTATGTGGTACCAAGATATGAGGGAAGTGTACAGAGCACAGAGGCCATCATTTGTGATGTCGTTTGCCCACACTGACATCCAGTGAGCTATCATGTCCTTTCTGATTCTGGATTGTCTGTCCATTCAGGTTTTCTTGGAAGTATTCTACGCTCTTCTCCATAAGCTCTTGCATTTGAGGTTTAACTGATTCATTTAACAACATACTTTATTCCTAAAATACTTACCGTATTTGCCGGCGTATAAGACGATTTTTTGGCCCTGAAAAATATGCCTCCAAGTGGGGGGTAGTCTTATACGGCGAGTATATAACAAACTCTGTATTTTGAGTGGAAATGTTAGGGGGTCATCTTATACGCCCAGTCTCTTATACGCCGGCAAATACGGTATTTTTCAGGGCCAAAAAATCGTCTTATACGCTGGCAAATACGGTAAATGCAAATAGAAGATAACTACTTGTCCAAATAAGTAAATACATTCCAATAGTATAAGATCTAGCATTCTGTCAAGCAGAAGTTCGTAATTTGCAGTTAATGGAAATTCTAAGCGATCCATGGATGGACCCTGAAAATTGTGTGCAAAATAGTATATACTCATTTTTTTTTTCCTAAGAAAAACTCCATAGCTTTCACCAGATTGTCAAAAATCTCTGAATCCCACTGGTGAGGGCATTGTAGAAACAACAGTGAACAAGGCTACAAGGGTTGTTGTTCTCAGGAATTTATAATCTGGTGGGATGAAAGACAAACAGGCAATTACAAACCAGAGATATATTCTACGATAGAGGAGGTATGATGCTGTGAGAACACAGGGTCACCTAAATTAGACTGGCTGGCTCCTTGGAGGAACTATTAAAGCCTGCTGAGTGAGAGGAAAGTACAGTTAGGCCTGGTAAAGGATGGGGAAGGAGTGGTCTTCGTAGAAGGAAGAGTATTCCAGGTACCTGCCTTTCTGTAATCTGGAGTGATTACATAAAGTGGAAATTTAGAGTTAGATGGGAATAACAGTAAGAGATGAGGCTGAAACATGATCAGTGTTAGGGTCGCCAAAGGAGGAATGCACGAGGCCAAAAGAGGTGAAGAATCATGAATTCATTAGGTCATCTGTATACCAGATGGTCTGAGCCCCAAAATGGCACCAGCAGCCAATGGCGGGGAGTCAGAGGTTTTTAAAGGACTCTAGGTAGGCTTTTTCTGGGCGGAGAATTCTCTGTGCAGGTCTGGATTCTGGGAAACTCCAGAGCGGAGAGATAATGGTCTTAGCAAGTGGAATGCACTGTGAAGTGGCCTACAGGTCAGTTCCCAGGGGAGGGGGTGTTGATTCAATTATTTGACCAGACATAACAATCAGAAGCCAGGTTATATGGATGAAGCAGGGCATATAAAGGAAAACAAGAGAAAGGAACCCTCAGGGAGTTCTATTCTTGTAAGGAGAGAGAGTGAACAAGGAGGCAAATAAGCAAACAAGGTAAGATTTTACCACCTATAATAATAAAAGGGTAATATTCTAATTAGGCCTTCTGGGCATCATTATGGACATCCTTCTGGATGAAGTTGGAGCCAGAGTGAAGCCCTGGTACAGATGCCTGGCGGTGAGGGCTGGAGGGAGGCAGCCCGGGTCCTGGGTGCTGGCAGGGAAGCCGGTGCCAGCAGCCAGGGCAGGAAGGCCTACTCTTGCACGAGTTTTCATACATTGGGCCTCTAGTGATAAAATAAACAAGGCTATGTATTAAACAGAGGCTGGGGTATGTATCAGGGTGCTCCTTTTCTTGGAGGGGGTGCTCCTTTATTTAAACAGATCTATATATTGGGGTCCACATGGATTGCAGGGTTTTAACAAAGGTGGTGGCAGGCAGAAGGGAGAGAACTGGATAGGTTTGAGAGACACTGA
Organism: Vespertilio murinus; assembly: GCA_963924515.1. Classification (NCBI taxonomy): domain Eukaryota; kingdom Metazoa; phylum Chordata; class Mammalia; order Chiroptera; family Vespertilionidae; genus Vespertilio; species Vespertilio murinus. The sequence goes on from OZ004704.1 coordinate 147,749,890, forward strand.
TAGAGTAGAATCAATAGGATTCAGTAGTTTATTAGATGAAAATAACAATATATTTTATTTATTGAACATTTACAAAGTGTTTCTGTAAGTGCTTATTTTTTTCTCCTACTTATTCCTCTAACAACTCTGTGGAGGAAGACATTTATCTCAATTTTGCAGAGGCACAGGATTTTGTTGAGGCACAGAAAGTACAAAGAAGCCCAAGGTCCCAAGTAGATTTAAGGTCCCATAAGGATTTAAACTCAGTCTGTTCCACTCCAAACCTCTGTAAGCAGAGGTGGCAAAGAAGGGGGGGGGGGTAGATTTGGAGAAGAGGCGGGATTGTGAGAAAGACAGTACATTTGGGATCTATGGAGCTTTGCATACCTTTGAGTTACCCAAGTGGAGATGTCCAACAGGCAAGTGGGTAAATGAGTATGAAGCTCAGATGAGACCTAGGTCAAGGAATAAATTTGTGAGTTGCCAGCATAGAAATGTAATTTGGAGCCACAGAATAGGTGAGACTATGTTGGGAAAGTATACAGAATGATTGGAACTCTAAGGAGCATTAATATTCAAGGAATAGCAGAGAAGAAACCCCCAGGAAGTTCTGGTCGGAGTTGTAAGGAAAACCAGGAGAGCAACATCATGGAAACCAAAAGAAAAGCGTTTCAAGGAGAGTGATGAACAGTCTCATATTGTACTTGAGAGTTGAAGGAAAATAAGTTCTCAGATGTGCCTGTTCTTGTATAACAAAAATTCCACTAGTTATTTAAGAAGACAGCCTTGCAGGAATAGTGGGACAGAATCCCATTTATTTGGTTGAAGAGTGAGTAGGAGGCAAAGAAGTTCAAGTGGTGCATGTAGACAGCTTAATCAAAATGTTTGTTTCTGGAGCTAAGAATCCAGAGTCCAAGTTACAAGTGTGGCCCCTGTACTAAGCTGGGATCACACCTATAGCCCTTGGGCGTTCCTTTACCCCTTCATAAGAAGGCATGTCTGTTTTTGTTGGGTTTTTTTGTTATTTTTTTTAAACCAACAACTTCCTGCTCTTAAGCTTCTGCCTTACATTTTCCTACTCTTCTCCCTTAGAATATTCCCTCTATTCTCTCTGTAGAATACTCCTTGAATACATCCTATATAATAAAGAGGTAATATGCAAATTGACCATCACTCCAACACACAAATATGGTTACCCTATGTGGTCAAAGATGGCCAGCAGGGGAGGGCAGTTGGGAGGGATGAGGCCTGAAGGGAGGGCAGTTGGGGGCAATCAGGCTTGCAGGGGAGGGCAGTTAGGGGTGACTGGGCTAGCAGAGGAGGACAGTTGGGGGCAACCAGGCTGGCAGGAGAAGGCAGTTGGGGGTGACCAGGCTGGCATGAGAGGGCAATTGGGGGTAACCAGGCTGGCAGGGAGGGAAGTTTGAGAAGATCAGGTCAACAGGGGAGAGCAGTTAGGGGCTACCATGCTGGCAGCAGAGGGCAGTTAGATGTGACTGGGCCAGCAAGGGAGGGCAGTTAGGGGCAGCCAGGCCTGCAGGGGAGGGCACTTGGGAGGGACAAGGCCTACAGGGGAGGGCAGTTGGGGTGAACTAGGCCTGCAGGGGAGGGCATTTGGGGGGACCAGGCCTGCAGGGGTGGACAGTTGGGACAATTGGACTGGCAGGGAAGGGCAGTTAGGGGCAACTAGGCTGGCAAGGGAGGGCAGTTAGGGGTGACTGGGCCAGCAGGGGTGGGCAGTTAGGGTCAATCGGACCGTCAGGGGAGCTGTTAGGCATCGATCAGGTTGGCACGGGAATGGTTAGGGGGTGATCAGGCTGGCAGGCAGGCGAGCGGTTCAGAGCCAGCAGTCCTGGATTATGAGAAGAGGGATCCCATAGGGATCAGGCCTAAACCAGCAGTTGGATATCTCCCGAGGGGTCCCAGATTGGAGAGGGTGTAGGGGGGGGGCTGAGGGACACCCCTCTTCCCCATGTACCAATTTCATGTACTGAGCCTCTAGTCCTTATAATAAACCCAGTCCTGGAAAAAGAAGTATTGGTTGTTCTCTGCCTTTAGTCACAGGCATTACCAGGAGTGCTATAGGAAAGAAACACTCCCAGTGCAGCCAAGTGCTCATCACATCTTTCTCTCCATTTAGGATATACTGGTTGGGCTCCAGCCATGGAGAAGCTTTATGGGCACATGTCTGCCCACCCAGACATCCTCTCCTTGGAGAACCGATGCCTAGCCATGCTCCCTGACTTGCAGCCCCTGGAGAAGTCATGTGGGCATATGTCCACCCGTCTAGACATCCTCTCCTTGGAGAACCGGTGCCTGGCCACACTTCCTGATGTGAGGATCCTGGAGAAACCACACGGACATGTGTCTTCCCACCCAGACATCCTCTCCTTGGAAAATCGGTGCCTGGCCACACTTCCTGATGTGAAGATCATGGAGAAACCACACGGACATGTGTCTTCCCACCCAGACGTTCTCTCTTTGGAGAACCGGTGCCTGGCTACACACTCTATTCTAAAGAGCACTATGTCTGCCAGCTCCTTTCCCCATTGTGGCCACACATCTCAGCTGGTGCAAGCTGATCTGTGCAGCCTGGACAAGAGTAACCACCTGCTCTCTGAGCCTCCAACCTGGAAGACTCAGTGTTTCTCTGAGGGACCAGGCCCTCCAACCTGCCCCAGAGCCCTGAAGTCCATCTCTGCCACACGGGGAGCTCAGGAAACAGCTTTGGTAATAGCTCTCGGTGCTCATCTTGACGGCAGCCATGTCTGTTGGATACGCCAGCCCCTAGCTTTCGTGCCACAGCGTCTCTCTTTGAAGCCTCTTCCTGAGGTGCCCTTTACACCAGGGCTGGCTTCATCAGCATCATTACTCTCATTACACATCTAGTTTAGACATTCTGGATAGTAGAGCAAAAATAGACCCTGTCCTCAGAAAGCCTCTGCTCAGGAGGAGAGCCATCATGATGTTGCAGTAGCGCCGTCAGTCAAGTGCTTTTGAGATCCTATTCAGGCATGAGACACATCTGCTATACCCTGACCCAGTTCCCTGGAGGTGCATATATAGGCACATGTCCACTTAGACTCGCATATGTGAGCACAGGTCAGAATCACTATACAAACACACATTCCTCTGTATAGCCTCGGGATTCGGGCTGAAGCAAAGACTAATCGGAGCCCTATACTGTCTCTGCCTGTTACAAGCACAACCTTGGGCAAGACTCTTAGCCTTTTGAAACTTTAATTTCCTCACATTTATTTATTTTATTGATCTTTCTTATTGAGAGTATTACAATGTCCCCCTTTCTCTCCCCATTACCACTCACCATAATTTCCTCACCTTTAAAGCAAGATCAATGGAAATCTACCTCATAGGGTCATTGTCAGGATTATAGCTATTGCCATCTTACACTTATTTAGGGCTTTTCAATTTGCCAAGAGTCATACATGCATCATCCCATTTAATCTAAAAGACCCCATCAGGTAGCCTTAACCCTACCTGATGTGCCGTTAGAAGGGAATGAGGTAGCTGAAATTTAAAGATTAAAGGGGATCCCAAAATTTCTGGGAGATTGACCAGGGATGTGGCCCTTTTTCTTCTGACTCTGAAATGCATTTTTTAAAAGAAAGAATTTATTGATTTTTAGAGAGGGAGGAAGGAAGAGGAGGAGAGAGAGAAACATTGATGTAAGAGCAAAAGTTCAATTAGCTGCCTCTTGTAAGCCCCCCTACTGAGGATTGAGCCCATAACCCTAAGCATGTGCTCTGACCAGAAATCGAACTGGCAACCTTTTGGTGCATGGGGCGATGCCCAACCAACTGAGCCACACTGGCCAGGGTGACTCCAGAATACTTTAATAGCATCATCATAGAAGATGAAAGCAGGTTGATCACAAAGCACCTGAGCAAACGCTCAGAAGGTTAAGCCAAGAAGGATGGAATGTGTGATAGTGAGAGATCCCTATGTGAGATGGGACAGATTGGTGCTGGGTGTGAAGGGAGAGGAGTTGAGATGCTAGAAGATAAATGTGGACACTTCCTATCCCTGGGAGCTGCCTTCAAATCTACTAGTATCTAGGTTTGAGAGACTGTGATTAATAATTGCCACTATCCCCAGGGTCATTGGTCCTCTTCAGAAGAGAAAAAGCCAAGAGAGAAGAAATGGACAGAGGCTCAAATGCCTTTGTACAGTCTAAGCTTGGGAGAGGAGGAGGAGGTGGAGGAACTGGCCTTGAAGCTCACCCCTGGAGACTCCGAGTCTTGGTCTGAGCCCACTGACCAGGTCCTTCAGGAGAAGAAGGTAAAAGTTCCAGTGTGGGGAAGAGGTTGATGGTCGTGGAGGGAAGGATGTGGGGTGGGTGGGAGGAGTAGTGCCCAAAGACTGACCAGATCCCTTCCACTGATGGAGGGGCGGGAGGGGCATCACCCAGCTCTTGTTTCTCACCTCCTAATCCCCTTTCCAACCTCTTGGTTGAAAAAAAAAAATCTTCTGAATCTGGGATCCATTTTCTCTGTCCATGATTTTGTAAGTTGGCCTGAGGGATGCTTAAGTTGGTCCTTATTACCTCTTTCCTCCTTCCTTTCCTCTCTGTCTCAATTCCCAGATGGCTCTAATGAGCTTGTTGTGCTCCACTGTGGCATCAAAGGTAAACATGAAAGATGCCTCCAACCCTACCAAGACTGCCCTCCTGGAAATCTGTAGTGAACTTGCCCCCTTGGAGCCTGAGTTTATCCTCAAGGTATTGTGGTGTGAGAGAGTGGATGGGAGTGGGAAGCTGGGAGCTAGAGAATGTGCTTATGGTATGTGAGGGGGGTGGTGACCAGCTTTGTGCTGCTGGTGGAGGGAGCTTCACTTAGGAAGTGAAGATGATCTCTGGGTGAGTCTGTGGCCTGGTCCCTAGGGTTCTTTGAGGAGTGGAGAAGATGGGACTGGGAAAGAGTATGCTAGGATTTATTTGTTTAGCAAGTACACAGGCTTAAGTATACTGCGTCTTGAGGGTCATACCAACAGAATGAAACATGATCTGGCTCTTAAGGAGCTTATGGTATTGTTAGGTTAGCAAAACACTCCCAAATATGCAAATGCAAATAGCACAGTAGATAGGTGATTGTTTCAGAAGTAGAAAAGAGGTGTGTGTGTGTGGGGGGGGGTGTTGAACCCAGGGTAAGTCTTTGATAGATGTTGAAAGTGGGAGGTCTTCCAAAGAGGGAAAGGGCCTGGTTGATGCGGGAGGTGATCCATAGACCCCGGAGAAGACATGCTGCAAAGGCAGAAACGGACTAAATTACAGAGGATTTAGGATGCAACGCTCAGAAGTTGAACTTGATATTTCATAGGCAATCTGGAGGGATCAGGAAAAGGTTTTATGCAGGTAGACTAGATTTGCACGTTAGTTTAGGGCATGAAGTTCTGGGAGAAGTGGCCGAGATGCTGACTCTCCCCACTCTGCACCCTAGGCATCTCTGTATGCCAGGCAGCAGCTGAACATCAGGGATGTAGCCAACCAAGTCTTGGCCATAGCTGCCTTCTTGCCAGTCTGCCGCCCCCACCTGCGACGATATTTCTGCGCTATTGTCCAGCTGCCTTCTGATTGGATTCAGGTAGCCGAGTTTTACCAGGTATGGCACTCACTTCCCTGAACGTTGGCCTTCACGTAGGTTCCTCTCGTTTGCTCATTGCATCCCTGGAGAAAATTCTCGGACAGTTTGGCCTCCCCTCTGCTGCCCTCAACCTTAGTGCCCAGATAGGTCAGCATCTCCCTCTACCAGGCTGGGTTGCCCAACAGGGAGAATATGATTGAGAAGGGCTGGACCACAGTTTAAGGAAAATCGGTCTTATTCTGAACCTTGTATTTACAACGGAGAAAATGAGACCCATGGAAGTCTGTTGACTGGCCCAGTACCACAGAAACTGTCATTTTAGAGTTGGGGTAGAGAACATCTGGCCATATAAGATCTAAGAAATCATTTGGTCTGGCCCTGCCAAGGCACTAGGGATGAGTTAACTAAACGTTTGACCAAATATAGCAAGCTAATTTTTAAATTTAATTGTTAATTTTGTATGTCCTAAGAATGATGTTATAAATATCCAAGTGGTTCCCCACCCTTGCTTTAGAGCTTGGGCTGAGGACGTGCTCCCTATTCTCATTTTAACCCTGCGAGGGGTCTTGTTTTGTTTTGGAGGGATTGTTTGGGTCTTACTCCTGATGGTCTCTCCTCTCTCTGGCAGAGCCTGGCTGAAGGAGAGGAGGACAAGCTGGTGCCCCTGCCTGCCTGCCTGCGTGCTGCTATGACTGACAAATTCACCCAGTTTGATGAGTACCAGCTGGCCAAGTACAACCCTCGGAAGCACCGGGCCAAGAGACGCCCCCACCAACCCCCCCGGTCTCCAGTCAGTCCCTATCTCAGCTCTGGCCATTCACAGCCCAGGCCCCTTTTCTCTGGAAAGGGAGGGACGAAGGAACATGCTGATCCAGGGGATCCCACACTAAGTGTCTGGCATGTTCTTACCATCGGGAACAAATAGTCTGAAAAATGCAGAGGGGCCGGGAAGAGCTCAGGAGTCAGAGAAGGCAGGGCCTGCCTCCTTCCTAGCTGGCTTCCTTTTGGCTAGAGATGGGCCTTTGGGGCTATTGAAATGGATCTCTCCAGGGACAACCTCCATTTCCCTTTTTGAAATCGCTTCTCCTGTCCCTACAGAAGACAAAATATCCATTTTCAAAGAAACAGAAGGGTTTGCCAATATTTAATCTTCTTAAAGAGGAACAGGAGAAGGTGAGTATCTTGTTCTGGTGTTCTATATGTGCACTAGAGGCCTGGTGCATGAAATTTGTGCATGGGGGTGGTGGGGGATTTCCCTCAGCCCAATGTGCACCCTCTCCAATCTGGGATATCCCCCAATGGGATCAGGCCTAAACTGGCAGTCAGACATCCCTCTGACAATCTAGGACTGCTGGCTCCCAACCGCTTACATGCCTGCCTGCCTGATTGCCCCTAACTGCTACTGCCTGCCAGCCTGATCACCCCCTAACCACTCTCCTGGTGGCCTGATTGACACCTAACTGCTCCCCTGCCAGCCTGATCCCCCCCCACTACCCTCCCCTGCCAGCCTGCTCTCCCCCCCCTACTGCCCTACCCTGATCCTATGATGACATGGGGGTGGCCATCTTGTGATGATGTGGGGCTATCTTGTGGCAGCCATCTTGTGACAACATGGGGGTGGCCATTTGTGATGACACGAGGGTTAGGTGCCACCTAGACTTTTATTAGTATAGATGAACAGCTGATACTTAGAAATGGAATTCCATTTGGTTTAGAAATACGAATAGAGGGTGTGGTAGGCACAGGCCATTTTCCTACCTGGGGAATTCTCAGCTGTGATTGTGGGATTGTTTTGAGAGCACTAGAAAACGCTCTTTATAGATATATATCTTTATTGCTTTCAGAGAGGAAGGGAGAGGGAGAGAGAGGTAGAAACATCAACAATGAGAGAGGATCATTGATCAACTGCCCCCTGCATGCTCCCTACTGGGATCGAACCCACAACCTGGGTATATGGCCTTGGCCAGAATAAAAACTGGGAATCCCTCAGTCCACAGGCTTGATGCTCTATCCACTGAGCAAAACCGGCTATGGCTTTTCACCCATTTCTTATTTTTTTCTCTAAAACTTGGATTTAATATCTGTTTAGTTTCATTACAGTCTTTAAATTTGATTACTAATACTTGATCATAAGTAAAGTAATAAATTACAGAACCCCCTCCCCAATTCCCCCCCCCAACTTCTTTAATGATAGGGGACTTGTCCAGCTGGATAAATGAGTTAAAGACATGAAATGTTTGCCTTCCATGGGAATTTTTGAAAACAAACCAAACCATTTTTAAATTTGCATCAATGACAAATAAGTCATTACACTTAGTGGTTAAGAGAATAAAATCTGGATTCTGACCTGGGTATGAATCCCTCCACCACTAGCACTGCTGGCTACCTGACTTTGGCCAAATGATTTGCCCTCTCTTGCCTCAGTTTCCTCAGATATAAAATGGGGATTATAATAGTACCCACTTCATTGTTTTTTTGTGTGAGGATTAAATCCGTTATTGTATTTCCAGTATTTCTGAAAACACCTGGCCCTGAATAAAGGTGGGCTACCACCACCATCATCATTGGAATAGATTATTAGGAAGATGTAAGCATTATAAGAAAACACATTCTCAGTCAGTCTGCTGATCTTTTCTTGTCATCCTATTAATACATCCCAAACTTAGCTCTTCCACCATAGAAGATTCTGCAAAGCAACTTCTTTCAGTTTTTGTTTTTTTTTTTAACTCCTCACAGCCTGCATTATTCTGATGCCTCCTCCTGGTCCAAGTCTCAGTGATTTAAATAAGAGCCCCTTTTCTCTTTCCTCTCTTGGAGGACAAGGTATCCTCTGTTCATCCTACCTCCATTTTGCTATTCACAAGCTAATCACTCCATTTTACCACTGATAGTTCCATCTTATGTAAATAAAACATGGTGATCCCAAAACACTGCTATATTATGCTTACCACAGGAGCTCTTGTCGGGAGAGATTTTTACCCATTCTTCCTATTCTTTGCCCAGATCTGCTTTGGGGAAAGAAACGATCTCATAGGTATAGGATGGTCTTAGGTTCTGCTTTCGGAAGAACGTGACCATGGTCACAGATTAAATGACCCCAGTGGGGCTTGGGGATATTTCCACAGTTTGAGAAGTCTTACAGTGCAGTGCCAGAGAGAAAGAAGCCACCAAGGTTCACCCTGAAGAAGTTGGTACAGCGACTGCACATCCAGGAGCCCGCCCAGCACGTGCAAGCCTTGCTAGGCCACAGGTGGGAAGATACACTGCGAACTACACTCCGTCCGGGAAACCCCATGACTCTTCTAACTCATGGCCCCAATCCCTGTATTTCTTTATTTTTTATTAAATATATTTTATTGATATTTTTTTATACAGAGAGGAAGAGAGAGGGACAGAGAGCTAGAAACATCGATGAGAGAGAATCATCGATCACCTGCCTCCTGCACACCTCCTTTCTGGGGATGTACCCGCAACCAAGGTACATGCCCTTGACCGGAATCGAACCCGGGACCCTTCAGTATGCAGGCCGACGCTCTATCCACTGAGCCAAACCGGTTTTGGCCCAATCCCTGTATTTCTGACCCCAGCGACATTCGTTCGGGCCGATGTGGCCTGTAAACATGACTGACGAGCGTTGACTGGCTCACCTTTTCTTTCCTGGGTTATCTTCAGCTGGCTTTGACATGACAAGCTTTTCCTCCTCCGTTCCAGGTACCCCCCCAACCTGCAGGCCTTTTCTCGAAGTCGCCTCCCCGGGCCATGGGATTCTTGCAGAGCTGGGAAGCGGATGAAGCTATCTCGGCCCGAGACCTGGGAGCGGGAGCTGAGCTTGCGGGGCAACAAAGCTTCCGTCTGGGAGGAGCTCATTGGTACAGTAACCCTGACCATCACACCCTCCTCTGCTCTTCCCGATTCCATGCCTCTCCATTGTAGACTAGAGGATTTCCATGACATGATGCAGTTTTTCTATTGCTTGGTAGTTGTGTCACTAAAAATTATTGGACTTCTAAGGTCCGCCATCGACCACACCCAAGTGGACAGGGGTGCCTGCTTTGAGTAACACTGCAAGTGTAGATAGATCATTATTCCAGATGTGGTTAGGTTTTTATCAATACATGACCGAAGTGGTACCTTCTCCCTGATTTCACTTGTATCAGTATCTGTGTAATTCATTCAGATGAGATAGAACTTTCTGGCACATAGAATCACAGAATCTCCACAGGAATTCATATTTAGAACATGGAATTTTAGGTAATTTGCCCATATTGAGTTAAAAAACTTCAAATCAGGGAGGACCAAATTACTCTCAATCTTCTCTTTCTTTTCTTTTTCTTTTTTTTAAAATATTTTTTTATTGGTATTTTACAGAGAGGAAGGGAGAGAGAGCTAGAAACGTCAATGAGAGAGAAACATCCACCAGCTGCCTCTTGCACACCCCCTACCGGGGATGTGCCCGCAACAAATGTACATGCCCTTGACCGGAATTGAACACGGGACCCTTCAGTCCGCAGACGGACGCTCTACCACTGAGCCAAACTGGTTTCGGCCTCTTTCTGTTTTTAAATTTCGACTATAGAAGGTTCTTTCTATTCCATGTTGTTTTCTTGTATTTCCTCTTTCCTCTTTGACAATTTAAAGTCAGCTTCCTTCTGTTGAGAAATATCTAATTAGACCTTTTATCTGCTTGAGTTTTGTAGACTTCACCTTGTAGAGCCTTGGAAGCCCCAGCTGGCTTTTCCCTTATTTCTCTGTGGGCTGCTGTTTATAGGTTATACTCAGGGAAGCCCGAATTGCTCAGCTGCTAGCACTCCTCTCACTTTGTGGTTGTCGCGATCACATGTTCCACACAAACGCACACACTTGCCTGGCAGCCTCTTCCCCAGGATTGATTCAACTTTGGGTGGAGTACAATAAAGAAGCCTGGATGGCAGCCAGTCTGTGTAGATGACTCTGGTATGCATCATCTCCACTTCCTTTCTCTGCCCCTGAAAACCCAGACTGTGTCATTAGTCTTGGTTGAGAAAAATGCCCATAGTCTAACCCATTGGACTCCAGACTTTTTCTAAAAAATTACATATTGCAAAACAAATTTTGAGATACAGCAGAATATGTATATATACACAGTGGGAAAAGTAGGTTTATAGCTGTAAGTATGAAAAAGTTTATTCTTGTGTTATTATTTATTAATTATTGTATTACTTTCCATATGAACAACTATAAACCTACTTTTCCCTACTCTGTATTTATAAAAATGTCATATATATTAATAAATTAATGTACTTAAATATAGAAAATATAATTATTTTAAATATAGGTATGAAAATAAATAAAATATTAAAATATATAAATATAAAATATAAGATAAAATGTATGTCCTAACTGGTTTGGCTCAGTGGAACATTGGCCTGTGGACTGAGAGGTCCCAGGTTCTATTCCGTTCAGGGGGGGCATGTACTTTGGTTGTGGCCGCACATCCCCACTAGGAGGTGTACAGAAGGCAGCTGGTTGATGTTTCTCTCCCATCAAGGTTTCTGACTCTCTATCCTTCTCCCTTCTTCTCTGTGGAGAATCAAAGAAATATATTTTTTAAAAAGGTAAAATGTAATTAGATATAAAGAAGACCACTGGTTCATTAACTTATGAACAATTTCTTTGGAATGAAACAGCAAATTTCCCAATTTATAGGATAAATACTCAGTTTATTTTCTCGAGTCATAAATATGATATTGACTTAAGTTCTTATATCTAGAAGACCTTTCATACATAGCAACAGTTGAGAAAACATGACTTTACAAAGGATACAATAGTTGATCAGCTGTCACACATCACTTATACTGTGTACACACCCTCCTCCTTCCCTTCTCCTGATGAAAGCTGCTGAGAAATGCAGACTAGAGCATGGGATGTGGGTTTGGGGCCGATAGACCTGGTCTCTAGAGTGGGGCACCCAAGTAAAATAGGAAGTGACAGAGGTGAAATTCTGTCTGCTTAATCAGGTTGTACAAATTTCCCAGAAAACTTAAAAGGATCGAGAAGACTATTTGAAATAGGGGTTTGCATATCACTATCATGATGATGAATCTTATCTTAAGTGTATATTGTGCCTTGAAATATTAACTAATGATTGTACTACATGAATATAATTTATTACTAAACCAATTTACACCAGGGTATTTCTCTTTTAGCCATCTAAAAAGTTTGTAAATCATTACTCTTCTTTAAAAAAATGTATCTTTATTGTTGAAAATATTACAGATGCTCCCCCTTTTTCCCTACACCCTGAACTCCACCCCCAGGCCTTCACCACTCTATTGTCTGTGTCCATTGGTTATGCATATATGCATATAAATTCTTTGGCTAATCTCTCCCCACAAACCCACCCCACCTTCCCTCTGAGATTCATCAGTCTTTTTTTTTTTTTGTCTTTTTAAAAAATTTATTAAGGTATTATGTGTACATAGCTTACCATTGCCCCCCCCCCCCCCCATATAAGCCCTCCCTCCCCAGAGTTCTATGTCCATTGGTTGTACTTTTATGTATGCATACCAGTCCTTCGGTTGATCCCCTATCTCCCCCAGATCTCCCTACCCCCCCCCCCCGCTGTCATTTGACAGTCTGCTTGTTGTTTTACTGTCTCTATATCTATCTTTCTATTCATTAGTTTATAATGATCTTTAATATCCATAAATGAGTGAAGTCATGTGGTGTTTCTCTTTCATTGACTGGCTTATTTCACTCAGCATGATGCTCTCCAATTCCATCCAGGTTACTGCAAATGATGAAAATTCCTTCCTTTTTATGGCCGCATAGTATTCCACGGTGCAGATGTACCATAGTTTTCTGATCCATTCATCTGCTGACGGGCACCTAGGCTGTTTCCAAATCCTAGCTATTGTAAATTGTGCTGCTATGAACATAGGGGTGCATATATCCTTTCTGATTGGTGTTTCTGGTTTCTTAGGGTATATTCCTAGTAGTGGGATTACTGGGTCAAATGGGAGTTCCATTTTCAGTTTTTTGAGGAAGCTCCATACCGATCTCTACAGTGGTTGCACCAACCTGCAATCCCACCAGCAGTGCACGAGGGTTCCTTTTTCTCCACAACCTCGCCAACATTTGTCATTTGTTGTTTTGTTGATGATGGCCATTCTGACAGGTGTGAGATGGTACCGCATTGTTGTTTTGATTTGCATCTCTCTATTCATCAGTCTTCTGTGTCCCATGCTTCTGTGTCTCTGGATCTCTTTTGTTCATCAGTTTATTTTGTTCATTAGGGAAATTACTGTTTTTGGTTAGAGAATATATTTTGCTAGTTAACCCCAGCTCAGGGCTGGAGCCAATAGACAAAGAGAAAGCATAAGTTGTTTATTGAAACAGCTGTCCCATAAATAGTGTTTGCATAAATTTTGCTTCAAACTTCTGGCCAACCGTGTTTGTTTTTTTTCTTTGTGGACCTTTAAATCATTATGAGTAGGATAGATCATATGTTAATACCTCACTCCCTCTGTCCTAAATTTTCTACAACCTCTGAACTTCTTGTTCTAATTGCTGACCTCTCTCACGTATCCTTTGTTTCCTTTTCTCACCCCTGCCCGACCTTCTGACCTTCTGCAGGCAATGGGAAGCTTCCCTTCATGGCCATGCTTCGGAATCTGTGCAACCTGCTGCGGGTTGGGATCAGCGCCCACCACCACGAGCTTGTACTGCAGAGGCTCCAGCAAGCGGTATTTGTGAGGGGCAGGGAGGCGGGAGCTGGGTGTGGAGATGCAGTTGCAGTTTGGGGAACTGGGCTTTTCTTAGTGGTGGGGAAGGTCATGGCCGCCAAGCTATTGCCATGTGGGCAGGTAAGGGGATAAGATAGGATGGGGGAGATAGGTATCGGGGTTCATCAACCCTTTGAGACATAAGAGTATAAGAACTTTCCTTTTGCTCTGGCTGGGTAGCTCAGTTGGTACAGTGTTTCCCAAACTTTTGACATATGTGTACCCCTTCTATAATTTTCATAACGTTGAGTACCCCTCGTCAAAAAAAAAGGATGCATTTTAATAACAATCAAAGTATATTTATTTTTTTGGTACATACACAAAATAATAATAAATGAAAAATAAAATTATTCATAATAAAATATAAATAAAAGTTATATTATAAATAACATTTATTTGCACACCAGACCATCTCACACCTCACAAGACTATCTTGACTTGACTCATGAGAACGTAGAATTAGGTGCAGCTAAGCACGGTGCAGTGCGTATCCCCATCAAACTCTGGTGTAACACATACCCCCACCAAACTCTTCCCGTACCCCTGGGAGTACGCGTACCACACTTTGGGAAACACTGGCATTGTTCTAATATGCCAGGGTTGAGGGTTCAGTCTCTGGCCAGGGCACATACAAGAAGCAATCAATGAGTGCATAAATAAGTGGAAAAACAAATTGATGCTTTTCTCTTTCTTACTTTCTCTCTCTCTCCAATCAATAAATTAAAAAAAAAAAAAAAGAACTTTCCTTTTTATTTTCTGATCTACCAGGAGGAAGCACCTCTGTGATTTAACTGACTTCAGAAGGAGTCTGATATAAAACACAGAGCTCCTTCTGTTACTTCCTGTCCTTTCTTCTTTACCTCTTCTCATATTCTCACATAGACTTTCATTTTTCTTTAATCTTCTACCCCTTTCTCTGTATTTCATCTTGTCTTTCCTTACTTTCCCACAAATCTAAAGCGGTTATCTCAAGTTCCTGGTCCCTGAGGCCCCTAATGCCTCCTATACTCAGACCTTTCTCTTGATTTACAGAAGTCCGTGATCCACAGTCGGCAGTTTCCGTTCAGATTTCTTAATGCCCATGATTCCATCAATGACCTTGAGGCTCAGCTAAAAAATAAAGGTATTATCACTTCTTCCGACCCCTGTTTGTCTCTCGTGTCTGAGAATAGATGAAGCAGCAGCACTAGTGTTTTTCAGCCTCCTGCCTTCCAGTCTCAGGGTCGGGTGGGCAGAGGTCAGTTGACTGCCAGCCTCAGGGGTTGGGATGCAGGACAAAACTGATGGGAAGACAAGGTGAGAGGATAGAAACTGCCTGACTCAGGTACTTACCTGTTGCCACACAGAATTGCCATTTCCTGCTAACACACAACTGATGAGACGGATAATGATTAGACACTCTCAACATGTCAAGAGACCGGGCTTTAAAAGGCAACTTCAAAACCTCAATCGTCAGCAACTTCGGGCAGCAATGAGGGTGCCCGTGTTTTATGAGCAACTCAAGCGGGAGCAGCTGAGAGTACACAGGACCAGGTAGGTGTGTGTGTGTGTGTGTGTGTGTGTGTGTGTGTGTGTGTGTGTATGTGTGTGTGTGTTATGTGGCAAATAATTAAGCAAAGGATGGGCAACAAAAGGTACCCTAACAAGGCTTGGGAGTCATCTGGGAACCCCAACTTTTATTCTCTAAAGACATGCTTGTCAGTCATCCCAATGGCTTAGACTTGTCTGATTCCAATCGTCTCTTGCACAGCAAAACATACCTTTAACATTGTCCTATGCAGATATCGTGAAACAAAACCTATTCTTGTGATTGTTTCATTGGTTCTATGGATTCTGTGAGTCTGTGTAGCATTTCCCTCTCTCCTGTGGGTGCTAGGGTCTTCTCTGCTTCTGCTCTGGTTCAGGTTTCTTTCTTTCTCTTCTCTATGGCATCTGTTTTTCTTTTGCTTTCTCTCTCTCTCCTGTATTTTATGACCATTTCACTTTTCTTTTTCTTTTGACACATATATTGTTATCATCAAGCAGGCTCAAACGCAGGCATGAAATTTGTCCCAAGTCCCAGCACCCTGTCCTTTCAGATGCTTCAACAGTATCTTCATTCATTTTCATTCAAGGCAAAGGCAGGGACCATCTGACTTTTTGGTAGAACTTGGTGGCCAGGAATATCCTGAATCAGTGACCAGTGGTTAAACACGGTTCATTAAGAATCAAGCCTTGCATACAGTCCAGACAGTATACCTTTGCTGGCCAGTAAGGTAGCCACTAGCCACATGTGGCTTTTGAGCACTTGAAATGAAATGTGGCTTGTCGGAACTGAGATGTGCTGGGTTTTGAGGACAGTATGAAAAGAGGATGTAAAATATATCATTCATAATTTTTGTATTAATTAAATGTTGAAATAAAAATATCTTAATTTAATCAACTGTAATTTAATTGTATTGAATAATACTGGTAGAAACTACTGACCTATATAGATTTAAAAATTATTATGAAAAAATTTAAACATCTACACCAGTAATGAGAATAGTATAATGGATTCTATAGAATCTATTAGTCATATTCAGTGATTATCTACATTGTACTGCACTGCCTTTCCTGACCTCTCTCTTCTTTTTCTTTTTCCTATATTTTGAAGATGATTTGAAAAACAAATGCCAAATAATATGATGTATTTTATTGCATTCCCTCTGTATTTGTCATGTATCTCTCAAAACAGACATTTTTCTTATAAAATCAGAATGTCACTAATATACTTAACAAAATTGAAAAAAAAAATCTTGGTATTATCATTTACTAGAGGCCTGATGCACAGAATTCATGCACAGGGGTAGGGGTGTCCCTCAACCCGGCCTGCACCCTCTCCAAGCTGGGACCCTTTGGGAGATGTCTGACTGCTCAATCCTAGGATTGAGCCTAAACCGGCAGTCGGACATCCCTCTCACAATCCAGGACCACTGGCTCCTATCTGCTCGCCTGCCTGCCTACCTGATGGCCCCTAACCGCTTCTGCCTGCCAGTCTGATTGCCTCCTAACTGCTCTCCTGCCAGCCTGATTGATGCCTTACTGCTTCCCTGCTGGCCTGATCACCCACAACTGCCCCCCTGCTGGCCCATTTGCCCCCAACTGCCCTCCCTGCCATGACCTGCCTCCTCTGCTGGGACCTGCCTCCTCCACGCGAGACGGCAGAAATGCTGGGACTGGTCTCTGCTGCCACTGCACAAAGCCATGGAACCCCCACTCTGCAGAGTGGCCACCAGCCTGATCTTTGCCTGAACCAATTGCTTCATTAGCAGTTGCAGATGGAGGTTTTCTGTCATTCCTCATATTTATCAGTTGGGATTCTAAAAAGAACTTGCCTCATCAACTGAAGGTATTTAGTTACCCTGTAATAGCGATTGTATTGGAAAGGTGGAATGAATGCTCAGTTCTTTCCGCTTTAACTGCCAGTTTGCAGAGTAAGGAAGTAGTATTTGTTCTTTAAAACACAATAAAAAATATGTAGCAGTTAAATCTTGCCTCATGAAGCAAGTATGGATTGAGGTGTTAAGCGTGGCAAGTGAGTTCAGAGAATGGCCTACAGGTGGCCTCAACTGCCATGAGAAGGATTAGGAGAGTCCTGTAGAATTTGAGCAAAGAAAGCTGTCCCTGTCCTCTCTCCTGGCAGTAGAGGCAGGGTGGGGTGGGGGGGGGGAGGGTGAGAGGGGCGGGGAGGGTGTGGAAAACTCAACACTTAAGTGGCCAGTTCTCATCTTCCCATCTGCCTTAAAGTGACAAACAGAGAAGCTCCTGAGTCCTGTGTCTGTGCCTTTCCTGTCTGCAGACAGTGGAAATATGACAGTGAGATGCTGGCTCGGTATCGGCAGGCCCTGGAGACCGCGGTGGACCTCTCCGTGAAGCACAGCCTGCCCCCGCTGCCGGGCCGCACCCTCCTGGTCTACCTGACAGATGTGGATGCAGACAAGATCTGTCCCAAGAGCAACCCAGAAGGGGTAAAAAAAAATTTAAATAGGAGGTTTGTTAGGATGCTGGGGCTCCTGAGAGGTATCCTGTGTGAAGACCTGGTTCTCACTAGCAAGCAAGCAACTGAAAGAAACGACTTGCATTTGCTTCCCCGTGTCTGACGTTGGCCCCTGGGGACAATTCCTAGAACGTGATCTCAAGCCTGGTCGTGGATTATAATTCTAACATTGCACAATTAGCTGGTACACAATCTTTTCTAAGTTTCCGCCACCAAAATATTCACTTTACCTCCCTACATCCGGGTACTGATTCTGGGCAGGGGTCCTGGCCTCTCTCTACTTTCTTTTTCCCGGGCAGCTGTTCCTGAGGGCTGCTGAAGGTCCCCTCCTAACCTGGGGACTTGTCTCTGTCCCCAAGCAGTGGAGGGCTGAATAGACAAGCGTAGTTTTAAAAGTAGCGGAGCCTTATTTCACCCCGACGCTTGTCCCATCAGCCCCCCTTGAACTATGTGTTGCTGCTGATGGGCATGATGATTGCGCGGGCGGAGCACGCGGATCTCTTGCTGTGCGGAGGAGGTGCTCTGAAGCCTGCGGTGATTAAGGCAGAAGATGGTATCCTGAAGACTGCCCTCGAACTCCAGGCTCAAGTCCAGGTCAGCCCCCCACGCCTGCCCTGCAAAAAATATGCGAATGGTCACAGGCCTGCAAAGTTGAGAAAGGCTTGTGCTAGTAAATGCAGTCCGGAAGATTTCCCAAGCAGACTGTGGTGTGTGTTGCTTACTGATCAGTTCCCAGGCAACCACGTAACATGAGCCCTTTTCCTTCAGGAGTTAAATGGAGACTCTGAATGGTCCCTGCATACTTTGGGGAAACACCTGCTGTCCCTGGCTGCACAGAGGGTTCCCGTGAGTACTGCCCAGTCTCCGAGAAACCTTTCCCTCCCCCACACTTTCCTCCACAACTGATGTATCTCACTCTTCAAAGCTACCTTTCAAACTAAGTGCAGTACCCGGATCGGCTCCCTGCTGGCTGCAACTTCCTAACCAGTGGTATGCTGGTAATGTATACCAACCAGCAATCCGGGAAAATAAGTCTTGGTTGGTAGCATTTGCTAACTTCCATGGTGTAAATTCTCCTTCCATGGCTGATTTCAAGGTTTCAGTGAACTCAGAGTTGGGAAGAGATGGTAAGTATCACACTATTGTGTAATTCTCCACAATACAGATAAAGTACATGTAAGTAAGATCAAGACTACATGATGGCAAGATGTAATGAAATAATTAGGAAGTGATATGTTCTTATTTCTTACCTTTGTTTTCAATATAATTTACTTAAGTGTAAGTTCATACAGTTGAATATTTAATAATGGCCATGTTTCACAACTGGCTCACAAAATTCCTAAATATTTGGCAACCAGCTCTTGGGAACCTGACTGAGCCAGCTACCCACACCACTGCCCCTACCCCAGCTTCCGCTTTGATGCCCCTCCAAGTCAGGGTGTAAAGGCTGCCTGGTCCTCATCTGGAGAAGCAGTTTTTGTTGTTGTTGGGTTTTTTTGTTGTTGTTTGTTTTGTGTGTTTTTTTTTGTGTGTGTGTGTGCTCAGCATTCCCCTTGTGCTCAGAGATCTCTCTCTTTTTTTAAATATATATTTTTATTCATATTTTACAGAGAGGAAGGGAGAGAGATAGAGAGCTAGAAAGGTCGATGAGAGAGAAACATCAACCAGCTGTCTCTTGCACACCCCCTACTGGGGATGTGCCCACAACCAATGTACATGTCCTTGACCGGAATCGAACCTGGGACTTTTCAGTCCGCAGACCGACGCTCTACCACTGAGCCAAACCGGTTTCGGCATGCTCAGAGGTCTCTTGATGTCCTCACCTCTTTGGCCTGTCTTCTGTTCCTTTATTCCGGTCTCAGCCCCTCCCCTTTTATCTTACAGGTAGACAGGGTCATCGTCTTTGGCCTAGCTATGAATGAGAAACTGATAAACAAGGCCAAACAGCTCTTCTGGCAGCACGTGAATCCCAAGTGCCTCTTTGTTGGCGTTCTCCTAAGAAGGACGTGTGACACGTAAGGGTGCTCATTCTCATCACCCAGAATCGGAAGACAGTGATCCATATTTAATCTCTACCGTCATAGTGAGGAGCCTCCCAATCGCCAGACCCTCCCCAGCTCTTCCTCGTATGTCTGCTGACGTCAGGCGCAAGAAACTTCTCTGAAGTATTCCGCCTAGCTCATACGCGTTTGTGAGGGTCCTCCCTAGCCCCAGCCTAGCACATTACCCCACTGAAAGTCCAGAGGCAGAACGTTGGGGGGCCGGGGGGAGGGGGGAGGCAGTGATCATGTTCCTGATACCGTTTCTGATAGGGAGTGGCTTCTTCTTCCTTTGCCAGGTTACAAGATTTGAATCCCAACGACGTGACCCTCTCGGGCTGTACTGACGGGATACTGAAGTGAGTACAGGCTGGGCCCTAAAGGGGTTGGGAGTTTGTTAGAGCATTTTTCAGAGACATCTGTGGTCTCGACTCCATTTACTTATTTTTTTCAAGGAAGATAACAAATTCCTCATTTAGGGCTGTCTAGGCATAGCGGCAACACTTTCTGTCTTACTGCTCCACCATTATCAAATACTCGGCCTCCACCGCATGGTACAACGGACTGCTCCAGCTCCAGCCATCGTTTTCGTGTTACATCTAGTAGGACAGGGGGACCTAGGAGGTTATACTGTTTGCTTTTAAGTGGACAACTCAAGAGTTGGTCACCTTACTTGGTCACCTTACATTCTTGATCCAGAGGAAAACCAATGCTCACGTTATTTATGTATGCCAAATTCACAGACATCTTTTACTCCCCCCCCCCCCCCCCCCATGCTTAGCCTCCTTACTGACATGTTTTCTTCCCTGCCCTTTTCTTTGGAGGCCATCCATTGCTCCAACTCCTGCCAGGAAGCCTCCTGCAGTCCTCCTTCTTCAGGGAGCTTTTCAGGCTGATAGAGCTGACCAAGCCCAAGACTGGGATGGCCTTCATCTTTCTGCCTTCGCCAGCCCAGTTTTCCGGCCCTACAGAAAGCCCGGGATAATTAAGCATGACGGGGCCAGAACTAAGTTTTCCTCTTTTCCTTCACTCCTGTGGATCCACACCCTCGTTTATTCTCAGCCTAAATTCACTGCTTATCGTCCTCTTCTTCAGGAGCTCCGGTTCGCTGGGGGCTCTAACCTTGCCATGTCTTTGTCTCTTGCCCCCTTAAGAAGGCCTTGCTGATTCTGACTGTGCTATTCTGCTCTCATTTTTTTGGTCACTGTTTGTTTCAGGTTCATTGCAGAGTGTGGGGCCTCCCGTCTTCTAGAACATGTGGGCCAAATGGACAAAATATTCAAGATCCCACCTCCCCCAGGAAAGACAGGAGCCCTCGCTATCCGGCCCCTGGAAGAGAATACTCCAAGCCCCATGGCTCCTATTTCCCAGCCTGGGTCAGTCTATGTCTCATGCTTTTGTGAATTGGGGGTGGGGGTGGGGTGGGGAGGAGAAAAGACTGCCTTCAAACCCTGAAGAATCTCAGGTGACTGGAATTCTTGCTGTTGAGATGCTCTAGCTCTATTCACAGAGGCGTGCTTCTGCTTTCCCAGGCAGGGGTTTCTCTAACACAGGGAATCCTCAGACGCTTACATGCCCTCTGCTTACCCCCAGGTGGCACAGCATCCGGGTTTTCATTTCCTCTACTTTCCGGGACATGCACGGGGAGCGGGACCTGCTGCTGAGGTCTGTGCTGCCAGCGTTGCAGGCCCGAGCGGCCCCCCACCGCATCAGGCTTCACGCCATCGACCTGCGCTGGGGCGTCACCGAGGAGGAGACCCACAGGAACAGGTGTGGGGGCCACAGGGAAGAGGGGCGGGTGGGGGCCATGTGGTGGGCAGGCGTGGGGCTGCAAGGGTGCCTGAGGGCCGAGAGCAGTGGGTGGCTCCCTGGACGCTGAGGAGCAGCCTGCCTTGCGCCTGCCACTCGGAAGTTGTGGGCCTGGGCCCTGCCTCCGCGTTTGTGCCTGAGCTCCCTGGTATGTGTGCTGCAGACAGCTGGAAGTGTGCCTCGGGGAGGTGGAGAATTCGCAGCTGTTTGTGGGGATCCTGGGCTCCCGCTATGGCTACGTGCCCCCCACCTACAACCTTCCCGACCATCCTCACTTCCGCTGGGTAAGGCAGACAAGACGGGAGCAGGGTCTGGGGAGGAAGCAAAGGTTGGGGCAGGGGTGGGGAGAAACCACAGCTTGTCAAGAACCCTGGGACCGCTGAAACCGGTTTGGCTCAGTGGTAGAGCTTCGGTCTGTGGACTGAGAGGTCCCAGGTTTGATTCCGGTCAGGGGCATGTACATTGGTTGCGGGCACATCCCCGGTAGGGGGTGTACAAGAGGCAGCTGGTCGATGTTTCTCTCTCATCGTCGTTTCTAGCTCTCTATCTCTCTCCCTTCCTCTCTGTAAAATATCAATAAAATATATTTAAAAAAAAAAAAAAGAACCCTGGGACGGTGCACAGGCCGGAAGTGGAACACAGGCAGAAGGTTCTGTGAGCTGCCAAGACCCAGAGGAGGTAGCTCCTTTGAGGAGAACCTCTGGGTTGTCTGTGGGACCCAAAATGAAGAGGGTGGGTCTGTTTAGGTTTCTGCCATCAGATGGACCTGGGTGCTGATCTCCCTTCAGCCATTATATGTGGGAAGTAGCCTATTCTAGTCTGGCCTCGATTTCCCCATATACTAAAGAAAACCAGTGGCATCCACATTCCAGGGTTATGGGAGAATTAGCTAGTCTATAAAAAAATACTCAATATGTGCCGAAACCGGTTTGGCTCAGTGGATGGAGCGTCGGCCTGCAGACTGAAAGGTCCCGGGTTCGATTCGATTCCGGTCAAGGGCATGTACCTTGGTTGCGGGCACATCCCCAGTGGGGGGTGTGCAGGAGGCAGCTGATCAATGGTTCTCTCTCATCGATGTTTCTAACTATCCCTCTCTCTTCCTCTCTGTAAAAAAAAATCAATAAAAAAAAATATAAAAAATACTCAATATGTGATGGGCATTCAGTAAGTATTAGCTGGAGGGAGGCGGGAGGAACATTCCTGAGAGGAAGGAGCTCCGGGGTCTGGGCAGATGGCAGGGGAGGGTCCGTGTGATATTGAACTGGGCCCGCCTGTTCCCTGCCCTCTCCCCCAGGCCCAGCACTACCCTGCGGGTCGCTCTGTGACAGAGATGGAGGTGATGCAGTTCCTGGACCGGGGCCTCCGCCTGCAGCCCTCCGCCCAAGCACTCATCTACTTCCGGGATTCCGGCTTCCTCAGGTGCCTCCCCTGGCCTCCAGGCCTTGGCCTCCACAGAAGGCCACAGGCTCCGTGGCCATGTCTTTCTCCCCCGTGGCCGGAGCACTGGCAGAGGAAGGGGAGCTAGTAGAGGGAAACGGCTTGAGGGCTGCCTTTGCCGCACTAGATCAGCCTCGGAGCTGAAGTAGGGAGAGCTCTCCTTGAGTTTCGGGGAAACACAGCCAGGCCTGATGCGGGGAGGGGGTGGGGGTGGGGGGTGGGGAGGGGGGAGTGGTGTGGAGAGAGGCTGGGGCCTGAGTCCACTCTTGGGGTGTCTTTGGTGGTCAGCTCTGTGCCAGATCCCTGGAAACCTGACTTTACTCCTGAGTCCAAAGAGGCTGTACATCGGATCTCAGAACTGAAGAGCTACCTGAGTAAACGGGCAGGGGTCACCTGTCACCGGTGAGCGGGGGAGGTGGGCATCCCTGTGCAGAGAGATGTGGTGAGGGGAGCCAGGTCTCCGTAACTCCGCCTGCGCTTGCTTTGCCCACAGGTACCCCTGTGAGTGGGGGGGTGTAGCCGCCGGCCTGCCCTACGTGGGGGGGCTGGAGGAGTTCGGGCAGTTGGTTCTGCAGGATGTATGGAGCATGATCCAGAAGCTTTACCTACAGGTCAGCAGGGGCACGGGCGGCCCGGGGAGTGGCGAGGGGGTCAGGTGATCCAGCTGCTCCTGGGTGGGAGGTGACTTTGTGGGAGCGCTGTGAGTCTTCGGCCTGGGGTCCCGGGGGCATGGAGACCTAGTCACTGCGCCTTGTGCCCTCAGCCCGGGGCCCGGCCGGAGCAGCCGGCGGCCATCCCAGATGATGACGTGGTCCAGGCCAGCTTTCAGCAGCTGCAGTGCCCACCGAGCTCTGCCCGACCTCGCCTTCTCCAGGACACAGCGCGGCAGCTGCTGCTGCCCCGAGGGAGGCTGAGCCTGGTGACCGGGCAGCCGGGACAGGGCAAGACGGCTTTCCTGGTACAGAGTCCCAGGCCTGGGCAGGAGGAAGGGCGGGCCGTGTGGGCTGAGGGGGGCCGGGGAGGCGGGAGCTCGTGCGTGTAAACTGTGACCGTGCTTTCCGCTCCCTCCTCACACAGGCATCCCTGGTGTCAGCCCTGCAGGTTGCTGATGGGGCCAAGGTGGCCCCCTTAGTCTTCTTCCACTTCTCAGGAGCTCGCCCTGACCAGGGTCTTGCCCTCACCCTGCTTAGACGCCTCTGTGCCTATCTGCACAGGCAACTGCGAGAGCCGAGCGCCCTCCCCGGGACCTACCGGTGTGTACCTTCCCCAGGAACCCTGCCTCGCCGACGCCCCCGTGCGGCCGCCCCCGATTCTCCCTCTCCGCTGACCCTGGGCCTTCCCCTTCGCACCCAGGGGCCTGGTGTGGGAGCTGCAGCAGAGGCTGCTGCCCACGTCCGCGCAGTCCCTGCCGTCCGGCCAGCGCCTGGTGCTGATCATCGATGGGGCTGACAGGTTGGCGGACCAGCGTGGGCAGCCGATCTCGGACTGGATCCCGAAGACCCTCCCCCGGGTGAGTATGGGAAGGAGGTGGGGGTGGGATGCGGCCGGGAGGAAAGGGCCTCTCCAACCCCGTTCTCTTTCCCGTCTACCTCCACACTCTCGGCCCGAATTTCACAGTCAGTGCACCTGGTGCTGAGTGTGTCCCGCGACTCGAGCCTGGGGGAGACGCTGGAGCAGAGCCACGGCGCCCACGTGGTGGCCTTAGGGCCTCTGGACCCCGCTGCCCGGGCCCGGCTGGTGAGAGAGGAGCTGGCTCTGTACGGGAAGCGGCTGGACGAGTCGCCTTTTAACAACCAGGTTGGACGGAGGCCGGGGCTGGGGTGGGGGGGGGGTGAAGCTGGGAGCCGGGAGGACCAGGGTGCTGGGCAGCCAGCTACCCCACCCAGCCACTTCTTAATTTTTCCCAGGAGCCCTGTGCCAGGGGAAGTTGTTAATACGATAACTCATTCCCCAGCCTTCTCCCTGGCGAACGGCCAGGGGAGGGGAGGCGAGGGGAGGTCTTTGGGATCCAGTCCAAGATCGGCTGCCCATGCTGGTCCACCAACCTGTGGTTATGGGGTGGGGGAGACAGGGGGCTCCCCAGAAAAGGACGTGGCTGGGCAGAGCAGCAGGGGGGAGGGGTGACTGTGCCCGAGGTGACGCCGTCCGTGGGTCTTTCCGCTGCCGGGGGTTCTCAGAGGAGGGAGGGGCTCTGTGCAGTGGGCTCTGCGCGGGGCTGGAGGGCAGGGGCGGGGGGCTGGCTGCGGCGGGCGGGCTCTCTGGGGCCCATGCTGAGTCTCCCGGGTCTCCTCAGATGCGGCTGCTGCTGGTGAAGCGGGGGTCGGCCCTGCCTCTCTACCTGCGCCTGGTCACCGAGCACCTGCGGCTCTTCACCCTCTATGAGCAGGTTGGCTGAGGACGTGACCCCCGTTGCTCACCTTCGAAGCCCCGATCCCACCGCCCGGTCTCCACTCAGCTCCTTCCACGCCCATCCCTCGCCTCCGCCCGGCCTCATCTTTTGCCGTCTTTGACCGACCCCAGCCCTGCGTTACTTGATCACCTTTCCCCCAACCCTGCATTTCTCTCACCCGTTTTTCTTCCCCTTTCATCCCTCCCCATGGTTTCTCCTGCTGCCCCCTCCCCTCCCTACAACCAAATCTGCCTCTCCCCCCCCCCCCCACCACCACTGACTGGCCCGTCTCTTCCCCTCCCAGGTGTCCGAGAGACTTCGGACCCTGCCGGCCACCGTCCCCCTGCTGCTGCAGTATGTCCTGGGCACCCTGGAGAAGGAGCACGGCCCTAACACTCTGTGCCAAGCCTTGGCCGCCCTTGGGGTCACACGCAGCGGTCAGTGTCTGGGGTGCATTGGGAGGCGGAGGGCTCAGAGGTTGGATGACCTCGGTTGAACTGGGGTCTTCTCAAGCAGGGCAAGGAGGGAGTGGGCACCCGGGGGATGGGGACACCGTGGTTTGGAGCTGGGGGGCCTCAGAGAGCTGGCCCTTTCAGGTCTCACCGCGGACCAGCTGCACGGAGTGCTGAGTGCATGGAAGGCTCTTCCCAGAGGGACCGGGACCTGGGAAGAAGCGGTGGCTGCTGGGAACAGTGGGGACCCCTTCCCTATGGGGCCGTTCGCCTACCTCGTGCAGAGTCTGCGCAGGTACAGAGGCACCCAGCTGACCTCCTGTGCCTTCCTGTCTTTGAACCAGGGGCCCCACGTGGTCTCTTCTCCACCCTGCCCTTCCTCTGCAGAGCCACTCACACCTGACTCCCAGGTTCACCTCCCGCTACCTGAGGTGGGAATGGGCGCTCACAGCTGTGCCAGGGTGCTCCCTGACAGGCCTCCCTCTCTTCTCCGTCCTTCCCTCCCACACAGTTTGCTAGGGGAGGGCCCGCTGGAGCGGCCTGGCGCCCGGCTCTGCCTCCCTGCCGGGCCCCTGAGGACAGCAGCTAAAGGTCGATACGGGAAGAGGTTGGAGCTGGAGAGCACAGCACACGTCCTCATAGCAGGTAACTACGGCTCAGATTAGCCCGGGCACTGAGTGTGGGTAGGCCCACGCACTTTGGGCTGGCCTCCTCCCCAGCACCTCCGTGGGTGGGCGGCTTGCTGTAAAGGATGTGATCTCTGGAGATGCGCCAGGGCTGAGTCATCTCGGTGTCCTTCCTCTGACCTCCAGCTCAGCTCTGGAAGACCTGCGACCCCGACGCCTCAGGCACCTTCCGCACCTGCCCCCCTGAGGCTCTGGCGGACCTGCCTTACCACCTGGTTAGTCCCCTCATCCCACGCGCCCACTTTAACGGCTCTGAGACCCCCCTCTCTCCTTTGACCACGCCCATCACCACTGCCATGGCCCCTCCAAACGCCCTCTACTTTTCTCCTTTTGGTTTTCCCGCCCTCCTCTTTTGGGTCCTTGGTCCCGGATCCCAAGTCTCGGTTCAGCCGCTCAGGCAGGTCCGAGACCTCCTCTCCAGCCTCTAAAACAGCCCTACGCACCCACTCTGGCCCCCAGCTCCAGAGCGGGCAGCGCGGCCTTCTGGCAAAGTTCCTCACCAATCTCCACGTGGTGGCCGCGCACCTGGAGCTGGGCCTGCTCCCTCGGCTTCTGGAAGCCCATGCCCTCTACGGTGAGATGGGTCCCCGCGGCTTCTTCTCTGAGATACGGGGCTCCGGGGTGTGTTCACGGGGGGCCTGCTCAGAGGGAGGTGTCACGGAAAGAAGAGTCCAATTTCCATTCCAAGTGGGAAATGCCAACAGGATGAGCAAGTGAGTCTCGAGGGACCTTTTGCCTGGATCTCTTCGAGGAGAGGTTCTCGCACTTTACGTCGTGTGGGTATACAATTACCTGGGAAACGCGTTCAAAACGAAGAGCTCTGGGCCCACAGATTCCGGTTGCTGAGGTCTGGAGTGGGGCCCAGAGATTTGTACTTTTTTTTTAAATATATATATTTTATTGATATTTTACAGAGAGGAAGGGAGAGAGATAGAGAGCTAGAAACGTCGATGAGAGAGAAACATCGACCAGCTGCCTCTTGCACACCCCTTACTGGGGATGTGCCCGAAACCAAGGTACATGTCTTGACCGGAATCGAACCCGGGACCTTTTAGTCCGCAGACCGACGCTCTACCACTGAGCCAAACCGGTTTCGGCAGAGGTTTGTACTTTTAACGGATGTCCCTGAGGTGGGGCCAGAGGGCCACACTCTGAGACTCACCATTTTAGATACATGTATCGGTGCTGGGGTCCGTGGGGGTCCAGGCTGGCTCCCCAATCTGCATCTCTTCCACAGCTTCCTCAGTTCCTGAAGAGGAACAGCAGCTTCCCGAGGCTGACGTCGCTGCATTTCACGCGTTCCTGAAGCAGCAGGCTCCTGTCCTCAGCCAGTACCCCCAGCTCCTGCCGCAGCAGGCAGCCAACCAGCCCCTGGACTCGCCTGTTTGCCGCCAGGCCCCCCAGCTCTCCCAGCGGGGGGGCCTCCAGCGCATGCTGAAATGGCTTAACAAACCCCACACCATGGGGGGCCAGCAAAGGTAAGACACCTAATCCCAGACTCTGGAAGCCCGCCCCCCCCGCCCCCCCCAAAGAGCAATCGGCAGCCTTTCTGAAACTGGACCACGGAGGCGAGGTCAGCCAGAGTCACCGCTGGAGAGAGGGGAACCCAGGCACAGAACTGCAGAAATGAATTCCCGTTTGCTTCCTTCCCTGCCTTCCTCACTTCCTCCCTTTCTTCCTACTCTTTCTGTAGCTCTAGCCTGTCCCTGGCAGTTTCCTCATCGCCCACAGCAGTGGCCTTCTCCCCCAGCGGGCAAAGAGCCGCCGTGGGCACTGCCAGCGGGACAGTTTACCTGTTGGACCTGAGAACCTGGCAGGTACGACACGCACGGCCCGGGCAGTTCGCCTTCCCGAACGGCCCTGAGACCCCAGCAGGCCACGCCTACCTGCTGCCACCCTGTTTGATTCAGCAACTCTGCTTCCCTCGCAGCAGACCAAAGGGCTTGGGCAAAAATCAATCACCCGGCAAATATTGGCCACAGACCTTCCCGTTCAAGGCACGGTTGTAAGCATTGCGAGGAACACAGGGCCTAGGACATTGTCTTCGCCTGCCTAGTGGTTACTTTGGTTGAAAGATGAGACATAGCACGCAGAGAGGAACCAAAACCTAGCCGTGACTCACAGATGGGAGCTAAGCTGTACGGTGGCCGTAGGTACTAGACAGAGAGGAGCAGGCCTTCCGGGCGGGCTGAGGAGGAGCCTGAGCAAAGACGCGGGGAAGAAGGTCTCCTGTAGATTTCGGGGACAGTTGCAGCAGAGGGCGCTTACAGGCTGGAGAGGTGGGTCTCTCATCTTCCTGCCCATATCACACCTCCCGTGTGTCTGCATACAGTCACCCGTTCCCTGCCCTGGCCCACCACAGTGTCCTCTGATTAGGGAGATGTATGGAATTCGGGGTGGGGAACAGGATGTGACCCCATCTGGATTACCAGGCTCTCGTTGGACCTGAGCTTGGCCTAGGTCTGGGGCGGGGCCCGGAGCTTTGTACTTTCAGCAGATGCTCCAGATGTGGGGCCAGAGGGCCACCTGTGGGGGCTTATGTAGAGAATGTAGAGAGCTGGGGGTGCCAGCCCTCCTTGCCAAGATATCCTTTTTGCTTGGGGCTTGGATTGGCTGGACATGGGGGGGAAAAGAGGGCGGGGTTCAAGGGAATATTCTGAGCGCGCTTCCCGCTCACTCTCCCAGGAGGAGAAGTCTCTGGTGAGCGGCTGTGATGGGGTCTCCTCCTGTGCGTTCCTCTCGGACAATTCCCTCTTCCTCACTGCCTTTGACGGGCTCCTGGAGCTCTGGGACCTGCAGCATGGTTGTCGGTAAGAGCTCTCCCAGGTCCCCGGGGGATTGGGGGGGGGGCTTCCCTGTTTGTGGGGAGCCCAGGGAGGTGGGGGGTGAGGGGAAGCCTGTAGCCAGATGGCCCTGGGGCCTGACTCTGTCTCCCTGGGGTAGGGTGCTGCAGACCAAGGCTCACCAGTACCAAATCACCAGCTGTTGCCTGAGCCCGGACCGCCGGCTGCTGGCCACCGTGTGCCTCGGCGGGTGCCTGAAGGTAATGCCTGGGCTCTGAGCAGCCTGGGAGGCTGCTCTGTCAGTACGGCAGGGGCTGCTGACTGCTTGGGCCGGGGGAGGCCCTTCCGGCTGAGGGTGGGGACTGGACAGAGTGGTCCCTGGAGCTGTGGGATGAGGGGCTCAAGCCTCTGTCCTCCTCCCCTCTCTCTCCTCCAGCTGTGGGACACAGTCCATGGGCAGCTGGCCTCCCAGCACACCGCTCCCAAGCCCGTGAACTGCGTTGCTTTTCACCCAGAGGGGCAGGTGCTAGCCACCGGCGGCTGGGCTGGCAGCTGCAGCTTCTTCCAGGCGGACGGACTCAGAGTGACCCGGGTGAGAGGGTCCAGCGTGGCCCTGGGGGAGGAGCACGGAGGTGGACATGATGGATGTCCCCATCTCTGGGGTGTGTGGAGAGCGGCCCCGACACGTCTGTTTCCACCTCCCCGCGTAGGAACTGGGAGCTCCGGGAGCCTCCGTCTGCAGCTTGGCCTTCAATGCGCCTGGGCGGGTGGTGGCCGTGGGCCGGCTGGACAGGATGGTGGAGCTGTGGGCCTGGCAGGAGGGGGCGCTGCTGGCCGCCTTCCCTGCCCACCATGGCTTTGTGGCTGCTGCCCTGTTCCTGCGAGCTGGGTGCCAGTTGCTGACAGCCGGAGAGGATGGCAAGGTCAGGTGTCAGAGGGCCGGGGGAGGGTTCCAGGGAAGGGGTGGCAAAGGGAGCATTCCCAAACAAAGGGAATGCCTGTTGAGGGCGGGCCTTTGTGGAGGGGACGGTGGAGATGGCCTGGCCGGTGTGAGCTCCAGGGAGAAGGTGTGGGTGTGCGTACAGGCAGCGCTCAGAAGACTGTTTGGAAGGAGGACTTTAACAGGGTGGCTGTAACTCTGGGGTGGACGTGGGGTATCTTTAAGCCCTTTTATCGGCCCTCAGGTTCAGGTGTGGTCCGGGTCTCCGGGTCGGCCCCGCGGGTGCCTGGGTTCCCCCTCTCTCTCTCCGGCCCTCTCCGTGGCTCTCAGCCCAGATGGGCATCAGGTGGCTGTTGGATACCGAGCCAATGGCATCAGGATCTACAAGATATCTTCAGGTACAAAAGGAGAAAGGAAGGGGTGTTTGAGCCTTTGGAAAGAGACCCCCCCCTCCTTTCCAAGTGTCTTCCTCTCTTGTTTTCTCTCATTCTCTAGGTTCTCAGGGGGCTCAGTGTCAAGCACTGGATGTGGCAGTGACGGCACTGGCCTGGCTAAGCCCTGAGGTGTTGGTGAGTGGTGCAGAAGATGGATCCCTGCGGGGCTGGGCCCTCCGGGAGAGCTCCTTTGAGTCCCTCTGGCTCATGTCCAGACACCAGAAACCCGTGCTGGGCCTGGCTTCCTCCCAGGAACTCTTGGCTTCTGCCTCAGGTACTGCTGGGCAGTGGGCAGGGTTGTGAATCACTGAACACACACACACACACACACACACACACACACACACACACTTTTCACATTGCTTTTTACAACTTTAAAAGTCCCTTTAAATGCATTTATCTTGCACAATTGGTCTAGACCAGTGGTTGGCAAACTCATTAGTCAACAGAGCCAAATAGCAACAGTACAACAATTGAAATTTCTTTTGAGAGCCGATAACTGACTTCTGTGCATGGGCCACAAAGTTCCAACCTCACTGTACGTGTGCCCCCGCACGTGGTATTTTGTGGAAGAGCCACACTCAAGGGGCCAAAGAGCCACATGTGGCTCAAGAGCCTCGGTTTGCCGACCACTGGTCAAGATTGTTTCTTCTTGGAGCTGTGCCCTCAGTCCTGGCCCTCAGTCCCCATGATCGCCTTTGTCTTTGGCCTCCGGGCTAGTGTTGCTTCCTCTTTCAGGGACTCTTCCTCTCTCCCTCTTTCCATTGCAGAGGATTCCACCGTGCGGCTCTGGCCACGGCAGTTGCTGACACTGCCACAAAAGGCAGAAGACTTTCCCCGTGCCACCGAACTGTGGGGACACACGGGCCCCGTAAACTGCTGTAGCTTCAGCACCGACGGGTGCCGCCTGGCCACGGGGGGCCGGGACCGGGTGAGCCCCCCTCCCTCCACCCCCGGTTCCTGAACAGCCCAACTTCTGTTGCTTCCTCCAGCTTTTTGCTTGATCTGCCCTCCTTCCTTCATTAATACGTTCTCTCCCTCCTTGGAACGTCTTGTCTGTAATGGTCCCGGTGTCCCTCCCTCCCTCCCATGGTCCTCACTCTATCTTTTGGGACCCATCCAGAGTCTCCTCTGCTGGGATGTGCGGACGCCCACGGCCCCTGCTCTGCTTCACTCCTTTTCTGCCTGTCACCGTGACTGGGTCACTGGCTGTGCCTGGACCAAAGACAACCTACTGGTGAGTGAAGAGTAGAAGGGTGTAAAGCTCAGCAGGGCTCCTGGGGGGAGGACAACACTCCCCGTCTGATCCTTTCCTGACACCCGTTTAGAATAGTAATAGCTAACACCGGGCGTGGCTCAGTGGTTGAGCGCCGACCTATGAACCAGGAGGTCATGGTTCCATTTCCAGTCAGGGCACATGCCTGGGTTGCGGGTTCAATCCCCAGCGTGGGGTCGGTGTAGGAGGCAGCCGATCAATGATTCTCTCTCATCATTGATGTTTGTATTTCTCTCCCTCTCCTTTCCTCTCTGAAATCAATAAAATATATGTTTAAAGAAACAGTAATGGCTAACATTTATTGAGCCGTGAGTATGTGCCATGCATTGGATTAAGCTCTTTGCATACACTGTCTCATTTAATCTTTACAATGCCCTGTAAAGTAGATACTGCTATCATCGGTTTTACAGAGAAGAACATTGAGTTCAGATAGGTTAGAGGACATTTCCAAGGCCGTGGAAGTGATAAAGCCGGACCAGTAAACTTTCTGCTCAGAAAGCTCGTGCTCTTGACAAGAACACAAAACTGTCTCCCAATAGTTTAGGATGCCCCATCCCCGCAGTAAAGGGAGCTACTGTTATTTCTTTGTTCTAAGGCAACACTCGAGGCTGGGGAAGCCTAGTTTTCCAATGGAGAGTCCCCATGCTCTCAAAAGAGATGGAAAAGGCGAGAGCAACACGAATAGACTTGTCATAGTTTGTGCTCCTGCCTTCTAGCAGCCACCCCTTTCCTTGGCATCGCAGACTTTTCACCTTTGTCTAGATTTGTTGGCTGAAAGTATGTGAATACCAAGGACAATAGCTACTGTGTATTCATTGCTCATTGTGTACCTGGCAGCTGTGCTAAATCCCTCTCTATAGATGCATCAGTCCCACGGCAACCAGGGCAGATAGGCGAGCTGTCATTATCCTGGTTGGATTAAAAACCTAAGGCTCAGAGAGATGAACTTGACCCAGGTCACAAAGTAATGAATGGTGGAGCTAGGATTTGAACCCAGGATAGCCATGCTCTTAGTCACAAGGTGTACTGCATACACACACACACACACACACACACACACACACACACACACACACGTGCTGGAGGGATGCTGATTCTCCCTCTCCTCTGCCTCTGCAGATCTCCTGCTCCAGCGATGGCTCTGTGGGGCTGTGGGACCCAGAGTTGGGGCAGCAGCTTGGTCAGTTCCTGGGTCATCAGAGTGCCGTCAGCGCCGTAGTGGCTGTGGTGAGAAGGCAACACAGAGTTTCCTGGGGTCCCTGGGAAGGCCAGGGGTGCCCTGGGAGACTAGATGCATTGGGTATCTAGCCCCAAAGGCAAAGGGGTATAAAGAATGATGTTTGGGCCTGGATTAGAGCAGGATTAGGGTGCTGAGGCTGAGTTGGTTTGAAGGGAGGGCAAGCATGAAAACACAGCATCTTAAATGTATGACCTTGTGGGAGGATTGCAGCCACGAACCCCCCCAGCTTTAGGTCCCCAGTTCTCCTCACTCGTTAAAATCTTCTAGGCCCCCAGTGCTCAGCCCACAGCTCTGTGGTGGGGTTGGACTTCCCACGTCTTACGTATTGTGACTCTGCTCTGGGGCAGGAGGAGCACGTGGTGTCTGTGGGCCGGGACGGAACCTTGAAAGTGTGGGACCATCGGGGAGTGGAGCTGACCAGCATCCCCGCTCACTCAGGACCCATCAGCCATTGTGCAGCTGCTCTGGAGCCCCGTGCAGGTGAGCAGATGTCAGCCTCCTTCCCTCCCCGGCTGCCTCTTCCCTCCTCCCCCGTGTCTCCTCTTTTCCTCGTCTTCTCACTCATTCTCCGTGTCTTATCAGCTTGCCAGCCTGGGTCAGAGCTTCTGGTGGTGACGGTTGGACTGGATGGGCTCACACGGTTGTGGCATCCGCTCTTGGTGAGCTTCCTGAAAGGAGAGGTGGGGGATGGGGAGAAGGTATAGCGGGACAACCTTCCGTGTGTCCATCCCCTATTGCCCCATCTCCATCCTTTCTTCCTAGGTGTTCCAAACACATACCCTGCTGGGACACAGTGGCCCAATCAACGCAGCAGCTGTCTCAGAGGCCTCAGGCCTCCTGCTGACCTCCTCGGAGGATGGTTCCATACGGCTCTGGCAGGTCCCGAAGGAAGCAGGTGAGTGAGGTGCGGAGAGAGGCAAGGTATGAAAGAGGGTTGTGTAACTGGGACCAAGAAGGTCAAGGGTAGCCCGATATCTCCTCTTGTGTCCCAGCAGAGGTCCAGCTCCTAATGAGTCCCACTGCTCTCTTCTCCAGATGAGGCAAATATACCTAGGAATCCTGCAGCCATCACGGCTGTGGCCTGGGCCCCAGATGGTTCTGTGGCAGTGTCTGGGAATCAAGCTGGAGAACTAACCTTATGGCAAGAAGCTAAGGCGGTGGCCACCGTACAGGTGAGCTGGGCACGCTCAGTTCATTGTCCATGTGAATTCGGCCCCTGCTCTGCGTTTAATGGCCTGGGAGAGGAAAGAGGCCGAATCCTGGCTTCTCAGAAATACTGACATCATGTTGTGCACACCAGGCTCCCGGCCGCATCAGCGCCCTAATCTGGTCCTCGGCAAACACCTTGGTCGTTGTCAGTGCTGATGAAAAAGTCAGCGAGTGGCAAGTGGAACTGCAGAGGGATTCCACACCCAGAAATTTCAGGTGAAACAAAGCAGCCGGGTTAATGTGGTAGGAACGGTAGTCTCCTTACGCCCAGGATTTTACTCAAATCACTGCACCTCTGCTTTTGAACTAGGTCTTTAGGATGCTAGTTGTTAGGCAGGAAAAAGTCCCTAGAAAACTGTTTTCTGCTCCCGGTCATCTCAATTTAAATAATAATTAGCCTACTTTATGCTAAGCCAGCTGTGAGCAAACTACGGCCCATGGGCCAGATCCGGGCCCATTCTGCTGTTCTATCTGGCCCGCAGAGCCGAAAGAGCGGAGGGTTCTCTTGCTCTCCCCTCCGCTCCTTCACCTGCAGCCCAAGATGAGAGTGCCAGCATGGTCAGGTTGCTTTTGTTCTGGCCCTCCAGTCCAGTTTAAGAACCCATTGTGGCCCTCGAGTCAAAAAGTTTGCCCACCCCTGTATAAGCTCTGGGTCAGGCAGTATGAACTTAACTGCATTAATTAAGAGAGCTCCCAGTAGAGGAGGGTGCATATAAGTAAACTGCCAACAGTATTCAGAGTGATTAGTGCTACAATAAATATATAAAGATATCTATCAATGTGTTTATAGATATATTTATATATGTCCTGGGGCTGCAGAATTGGGGAACTTTATATTTTACGTAAGAGTTGCTATTTGAGGTTGGCCTTAAAGGATGAATAGTTTTCTGGACCACTAAGGGAAGGGGATGGAATTGTAGGAAGAGGAAGTAGCATTAACAAGTGGCACGGAGCCACGAGAGTGCATGCTGTATTCTGAGTATGCACAGCCAAGTCTGTGTGGTCTTGGTGGGAGGTTGGGGTAGGACATTATATTGAAAAGATAAACGGGCCGGGGCCGTAGAGGTGGTAAGAATTTTGAACTAGGTCAGTAGGATGCTAGTTGTTAGGCAGAAAAAAGGCCCTATCTGGATAATTTTCTGGATTTTAGAAAGATAACTCGGGTGGCAGTAAGGAGGATGGAGAGTAGCAGAGAGATGCTAAAGGTAGGGAGACACTGTTAGAGCAGTTGCTACCGTCAGGGAAGACATGCGGGTCCTGACCAGGGGCAGTGGGGGTGAGAGGGAGGGATGCAGATTTAGGCATGTGCTACAAGTAGGACCCACCGTGCTTACTGATCACTTAGAGGTCAGGAAGGAAGGAAAAGGCAAGAATGTTAGAGATTCCTAGTTTGAGCAAGTAAGGGGATGATGATGAGGAACACTGATATAATAAAAACAGAGCGAGGAATGGAATTTGTAGGGAAGAGAATACATTTTGTTTTCTACCTCGCTGAGGAGCCTCAGAGAGGTGGACTGAAGTAGGCTCTTCCTCTTCCCCTGCGCCTTTTTGAGCTACAGTCTCCGCCTGAACCGAGTTCTGCAGGAGGACTTAGGGTTCCTGACGGGTGTGGGCCGGGCCCCTGACGGCCACTCCCTCATCTTGGCTACAGCGGATTTGAAGTTATTGCACTTGAAGCCAGGGGGTGCTCCCTCTGAAATCTGGTAAGATCCAAAAGGTAGTTTCCTCTCAGGCTGGAGAAAGAGGGAAAAGGGGTTAGCGGCCCCCTGAGGTTGGGTCTGACTGAGAACAAGCCCTGGGGTCTTACAGTCAGGTGTTCCTGGGCTCAGCCTCTTTCTTCCTTGTGCACCAGGCAGGACTACACAGAACATCCTATGATGTTGTCCACCCACCAAGACTATGGTGTGTTTGCCCTGCAGCCAACGGCCCCTGGAATTCTTTCTGTCTTTGTAAGTCCTGTCTGGGTGTGTGTTAAAACAAAGATTTGTCCAGAACCGATATTTTAAAACCTTGGGGTCATGATGGAGGATAAGAGGAAAGGAAAGGTGGTTGGTTCCAAATCTCCTTCTCTTCCTTCAACTGGAGCAGCTATACTTAAACACATTGTACATTGGCTTTCCCTCTAAGATTTCATTGATACAAAAAAAAAAATTCTAGTGTTTAAGAAAATCATAGGAAACCATAAATCGAGGTGTTTTCTTAATTGCATTTGTTGTCTCTTACAACTATATTAGTGTCTGGAATGATGCAGACATATCTCAGAGATATCATTTTGAGTGAAAGAAGCCAGACACAAAAGAGTACATATTACATGATTTCACTTAAATGAAGCTTAAGAACAAGCAAAATTGCCCTAACCAGTTTGTCTCAGTGGATAGAGCGTCAGCCTGCAGACTGAAAGGTCCCAGGTTTGATTCCGGTCAAGGGCATGTACCTTGGTTGTGGGCACATCCCCAGTAGGAGGTGTGCAGGAGACAGCTGATCAATGTTTCTCTCTCATCAATGTTTATAGCTCTCTATCCCTCTCCCTTCCTCCCTGTAAAATATCAATATAATATATATTTAAAAGTACAACTAAAATTAATTTATAGTGACAGAAGTCAGAATATTGTTAGCTCTCAGGGTAGAGGTCTCTGGTATTGACTGGGAAGAGGCATGAAGGCAGCTTTCCAACGTGATGGAAATGTTCTATGTCTTGATCTGGGCAATGATTGCATGGATGTGCAAAAATTCATCGAGATGCACAGTTAAGATTTATGCATTTTACTATATCTGGGTTACAGTTTGAAAAAAAATCCTGACTAACCTTAGCTGGTTTCGCTCAATGGATAGAGCATTAGCCTGGGGACTGAAGGGTCCCCAGGTTTGATTCTAGCCAAAAGCGCATGCCCAGGTTGTGGGCTTGAACCCCAGTAGGGGGCGTGCAGGAGATAGCCAGTCAATGATTCTCTCTCATCATTGATGTTTCTATCTCTCCCTTCCTCTCTGGAAAAAAAAAAAATCCTGACCAGTAGTCCAGAAGAGAGAATAGATGCTTTTGTCTGGGCTGGGGTAAGTGACACAAGTAGGCTAAACAAAATGACGTGTCCTTTCACAGAGGCAAAAGGAGTCTGGAGAGTTTGAAGAGCGCCTGGACTTTGATCTGAACTTAAAGAATCCCAGTGGGACCCTAATATCAGTAACTCAGGCCAAACCTGAATCCGGTGAGTGGGGAGGGGAGGACCCAAGGAATCTAGAGGTGTCCTAGGGGAACAGGGCGGACCCTTTAAAGACTGAGACCTGGCTCTCATGCTGCCCTTGGAACGGCAGAGTCCTCGTATTTGTGCGCCAGCTCCGATGGGATGCTGTGGAACCTAGCCAAGAGCACCTGTGATGGAGAATGGACCACAGATAACATCTGGCAGAAAACGGT
Source organism: Vespertilio murinus (assembly GCA_963924515.1). NCBI lineage: Eukaryota > Metazoa > Chordata > Mammalia > Chiroptera > Vespertilionidae > Vespertilio > Vespertilio murinus. The sequence goes on from OZ004704.1 coordinate 147,787,356, forward strand.
ACAAATGCCAGAAACCCAAACTTCAGAAATAGACTCATCTGAGAGTAGTGACACGGAGAGCTGGCCAACAACCCCATGTCTAAAGACATGGAGGCGTAAAAAGGTGAGTTTGAGGGAAGGGTTACAAATACAGGGGATGAGGCTCTCGGTCTGATCCTGACACTTTCTCAACTAAGGAGGGCCCACGAGAACTCACCATACATTTGCCCTTCCTCTCTAAGATTCACTCGGGCTCTGTCACAGCCCTCCATGTGCTGCCTGAGCTGCTGGTGACAGCTTCGAAGGACAGAGATGTCAAGCTGTGGGAGAGACCCAGCATGCAACTGGTAAGTGTGCGTATGTGCAAGGAGGGCAGAAAGAATGCCACAAGGAAGCAAACTTGGGATAAGGAAGTTCAAAAGATGAAAATTCTATTTTCTTCTGTCCTTCTTGCAATATGGGACTAACCTGTTCTAAACAAAAAGCACTCATGTGAGAAAAGAACAAGGTAGTAAGGAGGCCCTAGGTTTGGAGTTCTCATCTCCCTCTTTTTTGTTCTCATTGTAGCTGGGCCTGTTCCGGTGCGAAGGGGCAGTGAGCTGCCTGGAACCTTGGCTGGGGCCTGACTCTGCCCTGCAGCTCGCAGTGGGAGACACACAGGGCAATGTATACTTTCTGTCCTGGGAATGAAGATGCATTACTCAGGGCAGCGGTACCATCTGTGCTATAGGTGCAAGCCTGAAGACAGCAGTGGAAACTTTCTTGATAAAATTATAAAAATAGCCAAGACCGGTTTGGCTCAGTAGATAGAGCGTCGGCCTGCGGACTCAAGGGTCCCCGGGTTCGATTCCAGTCAAGGGCATGTACCTTGGTTGCAGGCACATCCCCAGTGCAGGGTGTGCAGGAGGCAGCTGATGGATGTTTCTCTCACGTGGATGTTTCTAAATCTCTATCCTTCTCCCTTCCTCTCTGTAAAAAATAAATAAATAAATAAATAAATAAATAAATATATTTAAAAATGTATAAAAATAAAGTATTAAGAAATTTCAAGTGAAGTCCTGCCTGAGTTCTCATGTGGATTTGGACCAACTGGGAAGAAAATGGATGTTATGCCGAAACCGGTTTGGCTCAGTGGATAGAGCGTTGGCCTGCGGACTGAAAGGTCCCAGGTTCGATTCCGGTCAAGGGCATGTACCTTGGTTGCGGGCACATCCCCGGTGGGGGGTGTGCAAGAGGCAGCTGGTCGGTGTTTCTCTCTCATTGACGTTTCTGGCTCTCTATCTCTCTCCCTTTCTCTCTGTGAAAAATCAATAAAATATATATTTAAAAAAAAAGAAAAAAAAAAGAAAATGGATGTTATAATGTTTCTTTTCTGATTTAAGATGAATTTCTACTAGAATTGTAAGAAAGTGAGCCAGATCTCTAGTAGATATTCTTTGAAACTGGGCTTTAAAATTCTTGTGTCATTTGCTGGGCCTGGGAGCCCAAGATACCACTCTGCCTGGAGGAGGAATGCAAGTGATGTTGGCCAGCCCTGAACTGGGGACCTCTCACTTGGTCAAGAAAAAATAAGGGAAGGAAAAGTCAATAGAGCCCCTAGTAAGGGCCTTTAGAAGGAACTGGAATAGAAGTGGGAAAACTCTAGGTTCATCTTAGAGAAACATCCCCATGTACTCAGAACTCACTGCCCAGCTGAGCACTGGAAGCAGACAGTCTACTGGCTTTCACAGTCTCTGCTGGAACAGCAGCAGCCACGTGGCTTGCAAGCATAAGCCAGCACAGTCATCTGCATTATTTTTATTAAAAAAATTATTATATTTTTATTGATTTCAGAGAGGGAGAGGGATATAGAAAAATCAGTAGTGAGAGAGAATCCTTGATTGGCCACTTCCTGCATGCCCCAACACTAGGGATTGAGCCCACAACCCAGGCATGTGCCCTTACTGGGAATCGAACTGTGACCTCCTGGTGCATAGGTTGACATTCAACCACTGAGCCACCAGCTGGGATCATCTGCATCCTTGGAAGAGATCACAAAAGCGTATCTTTTTCAAATTCAAGTTCACAAAGGTTAAAATGGGTTGAAAGGGGGAGGCTTTTAATTACAGACTTACCAGAGACTGTGATCCTCTTAAGTAAAAGTTCTAGAACCTTCTTACTTTCTTATAATTCTGTCCTATGGAAGAAGTTACCTGAGGCCCTTTCTATGGGTGAAACAAGGGTTAAGGGTCTTGTGTGTCCAAGAATTCAAGTACTTGTATGTGATAAGCCAGGGCTATTACAGGATGTTGTCCTGGGTTGATAGGGTTCTTTCAGAGAAATACAACTGCACTCTAGTTTAGAAATGAGATTTGGGGACTTGAGTGGGATATTTTGTTCTTATTTCACCCTGATTCCAGATTTTACATGGAGAAATCACCTGAGGGACTTTACCTTATTTCTCCCATGCCTCGTGGTCTCCCTCACCCAAAGGATAAAGACATAAGGAACACCGTGTATTCATTTTTTAGTTCTCTTGGTTACATACCTAGGAGTGGAATTGGTATGTCATGTGGTAACTGAGGAACCGCCAAACTATTCTTCAAAGCAACATCACCATGTTACATCCTCATGTAATATATGAGGGTTCCAATTCATCCACACCTTCACCAACTTGTTATTGTGGGTCTTTCTTATTATAGCCCTCCAGTGGGTGTCAAGTGGTATCTCATTGTGGTTTTGATTTGCATTTCCCTGATATCCAATGAGTTGAACATCTTTTCACGTGCTTATTGGAATTTGTATTTCTTCTTTGAGTAAATGTCCATTCAAACCCTTGGTTTTTATTTGGATTATTTGTCTTTATCTTTGAATTGTAAGAATTGTTTCTGTATTCCGGACACCTGTTGAGTCCTAAAGCACAAAGTGGTGGGAGACCTGGTGTGCAGTTGATAAACAGGGAAAAAGGCAAGTGAGAAGACCTGATTGGGAAGAAAGGACCAATTCAGCTTTTGCTGCCTCTATTCTTCTTGTAATAATAACCAACAAATTCCAGTTTGCAGAAAAATTGAATTAAATGTCAAAAAGTAATAGCCTCAATTAGTATTCCTCAAGGCACAGTAGCTATTCTGCTGTGAAAGAACAGGATCCCACAGGGATATAATGTACAGTATAGGGAATATAGTCAGTAATATCATAGAAATTTTGTGGCAGATGGTTACTAGATTTACTATGGTGATCACTTCATAAGGTACATAAATGTTGACTAACCATGTTGTACACCTGAAATTCATATAATGTTGTATGTATTTAAGCTATATTTTCATTAAAAATTTTAAAAAAGAAAGAAAAAGAAAAAAAAAAACAACCCCCATGATCCTAAGTAATCTGCATCTAGCTGGCTGTGAGATACCAAGAATTATACTTTCTGTCCTGGAAATGAAGATACACTAACACCAGAAGAAATATGTGCTTGTAGAAGTAAAGCCCAAAGAAGCCAGTGATAGATTTGTACTATTTTTATTACATAAAATAAGAAAAAGTTCAAAAGTACAACATTGTTTATGTCCTTGAGAAGATACCTTCTCTGGTTAATTTAATATCAATGTTACCACAGCTGCAGGAAATTAAATTTAACCTTTAGAAGGTATCGCATACGGACCTGGTTGGGATCATAGACAATAAATTCATTGTAGTTGAGGGTATAACCATCTGGATTCAGCACTCCTGTGTCATGTGCTGGTCCTAAGGGCACGGTACTCCCATTCCTGCCAAATACAGGAAAGCATGTCAACATTTGCCTCTGGTTCAGAAGATGAAACAGAGAAAATAGAGCCCTGTCTAGCCAAAAGGAGTTTGCTGGTCCTCCAAGCTCTGAGTACTTACAGGGTGACGAATGTCGCAGGACTGGGAGCCATCTTGCCCAGTCCTTTGGTGCTGTGTTTGCCCTGAAGCAATCCTTCTGCCTCTGGGTTGGCCTCCAGTAGCTCATTACACTGACCTAGAGCTACCTGCGGAGCAAAAGATCTTTGAACGCCCGCCCCCTACCAAGGATCGGATGGCTCAGAAGCCAACAGGAAAGCCCATCAGTACTTCCTTCCCCTACAGCAGAGGAATCCAATGCAATAGAAACTGTACTTGGCTCCCCACTCAAGTTCACTGGTGGTCAAACTTTTCTTTGGAAAAATAGGGACAATAAACTTAGAGATCATAGAGATGTTCTTGCCCTACCTCGGACAGGAGCAGTAATCCAATATCCTTTAGGCGAGAGGCGAAGCAGTAATTGGCGCTCTTGGAAGACATGTCAGCAAAGTAGATTCCTTTTCCAAACTGAGATATATAAATAAACACCAACGTCAGCAGCTTAACGTATTGCGTTAAAAGGGAGGCTCACATCACTAACCCTGCGTTTCTATAACCTTAAACACAACAGAGACCTTTTCCCATTTCCCCTCACAGTTATGTTCCAGAGAAGCTTAGCATTGGTGAATCTCTGCTTCTGGGGGAGAAAGAATGGGTATATTTAAGAATTTAAAAAAAGAGGGACATAGTAAAAAGTGAGCTGGGCCCTGGCTGGCCTGTGTGGCTCAGTTGGAGTGTTGTCTCATACACCAAAAGGTGGCAGGTTCAATTCCCAGTCAGGGTTGTGGGTCTGATCGCCAGTTGGGGCATGTGTGGGAGGCAACTGATCAATGTCTCTCTCTCCCTTCCTCTCTCTAAAATTTAAAAAAAAAAAAAAAAAAAAAAAAAGTGACCTGGTTCAATGCTTAGAAAGGGCACCACTAATCATAATCTAGGACAGTGGTCAGCAAACTCATTAGTCAACAGAGTGGCAAACTGTGGCTCGTGACCCAAAGTTTGCTGACCACTGATCTAGGGGGAATAAAGGACTAGGACTGAGAAAATTATTGTATCCTTTTACCTTGCACCTCCTTCTAGGGTTCAATCTCTACTCACCATGTAACCTGTGATGGGAGCCTCCGGTGGGGCAATCTGAAGCCCGTGGCTCAGGATTCCTACCCAGTTACTCAGCCTGGAGCCGTGCCACAGCAGCATCCTAAGGAAAAGCCATCGTTATGGTTGTCTCTGGTGCTCTCCTGCAAACATAGGCTCTAAGCACAAAGCCAACAGCTCTCTGCGCCATCCTTCCCTTAGTTCCATAACTACACTTCAGGCAAGGGAATATCTTCCCAAACCCAAAGCTAAACTGAGACCTGTTATGAAGGTCCTCTTTGAAGGCTTCTTTCTCACCCTCCTTCTCTACTTCAAAAACATCCAGCAAGGTCATGGTATAGTCACTGTGTGTGGGAGCATGGGTAGATTGAAGGTACTGGGAAATTATCTGTGAAAAAGAATGAAAAAAATGGCCAATGTGGACTCTATAATAGATCAGACTAAGCTGAGAACTTCAGGTATAAATCAACAGGCTCCCAAATGGTCTCACAAGGCAGTCAGAAAGAGCTCTACCTTCTCAAATTTCTAGTAAATAGAAATTCTGTCCTATACAAAAGTTTGCTCTTAACCAGACATTGCCAGAAAACAGTGGGGTGGGGAAGGGTAAGTTTTAAAGGTATGAACATAAATTAACATTTTTCTTACTTTGAACTCATAACTTTTGTGGTCTAAAGGGTGCAGGGCACAGTGCAGTTTTTTATAGTGCTGGTCCAGTGGATGCTCTGGGCTTTGCAGCTCGGTCTTTACCAGCTTAATGGCAATTTCAATGTCTCCCAAAGCCTGACAAGATGAGATATAGAGTCAACATAGGAAGAACCTGGGATAAGAGATTTAATACTTGCCAATCCATACATCTCTGACCTCTAGGAGTTGTATTTTGTCTGACAGTTCTTTCTCTGTCCGGATTAATGGAGGAGTACGGAGTCTAAGGATAGAGATATAACCCATAATAAGTCTCTGATCTGTGGCACATGACTACAAATTAACAGACTACAGATAGGTCAGAAATTGGGGGTTTTCTCTTGAGGGAGGGAGAGAGAGAGAGAAAAATCATTTTGGCTCTGTATCTATTCAAGAAGATCATTTCCTTAGAGATGAAAGACTGAGTGGAAGACCACAGTGACGTAACAGCACAGGCCTCACCCAAAGTCATGTGGGATCCTGGTGTAGAATTCATTGCATGCTTCCACGAGAGCTCGTCCTTGCTGGCCAGCCCGAATACAGTCCTCGATCTTCTTAAGAGACTGGTAACCTGCCTTGATTTGTGCCACCGTCAGCTTCCCTGCGGGCCCAGCAAGAGATCAGGCTCCAAGCTAAAGCCCTGTCCCGTGAACTACATTAATGCCCTGCCCAACAGACTCTCACCTTTCCACTTTCAAAACAGACCCTCCTCCCTCCACACAGCCCCTCACCCCGAAGCTCTTTTTCTTCATTCATATCAGCAAGTTTTCAATCATGATAGTGATGAAGGATCCCGTTAAAGGAACTAGGAGATATGAAGGGAGAATGTAGGATAGAACTTGAAGTCCTACCAAGTGGGGCTTTCTTGGTGTCATATTTCATTTCTATCATCATCTCTTCCATGGCCTGGACATTACAGATCAGCTTTATCAGCTCTTGTACACGAAGATCTAACTGTGACTCTGGTTTCAAGGGGGATTTAAGAGATTCCTCTTTTTTTGTTTCTTCTTCATTCTAGAGCCAAAATATAAATCATAAAATCTAAAAAGATCTATTTTAAGCTCTCGGCAAGGATTGCCTGTACAATATTCCTGGCAGGTGAACATCTGCCTCTGTTTGAACACAGGCCCGTACCATTATTACCTAGGTACTCAAGAGTACTCAATATGACTTCCACCTTGGAAGGGGTACACATATGTCAACTATGCTTCCCATAGGTAAACACTCAGAATAAGCCTCAAATAAACACAATATAATTCAATATGTAAAGACAGCTATTTTGTCTTAAATCTTCTCATCTTAAGACTAAGATTTCTCTAGGACAGCTTTTAACACCCTGGTTGTACTCCAGTTTCTTGAAATTGTTTGTACTGTGGTATACGGGGGGGATAGAGGGGTAGAAGTAGGTTTATGGTTGTGAATATGTAAAAGTTTATTCTTATATTCTTGTTTATTAATTATTGTATTATTTTCCATGCAAACAACACCAGAAGTGAAAACAACTATAAATGTAGTTTTATCCGTTTGACTATTAATTACTCCTCTCTTGATTTGTAACATTCAACTTCTGGAAACAAGACCTAAGATTTTATAGCACCTTAGTCAATAATAGAGACTAGAAAAAAACACATTTATCATAATTCTATAGACCCTTGAAGATTACAAAGATGAGTAAAGGTAACTCATGGGGGAACTGTAATCTTTCCTTAGAGAGGAAATAGCAAGACTCAAGATACTTGGGCCCATTCTGATCTAGGACCTGATCTAAGTCATTCTGTTAGACTTCTCCCTGGTGAAAAGCAAACAGTTTCCCCCCTAAACATGCAGTCAGTTTACCTGAGTGTTGGTGGTATAGTCCATTTGTACCATATCATATTTTCCAGGCACCTTCTCAAACTTCTCACGATCCTCCCAATTGTTTTTTGTTTTGTCAAGGAATCTGTAGAGTCCAAGGTGGTGAGAAAAATTTTACAAATAAGGGTCTAAACTTTATGTCCCACAACAGAGCTCTTTTACATATCAACTTTCCATAAATCTGGATTCTAAATTAAAGCCTTGAATAACAGTAAGGCTCTGGCTATAAAGGGAACAAAAAAATAACTAAAAATGGGGAAAATGGACCTTTGGGCTTCCCAAAGCCTCCGGAACACCACACAAGCCATTGGAAGTTTAAGACAAAAAGATCCCTTTCCAAGCCCTTTCTCTGAAGGAAACGTTTCTAAAGACTCCAGAAAAGTTCTTCATCCACCCATAGGAAAAGTATTTTTTTAAAACTCCAGCTATATATTCTCATACCACTCTTCCCAAATTTCCTAAATTGTTGATCATGGGCTAAATTATATTAGATCTTCTATTTTAAGTCAATTTTAAGGTTCCAGGTGATGCAATCACTAACTAAGGATGCAATTTGGGGTCCTAATCACAGCGTGTTATAGTGGAAAGACATTAACATTTAGGCCAAATCACATTTATAAAATTCTTAAGGAAGATACATCCAAGAGGAAGGCATATTTTTACACTCATTTCTTAGTACTCACTTCTTCTGAAAGATTTCCTTGGCCTTGTTGAGGTCCCCTGAACAAGCCACCAAGCTGTGCTGCCCCACTTTCCCAACTGCAAAGTAAATGCCACATATAAGATTGGAAACCTAACCCAAGAAGAGTTCTCTAATAGTAACAAGCCAGTTCTCTAGGGTCTGGTTAGCTTCTAACAGATGGACAGGAAAAAGTGAAAGGGCTTAGGGAATATATCTTGTTTCTATTAGTTACCTCCTACTAACTGCCATAGTTCACGAGTAGCACTATGAGAGTTCTATCTCTCAACAGGCCGCTCGTAGTTTTTCCAATGAGAGCTTCCTACTGAAAATGCCTGCCATTGCCTAATTACAGAAAGCACCATCTGACTCTTAAGCCCGCTCCAAGTTACAGAGCCTCCCTCCCACCAATTTAAGCTTGCAGTGTTTCCCAAAGTGTGGTACGCGTAACCCCAGGGGTATAGGAAGAGTTTGGTGGGGGTATGGTTGCACCAGAGTTTGGTGGGGATATGCACTGCACCGTGCTTAGCTGCGCCTAATTCTATGTTCTCATGAGTCAAGTCAATTTCATCCTTCTCATTGACCCAAATAAATGTTATTTATAATATAACTTTTATTTATATTTTATTATGAATATTTTATTTTTCGTTTATTATTATTTTGTGTATGTACCAAAAAAAGAAAAAGTAAATATATTTTGATTGTTATTAAAATTCATCCATTTTGTTTTTTGACGAGGGGTACTCAGCGTTATGAAAATTATAGAAGGGGTACACATATGCCAAAAGTTTGGGAAACACTGGCTTAGAGGATCCTTGGCCACTCCCTACGTTGCTTCTGGCTTTCTGAATGACAACTCAAAAAATGCATAAGTCATTACCTCGGCCCCATCTCATCCAAACACTGAAGTTCCTCTGAGCATCATCTTCTAACAGCTGGATCAGATAGTACTTGTTGTTGTTGAACTGGAGATTGGTCTATGATGAGTGAGACAAATAGAAACATAAAATAACACAGGCTTGTAAATAGAAGAAGCATAAACCAATGACTCTTCCTTGGTCAGAGGTGCCAGTAACAGCCAGAAGGAAAAGAATAGCATGGGGCAAGGCAATCAGATTCCTGTAAGAGTGAAGATTTAAGGAAGAATTAGGTTCTACATTAAACTTTGTATTTCTAGGAATTAAAAATGGAGCCTGGAAGCTTCCTCAAACTTCCTTCCCAATCTCAGGTGTGTTTTCCAGCTCCCAATTCATCCTCAATAATTATTTTTCAAATGAAGATAATTTTGATGCTTCAAAGGACCATAACTATTATGCTTGTTTGTTTAGAAAATTTACTGTTTAATAGCTTTAATTAAGGTTTGTTTTGTCAACTGCGGTGATTTGACAATGATCTGAGAGCAGGACAATGTTAGGAAGGGATAGAGGACAGGTAGAAACCAATGCCACATCAGTCCCTGGCATGACTTGGAGACGTTCAGAGAGAATGTGACTAGAATCTTACAAGAGGTATACGATAAGTAACTTAGAGTAAAGAGAGGGAGTTAGTCCATGATAAGGAATAGTAGTTTGTGTCCTGGCTACTCAGGCACTCTTCTTTGTTAAGTGTCTGCCCCTTCCTACCTTATACCTATTCACACTGTAAAGCCATAGAATGTTAGAACAAAAAGGAGCCATAAGATCTTTTCTATCTGCTCATGTTTCATGTAAAAGAAGTAGTAATAAAGAACTACTAGGTAGCCGTTAAAATTATATATGATGGGTGTATAAGTTCAAATATGAAGATACATAATTAGGATCTACATTTTAACCAGGCAAATGTATTATCTATTCAAAACAACAAGAATAAATGAAGAGGAAAAGGTTAATAAGAAAAAATTCATAAATTTAACATAAAAATGTAAACTTCAATAAGGGCAAAAGGTATACCAGAAAGAAAATCAAAAGGCAAATGACAAATTTGGAAAACATATTGGCAGTTTACATTACAGACCAGTGATTTTCAAATGATGTGTTCCCCCAAAATTTTAAAACATGTAATACTTGACTATTCAGTCAGAGGCACTGAATTCTTTTGCCCCCTTTTTTAAAAAAAATATTTTATTGATTTTTTTTAAGAGGAAGGAAGAGGATAAAGAGTGAGAAACATCGATGACAGGGAAACATCGATCAGCACATGCCCCACTGGAGAGGTGCCCACAACCAAGGTAAATGCCCTTGACAGGAATTGAGCCCGGGACCTTTCAGTCTGCAGACCAACGCTCTATCCACTGAACCAAACCAGTTTCGGCTTCTTTTGCCTTTGATTGCCAAATAAAATTATGACAACAGCCAACATGATAGCTATCTGATGTGAATGAATCAAATCAATACCTATTTCTTTTGTCAGGTGGACAAAAACATATTTATTGGTGTGCCACTGAATTTTAGTAATTCGTTTATGTACTAGGAGGTTAAAGAGGCTGAAAATTGCTGTTATAGTTGAAAGTCATATTATATAACGTTCCTTGTAGCCAGTAAGAAAAAGACCAACAACCTGTAGGGAAATATGCAAAATGATATGAATACAGATTTCATAGGTTCAATAAAAGACAAGAAATCTGAAAAAAAAATCTGCTTGCCCTTGCTGGTTTGGTTCAGTGGATAGAGCATTGGCATGTGGGCTAAAGGGTCCCAGGTTTGAATCCAGCCAAGGGCACATGCAGGGATTCTGGGCTCTGTCCCCAGTAGGGGGTGTGCAGGAGATAGCCGGTCAATAACGCTCATCATTCATGTTTCTATTTCTCTCTTCCTCTTCCTTCTTCTCTGAGATCAATAAAAAATATATTTTAAAAAAATTTGCTTCTTATTTAGGACTCTGTTATCAGGTAGACTTTATCCTACTTTAAAGAGCATGTGCCTAAAATAAATAAAAAATAAAAAATAAATAAATAGCATTGCCTAACACAAGGGACTCCAGAATGAATGATCTGGTCATTGGAACACTGTCATCAGTAACTGTCAAGAAATTCCCATAAATAGAATGGCTGCTCTCCTTACCTGATTTAACATGACATCATACACATCATTCCCTTCACAGTAGATATGGGCCTAGAGAGAAAAGAAGAAACTGACATTTGTATAGTCTTGATGAGATCCTAAGTGAGGTATAAGGCACACGGCATAAGGCATAAAAGGTCATTCTCCAGCACTTCCAACATCCGTCTTCCAGGGAAAGAAATGCAAAAGTATCTTCTTTCACACATAAGCTGTCATTCCTATAATAAAAACCGGGGTGGCTCAGTGTTTGAGCATCGACCCATGAACCAAGAGGTCACTTATTCAATTCCCGGCCAGGGCACATGCCCGGGGTTGCATGCTCGATCCCCAGTAGATCCCTGGTAGGGGGTACGAAGGAGGAGGCAGTTGATTGATGTTTCTCTCTCTCCCTCACCTTTCCCCCCCTCTAAAATCAATAAAAGCATACTTTAAAAACAAACAAACATGGTGCCTTTCTATAATTACATAAATACAATACAAATGATTCTCAGTTAAAGAAAACCTAGTCTTAGTAATTCATGCCATACCAGGGCATAGTTTCTCATTTTCCCCTTGATAATGATATGATTTTCTAACTGAAAAAGAGGATGTATGGAAAGCTGATGACAGCCCCATAAGTTAACCAGGTTGACTTATTAATAACCTGATTACTAATCCTTAACACCACCACTCCCACCAGTTAGCCTTGCAGAAAATGAATCGCTAGTAATATTTTAGTGAGGATTTGTGAAATAAAGACTATCAATGTTCCAGTGAGAATCCCAATAACAATAGAACTCTGCTCTCTGAGAAATCAATGGGTTGAGGAGTCTCTCACCTTCCCCACCTTGGGGGTGCACTCTGGGTCCACGGGAGCTTTGCCCTTTAACAGCAAGGTCTTCACAGACTCTGAGGAAAGACAGGCATGGACTATGTCTACTTGTATGGGAATCAGACTGGTTAGAAAGAAACTTTTCATAATTAACTTTGTCCTTCCCAAGCAATCCTGATCTGCCCAAGCCTCAGTTTGTTTCAAAACATGAAACTGGCCCTGGCCGGTTTGGCTCAGTGTATAGATTGTCGGCCTGCAGACTGAAGGGCCCCAGGTTCGATTCCGGTCAAGGGCATGTATCCTGGTTTCGGGCACATCCCCGGTAGGTGGTGTGCAGGAGGCATCTGATCGATGTCTCTAACTCTCTATCCCTCTCCCTTCCTCTCTGTAAAAAATCAATAAAATGCAATTTTTTTTTAAAAATCATGAAAATGAAGGTTCTAAGAAATAGTAAACCCAAAAGATAGAAAGTTATTGTGCCTTGGAGAAATGAGAGTTAAAAGAACAGAATATCCTCCACGTTTATCCCTCCCAGAGCCCTCTTGCTGGCCCACGTCCTCCCTGGCCCACCACACTAGGCTGACCTTGCGTGTCTTCTGTCCGGTCCTTATCAGCCTTTCCTCCAGGCACAGGTTCCTTTTTCACCTCCTGCCTCTGGCCTCTTCGAGTTTTCTTGGCAGGAGGAGGAGAGTCTTCGGTATTGTCAGCTTCATTTGATGCTTTAGAAGCTAAGGGCAAGAATGGGCAGACAGAGAAGCAACACAAAGAATGAGTGTACAGTGAATATAATCCTACTTTGAAAAAGCACCGCCTTTTTAAGGAAATGGTTTAGGATGGTTTTTGTAAGGTTACAAAGAAATAATGACAACTGTCCATAACAGTCTGAGCAATCCCTTCCGAAATTGCTCTCCTGGCCAGATAAAAAAGTAAAATAAAAGGCTCTTTGCAGCTACAGCAGAGCTCCATCCTGCCCACCCCTGCTCCTTACTCACCTCTATTGGCTCCAACAAGTCAGTCAGGAAACCCCACCACAGCCGTGGCCTTTAAAGATTCCACAAAGGCACCCGTGGAACCAGAGGCGGCTGTGCTTCACGGAATTAGAATGACCCTAACCAGCCCCAGGGGAACGTCTTTGGAGAAGGTGTGAGCTGACTTGATCAGAAGTGCAAAGGAAAAGAATCTCAAAGTGAAAAGGACCAGTGAGATGCCTACCAAAACTCTTGAGAATCACAAGAAAAACCCCGTGTGGGAGGGCTCTAGATTTGGGATGGTTTCAGGTGAGGGTCCACGGGGGACTGACAGACTTGCACAGCCCTTCTGAGGTTGCTGAGCAGATTACTGCCATCAGTATTGAGTCAGGAGCCAAGGGTGAGTCACAACTGCCGATGCTTAAATCTCCCTTTTTAATAACTGACTAGCAGTTGTTAAAAAATAAAAAAAATAATAATAAAGTAAAAGGGAGCCATGGGACTCTGAGTTCATAGGCTGAGGCATGCGTCTCAAGGCTTGCTTATCAGTTTACTTGTTACCCCCAATGCCTATCACTAAAACACCTGTGGTGGAACGAGATAGCATTTAGGAAAGCCCTTTGGAGTCTGCGTGGCGCTGAGCCCAGCGGCCTCTTAGCTGTGGAACCATGCAGAAGTTTTCTCATCAGTTGCCCCAAATGCAAAACCCACAGGATGGCAATAATACCGAACCTGCTGGACGGGACCATGCGCTTAAGAATATGTAGCACAGAGAATAAAGATCATCAACTCTGAGACTTGCATCTTGCATCGGATGACATATAAGCCATGAATCATGATTTAACCGGAAGCGTTTTTCCGTTCTTACTGTTACATAAAATAATAAATACTAATGCATCTTACAATTAAATTTGTGTTGGTCGGATGCCATTAGACAGATATCCCATAGAGCTGGCACTTTGTTAGGCCCGCAATTCTATAATAATAATAATAAAAATAAAAAATAAAGCTCTGAAAAACTAAATCCTGTAAGTTTATCACCAATACTAGTTTGGCAGCCAAGGGCGGGACGGGGGCGATGGAGAGGGGAGGGGCTAGCGTAGGAGGCGCCGTTCGGTTCCCGACTTCCCGTCCCCCAGCATTCCGCCCCCCAACAATGATCTCCGAACCTGACGCCCGACGGCAACCGCTGGTGCCCCGCAGCCGCCGCCGCGCCGCCATGGAGCCGGACTGCAGACGCCTTCCGCCCGCTCCCAGGATTCGCTCCGCTGGAGTCAAAAGGCGGGAACACTCAGCGCGAGCGCGCGGCCGGGAGAGAGGTCGCCCACAGGGACCGGGGAGGCACGCCCATCCACATTTGCATGTCGCTGTGTGTTGTGGGAAGTCACCCTAACCGTTAAAGCTCCGCAGGTCGGGGGCCCTTATATAGCCGCCGTGTGAAGCTCCCTTCCCCAGGGCGGAGGGAAGCTCATTGGTGGGGCTACGCGCTGAGTGCACCTCGTCACTCCACTCCGTGTCCCCTGGGAAGGTCTGAGACTAGGGCCAGCTGCGGCCCTAACAGGGCCCTCCCTGAGCCGCGGGGAGGTGAGTTCCCAGAGAATGGGTCTCCGCGCGAGGGCAGACTGGGCAGGAGATGCCACGGACCCCGCCCCCGGGCGGGGCCTGGCGGATGCCTCCTCCAGCGGAGCTTGGAACAGACTCACGGCCGGCTAAGTGAGTTCAATGGCTGAGGTGAGGCACTCCGCCAGGGGGCCTCATAACCCAATTCAGACTACTCTCCCCCCGTCCTCTTTTGCCGCCGCACAGAGTTGGAATCCTGGGAAAATGTTGCGTTTTGAGCTTTATTTTTTTAAAATATATTTTATTGATATTTTACAGTGAGGAAGGGAGAGAGATAGAGAGGCTAGAAACGTCGATGAGAGAGAAACATCGACCAGCAGCTGCCTCCTGCACACCGCGTACCAGGGATGTGCCCGCAACCAAGGTACATGCCCTTGACTGGAATCGAACCCGGGGCCGACGCTCTACCACTGAGCCAAACCGGTTTGGGCTGTGCTTTATTTTTGCATATATAAATTCATTTAACCTTCACGAGGATAACAGCTAGAGTACTTAATGCTTACTAATGCTTACTATATTAATTCCCACAACATCCCTATAGCGTAGGTATGATTATACTCATTTTACATCTGTGAAAATAGATCTTTAGAAAAATTTCAGAGACTTATTAAATGTTACAGTGTATTTGATTGCTAGGGCTGTTATAAATAAATGGGTGGCTCAAACAACAGAAATATGCCATCTCACTTACCTTTACCTTAAGGCTAGAAAGAAATCCAAGATAAAGGTGTCAGCAGAGTTGATTTATTTTTTTTCAAGATCTCTTTCCTTGGATGGTAGATGGCTTTCTTCTTCCTGTATTTTCCCATGCATGGCTTTCCCTTTGTGTGTGTCTGTGTCCTCCTCTCTTTTTGTAAGGACACTAGTGATGTTGGATTAGGGCCCACTTACACGGTCAATTGCACTTTAATTACTTCTTTAAAGTCACTGCCTCCAAACACAGTTACATTCTGAGGTACTGGGGGGTTAAAACTTCAACATATGTATTTGAGGGGGGGGGTAACACAATTCAGGTAATAACAAAGTGATTGATAATTTTCTTAGGTTTTATTTAGACAATGAAAGAAAACAGAGGAAAATAACATATTTCTTAATAAAGAAAATGAAAGAATTTGAGACAAAGCCCAAAGGAAAGCTGCAATGTTTAAAAGTTGAATTAAATGTGCTTAACATATAAAGAGCTGTCTCAAAGTTATAAGAAAAAGCAAAACCTCTGTAGATAAGTGGACAAAAGGTATGAATAAACAGTTTGTATTATGATAAACAAGCACATGGAAAAATATTCAGACTCACATGGCATAAAAACACAAATGCATATTCCACAGAACAACTGACCTACTTTCTCAATAAGTTATTGTTATAAGGGAAAAAAATGAGGTTGCGCTTTTTTTAAATTAAAAGAGACTTTTGAGGCTTAGCAACCAAATGCAGCGTTTGATATTTGGGTGCTGGTTTAAACAAGCCAGCAATAAAAGACTTATGAGGATATGTCGGTATGGACTGAATATTAGTTGACTTTAAGGAATTATTTATTAAATGTGATATGGTATCGTAGTTAAGATTTAGAAATGCATGTGTGGCTCTGTGGTTGAGCATCCACCCATGAACCATGAGGTCATGGTTCCATTCCCGTTGGGGCACAGGCCTGGGTTGCGGGCTGATCCCCAATGGAGGGTGTGAGGGAAGAAATTGAGATCAATTATTCTCTCTCATCATTGATATTTCTATCTCCTTCTCCCTTTCTCTCTCTGAAATCAATAAAAACATATATTTTTTTAAAAAAAATGCATGCTATAGTATTTAGGGATAAAATGTCATTATATATGGAATTTGCTTTAAAATACTTCAGTCAAAATGATCAAATATGGCAAAATATAAATAATTGTTATATTTAGGTAATAGGCATATAGATATTCATTATATTATTTTTCCTGTTTTTATGTATGCTTATAATAGTCACAATACATTTTAAAATATTAACAAAAATGATAAATTAATCAAAATAAGTATAACTAAAGAGAAGAATTAACTGTGCCAATCAAGATTTCATATCCAAATAAGTGAACATTTTAAGTAGTATCACTGATTTTGATGTGGTATTCCTAAGATTTATTTAAATTCCTCTTTCATCTGTACTCTTAAACAACATATTAAAATGACAGGAAATTTTATTATTAAACTAAAATATAGGTATATTATTACTGGGAAAGTGTTCACATTTCAAAAAGTAAAACCTATGGTAAGTGGGAATTTATGAAGCCAAGATTAAACAAATAGGTCTTTAAAATAGGGAGTCCTGCCGAAACTGGTTTGGCTCAGTGGATAGAGCGTCGGCCTGTGGACTGAAAGGTCCCGGGTTTGATTATGGTCAGGGGCATGTACCTTGGTTGTGGTCACATCCCCAGTGGGGGGTGCGCAAGAGGCAGCTGATTCATGACTCTCTCTCATCAATGTTTCTAACTCTCTATCCGTCTCTCATCCTCTCTATAAAAAATTAATAAAATATATTTTTAAAAAATAGGGACTCTTCCTAATGACCAGTTGTAAGGCTTTGTGTCATATCTGACTAAGCAACTAGCACCCATGTCCTGATAGAGAATCATTTACCATATTTGCCGGCGTATAAGACGATTTTTTGGCCCTGAAAAATACGTATTTGCCGGCGTATAAAACGACTGGGCATATAAGACGACCCCCTAACATTTCCACTAAAAAATACAGAGTTTGTTATATACTCGCCATATAAGATTACCCCCCACTTGGAGGCATATTTTTCAGGGCCAAAAAGTTGTCTTATATGCCGGCAAATACAGTAGTTCATACATAAGATCATGCAACTTCAGGCAGCTGAAGCAGTCTATGAATAGATGAGTTATGTGGGTCCCCAAAAGGTATAAAAATATTTTCTAGTAAAATTTCTGAAATCCTATAATACATAAAATGAGAGAAAAATAGCAGGAGCAGAAGGACATGAGGAACAGAGGAGGTAGAGGAGAAGGGGAAAAAGAAGAAATAAAAATTTAAACAAAAAGTATTTTGTTGACGTGAGTAACATCCAAACCTGTAGAAAATTTTTATGCGTTTACTGGAGATAAACTGATGACATATGCCAGGGAGCCAGACCTCAGATTCTCTGGAGAATAGCAGTTTTGCAGCTTATTTTGTACATTTGAATAAGAGGATAAGACCTAGAAAAGGTACGTGAAATCCATTGGTGGTAGATTAAGGGAATGGGAGGAAAGCATATAACAGGACTGGATTAAAAGGCAAAATGGAAAAACACTTCTCTTACATTGGTGGGTACAGGATAGTTAATTAAGATTCACAGCATATAGAGATAGTATGCAGGGAACAAGATAACAGTGAGGGGTTCTGTGGTCCTATGCTCTGGTGGCCTTGAGTCTGATGCCTGTGGTGTGACTTTGACGGGTAAGGAAAAGAAAAGTACTGTGACATTTCAAAGGTTTGTTGTCCTGGATGCTTAAGAACCATGGACAGAGCTCACTTAAGGTAGAGTGCCCTTTGCTCAGGGGCTATAGGCCTAGGAGGCCGACCTGCCATGACCTGCCCAGTTAGGAACTTGATCAGACCATCCTGTGTGGTGACTTTTGTCACTGAGCTTGTCAGGCCTGCCTTGTGGTCCCATGAGCTTGTCAGGTTTATTGTATAGCCCCTTTTTCATTCACAATGTGTGGAGTGTAAATGTGAGTTCTACTGCTTAGCCTTGTAGTTAGTATATATCTGTCTTTATTCTTTTTTTTAAGAAGCTTAAATCATTAGGGGAAAAAAATCCACTGTTTTAAATTTGTGATTGTAATTAAGGTTTTTATAATTTATAAAGCACATTAAAACAAGATACCATTTCCAGGGATTTACCAGCACTGCTCATATTGCTGTGGTGTCATAAATTTGTTTAACTTTTGTAAAGCAAAATAGTAGCCGGGTTTTAGAAAATCCCTAGTGCCTGATGAATGGGGAAGAAAAGAAAAGAAACACCAGCACAGGTACTGATTGGATAAGATGGGAAGTGGAGGAATTATAGGCTCAGAGAAGAAAGAAGGAGTTAGCCAAAAAGCCTGATGAAGAAGGATTATGATTAAAGCAAAAGGCCCTAAATTTGGTCCCAGGAATCTCAAGGTCAGGGATTATATGCAATGACAAGAGCCCCACAAATATATTTAATGAAAATTATTTCTCTCACAAATTCAGGATGTGTGTGGAAGGTGGGGAGATTGTTTTCCAACACCTTACTAAGAACACACCTCTCTCTTCCCCTGACTTGTCTAAGAATACTCGGCCTATGGACTTCCAAATACATTCCAAAACACAGAGTCAGCTTCACTCACTGTCACCTGTGTGGTTGCATTGGCTTATGGCGCTGGAATGATCATCTTGTTCAAGTAGAATGTATAGGTCGGCAAGGTTTTCTGAGGGCAGATGATCCCACTTGTTTAGTGCTGAGCACAGCCCAAAATGTCCCACTTAGAGCCGCTCAAGGCTTCACATTTTGAATTGCCCTCTCTAGGTTTGTAGAGTCAGCTAATTTCAGCATTTGCAACCCAGTATTTCTTCTTTCCTCTCCAGGAATCCACTTTAGAGATTGGGCCGCTTTCCTTTTCAATCCTTAAAACACATAGAGTCTGTTCATCTCTGTCTGTATATGTTACCTTGATATTTTAAAGCTCTTAACTAATGTAGCTTTCCCGCAGTGATTTCAGAGAGCCCTATAGTCATCCTCCCGGAATTCCAAAATGATCCCCTGCACCTTTCATTGGAGAAGAAAATTTTCAATTTTGCTAATTATGCTAGTGCTAAAGTAAAACAGCATGGGTAAGTGTGGGTTTATAACCATATGGAATTAACAGCAAAAATTGATTTCCATTGCTTTAGTTGTATCCAGAAAGAACTGTATGATGTATAGACAAATAGAATAGTAAGTAAATTCATGCAAGCATTTACTTACTTTTGCATCTCCACTAGTCACAAAAATAGGTAATGAGCAAGGAAGGAAGAAGGATATGAATTGAGCATGTACTATAGATTAGTCGTCATGCTAGACTCTTTCATATATATGTATATATGTTAGGGAAATAGTGTAAACAAAAATCTGGAGATACCTTCTTAAAGGAATTTAGAGAATATATTCAGGTAATGATATGCAAAATGGAACATGTAGTCAGTCTTCAGTATGAACCAAGCATATGTTCAAAATGGAGGGGATAGGGCAGGGTTTACAAAGGAACTGTTGATCAAAGAAATGGATTGCTGGGGGAAGTAAGACCATAAATTTACATTATTTGTTTTCTGATTGGTGGAGGCAACTGGACTTTCAATGGTTGGGTAACTCTGATCAAGCTGGTGGGTTGGGGTTGTGAGGTGAGAACAATGGGTAATATGTAATTAAGCATTTATCAAGTTCTAGTTTCAGCCAGGCCTGTAAAATAGATAGGCTGTCTTTAATCACACAATTATAGTACAGAGAGTATTATTAACTAACAGTACAATCAACATAGAAGGCTCTGCGGACAGTTTCAGAGCCCAAAAGAACTAAGTTATGCTCTGCACGCAACTTCAGAGTTCAAGCTGCAAAATCCAAAACTTGGTCTGCAATTTATGATTCTGGTATTAAAGCTTTCACAAGTCCTCAACAGGGGTTACTGGCAACATGCTACAGAGGAGAAAATGGAGTCTCAGAGATTTTAAGAAATTTATTCCAGATTGTGCAGCTAAAAAGTATCTGAATATCTGTGTGCACCCTGAAATAAAGGTTTTCATTTACTACTATAAGGCAGAAAAAAGTTTTCCTCATTCCCTTTAGGGTCCTGGCTGGGCTTAAAAATTAAACTGACAAAGACAGATTAATAGGAGAAAAGCATACACATTTTATTGATTTTTTACATGGACGTGGGAAACTTCACAAGAGAATGAACATCCAAAGAAGTGTCTAGAACAGGAACCTTTTATACCTTCTAGAATCTAGACAATGATAAGTTTGTAAAGAATTGACAAGTCAACCTGTGCCAATTTGGCTCAGTGGCTAGAGCATCGGCCTGCAGACCAAAGGGTCCTGGGTTTGATTCCAGTCAAGGGCATGTACCTTGGTTTCAGGCTCCTCCCTGACTGGGCCCTGGTCAGGGTGCGTACAAGAGGCAACCAATCGATGTTTTTCTCACATCAGTGTTTCTCTCTGTCTTCCACTCTCTAAAATCAATGGAAAAATAGCCTCGCAGGAGGATTTAAAAGAATAATAATGGGGGGGGGGAGGGAATTGACAAGTCTAAGGTGTAGGAACTAGGGGTAGTAAATGATGAAAAAGTAACTAGAAAGGAAAGGGTTAGTTTAGCAAGGTTGGCTTATACAGCTAAACTTTATTTCAAAGCCTAGGCCTTTACCCACCCTGTTTTAACCACTAAGCCTATTGACTTAAATGTTCCCCTGAGGATAAGTTCTAAGGTGGATAGATTTAGACTGTAATGATAAACATGCATAAATTAACCATGTTGACATCACAAGGATAGGAAATTATCCTAAGTAGGGACGGGGAACATCTGGCCTCTGAGTCGCATAAGGCCCCCTGAAATCATTTTGTCTGCCCTGCCAAGGCATTTGGCGTGAGTTAATGAAATGTTTGACCAAATATAGCAGGTTAATTTTTAAGTTGGTAATTTTGTATGGCCTGCGAGTGATGTTATAAATATCTAAGTGGTCCTTGGCAGAAAAAAGGTTCCCCATCCCTGATTCTAAAGGAATTGATTGCAGTAGGCCCAACTAAACAATAATATTTTTATTTTTATTTTTTTTTTTATTTTTTTTTTTATTTTTTTTTTATTTTTTTTTTTATTAAGGTATTATCTGTATACATAGCTTATCATTGCCCCCCCCCCCCAATATATGCCCTCCCTCCCCAGAGTTTTGTGTCCATTGGCTATTCTTATATGCAAGCATACCAGTCCTTTGGTTGATCTCTTATCTCCCCCAGATCTCCCTACCCACCCCCCCCGCTGTCATTTGACAGACTGCCTGTTGTTTTACTGTCACTATATCAATCTTTCTGTTCATTCGTTTATAATGATCTTTAATATCCATAAATGAGTGAGGTCATGTAGTGTTTCTCTTTCATTGACTGGCTTATTTCACTCAGCATGATGCTCTCCAATTCCATCCAAGTTACTGCAAATGATGAGAATTCCTTCCTTTTTATGGCAGCATAGTATTCCATGGTGTAGATGTACCATAGTTTTCTGATCCATTCATCTGCTGACGGGCACCTAGGCTGTTTCCAAGTCCTAGCTATTGTAAATTGTGCTGCTATGAACATAGGGGTGCATATATCCTTTCTGATTGGTCTTTCTAGTTTCTTGGGGTATATTCCTAGTAGTGGGATTACTGGGTCAAATGGGAGTTCCATTTTCAGTTTTTTGAGGAAGCTCCATACTGTTTTCCACAGTGGTTGCACCAACCTACAATCCCACCAGCAGTGCACGAGGGTTCCTTTTTCTCCACAACCTCGCCAACATTTGTTGTTTGTTGTTTTGTTGATGTTGGCCATTCTGACAGGTGTGAGATGGTACCGCATTGTTGTTTTGATTTGCATCTCTCGGATAATTAGTGACTTGGAGCATGTTTTCATGTGCCTCTTGGCCTTCCTTCTGTCTTCTTTTGAGAGGATTCTATTTAGGTCCATTGCCCATTTTTTAATTGGCTCATTCATTTTCCTTTTATTGAGTTGTATAAGCTGTCTGTAGATGTTGGAGATTAAACCTTTATCAGTGATATCGTTTGCAAATATGTTCTCCCATACAGTGGGTTTTCTTGTTGTTTTGTTGATGGTTTCTTTTGACGTAAAAAAGCTTTTTATTTTGATGTAGTCCCATTTGTTTATTTTCTCTTTAGCTTCCATTGCCCTAGGGTTAGTATCAGTGAAGAAGTTCTTTAGGCATATGTCTGAGATTTTGCTGCCTGTGGATGCCTCTAGTATTTTTATGGTTTCCCGTCTTATGTTTAAGTCCTGTATCCATTTTGAGTTTATTTTTGTGTATGGTGTAAGTTGGTGATCTAGTTTCATTCTTTTACATGTATGTGTCCAATTTTCCCAACACCATTTATTAAAAAGACTGTCTTGACTCCATTGTATGTTCGTGCCTCCTTTGTCAAATATTAATTGAGCATATTGATTTGGGTTGATGTCTGGATTCTCTAATCTATTCCATTGATCAATATGTCTGTTCTTGTGCCAGTACCAGGCTGTTTTGAGAACAGTTGCTTTGTAATACAGCTTGAAATCTGGTATTGAGATTCCTCCTACTTTACTCTTATTTCTTAAGATTGCTGAGGCTATTCGGGGTCTTTTATTGTTCCAAATGAATTTTTGGAGAGTTCTTTCTAGGTCTGTGAAGTATGTCCATGGTATTTTCATGGGGAGTGCATTGAACTTATATATTGCTTTGGGAAGTATGGACATTTTGATGATGTTGATTCTACCAATCCATGAACATGGTATGTTCTTCCATCTGTTTACATCTTTCTCTATTTCTTTTTTCAGTGTCCTGTAGTTTTCTGCATATAGGTCTTTTACCTCCTTGGTTAAGTTTATTCCTAGGTAACTTAATTTTTTTGGTGCGATGGTAAACGGGATTGCTTTTTTAGTCTCTGTTTCTGTAAGTTCACTATTGGTGTAGAGAAATGCCATTGATTTCTTGGCATTTATTTTGTATCCTGCTACATTGCCAAATTCGTTTATTAAGTCTATTAGCTTTTTGATGGAGTCTCTTGGGTTTTTTATGTACAATATCATGTCATCTGCAAATAGTGACAGCTTTACTTCTTCTTTTCCGATTTTGATGCCTTTTATTTCCTCTTCTTGTCTAATTGCGATGGCGAGTACTTCCAGTACTATGTCAAAGAGGAGTGGTGAGAGTGGGCATCCCTGTCTTGTTCCTGTTCTTAGAGGGAATGGTTTTAGTTTTTGCCCATTGAGCATGATGTTGGCTGTGGGTTTATCATATATAGCTTTTATTATGTTGAGGTATGATCCTTGTACTCCCACCTTGTTGAGAGTTTTTATCAGGAAAGGGTGTTGGATTTTATCAAATGCCTTTTCTGCATCGATAGATATGACCATATGATTTTTATCTCTCAATTTGTTTATGTGATGTATCACGTTTATTGATTTGCGAATATTGTACCATCCTTGCATTCCTGGTATAAAACCTACTTGGTCATGGTGTATGATCTTCCTGATGTACTGCTGGAGCCGATTTGCTAGAATTTTGTTGAGGATTTTGGCATCTATGTTCATGAGGGATATTGGCCTGTAATTCTCTTTCATTGAGTTGTCTTTATCTGGTTTTGGTATTAGGGTGATGCTGGCTTCATAAAAGGAGTTTGGCAGTGTTCCTTCCTCTTGAATTTTTTGGAAAAGTCTGAGGAGGATAGGTTTTAGTTCTTCCTTGAATGTTTGGTAAAACTCTCCTGTGAAGCCATCTGGCCCTGGGCTTTTGTTTGCTGGAAGCTTTTTGATGACTGCTTCAATTTCTTCCCAAGTTACTGGTCTATTGAGATTTTTAGATTCTTCCTGATTGAGTTTTGGAAGGTTGTATTTTTCTAGGAATATGTCCATTTCCTCCAGGTTATCCTGTTTGTTGGAATATAGTTGTTCATAGTATTTTGTAACAATCCTTTGTATTTCGGCGGGGTCTGTTGTTATTTCACCTCTTTCATTTCTAATTTTGTTTATTTGGGTCCTCTCTCTTTGTTTCTTGGTTAGCCTGGCTAGAGGCTCATCAATCTTGTTAATCCTTTCAAAGAACCAGCTCTTGGTTTTGTTGATCTTATGTATTGTGTCTTTGGTCTCTATGTCGTTAATCTCCGCTCTGATTTTTATTATTTCCTTCCTTCTGCTTACAGTGGGCCTTTCTTGCTGTTCTTTTTCTAACTGTTTGAGTTGTAGGGTAAGATAATTTGTTACCATTCTTTCTTGTTTTTTGCAATAGGCTTGTAGGGATATGAACTTCCCTCTCAAAACAGCTTTTACTGTGTCCCATAGATTTTGGATTGTTGTGTTTTCATTGTCATTAGTTGCCATGATGTTTTTGATTTCTTCCTTGATTTCTCTGGTAACCCAGTCTTTGTTCAATAGCATGCTATTTAGTCTCCATGTGTTTAATTTCTTTGGCTTATTATTATTGTAGTTGATTTCCAATTTTATGGCACTGTGATCTGAGAAAATGCTTGATAAGATTTCTATCTTCTTGAATTTGAAGAGACTTTGCCTATGTCCCAATATGTGGTCTATCTTTGAGAATGACCCGTGTGCACTTGAGAAGAATGTATATTCTGTGGCTTTGGGATGAAATGTTCTGAAGATGTCAATTAATTCCATCTGGTCTAATACGTCATTTAGAATTGACGTTTCTTTACTGATTTTTTGTTTAGATGATTTGTCCAGAGGTGACAATGGAGTATTAAAATCTCCTACTATGATAGCATTGCTATTAATCTGTCCCTTAATGTCCTCCAGCAGTTTCTTTATGTATTTGGGTGCTCCCAAATTGGGTGCATATATGTTTACCAGGGTTATTTCTTCTTGTTGGATTACACCCTTTAGTATTATGAAGTGGCCTTCCTTATCTCTTGTTATGTCCTTCACTTTGAGATCTAGTTTGTCAGATATAAGTATTGCTACCCCAGCTTTTTTTTCGTTTCCGTTTGCCTGGAAAATCTTTTTCCATCCTTTCACCTTCAGTCTGTGGGCGTCTGTTTTTCTGAGGTGGGTTTCTTGTAGACAGCAGATGAATGGGTTTTGCTTTCTTATCCATTCTGTTACCCTATGTCTTTTAATTGGAGCATTTAAACCATTTACATTTAAAGTAATTATTGAAAGGTAGGTATTTGATGCCATTTTTATTCTATCCCCCTGTGTTCCTTCTTCACTTCCTATTTCTTTATTATTACAGTAGACCCTTTAGCATTTCTTGCATTGCTGGTTTGTTGGAGATAAATTCCTTTAGTCTGTTTTTGTCGGTGAAGCTCCTGATTACACCTTCAATTTTGATTGACAGCCTTGCGGGGTACAGTATTCTTGGGTTCAGACCCTTCCTTTGCATGACTTTGTATATGTCATCCCATTCCCTTCTGGCCTGATGAGTTTCTGTTGAGAAATCAGTTGCTAGTCTGATGGGGTTTCCTTTATATGTAACTTTCTGTCTCTCTCTGGCTGCTTTTAAGATTCTGGTTTTGTCGATGTTTTTTGCCAGTTTAATTATAATGTGTCTGGGTGTTGATCTTTGGGGGTTCATTTTGTTGGGGACCCTTCGAGCATCTTGGATTTGTGTTGGTTTTTTCTTCTCTATCTCAGGAAAGTTTTCTGTCATTATTTCTTGAAATACTTTTTCCATATCTTGCTCAGTTTCCTTTCCTTCTGGAACCCCTATTATTCTAATATTGTTTTGTTTTGTATTGTCCCAAAGCTCCCTTAGGCTCTCCTCCTGTTTTTTAATTTTTTTTTCTAGCAACTGCTGTAATTGGGTATTTTTTTCCATTTTGTCTTCTAGCTCACTGATGCGGTCTTCTGCTTCTTCTAGTCTACTCTTGATGCTTTCTATTGAGTTCTTCATAGTAGCGATGTCATTTTTCATTTCTTCTTGGGTCACCTTCATTTCCTCTTGGGTCACCTTCATTTCCTCTTGGGTCTTCTTCATTTCCTCTTGGGTCTTATTCATATTGTCAAATTTGTCTTCCATTCTTTTTAGCCAACTTATGATCATTACTCTGAATTCTTGCTCTGGTAGGTTGCTTGCCTCTAACTCGTTTACTTCATTTTCTGGTGATGGTTGATTTTCTTTCACAGGCGGGTTGTTTCTTAGTCTCCCCATGCTCTCTCTTTATAGGGTGCCTGGTAACGTAGTTCTCTCCCTCCTGCTTTGATTTAAAGGCACAAAATACAACACAACCAGGTACAACACACAAGGCACTGGACAGAAATGTGTTTGCAATATTAATATCCTCCAATAAAGGTGTCTAGAACCCAGATAACAAGAACATACAATCCAATAAAAAGAATAAGCAAACCAATCTTACACACACACAAAAAAGCATAAACCTTTGATATAGTTAGCATTCAACATACAACAACAAAGGGGTAGAGAGAAGGCTTTTTTTTTTTTTGGTGGGGGGGCAGTGGCAAGGTAGGTGTGAATGGGATTGGAGCAGGGGGTTGGGAATTATATATACACAGGACAGGTGAAAATTTTGGAGAGGGTAAACAGAAAGAGTAAGGAAAATCTATAGCAGTAAAGGGTTAAGATAAGCAGGACACCAAAGGTAAAGGGTTAGGAATAGAGAGATGTCATAAAGGTAGGTTTGAGATAGAATAGAGCGTTGGAGAAGGCAAGGTATGAATAGTTTTTAGAATAATAATCCCGCAGGAGGAAATAGAGAAAAAAGGAAATAGAGGAAAAAGGAAAAAAAAAAATAGAAAGCAAAAAAAAAAGGATTATAATATGACACTTAAAAAGTAGTAATAAAAATAAACAAAAGAAAATAAGATAAAAAAGATAAAAAAGGTAAAATAGTAGTAGTAATAATGTTGATTACCTATAAAAATGAATTAATTAAAAAGGTAAAATCTAGTGATGGCAGATGAAAAAAATTTCTTGAGTAAACTTTGCAATTAAAGTAGGTAAAAAACAAAAATTCAACAGTTAAAAAAATAAAAATTGAAAATTAAAAATTAAACAAAATTTGCAGTAATGAAGGTCATTCACTTTCTGTGTTGCTATGTCTCGCACGCCTTTTCCCAGTCTGGGCGGTAGTGGCAGTTCACTGTGTTTCACCGTTCCTCCGTGTTGATTACAAGACCTGATTTTTAAGCCAATCTAGAGACCCTATGTGCTTTAGCCTCTGGGTGGCAGTGTTTCTGGATGACTTCCAGGACTCTAAGGTCTTTCTAGCTTTTTCCTCTTCTCTGTGTCTTTGATGGCTGGGGGTGGGGCGGTCCGGAGCTGGCTGCACTCCCCTGCAATTCCGCGGCCACCTCCCGGACTCAGATCCAGCTGTGCTGCTCCCCAGATATCCCTAGTCTTAGGAGCCCTGTCCACAGACAGGCGCGCCTCCAGCTGAGAAGTAAATCCACGACCAGTCCCTCAGCCTCTGTGCGCCGCGGGAGCTGGTGCGCAGGGGGGGGGGGGGGGGTGTTGCTGCGCCGAGTGGAACTCGGTCAGAACTACCGGTCCCAGTCCCTCAGCCTCCGTGCGCCGCGCGCGCTGGTGCGCAGGGGGGGGGGGTGTTGCTGCGCCGAGTGGAACTCGGTCAGAGCTACCGGTCCGAGTCCCTCAGCCACTGCGCGCTGGCGCGAAGGGGGGGGGGGTGTTGCTGCGCCGAGTGGAACTCAGTCAGAACTACCGGTCCGAGGGGAACTCACCCACCGGATCGCTGAGAAATCTGAGCTCCTCTGAGATCAAGGGTTCGCGCCGACTATGTTCATTTGGTGTTCCTTGGGGCTGGGGATAATCAGGCCTCCGACACTCGAACCTCCTCCCTTCCAAGATGGCGAGATTTCCCGTCCGCGCCGGCAAGTATCTCCGGCAAGGGACCCAGCTGTGGGTGTTCAGCTGCTGGTGGCTCCCTAATCAGCAGACCCCAAATTTCCTCTGGTGTTTGCTAGTCTCCTGGCTTGTTGACGAGCACTCCTAGCGCGATCCTCAGCTGCTTTCTCTCTCTTCCTCGGGACAAGACTCAGAAACCGCCCATCTGCTCTTCCGCCATTTTCTCCTCCCTGAGTATTTTTTAATATTTGTCAAGAAATAGGTCATCTGGACCCAGGAGAGCCGTGTGCCCTGGGGAAGTGGTGGGATCCAGGAGAGCCGTATGTCCCGGGGGAGCGGGGTGACCCGAAGGAGCAGTGTGACCCGGAGGAGCTGTATGTCCTGGACGGGTGGTGTGAACCAGAGGAGGAGCAGATTCTATTCATGTGATCCTGAGACATTTGGACAGTCTGCAGCCATTTGCTACAGAACACTTTGTTGTATTTCCCTAAGAAATGAAGTACAGACTTTCACTCTGCTCATCTGCATGCGGGAGTGGTACCCAGATAGAAGCTCTCAACAGATCACAATAGTTGGACAGGCTTGCCTAGAAACTCCGAGCCGCGCACAGGAAAGACGCCTTGCAGGTGGGTCAGAACCGGACTGCGAGGACCTGGGAAGTCGGGGTGCAGCGGACCGGGCCCTGGGAGCTGGGGAACGGCGGAACCACAGGCTCTGGCCTCCACACCCTCCCCGGGCCAACAATAATATTTTTAAAATAGCCTGAATTAGTCCGTGTTTGCTTGTGCTACCTACATGAACTCAAAAGGAAACTTGGTTTAAAGAGTTCACCCTCAAACACTTAAGGTAGCATTATTGGTTCATTAAGAGATAAGTTGGTGAGGGAGGGGCTTGTGTTATTTTAGTACCTTTTAAGGTAGAAGAGGAGGGCTTCTGCCTTTAACTCATTAGCCAATCAGGTTCTGAGGCCCCTTCTTAAAGCCACTTCCTGTCTCTCCACTTTCTCTCTCTCCTGTAGGTGAAAGACTGGTAAGTGTGCTCTTAATCTTGTCCCCTAATTGTGTTGAATAGCTCTTCCATTTGGGGCACGTTTCCTGGTGGCAGGCCTTTATTTCAAGACAGAATTGGAGTGTGGATGTGTGTGAGGCATAGGCTGGTGGAGAGGGGAGGAAGGCAGTGAAATGCTCTGCCTGGTTTGTTTCCACGTGGGCTTCTGTAGGCCTGGGTCTGTCTTCCTTCTGAGACCGGTGACCTAGGAACAACAGACTGGAACACGCTTGGGTTCATTTTACTTGAAGAAAAAGGTGTTGCTATTAGCCTAGTGCTGGTTTGAATGTTATCTCTCTGGCTGAGAGGGTAGATCTTGGGAAGAGTTCAGACCAGTACATTTGAATTCTTCTGTGTCTGCAGAGCCCAGGTCCTTACTGGGTTTGTGGGAGCTGCAGTGGATGCTGTCTGCCCAGAGCCTTCCCGTGTTTTCAGTGAGACTAAGCAGCAAACTCTGAAGTCCGATGATTTTAGTGAGCTCCAAGAGAGGTCCCGATTTTAATGTCCTCACTGTGGGGAGGGTGCCCTAAAAAACTTAGGATATACTAAAAAAGATCAGGGGCCTAGCTTGATGTAAACTTCAATCAAATTCGTGCCACACTTTACCATTCCAGTGACCTTTGGGAGTCACTGAGGATCAGCCTGTATTCTATTATTTTATTTTATTTTATTTTAATTGATTTCAGAGAGGAAAGGAGGGAAACCACAGTTGCTGTTTGTTGCACTCATTGGTTGATTCTTATATGTGCCCTGACTAGGGATCGAACTTACAACCTTGACATAGGCAGCTGACACTATGTAACCAACTGAACTACTCAGTCTGAGGCTCAGCTTTTGAGGATCAAAATATATGAAGGCCAGGCATTAATTGGTGTATAATAAATGTTAGGTAACTTAAAAGTGACATTTTTTTAGTATATCTTTTTCTCAAAATGTTTTGCTTAGTGTCTTTGAGTATAATTTCATCCGATTCCCATTTTTCTCTTTAATACACATTAGTTTGGATAAAATGTATGTGTTTGTTATCCTTACAGGCAAAAGGTGTAAGGAAGACACCTGTATGGAATTTTAATAATTCTCGAGCATTGTTAAATTAATGTTATTTTTTGAATAGGTAATACATTCACATGGTTTGAAATCCAAAAGGATCAAAGTACATACATTGCATTCCTAAGCCAGTTTATTCCCCTCCCCAATGACAGTGTTAGTAGTTTCTTGTGTTTTCTTCCTGAGATATTTGGTGCAGATATAAGCAGATATATGTATTTTTCCCTCCCCTCTTCTGTAAGCATAAACCATCATGTACCGTACTTTTTCAACTTAAGATTTCCAAATGACTAAATATAGAGTGACTGCCTTCTTTATAATGGTTACATAGTAATCAAATGTATGTGTATAACCATCATTTATTTAATCTTTTATCATTGGACAGCTAAGTAGCTTACAATGTTATTTCCTCCAAATTGAATAGCCTTATACATAACTCAGTTGTCACATCAGACATTTCAGTAGGGTTTTGCTATATACTTGTTTATAAGGACTCTGTGTGCCTTCTGTTAGTTATATTTATTTTGTGCACATAGTGATGGCTAGAAATCAACAAATATCTGGATTAAGCAATAAAGAGTTTTCTATTAGAAGCAACACCATGCTGATGCTTTTAATGTGAGTACATTTTTATTTTATTTTTTTAATGTGAGTACATTTTTAAAGTCTTGAGAGAAGGCTAAGATCATGTCTTGTGAAACATCTAGTTTTCTAGTTAGGCTTTGCGGATTGGGAGAAAAATTAGTTTATTTCTAATGAAAGTATGCTTTTTAGTAATTTTATATAGACTACATTGGAATCTTTACTGTTAATAAGTAGGGAATGAGGGAAAGGAAGAAGTAAATTTTTTTCTTAAAATATGCCAAATCTTGGATTTGGAAGGGACCGTAAGAGCATATCAGTGAATTTCATGGCTTCAAGGTTGTTAGGAAAAGTGAAAATTTTAGGCAGAATAACTGCATTTCTATTCATTAAGGTGGTTGAGTTTGGACAGTTAATAGAAGCACCATATTAAACATTAAAATATTTTATATTTTGCCTCACTTACTCTTCATAACAATTTTAAGAGGTAGGTAGCATTTGTCCTCATTGTACAGAAAGGGAACCTGAGGCCTGGCCGGTGTGTCTCCGACCTACTAATATGAACCAGGAGGTCATGGTTGGATTCCTGGTCAGAGCACATGTACAGGATGTAGGCTCTATCTCCAATAGGGGATATGTAAGAGGCAGCCTGCTGCTTGGTCGATTGGTCGCTCCTCACCCCCCTGCCGGCCTGGTCGCCCCACGCAGCCTGTTCAGTAGTCTGTTCGGTTGTGATTGGTGATTCTCATCTTTGATGTTTATATCTCTCCCCATCCCTTCCTCTCTGAAATCAATAAAAATGTATTTAAAAACAAAACACTTGGGAGTCTATTCTGAGAGTAGTGCCTTATAGAGCTAGCTCTAAAAGAGAACTATGCCAAGCAACCAATTTATTTTCCTTTGCTTCAGGTTAAAGATGAGACCCATTGGAGAAGAAAGACCTGAGTCTTCAGCACCCTGTGTGCTAGCCCAGAAGTGTTATTTGAAAGCCTCTGTTACATCTACTACAGACACCCTAAACAAGTGGACTTGGATTTGGACATTGTCAGCAGGAATGGTTATAGGCTGACAGGACCATAAAGGTAGGTACTTCAACTCTCAGTGTTCTCTGTCACATGTATATGTTACTTTTTCTTTTTTTAATATATATTTTATTGATTTTTCACAGAGAGGAAGGGAGAGGGATAGTGAGTTAGAAACATAGATGAGAGAGAATCATTGATCAGCTGCCTCTTGCACACCCCCTACTGGGGATGTGCCCGCAACCAAGGTACATGCCCTTGACCGGAATCGAACCCAGACCTTTCAGTCCGTAGGCCAACGCTCTATCCACTGAGCAAACCGGTTTCGGCTGTATGTGCCTTTTCTATATATATATAAAAAGATAGGAGGGCCCTGGCTGGTGTGGCTCAATTGGTTGATCGTCATCCTGTGCACCAAAAGGTTTCTAGTTGTATTCCTAGTCAAGGCACATGCCCAGGTTTTCTAACTTATCCCAAGTCAGGGTGAGAGAGACAGTCAATCAATGTTATTTGCTCACTCAGCAATAATAAAAAACAAAAATTATTTAAAGAAACAACCCTTCGCCGAAACCAGTTTGGCTCAGTGGTAGAGCATCAGTCTGTGGACTGAAAGGTCCCGGGTTTGATTCCGGTCAAGGGCATGTACATTGGTTGTGGGCACATCCTCGTAGGGGGTGTGCAAGAGGCAGCTGGTCGATGTTTCTCTCTCATCGACATTTCTAGCTCTCTATCTCTCTCCCTCTCTGTAAAATATCAATAAAACATATTAAAAAACAAACAAACAAAAACCAACCCCTCAAAAGATAGGAGGTTCTGTGAGTTACTGTATTATTCCAAATTGCTAGACACACAGTAGGCACTGAGTAAAATTGAGTGGCAATATAATTACACACATGCATCAGTTGATTATTAATAATTTTTAGTTTGTATCAGGCCTTCATGAAATGTCTTCACATATATAAAATGAACCTTTTGGCCATGAACTCCAGTACTTTGAAGCACTTCTTACAGGAAACAAAATGAGTGGATCATAGATTGTTTATGGGGTATTTACAAAATATTTACTTTATACTAAGTAAATACTAGGTAAATGTGAAGTGGCCTTCATGTGGTACAATGACACTTGCTGAAGCATGACTGGAATTTGGGAAAGGCATCACACTTAACATCAGGATTCATGTGGTAGGTTTTGTGCTATGTGGTAATCTGGGTTTTGTGAGATGAGAAAAACAGAAGTTGTACCCTTAAATCTATAATTCTATAAGATGTATTTGGATCATGGAGTTTTTGAGATAGACATTAAAACTATGGAAACCTCTGACTTTCTGTCTTGCTTTCTGTCTACATTCCCTTAGCTAATCTCAAATGCTACTGTTGTGAAAACATTTTACATAATTATAAAGTCTTTATAGGACAACAAAGGAGTAAAATAACACTTTGTCTCATCACATTCTAAAGCAAAGCATCTGTAGCCCTGCTTATTTCACGTTGAAGTGAAAATAGGGAGTTTTGACAGAACTGGACTTAAATCCTAGCTCTTAATAGCTGGGTGGTGTTAGGAAATTTATTAAATTTCTCTGAGCCTAAAATTTTCTTATAAATATGGGTTTGTTGTAAAGTTTGGATAAAATGGTTTCTATAGTTTTATCAGCTTATTTTAGTCATACCTATCCTTGAAGGCACTACTGTTCAGAACTTTCTGTGACAGAAATGTTCTATATTTGTAATATCCAATATAGTAACCACTAGCCAAATGTGGATATTAAGCAATTAAAAAGTGACTAAAAAAAAGTGATTGACTGAAGAATTTTGTCTTTTAACTTAATTTTAATTTGCATGGCTGTGTGGAATAACATACAGTCTGCCCAGCTGGTCAGAGGTTTCCATAGTTTAGACAGTACAGTTTTTAAAATTGAGATATAAGTGACATTAGTTTCAGGTGTACAACATGATTTGATATTTGTATATATTGCAAAATAAAATGATAATCATGATAAATCTGGTTAGGATCCATCACTATACCCAGTTATTTTTTTCTTATGATGGAGAACTACTCTCAGCAACTCTCAAAGATATAATACAGTATTATTAAGGCTCATTCAAGACCTACCTTTTTCTTCATGAAGTATTCCTTGCCCAATAATTCTTAACATTACTTTCTGTCTCTACCACTTATTTGGTAATTACCATAGACATTAATTTTCATGAATCTTGTCTCCGATTGTTTTTGAGGTTATGAAATTTTAAATCTTTACATTGCTGCATAAAAAGGAACATGGTAAAAATATACTTGTAATATTTTTAGTTAATAAGTTTTAAATAATGTAAGAGAAAAAATATTCTAGTTAGTAAATGATGTGAAGAATAGTGAATAGTCTGAAAGTTGCCTGCAGCCATGAATTTATTGTTTAATGCTTCACCTGAAAATTCAGATTACATTCAAGCTCTGGAAGAGGAAATGGGTTTCTTATGTTGCCATCTTGTGGCCAACTTGGGCTCCAAGTGATGGGAATTCAATTTTGCTTTGTCAAGGGAAGGTTTATTGTGATAAAAAGTTTACCAATAGTAAAGGCTATATATAATCTATATTGGCTCAAATGAAAGTGAAACATGATTTGGAAAGCTATTGGATTACCTTCTCATTTACCTGAATCTTAGCTTTCCTTCTCTTAAATTTTTTTAAAAGGGAGTTTTGTAAATTAATGACTGGTTGGTTACATGTGTTCTGCAGTCACACACCCACAGTGGAGAAGCTGGCAGTAACCCATATCATTTTTACGGCATCTCCTTGTTCCCATGACTGCCAACCTCTCAGCCAGACATGGCTCTTGCTTTGCATACCTGTTCTCTTACTGAGAGACTGTTGACTATTATAAACTTTCTGGGGATGATTAGACTTATTGTATAGTTTTACCCAAACTTTAAAATTTATACAAAAAGTGGAGCTGGTATAGAAGTTTGCCTTAATCTGATACCGAGTTTGAGCATTTGATGACATCCTGCAAATAGATGGGTCAATTTATAATGGTGAATGGAGGTTTGAGTAAAAGAATGAGCAGTTTTCCTTGATGTAATTTTCCTTGATGCTGTGTGGGTGTGATTTGGTGTGGAGTTGGCTGGTGTACATTCAAATCTTGTAATTGTAACCTTTGTGTATTTTTTTAATTTTCCAGAGATGATGCCCGATAGTTGATAGATCCTGTAGTTCAACTTTATCCTAGATAGAAGCTGGATTGATCTGATACCAGAGGTAAGTGTGAAAGAAAAGTATTCATTTTTACCTCATTTGGATTTCCAACCACCCAGCAAGTTTTGGGCTCAGTGTTCTTAGTGGCTGAAATCTGGTAGTTGAAAAAGCCTTAGTTCTACGCTCCACAGGGTTTTCCTGGTTTAGGGACAAGGAGCTGGTGTTTATTTGCCCTTCACCAGTCATTTATAGTTTGCCATGATGAAATGCATGTTAAGTCCGTGTTTCAGCTGATTATCCTGATTAAACACATGCTCTGAGCAGACTAAAGTTAGGGCAAACTCCTGGAATTGAATTCTGATTCTTGGAATACTTACTGGGATCTATCCCATGATCCCAAGTAATTCCTAAATCTTTATTAATTTGAAACTACAATACTTCATTGTGATATGATCTTTTGACCAAAAAATTCTTTTTGAGATAGACAGAAACAAGGCCAAGAATTTTTCATTAGTTGGTTGGATGTCATCCCCTGCACTGAAAGGTTGTCAGTTCGATTCTGGTCAGGGCACATGCCCAGGTCTCTGGCTTGATTCCATGTATGGGGTGTGCAGGAGCAGGCAATCAATGTTTCCCTCTCACACTGATGTTTCTCTCTCTTCCCCTATATCCATTTAAAAAAATCTTAAGAGGAATTTTTAGTCTAAAAATTCAAACAGTAGAGAAAAAGCACTGGTAACTGATATAATTCCATCAACCACTTAGCAGTTTTTAACTAATCACTATTTTACTAGTCTATAAGATTAAGAGAATCCATGTGTTGGTTCAATCAATTTTGTCAAGATCATATAATGCAAGATTATACAGTCACTTAAAAGTTATGGCACAGGTTTACCTTTCTTGAAATGGAAAGGTATTTATAATTAAGTTAAAAAAAAGTTTAACAGAACAATACACATAATCCTTTTCTGCTTAAAACATTTGTATGTATTTACTGAGAAAGTGCCTGAAAGGATATAGTACTCCAATACTACAGATTATTGTCTATAGAACTGGGTTCTATGGGTAATCTTATTAACCTGTATTTTCTGACTTTATTATATTTATGTGCTATATAATTTAAAAAGTTACTTTTAAGCAACCTATATTAGACAACCTATAGGCTTTTATTTCTTTACCTGTGCCTGCATGTTTCAGCAAGGAAAGGGGGGTTCACATAAGGGTGAAAAATAGAAACTACAAATAATTCAAACTACCATCAGCTCTTACAGTACTGTTTTAGCTTTTGGCTATGTCTTTTGCAGAAATGAAATTTCAGGAGATCAAAACTAGATCTGAGTTTCTTTATAGAAACTTCTTTCCCAGCCTTGGATGCTATGAATCCTGGAAAAAATATAGATGACGACAACATTTTTCTTTTACGGTAAGGATTATGCTGAAATTGAGAAGCTTTGACACATAAAAATCTTTGAAAATTCAGCATTGTGACCAGGCTAGTTCTGATAAGATGCTACAAGCTTAATTAAAAAAAAAAAAAGTCAAAGATGCCGAAACCAGTTTGGCTCAGTGGATAGAGCATTGGCCTGCGGACTGAAAGGTCCCGGGTTCGATTCTGGTTAAGGGCATGTACATTGGTTTCGGGCACATCCCCAGTGGGAGGTGTGGAGGAGGCAGCTGGTCAATGTTCCTCTCTCATCATCGATGTTTCTAGCTCTCTATCCCTCTCCTTTTCTCTCTGTAAAAAAATCAATAAAATATATTTTTTAAAAAGTCAATTAAAGATGTTGAGAGGTAGCATAGTATAGTAATTATATATGGGTTCTGGTAGTTATATATATAGACCCTTCCTCTATCACTTAACCAGCTATGTAACTGTCAAGTTTCTTAATATCTCTGTGTCTGTCTTTATATCTTAGAATAAGATAATCCTAGTATCTGACTCATAGGAATAGTGTTTGATTTTGAAGATTAGATTAGATAATAGGTGTGGGGCTTAGAATATGGTTAAGCATATGGTAAATGCTCAGTAGATGCTAGATATTTTATCAGGGCCCATGTGTACATTTATCTTCAACTTTGCATTACCTGGCAATTTCTTATCAATATATATGAAACCCTAATATGCAAGTACCAGTAGACTGAAGGGCTGGACAACTGGTTGCTATGATGTGCGCTGACCATAAGCGGGTGCAAGTGGGGCCAGCACTATCAGTGCTGCGTGGGAGTGGTGGTGGCAGGAGCCAGGCTGCTGGGAGACGGGACTGGGGCTGCAGTGAGGGGCTGGGCAGGAGTGTGGAAGAGGGGCCAAGATCTACTGCTGTGCCCATTGCAGCCTCATGGCCCACAGTTCCTTTCAAGGAGCACAAATTCATGCACTGCGTCCCTAGTATCATAATAGATTCTTGGTTCACTGCTTATCTGTATCTTCCAATTAGCCTATCCCTCATTATCTTTTATCCAAAAGCCTAATTCTAGAATTAGAGGTAAAATCTATGTATTCCTATATAATTGGCCCAGTAACATTTTCTTTAGTTAATTGTTTTTGCCACTAATTTATTTTTATCATCAAGTTCCTCATTTTACCTAACTAGCTGGACTAATTGATATTTAATGGCTTGTTGAGTTCTTGGCTGACTAAAAATTTAGAGGTAGTGATTCCTATAAGAATCACTTAATGTT
Organism: Vespertilio murinus; assembly: GCA_963924515.1. Classification (NCBI taxonomy): domain Eukaryota; kingdom Metazoa; phylum Chordata; class Mammalia; order Chiroptera; family Vespertilionidae; genus Vespertilio; species Vespertilio murinus. Next base: position 147,825,026 of record OZ004704.1, read on the forward strand.
TTTAATAAATACTTCTTAGACCATTTATTAAAATATTTGTTAAAATGGTTGAGAGCTCTAACTGGTTTGGCTCAGTGGATAGAGCGTTGGCTTGCAGACTGAAGGGTCCCAGGTTTGATTCCGGTCAAGGGCATGTACTTTGGTTGCAAGCACATCCCTAGTGGGAGGTGTGCAGAAGGCAGCTGATCAATGTTTCTCTTTCATCTATGTTTCTGACTCTATCCTCAATTCTTCTCTGTAAAAAATCAATAAAATATATTTTATAAAACATGGTTGGAGATAAACTCTGATGGCTGTTCCTCTCACTGCTTGTAGTCTTAAGTAGTGGGATTTTAGTCCATCATATATCTAAACTGACTTGTCTTCACTCAGAGCACCATGGGATGGGTTGGCTGTCCATTAGTGCCTTCTGATTTTTGCGGAGTCAAACAATTACAAACCAGGTAGTAATGTTGTATTCAAAAAATTTACCTGTGATTAAAAAAACTAAATTAATTTTAAAACACAAGGATATAATCTATAGAGAAATCTTTAATTGTAATAGTATTTGAATTACACTGATCTGGGGCTATATAAGAGCTCTAGTAAATTGTTGAAATATTCTATTCTGAAGTTACGCATTTTTAAGTGGTTTTCTACTGAGTGATTGTTCACATATTCAAGGAATTAATGAAAATTTGTTTTTTCTTTTGCAGTATGAAGGTGTAAATGGAAGCTGACTTCTCACCAAAAGTGGTTTATAGAATCAACTTAAAAACATGAGGCAGCAAACAAAGGAAAGAGTAAAATATTTCTTTCATCATCCTTAGGTTTTTTGCTAGATTGCGAACTCCAAGAAAGCAGAATAACTTCCCTATCCTTAACACCTGGCCTAGAATAAATACTCAAAAAAAATTTTTTGAAGTGAATTAATTTCCATTAATTTTATTATTATTTTTTAATCCCTGGAAAATGGCAACCATTTTAATGGGATTTCAGCAAGATATTTAAATAGAATAACTGGGACTTAATTTTGACTCTGATGTAAACTGTATATATAGGTACATTAAACTCTCTGGGTACCAGTGAGTCTACTTAAAAATCTTTTTTTTTTTTAAAAATAAAAATTACTTATTGATTTTTAGAGAGGGAGGAAAGGGAGAGAGAGAGAAACATCGATTTGCTGTTTCACTTATATATGCATTCATTGGTTGATTCTTTTATGTGCCCTGAGTGGGTAACAAACCCATAACCTTGGCATATCAGAATGACCCTCTAACCCAGCCAGGACTTAAAACTTAGTATCTGATTATGATGTTTGATCCTTTAAGAGGCAATAAAGAATGGCTGTGAGAACTATATATGTGAGGAATAGATATACAAAAGCTTACTGATATTTAGTAGGCAATCTTTTATTATTAACATTTTATAGTCTTATTGGATATTTATCATTGGTTTAAATTGCACATACCAGTCAAGAATGTTTAAAAAGTCACTAATTTTGGGGAGAGGAGGTGGAAGAGGGCATAGAGAAGATGAATGATGACGGGGGAAAATAAAGTTTTTTTTAAAAGTCATTATTTCTGCTTTATATTTAACTAGAGGCCTGGTGCATGAAATTTGTGCATGGGTAGGGTCCTTAGGCCTGGCCAGCAATTAGGGGGCCTTCCTTCCCTGGCTGCCAGCTGGAGCCTTCTTTCTGCGCTGCCCCCTGATGGTCAGCACATGTCATAGCAAGTAACCTAACTCCTGAGGGCACACTGCATGTTAGCCTTCTATATATATATAGATGTTGAAATATTCTCAGTTGTTCTGGCTAAATTACAGTACAGAGAATTTTTTGCTCCATATATTATATTTATATCCATGAGAATTTAAAGTACATGCAAAGTATGTAAAATACACATCCAGATATTGGAATTTGGCTATACTTCTCTGTGGTTTGGAATATAATTTTATACTCATGCTTATAAGAACCATACAAATGGTATGCAACTAGAATAACCTGTTGGAATATGAATCCTGTTCTTTATAGAGTAGATGATGCTAACAGTCTAATATTCAATGATAATGAGGGAAAAGTACTATCATAATATAGCTGATAGGTACTTAGAATATCTATTCAAAATCAAATTTCATGGTAACTAGCAATTTTAAAAGTTAAAAGTAACCTGTAATTAAGTGGTATAGGTGATATATAAGCACAGATTGTGCTGTCAGTTTTTCCGGACTCCTCTGTTAGGAAAAATGGAATAAAGTTCAAACTTTAAAATTCTAGAAAAGCAAAGAATATAACACTGGGATAGATATAAGCAAAAAAGGGATGATTTGTGAACAGTAAAATTCAAACTTTGTGTGCCATGTAACTGACAAAGGATTCTATATACCACAAATCAAGGAAATGATCAAAGAATATGAGTGGGCAAGTCACAGATGAGGACCCTTGAAAAGATGTTTAATCTCACTAGTAATCGAAAGAGTTACAAATTAAAACAGTGAGATACCATCTCACTGCCATCAGATGGGCAAACACTGAAACAAAAAGCCTGACACTTTCACATGTTGAAGGGTCTGGACAAGAGGATCTCCTCTTTGCTGGTGGCAAAGAAATTTAACTTACATTTTGGAGAATGGTTTGGCAATAGCTAGATTTCTTGAAAATGCTTATACACTAACCCAGTCTCTGCGTATTGCTTTCTATAGGAATTCTTGGCCTGTGTACTCAAGAAGACGTGTACTGTATTGTTATTTATTGTAAAACTTAGGAACCTATGTTCATTAGGAAATAGTATGTAATATTTAACTGAAACTAATACAAACTGTGTATTGACTACATTTCAAAAATGAGTTAAAATGGCCTAGTGATAATGTGCTATAAGATAGTCATTTTAGATCATGAAAACAAAGACTGATGTATACACATACTAAAAACATGTATGAGAATGAGAAACACCTAAATCGAGTTTTACCTCTGGATAGGAAGAAAATGGGGTTGAGATGTATACAGGGGTGCTGAAAATTGTATATAATGTGTTCATTTAAATATCAAATGTGAGTAAGATTGGGTTTATTAAATATGAGTGATGGTCATTCATATATTTTTATATGCTTGATATTTAATAATAAAAACTATTTAAAAAACTTTGGTGAATGGGTCTCTGTATCAGCCTTGATTTCAGTGGTCTCATCTCCACAGCATCCTAGAAATAAGCAAGGGAAGGGTTTATACTGTGAGAACAGGACACATTCTAGCAACAACCAGTTTAGTTCTTCGTGTTCTAGACTTTTGCAATGTTAAAACTAGCTCCTACGCTATATATACACTTGAGTGGCCAGATTGTTATCTCTGAATGCATAATCTGGCCACTCAGTATATATCCTATATAATAAAAGGCTAATATGAAAATTGCCTGCCGAAACCGGTTTGGCTCAGTGGTAGAGCGTCGGTCAGCGGACTGAAAGGTCCCGGGTTTGATTCTGGTTGGGGGCATGTACATTGGTTGTGGGCACATCTCCGGCAGGGGGTGTGCAGGAGGCAGCTGGTCGATGTTTCTCTCATTGACGTTTCTAGCTCTTATCTCTCTCCCTTCCTCTCTGTAAAATATCAATAAAATATATATATATATTTTTTAAAAAGAGGCAACTGATTGATGATTCTCTCTCATTGATGTTTCTCTCTATCCTCCTTTCCTCTCTGTAAAAAATCAGTAAAATATATTAAAAAATAAAAAAAAAAAGTAAAGAGAAAAAGAAAATTGCCTCCTAGATCAGCAGGTAGGCTGGCCAACCACCCATGCATGAATTCATCCACCGGGCCTCTATGAGTAGCCACATATATATCACATAAACTGAGTGGCCATATTATTATGCATTCAGAGATCATAATCTGGTCGGCCTCTCTCTCTCTCTCTCTCTCTCTATATATATATATATATATATATATATAGACACACACACGTGTATGTGTGTGTGTATAATAGATACTAAATATTTAGTATTTATGTAGTAAACATAAATACTAAATAGATAATAATTATTATCTATTTAAAATATAGATATAGTAACTCAGGCTTTTAGCCAAATGGGTTGGAAGTTGGAAACAATGGTGTAAGGGACACTAGGTTTGGGAAATCTGGGATGTGGAAAGGGATATTGCAGAACAAAGGTAATGGCCAGGTTCACAATGTTAGGTATTTGTGCTGGTGGAATTTGATTGCTTTGTGTTTTAGAACTTTAAATGACACTATCCTTTTGTACTTATTTCCACATTTGGCATAGTCAAATCCAGAAAATGCACAAAAGGTTCAGATTGCCAAAATAGAAGTTAAGGGCTCCATTTTTTTTTCATCCAATTTGTGCCCCTAGTATTAAGTTACCTTTGTACATTCTCAGAAGATAGACATTTTGGGAAATGTATACAAAAGCCAAGATGAACCTTTCTAGTTACTGTGAACAAGTTTCAAAAAACAAAACAAAGCAAAAAACTAGTAGGAAGGTGTTTAATTAGGATAGGTTTTTGTTTGAAGGAGAAAGGTTTAGTAACATTCACAACCCATAAAGGGTTTGCAGGACTTGGTATCTATATTGTTGCTGATTTATTGGATTGTGTGTTACAGATTCATACTGGAGTCATATCATCTGGAAAGGTGGCTACAAAAGAGTGTTAAGGCTTATATAAGGAGGACCCCTCAAGCCCTCCCCAGCTAAATTTCTAATATGAATTCTAATACATACATTAGGGGGAAAAATCATAGCAGAAAAAAGAAAGTAACAGGTAAAAACATTAGGGTCAAATGGATATACACTTTTTAAAAATCACAAGCAGATCCAGGAGAGTACACAGGCAGATCACCTTAAAAACAAACAACAGCCCAAACCGGTTTGGCTCAGTGGTAGAGAGTCAGCCTGTGGACTGAAGGGTCCCAGGTTCGATTCCGGTCAAGGGCATGTACCTTGGTTTCGGGCACATCCCCAGTAGGGGGTGTGCAAGAGGCAGCTGATCGATATTTCTAACTCTTTCTTCCTCTCTGTAAAAAATCAATAAAACATATTTTTTTAAAAAAGAAAATTATAAAGATAAATCATTATTAAAAAAACACAAACAAAACAAAAAAGTACCTGTGGTGCCTGATCCTATTGCTTCATAAAGCATTGCAATGAATGTGCATAATGCGGACTCTCAACCAAGGAAAATCCTATTTAAGTCTAGGGTATATAGAGGATGTGTAAAAGCTGGAAATAAGTCTATTTCAAGATGAACAAAAAATGAAATGGCAGAATCTACCTCAACACGTAGGTGTTAGCTGTCCAGTTTCAGGAATCACGATTTTGGGGAATTTTTTTCTGAAACGAAGAAAGCCTGTGCTGCCCATAGTTTTCCTGGATAACCACCTGCGTGTACTCAGCGGCGGCCGCGTGCTTCTCCACTGGCCCCTCTGCTCTTACCCTCAGGAGACTGACGCGGGGCTGCAGGCTGGATGCGGGCAGGTAAGGACACGAGGACAGTGGGGCTCCCAGGTCGGAAATCTAGCCCAGGCTCAGTGGGGTTCGAGCCCGCACAGGGCCTGAGACAGGCTTGCCTGGTGGGTGCGTGTGGCCCAGGTCAGGGTGTCCCAGCGGGCAGGGCGGTCCCAGCATCCCTAGCGGCTGGCGCTCCCGGCAGGCTCCGGGAGACTCCGCGCATGCGCTCTCAGAGGCAGCGGCGACGCGCGCAACGAATCCTCTCGCTGGGCTGATGTGGTGGAGGGAGCCGCGTTTTCCCGCGCTTTTTCCTTTTCTTGTGTCGCCTCAGGGGAGGTATGTAATTAGAACCATTTTCTGTGTCCAGCGCGGAGAGCGGGCCGGGGATTCCAGAGTGATGTTTCTGTGAGTCCAGATCTCAAAAACTGGGCCCGTGGTAACCGCGCGGCTCCCTAAATGGGCTCCTTCCCCGTCTCGTTGGAGAAGTTGGTATTATCTGTGCCTCTCGCTCTTCGAGAACGTTCTCCGCTTCAGAACTGTCTCCGGCGCCTCTGCTTCCGCCCTGCCCGGGACCCTGCGGAGGCGAAAGAGGCCTCATGACGCCGGGTGCCTGTGGAGATTCGCTCGGAGGGTGAAGGGGTCCGAGTGTCCTTGTCGACCCTGTGACCAATGCAGCGTTTTTTTGTTAATATTTTCCCATTGATTACTAGAGAGCCTGGAAGGGAGGGGAGAGGCAGAGACAGAGACATCGGTGTGAGAGAGATTGGTGGCCTCCCCTCCGCCCCAGACGGGGGCCGGATGGAGCCTGCAGGCAACGCAGGCACGTGCCCTGGACTAGAATCCGACCCGGGGCCCTTGGGGGCGGGGTGTAGGGGGCGGCCACGCCCTAACCACCGAGCCGAGCGGGCCAGGGCCCGGGGCAACATTCTAGACAGAATTTATCCCTGGAGAGATGTGAACACTTTTTCTTGGTGTCTAATTGGTGTATCGCTATTATTATTATTATTATTATTATTATTATTATTTACAATATATGACTTATTTTAGTATATCCAGAGGGTTGCTGCCCTGTGCGGGTTAGCAAAATTCCAGTAAGAGTGAACACTATATTGAAAAGAAACTTATAGTTTCAAAAATATAGAGTATATTTAGTTTCACAGATGTTTTAAATAGAAGCACAACGATCTCATGATAAAAAAAAAAATATCTGCTTTGCTGAAACCGGTTTGGCTCAGTGGATAGAATGTTGGCTTGTTCGATTCTGGTCAAGGCATGTACCTTGGTTGCGGGCACATCCCCCGTGGGGGGTATGCAGGAGGCAGCTGATCCATGTTTCTCTCTCATCGATGTTTCTAACTCTATCCCTCTCTCTCTCTGTAAAAAAACCAATAAAATATATATATTTAAAAAAAATCTGCTTTAAGACAATTTTTTCCTGCTTCAAAATGGTCAATTACTTAGATGAATTAGGTTAGTTTCCATTTGATATTATCAGGTTACTACTACTCAGTAGGTAAAGAACCTGAGAAGTCAGCATATATGAAAAAACCTTAAAGTGCTTTGCACTAAAGAATGGCTGAAGTCAGTTCCTAGACCTATATTTTATTTTTATTTTTTAAATATATTTTATTGATGTTTTACAGAGAGGAAGGGAGAGAGATAGAGAGCTAGAAATGTCAATGAGAGAGAAACATCGACCAGCTGCCTCCTGCACACCCCCTACTGGGGATGTGCCCGCAACCAAGGTACATGCCCTTGACCGGAATCGAACCCGGGACCTTTCAGTTTGCAGACCGACGCTCTATCACTGAGCCAAACCGGTTCCGGCAGTTCCTAGACCTTTATATCTACCAAGTGTGAGAAATAATACTAAAATATCCTAGCAAACTAAGAATGGGTAATACATTGGAATTTTTTGTTTATGTGTTAAGGAATGACAAAAAGCATTAATTTAATTTTTATTTGTACTTTGTAAACTTTCCTAAACTTCCCCATGTACATATTATTTTTTATTTTACTAAAATTTGGAACCACCTGTGTCTTTGACTTTCATTACATGTTTTTTCAAGGCCTTTGTAGTGGCTTGCACAAAGGAGCACAGTTAATATGGTTAAGTGATTAAAATCAACACAATTTATTAAATGTAATAAATGCAAAAACATAAATGTACATTATTATAAAACTAAAACATGGTTTCTTAATTTGTTATTTCATTTTCACTGCAATTTGATTTATTTGGCCTTTTTATTTACTGCTTATTAGGATTCGGAATCTGGGACCTCACTATATATTATGTCTTTGTGTGACGACATGCTGCTTTGTAATTATCGAAAGTGTCGCATCAAACTCTCTGGCTATGCATGGGTCACTGCCTGCTCCCACATTTTCTGTGATCAGCATGGCAGTGGTGAGTTCAGTCGTTCACCAGCTATCTGCCCTGCTTGCAACAGTACCCTTTCTGGAAAACTAGATATTGTCCGTACAGAACTCAGTCCATCAGAGGAATATAAAGCCATGGTGCTGGCAGGACTTCGACCAGAGATTGTGTTGGACATTAGCTCCCGAGCACTGGCCTTCTGGACATACCAGGTTAGTGCTTAGGCTAGTTTCTTTGGAGAGTATGATTTGAGATATATGCAGAAGTTTCTAATGTTCTTCCTTCATGTGTGTTTGTACTTATTTTTTATGAATGAATGGAAAACTTTCTTTTTAATAATATATATATATATATTTTAAAATTGATACATTTATTTTTGAAAATCCAAAAGAAAGAAAAATTAAAAAAACATAATTCTATCACTCAGAGATAATTATTGTTCATATTTTGTGTATTTCTACTTTTATGTATATAAATATGTATTTTATATATAAATATATATTTTTGTCTTTACAAAAAAAGGATAATGCCACACATACTGTTTTTTGTGGCCAGTTAAAGTCGATGATATATTATGCCTATTATGAATAATTTATTAAATATTTTAAAAGTAAGCATGTAATTATAAGTTTAATGGTTACATTGTATCATAATTTATTCCCAAGCCATTAAAAATGCTTTATGAGCATTATTAACATCAAATTCATGTCTTTAATTATTTAAATTTCTAAAGATACATAAATCAATTTCAATGTTTTTTAAATTGCAGTATTTAAAAATATATATATTGATTTTTGTTAATTCTCACCCAACGATATTTTTCTTTAAAAAAATATTTTTATTGATTTTAGAGAGGTAGGGAGAGGTAGAGAGAGCTAGAAACATAAATGATGAGAAAGCATCATTGATTGGCTGCCTCCTGCACATTCCCCATTGGGGATCATGGTTCACATAGGTCAATGCTCAGCCACTGAGCCACACCAGTCAGGCACCCGAGGATATTTTTCCATTGGTTTTTAGACAGAGTGGAAGGGAAGAGACAGAGAAACATTAGACAGAGAAACATTGATGTCAGAGAGACACATTGATTGGTTGTCTCCTGCACATACCCCATCCAGACCAGGGATAGAGCCTGCAACCGAAGTACATGCCCCTGACCAGAATCTAACCTGGGATCTTAAGTCCATGGGCTCTAGGATTTAAAAATATTTTTATTGATTTCAGAGAGGAAGGGAGAGGGAGAGAGAGATAGAAACATCAATGATGAGAGAGAATCATTGATTGGCTGCCTACTGCAGGACCCCACACGTAGGATTGAGCCTGAAACCCAGGAATGCACCCTGACCAGGAATCAAACAGTGACCTCCTAGATAGATAGATGCTCAACCACTGAGCCACACCGGCCGGGCTAATTTTTAAATTGCCCTCAAATTAAGTTATATCAGTGTGTTCTATTAAGAAGTATATGAGGGTGCTTGGTTCTCCATACTTTACCAATTGGCTGTAGATAAAATAGAATCTCATGCATCTTTAAATATGCATTTCTTGTGTGACTTTTACATAGATACATTTTCTTATACTTTTTATGTATTTTTCTTTTGTAAATTGCCTTTCAGTTTGCTTATTTTAGCTGCTGTAATTTACACCCCCCCTACTATTTTGAAAGAATTCTCTCTATGTATATACTTAATTCAGATCTTGTAAGAAATTTTCTGTTTTTTTCCACTTATCTTTTATTGGTCTTCATTGATTTTTTTGACATAGTGAAGTTGAAAATTTTTGTGTATTCTATGTAATCATCATTTTTGCTTATTTTAAAAAATATTTTTATTGATTTCAGAGAGGAAGGGAGAGGGAGAGAGAGATAGAAACATCAATGATGAGAATTATTGATCAACTGCCTCCTGCTCACCCCTCCAATGGGGATTGAGCTTTCAACCCAGGCATGTGCCTTGACCGGGATTCAAACCATGATCTCCAGGTTGATAGGCCAATGCTCAATCATGATCCACACTGGCTGGGCTATGTAATCATCATTATAATGGTTACATTGTGTCATAATTTTTCTAGGTTATCAAATTTTTGTCATCACATTCATATCCATAACTCCCTTTATGATTTCTGTGTTTGGTGCCTTCTTAGAAAAATCTTCCTGTGGAGAACTTCAATCATATCCTTGATTTATATTCTTATATCTTACACTAGAGAACCAGTGCACACAATTTGTGCACTCATGGGGGCGGGGCCCTGAGCCCGGCCTGCACTCTCTCACAATTCAGGAGCCTTTGGGGGATGTCTGACTGATGGCTTATGGAGCGGGCCTAAGCCGTCAGTTGGGCAACCTTAGTGCTGCCATGGAGGCGGGAGAGGCTCCAGCCACCACGAGCCTACCTTCTGGCTGAGCAGCGCTCCCTCTGTGGGAAAGCACTGACCACCAAGGGTAGCTCCTGCATTGAGCGTCTGCTCCCTGGTGGTCAGTGCATGTCATTAGCGATCGGTCGTTCTGTTGTTTGGTTGATTTGCATACTAGCCTTTTATTGTATAGGATGTGCTGTTTTAAAAAGATTTTTTAAAAAATATTGATCTTTAGGGAGAGAAGAAGGCAGAGGGAGAGACAAATAGTGATGTGAGAATAAAACATCTATTGGCTGCCTCCTGCATGCCCCCTACTGGGGATTGAGCCCACTTATAATAATGCTTTTCAAAGGTTTTTTATTTTTCATATGTCAAGTAAATTTTTTGCTATATTTTTCTGGGTAAGATGTTCTTCTTATATACTCCTGTATCATTTAAAAAAAATTCTAATCCGAGGATATGTTTACTGATTTTAGAGAGAGAGGAAGGGAGAGAGAGACACACATACACACACCAATGTGAGAGAAACATCAGCAGTTGCTCCAACCAACTGAGCCACACCAGCCAGGATTACTCCTTTATTTTATTATTAATACTGTATTGTAATTACATACTGCTCATGTTTTCTAGTTGGGAGAGTTCTTTAGGTTAGGTTTCGATTCCTGTATATCTCTGGGTCCTCAGTGACCATCATAGATATTGATCTTAAGTCTCAATAAATAATTATTGACTGAATGAATAGATCCCTATTTTGGGGATAGTATTGTTTGAACATGTACATGTGATATTTTTTTCATCATTTCAGATATGGAGGAAACCAATTAATGAGTTAGTAAGGTAGCCAGAAATGAATTTTTCTTTATTTAATTTATTAACTTTTTTTCTATTAAGTCATTCAACATATTTTTTGAGTACCAGGAAACATATTTTATGCACCTTTTTAGGTGCTGGGTGACAATAATAAAACATATGAGCTTCAAGTATGCTACAGTTTAGTGTTGCTAAACTTTAAAAACACACTTTTAGCCTTAGCTGGTTTGGCTCAGTGGGTAGAGCATTGGCCTGCAGACTGAAGGGTGCTGAGTTCAATTCTAGTCAAGTGCACATGCCCAGGTTGTGGTCTCTATCTCTAGTAGGGGTGTGCAGGAGGCAACCAATCAGTGATCCTCTCTCATCATTAATGTTTCTATCTCTTCCTCTTCCTTCTTCTCTGAAATCAATGAAAATATATTAAACACACACACACACACACACACACACACACACACACACACACTTTTAATGCCTACAGTGACGAGGGAAGTACAGAGTGCTGTGAGACCACATAGTAGGGAAAGTAACCCAGACTTGGTTGAGTTACATATAACTACATAGAATAGGCAAATTAAAAATGGTTATAAAAAAAGGAGAGCACTCATATTTCACTTTCTATCAATATTTAAAGGATAGTGAATCCAAAGATAAGTCAAAATTGGTTTCTGTGTATATTAAGTTGTTGTAGTAAGTTGTCTTTCCTTTGCAACAAACTTAGTGGATTAATACAACACATATTTCTTATCTTTGTTTCTGTGGATCAAGAGTTCAGTCTTGGACTCCGTTCAGTGTTTCACAAGGCCGCAATCACGGTTTTGATAAGGGGCTGCAGTCTCTGAACCTTGACTCAGAAGGACGTTTTCAAGCTCATGTTGTTGTTGGCAATCGTCACTTTTTAGTGGACTATTAGACTGAGGATTTTAGGTTTTTTTTAATCCTCACCCAAATATATATTTTTAAAATATATTTTATTGATTTTTTACAGAGAGGAAGGGAGAGAGATAGTCAGAAACATCGATCAGCTGCCTCCTGCACACCCCACACTGGGGATGTGCCCGCAACTAAGGTACATGCCCTTGACTGGAATCGAACCTGGGACCTTTCAGTCCACAGGCTGACGCTCTATCCACTGAGCCAATCCAGTTTCGGCCAAGTATTATTATTATTTTAATTATTTTTATGAGAGAGAGAGAGAGAGAGAGAGAGAGAAAGAGAGAGAGAGAGAGGGAGAAACATCTCTGTGAGAGATAGATATCATTAGGTTGCCTCCTGTATGTACCTTGATGGAACGGAACCTGATGGGGAATCAAACCTACAACTTTTTGGTGTATGGGACAACACTCCAATTAACTTAGCCACCTGGCCAGGACTCTTTTTTTTTTTTTTTTAATGGACTTTATTTTTTAAGCAATGTCAGGTTCATAGCAAAATTGAGAAATTAAGAAGGTTCAGAGATTTCCTGGCCTACACTGACATATCACTATCATCCAAAGTTTATAATTTACATTAAGGTTCTCTCTTTGTGTTACATATTCTGTGAGTTAGGACAAATATATAATGACATGTATCTCACTATGATAGTATCATACAGAGTAGATTCACCGCCCTAAAAATCCTCCGTGTACTACCTATTCATATATTAATTTTAATGAAGTCTAGCTTATAAATTTTTTCATACATTTTATCTTTGTATGAAAAGTTACCACCAAACCCAAGGTCATTTAGATTTTCTCCTGTGTTACCTTGTAGGAATTTTATAGTTTTATGTTTTACATTCAGGTCTGTGATCCATTTTGAATTAATTTTGTGAAAGGTGTAAAATCTATGAGTAGATTCATTGTGACCTAAGTAATTTGCTGGCTATTATCCAGAGTCTGCTCTCAGTTACTTGCTTTGTTGGCCCTCCCAGAATGGCTGCATGCTTTCACAAAGCCAACAAGAGAGAATGTGCTAACAAGACAGATTTCATATTCTTATTTAGTGTACTCATGAAGTGACATCTTGCAATTTTGTTATTATTTTGTTGTTTAAAGTATTACATTTAGTAGTACATATATCTCCTTTTTTCTCCCATTGATCTTCCCCCAACCTCCCCTACCTCCTGTTGCATGCCCTCATCCCACTCCCCAACATCTTATAATTTTTTCTGTGTTTTAGTCACAGGTCTCCCATACACACTCAAGGAGGGAATATAAATACCAAGAGGCAGGAATAATTTTGGGCTGTCTTATAATCTGTTCTTTGTACTATGATTTACTTAAAACATAGGATTATATTTCTTTTAAAAACATATTTATATTTATTTCAGAGAGGAAGGGAGAGAGAGAGAGAGAGAGAGAGAGAGAGAGAGAGAGATAGAAACATCAACGATGAAAGAGAAACATTGATCAGCTGCCTCCTACACGCCCCCTACTGGGGATCAAGCCTGGAACCCAGGCATGTGTCCTTGACCTGAATCGAACCTGAGTCCCTTCAGTCTGCAGGCCAACGATCTATCCACTGAGTCAAACAGGCTAGGGCGTATTATAAATTTCCTAAAAAGTTTGGAGTACATGTCATTTGTAAAAGTTAGACAAATGCTTACTTCTTTTGTTGGTGTAATGGTAATGGTGTGATAGTATTCCTCCAGATTTTTTAAAAATGAATTTAGTGACATATTATTTTCTATAATAATCATCCTGTTGTCTACCCTGATTACTTCTTAACATGGTTCTAAATGTTAAGAATACCCCAGGATAAGCATCTTTCTTTTGTTTTTGCATTTGTAAAATTTTACAATATATAAGTTTTATATTTATTACCTTAAAAATCTTTTTTTCTCCTCTCTTGGGACAGGTACATCAGGAGCGTCTCTATCAAGAATACAAATTCAGCAAAGCTGAGGGCCATATGAAGCAGATGGAGAAGATATATACTCAGCAAATACAGAGCAAGGATGTAGAATTGACCTCTATGAAAGGGGAGGTCACCTCAATGAAGAAAGTACTAGAAGAATACAAGAAAAAGTTCAGTGACATCTCTGAGAAACTTATGGAGCGAAATCGTCAGTATCAAAAGCTCCAAGGCCTCTATGATAGCCTTAGGCTACGAAACATCACTATTGCTAATCAAGAAGGTAACCTTGAACCATCCATGATTTCCAATTCTGGTATTTTTGGCTTCCCGTTAGGTAAGGAAGGACATATAATTACCTAATATTTGTTCTTTAAATCACTGATTTTTCACATTGTGTTCTGCATGGCTCCAAGTAGTCAGTAGAGACTCTTGACTCTACAGCCGAGAATGGTGATAGGCTGTAGATCTTCATCCATGTCTCATTCTGTATATGATTTATCTATTATTTTTTATTTATTATATTTGTTTATGTTTAAGTTACAGCTTCAATTTGAACGGAAAGTAAATATCTTCAAAATAAAATCTCACAAATTGCTACTTTAAATGAAAAACTATTTAGATGCAGTAATAATAGTATTAGCTGCCATTTATTTATTTATTTATTTTATTATTTGGTAAATTGATTTTTAGAGAGAGAGTGGGGAAGGAGAGGGAGAGGGAGAGAGAGAGAGAGAGATCAGTTGCTTCCTATAAATATCCTGATGAGTGGGGATTGACCCACAACCTAGGTATGTGCCCTCCGGGAATCAAATCCATGAACTTTTGGTGCACAGGACAATGTTTTAACCAACTGAGTCACACCAACCAAGGCTAAAAATGTATTTAATTGTGTCAAATTACTTTTGGTGATGAGGTCATGGCTGTAATTGGAAATTACATCACAGAAGAAAGTATAGGATATACTGTGGTCAGGGGGAGGGATGGGGACCATCGTGGTCCTTTTTCTATCTAACGTTAGGTTTATATTTTATTTGTCTTGTATGAATTGAGTTCTGCTAAAATATTTATTGAATGACTTTTGTCTTTTTGGTTTTAAAGATTTGTAAGTAAATAGATGCTTAAGTTTTCCCCTTCTTTCCCCCCTAGGGAACAAATCCAAGTTTCCTTTGGACAGGACACCAGTTCAAAACCAGGGTGGTGGAGACGGAGATTTTCAGTTCAGACCATTTTTTATGGGTTCTCCCACAGCACCTGAACCCAGCAACAACTTTTTTAGTTTTGCATCTCCGAGTCGTGAATTAGAGCAGCAGCAAGTCTCTAGTAGGGCCTTTAAAGTAAAAAGAATTTAATGAACTTTACAAAATGCTTCTCTGTTCACTTTAAGTGATTTCATTTATCAAATAATCTTTATTCTAGTTAGGAGTTACCAACCTCCCTCTGCTACTAAGTTTTAAAGTTGTCTTCACATATTCAATTTTTAAGAAATTGAATAGCAATGAGGAGTGGCTTTAGAGACTGGTTCTTTTTTTTTCTGTTTTAGTTATTTAAAGCATGAGCATTTTATTAAGCTCAATTTCATTGTGAACTGTTGAGTTTTTACCAGTAGTAGGAAGGTTATAATATAAGGTGCTTTGTAGATCACAGTTTGTTTCTGTCTGGGCGTTTCTGACTGAGCTATATGTTTATGCTTATGTATAAAAGCACCTATGTTATATGTCTACATGCCATTTGGAATTTGGTATCTATGCATATATGTATATGCATGTTCCTTTATATTGATATTTTACTATATTTTCCAGTATATTTATGAGAAGATTTAGGTGTCAGGAAATGGTAATGTATGTTTGTAGTTTGTTATTTGGGTATATACATTTATTCCTATATATTTGTATATTTGCCATTGTATTAACTTGTTTGGAATGTATGTGCTCATTCAGTGAATGAGAGTACAATTTTATGTACATATGATCAGTTCTTATTGCTATTTAAAAATAACTTACATTGTTAAAGTTATTTTGCAAAGTTGTTTTATGCCATTTATTTAAAAATAAAATTATTCCTTCTTTATTGTTTTGTCAGCTGTTGTCGGGTTTATTTATTATATTTTTATTAAATATATTTTTATTTATTTCAGAGAAGTGAGAGGGAGAGAGAGGTAGAAACATCAATGATGAGAGGGAATCATTGATTGGATGCCTCCAGCACTCCTCCCACTGGGGATTGAGCCTGCAACTTGGGCATGTGCCCTAGACTGGAATCAAACCTGGGACCCTTCAGTCTGAGGTTGACATTCTATCCACTGAGCCAAATTGGCTAGGGTTTGGGTTTACTTATTTAGTAATGTACTTCTATCATAGAAAACATACAATATGATATTAATCTCAAGAGGTTATATTAATTAAAATACTTTAAAAATTTTAAAATTGATTTTAGAGAGCAAGGGAGAGAGAGATAAAGAGAGAGGGAGAGAGAAAGGTAGAAACATGGATGTCAGAGAATCATTGATCAGCTGCCTCCTACATGCTCCCTACTAGGGATCAAGTCCACAACCCAGGCATGTGCACTGACCAGGAATTGAACCGTGATCTCCTGGTTCATGGGTTCACATTCAATCACTGAGCCAAGCCAGCCAAGCTCTTCCTTGAACTTTTGTTTCTTCCTATAGATTCACAGAATCAATCTGGAGTACAGGTAAGCTATAATTAAAACTAAAAAGTAAAGATAAACTTTGTTAGGACTATTACATGTGACTTTAAAAATAGTTACTTATTATTGAGAAGCTGAATATATTCACATGGTACAAACTCAAAAGGTACGGAAAAGGCACCTGTCTCCCAGCCACTGAGTCCCCTTTTGGAAACAGTTATTGTTGCAGGTCTCTTGTGTCTCAGAGAGTCTATGTGGAAGTAATATTTTAAAGATTATGCTTATTTTTTAGTAACTAATACACGTACATAATAAATTCAAAAGTGTACATAGTGAAATTTCTTTGCCTACCAACAACTCTCGGTCCCCCTATTTCCTTCTTCAGAGACATTCATTGTATCCTGGATATATAGTCTATCTATAAGCATTATTTGTGCACTAATATCCTATACAATAAAGGGCTAATATGCAAATATACCAAACCTTGGAATGACCCATTGCTGACCACCAGGGGGCAGACACTCAACACAGGAGTTCAGAGCCAGAAGCTGAGCCATGTTCACAGCTGGCAAGGAGTAGGCCTAAGCTGTCAGTTGGACACCCACTAAGAGCTCCGGAACTGTAAGAGGGCACAGGCCGGGCTGATAAACCCCCCACCCCCGAGTGCTCGAATTTCATGCACCAGGCCTCTAGTAGTAGTATATTAGTGATGGCTTCCATACTACCCCAAATGTAGTAGATTTATTAGGATAGTATGTTCAAAATGATAAATTCCTCATACATAGAACATCACTGTAAAGTTGTACTACATTTCCTTCAAATTTTAAATTTGTAACACAGGCATCGACTCTCAAATCTGTCTTCTTTTTGGGGGTATTATAATCTGGGCATAAATAAGTAGGAAAAAATGAGTACATGCAATTAGCTGGGAACAGATTGTCTCTATGAGTTGGAAATAAAGTTTATGAACTGCATCTTGATTAGAGAGCATCTCCTTTGATCTTGAGACATTGGATTATAAGTTGGTTTGGAGGATACCCTTCCTTAGAAACCAACTCTTTCACTTAGGTGCAGGCAAGCCTCCAGCGCCCTAGATGTCGCTGTGGCTCCATGATGCGCGTAGGTATGAGTCTCTCTGGTTTCAAAGCTGGGGGCGGAGTAGCCGAGAGTGTCCAGGAAACGATGGCTGAGGAAGAGGAAGAAGGCAAACAGATCTTGCAGAAATTGCAGGTGGGCTGTAGGATAAAACCTGAATGCGCTTTTGCTAACGGGGAGAGTCAGGGAGCCCAGTTTATGCAGCACCTGCGAATTCCCTGTCCCTCCCGGACGCCGCGTGCGTGGTGCGGTTACTATAACAACCCCCGGAGGGGCCCTGCAGCGGGCCGGGGGGCCTCCCGGGCCCGGGGAGGGGCGCGGGCCGGCTTACTGTCAGTCCCGTACGGAGGATGACTCGTTGCGCCTAACTTTATTCCTGCACGTGCTTATGAAGCTTTTTCCCCTCCTCGATTCACCCATAACAAATAGCGTACACATGTTTATGGCAGATTTCCAGGAGCTGTTTTGATCCCCACAAAGGCCGTTTCTCACTTCTCTGCTTTGAAATTGGCAGTAATCACAGTAATGGCTTTCACCGCTTGAGTCCCGGTTACTCCTTTTAGTTCTTAATGGTTTTGTTACTCCTGGGGTCTGATGCAGAGGGGACCAGACTCCACCCAGTCCACAAGTGACTGCAGTTTTGAATAGGACTTGTGTTTTGTGGTAGGTAGGTAGAAGCTAACTCCCTGACTAGACTCTTTATCTTTCTTTTAATGAGCCAAGATTTTTTTTCTTAAATCACAGAAACTCAGTTTTTTGTGTGTTTTAAAACAGCTTGTAATTTAAACATTAGACCTGTGACAGGCTTGTAACTTGCTTAAAGGCCCTCATGCAAAAATTTAAACATTGGTGAGATTTTCTTGTTGTTTTTTGAGCAGATTTATATGATAAACACTTTTTAGAATGTGAGCTTTACTTCCAGTCGACTCGGATTAACTGGATTTATATTTCCTACTATGACTGGCAGAAATATTATTAGAGTGTGAATGTTTGTGTGCATGAATCTCTCTCTCTCTCTACACACACACACACACACACACACACACACACACACTAATCAGCCACTCAGTGTGTGTATGTGTGTGTATACACACATACATACATGAATTCGTGCATAGGTGGGGTCCGTCCAGCCTGGCCAGGGGGAGGGAATATGGGCAGTTGGCCGGCCTGCCTGCTGGTTGAACTCCTGGTTGAGGGGACAATTTGCATATTAGCCTTTTATTATATAGGATATACACTGAGTGGCCAGATTATTATGCGTTCAGAGATCATAATAATCTGGCCACTCAGTGTGTGTGTGTATATGTGTGTGTATATGTGTGTGTATATATGTGTGTAGTGTATATATATATAGTAGATGGAATAGAGGAGAAGAAGGAATAGTGATGTTGTTATCCATGGGAATGGTGGCAAGCTTTGATTTCATTCCTATAGACATCTTAGGGTACAAGGGAAAAGTGTATTTTTCAAAGTGTGTTTCACGGACCATTTTTATTACAGTCATCTAGAATGCTTGTTAAAATGCAATATTTTGAGTTTTGCTAAACTTACTAAAATCAGAATCTCTGGAAATAATATACACAGTGAAATTTGAAAAGCATGGATGAACAGGGTGCTGGTCCATTCTCTCTGTTCTGGGTAGGCTTTTAAATTAAGTATAGGACATTAGTACTATTTGTTAGAGGTCGGGGACTGTTCTTTTTTTTTTATTAATATATTTTATTGATTTTTTACAGAGAGGAAGAGAGAGGGATAGAGAGTTAGAAACATCGATGAGAGAGAGACATCAATCAGCTGCCTCTTGCATACCCCCCACTGGGAATGTGCCTGCAACCAAGGTACATGCCCTTGACTGGAATCGAACCCGGGACCTTCTAGTCCGCAGGCTAACGCTCTATCCACTGGCAAAACCAGTCTTGGCAGGGGGACTGTTCTTTAATTCATTCAATTAAGTCTTGTCTGGTGTTCTCTCCACATAATCGAACCATCCTTGTGCTTCCTAGGAACTGGTGGATCAACTGTATTCATTTCGAGACTGCTATTTCGATACACACAGTGTTGAGGATGCTGGGCGGAAGGCACAGGACGTGCGGGAGGAGATGGAGAAAACCCTGCAGCAGATGAAGGAAGTAGAGGGTATGAGTTCCAAATGAGCATGCAGCACTTTGCCCACCACTGACATGTGATAGGGTTTTCTCTTTCTGTGTACTTTTGGGTATCCTATTTGTGGCTGCTACAGCATGGGACAACAAAATATTACCCCGTGCAGGATGGCAATCTTTCAGTCCTCTAATTTTCCTAAATTTTGATTATAGTAAATGCCATAAAATAAAATAATTGTTGCTTGAACTATTACAGTGATCTTCTTAACTGACCTTTATGACTCTAATTTTTTACTTCCAAATGAACTTACTTATCTTTCTAAAGCATTATTTAATGCATTTAATTTTATCCTTTTGTCTGCCTCTCTGCTCAAGTGTCTTCAAAGATTGCTACTATTGAATGTGTGAACTCTAAACGCCTTAACCTGGTATTTAAGTCTCGATTTTCTGACTCTTTCCCACCCCCTACTCTTATCTCTAACTGCATACTTACAGAGGAAGTTTTTGTTTCATTCAGATTGGATCATGCATTCTCCCATGAACGTGCCACATGTTTTATGCTTTTTTTTTGTTTACATCATTTTCCTACCTGGAGTTTTTAAAATATATTTTATTGATTTTTTTACAGAGAGGAAGAGAGAGGGTGAGTTAGAAACATCGATGAGAGAGAAACATCGATCAGCTGCTTCCTGTACGACCCCACTGGGGATGTGCCCGCAACCAAGGTAAATGCCCTTGACCGGAACCGAACCTGGGACCCTTCAGTCCACAGGCCGACGCTCTAGCCACTGAGCCAAACCAGTTTCGGCTACCTGGAGGGTCTTTTTTTTTCTTTTTTACCTTTTAAAGCCCATTCACTGGTTGTATGCACATGCTTTGATGGATTTTTTAAAAAATTGTTTGTTTGTTTATTTATTTATTTATTGAAAAGAGAGAGAGAGAGAGAGAACAGAACGGAGAGGGATAGAGAGAGAAACATTAATCGGCTGCTTTCTGCATGCCCCCTACTGGGAATGGAGCCTGCAACCTGAGCATGTGCAATGACTGGGAATCCAACCAGTGATCTCTTGGTTCATGGGTCAGTCTCTGAGCCACACCGTCCAGGCAGCACTTAATTTTTCACATATGTGCATTGTCCTCTCCACTAGATTGTAAGCCCCTCAAAGACAGGGATAGTGCTTTCTTTGTTACCTGGTTATATAACTTAGTTCTCTGCCTATGGTAGGCTTTCAGTAAGGGGTTTGTTCATACAGATTTTCCTCAGATATTTTATTTCTAGAGCTGATGTGGGATTATTCCTTGAGAGAACGTGTTCTGGTCTTATCTGTAAGACTGCCTGGGTTTTTTTCCATTTTCCTGTATCTTTTTCCCTTTCTCCTAGGTTCTGTCCAGGGCAAAGCGCAGGTTCTGATGCTAACTGGGAAGGCACTGAATGTGACCCCTGACTATAGCCCTAAGGCTGAGGAGCTTTTGTCAAAGGCTGTGAAGTTGGAGCCCGAGCTGGTGGAAGCCTGGAACCAGCTGGGGGAGGTGTACTGGAAGAAAGGGGATGTTGCAGCTGCCCACACCTGCTTCTCAGGAGCCCTCACCCATGTGAGCTGACCACTGTCCCCTCAGAAGACACAGGCGGGATCCCTTTGGTTCTATGCAGTTCCCTAGGATATGAATGCCAGAGTAGAACTATTCTGGAACTAGGAGAAAAGAATCATTAAGGAGGAAGGGCGGGGGAACAGACCTTGGTGAGGAAACCAGGCACAGGGGGCTGAAAAAGGAAGAAGAAGATGGGGTCAGGTTCAAGGGTAGATGGGAAGTTACCAACCAATTGTTCATCCTTGTAGAAGTGGGTCTAAGATACACAGGGCGATAAGAATTAAGATGACAGAATAGATTTATGTATTGGGCAGATCTGCTCTCTCCTGGACTTGGTAGAGTCACTTTGTGGGGTAGTTGTCCTCTAGAGTCCTGTGGCTCAGCCTCCCCAGACATGAGTTGGGCATGCCAGATGTGCCCCGTGTGAGCTGTGTGCGCTGCCCTGTTGTAGTTGAGCCTTGATTGATGTTGGTGACACTGGGAGGGATTGACCCCTGGTCAATCGGTTGCGAGGATTAGCTGCAACTACAGTGGAAGAGCTGCTGTGCAGGAGCCAACTTGCTTCAGTGGGGCTTTGGTGCTCACCAAGCCTGTCCCCGAGGGTGTCACTCGTGGAGGTGGTGGGGTTGTAATCCGGCGTGGTTGAAGCTGACCACCAGGTACCCTGGCTCTGGAGCCTCCTGGGAGGTGCAGCATTACCACCGCCCGTACCCTGCACGGGGCCACCCAGCATGAGCTACAAAGCGATCTGCAGATGGCTGCTGCTTGTGTTGGGCTTGGAGGTGCCCAGGAGAGGCCAAGCTGTGAACCAAAATGTGCTGCTGCTAGTGCTTTGCCTGGGGCCACTGATGGAGAGGTAGGCGGCATGCTGAGGCCAGCGTCTGCTTGTTTGAGAGATTTTAAGAAAGACTGAAGCATGAGGCAAGAGAGACCAGTTGTATGAAAGGCCACTGGAAATGGCTTAGATGAGCCTGCAAGTAGCGAGGGGCAGGGGTTCCAGGGAATCATCAATGGCAGGACAAAAAGGGTGAGCCAGGTTGATGGAGATTCAGATTTGGCACCAGCCTGTTGGCTCTGTGCAGAGGGAGGGTTCAGCAAAGGAACACTGGTCTCTGCCAGCACTTCTGTCTGGGAGAAAGCTGCCCCTCCAGCTCTTGCTCTGATTCTAGGCAGATTGGTTCCCTCCCCAAATGTCCCAGGTTCCTTTCAAGCTGCTGCTCTAGTGCTGGAGCTCAGAGAAAGTGAGTGAGTCTGAGTAAGCCCATGTGCAGTCTCTTTAAGAAGAACTGCCTGGGACTCCTACAGCTTTCCCTGTCATTCAGCCACAGTCTCCACTGTTTTTTTTTATAGCCAGAAGTTGTGGGGATTCTCTTCTAGGCATTGGAACCCTGGGCTGGGAGACCTGGTGTGAGGCTGGGACCCCTCACTCCTCAAGGAAACCGCCACAGCCATGATAGCTCTCCTGGTTTTAAATTGCAACATGTGTGTGTGGAACAGCTGGTTCTGTGATTCCATCCCAAGTCTCTGCCCTCCTACCGTGATGTGCTTGAGCTACAAAGTCTCGATGTGCTTTTTAAACTCCCAGTTGTAGGACTTCCGTTTAGCTATATTTCAGGTGTTTTTGGAGGGTGGTGGTTCTGTATTGTAGTTGTAATTTAAAAAATATATATATTTTTAATTGATATTTTACAGAGAGGAAGGGAGAGAGATAGAGAGCTAGAAACGTCAATGAGAGGGAAACATTGACCAGCTGCCTCTTGCACACCACCTACCGGGGATGTGCCCGCAACCAATGTACATGCCCCTGACCGGAATCGAACCCGGGACCCTTCAGTCCACAGACCGACGCTCTACCACTGAGCCAAACCGGTTTCGGCTGTAGTTGTAATTTTGATGTGGTTGTGGGAAGGGACGAGTACTGTGTCTACTTACGCTGCCATCTTGACCAGAACCCCTGATGACAAAACAGATTCAGAAGCAGATGGGGATAGGATAGATCTGGAAAGGGAATCAGGAAGGTTGAGTACGTGTCTTCTCCGTTTGCAGTGCAAGAACAAAGTCTCCCTGCAGAACCTGTCGATGGTGCTTCGCCAGCTGCGGACCGACTCTGGAGATGAGCATTCTCGCCACGTCATGGACAGTGTCCGGCAGGCTAAGTTGGCTGTGCAGATGGATGTCCACGACGGCCGCTCCTGGTGTGAGTGCTCTCAGATATCTCCACCCAATTTCTAGAGCAGTGCTTCTCAACCGTGGCTACACACCAGAGTCGTCTGGAGCCACCTGTGGAGTCTGCCTCTAACTGTGAAGCCAGGGCATCTTTGTTTTGAAGAAGCCCGAAAGATATTTTGTTGAACCACTATTCCACGAACTTTCATTCAGGAGAGGAGTTTTATGTTTCCACATAAGCAAGGCAGGGCTGTTCACCTTTCTCCTTTAGGTCTGTGTTTGCCTCTTTATCACAGCAGTATTTGGGGTGTACTAAATATAGTGTCATCAGTAGTTTGTGTCAGGCTTTTTGTAAAAAAAAATTCACTTGAGGACATGCTTAGAGAGTGGAAAAGGGAGGGAGGGGAGGAAGGGAGGGAGAAAGAGAGAGAGAGGGAGAGGGAGAGAGAGAGAGAGAAACATTGATCGGCCGAGAGAGAGAGAGAGAGAGAGAGAGAGAGAGAGAGAGAGAAACATTGATCGGCCGGATGCCTTCAGTATGCTCCCCAACTGGGGATCAAACCCACAACCCAAGTTATGTGCCCTGTCTGGGAACTGAACCGATAACCCTTCAGTGCTCAGGTTGATTCTTAACCAACTGAGCCACTCTGGCATGCTGTGCCAGGCTTTCTAATAGACTTTTGAGGGTGATCAGAACAGGTCATATCTTTTTTATTTTTTTAAGTATTATATTTCTTTTGTGAGATTTTATTTGTTTGTTTGTTTGTTTATTTATTTCCTCACCCAAGGATATTTTTCCATTGATTTTAGAGAGAGTGAAAGAGAAAGGGGAAGACAGAGAGAAACACTGATGTGAGAAAAACATCCATTGGTTGCCTCTTGTACGCACCCTGACCAGGACCCAGGCCAGGGAGGAGCCTGCAAAAGAGGTACGTGCCCTTGACTGGAATTGAACCTGGGACACTTTGGTCTGCAGGCCGGCACTCTGTCTACTGAGCCAAACTGGCTAGCGCCATATCTTTCTTTTTAAAAATGTATTTTTATTGTTTTAGTGAGGAAGGGAGAGGGAGAGAGAGAGTTAGAAACATCAGTGATGAAAGAGAATCATTGATTGGCTGCCTCATGCATGCTCCCTACTGGGGATTGAGCCCATATCCTGGGCAAGTGCCCTTGACCAGAATCGAACCTGGGACCCTTCAGTTCAGAGGCTGACACTCTATCCACTGAGCCAAACTGGCTAGGGCAAACAGATCTTATCTTAAATGTTGGCTCTGAGATGCTCCACCACTGTTTCTTTTTTTCTTTCTTCCTTAGGTGGGGTAGGATGGCTAGAGTGGGATGGTTTGGGTATTTCCCTTCTATAGGTCAGTTAGATTCTGGTTAACTGGTTTCTCCTGAGGGCTGTCCTTGTTTACTGTTGCTAAGAACAGAGTGCTCTGCCCTGGCCAGTTTGGCTCTGTGGATAGAGCGTTGGCCTGTGGACTGAAGGGTCCCGGGTTCAATTCTGGCCAAGGGCACATGCCGGGGTTGTGGCCTTGATCCCCAATGGGGAGAATGCAGGAGGCAGCAGATCGGTGATTCTCTCTCATTATCATTATTATTATTTTTATAATATATTTTTTTGAGTTTTTACAAAGAGGAAGAGAGAGGGATAGAGAGCTAATAACATCGATGAAAGAGAAACATCGATCAGTTTCCTCTTGCACACCCCCCACTGGGGATGTGCCCGCAACCAAGGTGCATGCCCTTCACCGGAATCGAACCTGGGACCTTTCAGTCTGCAGGCCGATGCTCTATCCACTGAGTCAAACCAGTTTCGGCTCTCTCTCATTATTGATGTTTCTCTCTGTCTCCCTCTCCAGTCCTCTATGAAATCAATAAAGAACTACCGTATTTGCCGGCGTATAAGACGACTTTTTGGCCCTGAAAAATATGCCTCCAAGTGGGGGGTAGTCTTATACTGCAAGTATATAACAAACTCTGTATTTTTTAGTGGAAATGTTAGGGGGTCGTCTTATACGCCCAGTCTCTTATACGCCGGCAAATACGTATTTTTCAGGGCCAAAAAAATCGTCTTATACGCCGGCAAATACGGTATATTAAAAAAAAAAAAAGAACAGAGTGCTCTAGCCTATTTTAGAATGTTCCTTTTTCACTCCCTCTGCTGAAAGCATGAGGGGATTTTTTCACTGATACTTCTGGGAATCTGGTTAGCTCCTGGAGGTGGATCTCAAAATATTGTGGGGCTCCCCTTATGGCTGAGACCCCTGCATTTCTTAACTCCTAGACTTGTGCATACTGAGCCTCCAGTAATCCATCAGTTTACAGTTCGGGTTCTCATACTGCAGCACTGTTTCCTGTGGCAGCTCATGAGCTTGGGTTCCGTTACACCACCACTCCCTGTGTTCACCTGTCTGTCGCTCCAATTTTGGGGGCAGTGGTTTGCCTGGTGTTGGCCCCTCTGTAATGAATCCAAGAAAAGTTGTGGTTTTTTTTTGTTTCTTCAACTTTTTTCTTACTATGATGGAGTGGTGACTTCCAAGTTCCTCAACATGCATAATGTAAATCCTGTGTCTCTTTTCCAGATATTCTTGGGAATGCATACCTTTCTCTTTACTTCAATACTGGCCAGAACCCTAAGATCTCCCAGCAAGCCCTCAGTGCCTATGCCCAGGCAGTAAGTATTTACGGCCGCCCTGGCCAGATGAAGAGAGGCAGAAGCAAGACTGGTGTCCAGTCTTCCTTGTGGCTCTTTAGAAGCAGGATGGGCACTGTTTGCTGGCATCCGAAGTGTGTGGTTTTGCAAAGCTGTGTCTACAGAGGCGACATTTCTGCTTGTCCCCTGAGTATTAGTAACCACTTGCGGTGTGGTACCTTAGTGCTAGATAGCTCCTTGAGCTATCTAGACTTTTTATAGGCATGTATCCAAATCACAGAACCCATGCCAACATGTTCATCTTTTTTAAATGAGGGAATAAAATCTATCTATAATAATAAAAGCATAATATGCTAGGATGTCCTTCCATATGAAGCTGGGACTGCGAGGGCCGATCCCCTTGCATGAATTTCATGCATCGGCCTCTAATATTAAAATAATCCTTAGTAAATGTGTGTGCGTATTTTAAGAAAAATTAAACCTAAATCTTAAGTATACATTAAGTGCTATCCCCACATTGACCATTACATACTATGGCTTTGGATTTCCCACAGGCTAAAATAGAAAACAGCATAGAACCCATTCAGCATCGCTTCCTAGGAACTATTGCCTGGAGCTTGTGCTTTGCTTAGGCGTTCAGGCCATGTTTAGTCAGTAACCACCTGCACTGGGGTTTCTTCAGGCCTTGACTGCCTGGTTGCTCATTGAAAGCTTCACATTGGTCTTCTGAGCACTTTTATTTAGGCCTATACTCACCTTTCTTCGTTTGCTTCCTTTTTTCCTTTTTAATATATTTTTATTGATTTCAGAGAGGATGGGAGAGAGAGATAGAAACATCAATGATGAGAGAGAACCATCGATCAGCTGCTTTCTGCATGCCCCACACTGGGGATCGAGCCCGCAATGTGGGCATGTGCCCTTGAACGGATTTGAACCCGGGGCCTTTCAATCCGAAGGCCGACGCTCTATCTACTGAGCCAAACTGGCTAGGGCTCTTTGCTTTCTTGTTTCTCTTGACACAGACTTGCTTTTTAACTTGCCGTTACTTATTTTGCTCTGGATGGCAGAGTAAAGAATACAGCCACCTTGTATTTATATTTGCAAGCTAAGGTCTGTCCTTTTTTTCAGTCAGGGAACTTTTAGGCAGAGGAATTATTTTTTACTCTAATTTCTTAATTTGGTTAATGTTTGTATTTTAAAGAATAATGTTTATGGTTGTATGTACTGCCTTTAAAATTTTATATTTGGCTTCTGCTGAAGACTTACTTTTAACTCTTCATTTCTTCACCCAAACTTGCATTTTAAAACATATTTGAACCAAGCAATTAAACAATTTTAATTCCTGCCGTTTGTGCTTTTGCATTGTGCCAGGCAATGAATAGAATTTAAAAAATAAAAATAAGTAAAATGAGCCCTGGCTGGGTAGCTTAGTTGGTTGGAGCATTGTCTCTTACACCAAAAGGTTGCGGATTCGATTCCTGGTCAGGACACATACCTAGATTGCAGGTTTGATCCCTGGTCAGAGTGTATACAGAAGGCAACTGACCAGTGTTCTATGTTTCTTTCTCTGTCAAATCAATAAACAGATCCTTGGGTGAGGATTAAAAAAAACCCAAAACAAAATGAACATAGCCATAAACGTCCTCAGCAGTTTCTTCACAGCACATTTGCACTGTCATATGGTTTCTGGCCATCTACTTACATTAGAGAATCAGATTTTACTTTCAATGTCTTTTTTAAGAGCACATACAGCATGATTCTGCCTGTGTCTGGAGCTGGGCTTCTGGGCAGAGGAAAAGCATTAAATCGACATAATTTCTTTCCTAGGCTTTCCTCATTTATACCATCATCTCACTATTGAAAATATTTTTATGACAGTGCCTTCACACATTTCTTCTCTCTTTATACTATTGTATAGATAAATTATAAACATGTTTAAAGTTTCACACACACGCAAAACCCCTAGCATCGTGAGGTTTCAGGGGCTGTGTAATGTGCCACACAAGCATTGACTATAAATCAGTGTGGGTATAGGTAACATTTGACAAGGAAGAAACTTGAATATTTTCAGAGAGAGGAGTTTAGGACATACTGGGCATGGCCATCCGTAAGACTGAGACAGGATCCACTCATGATCTTTCTATCCGGCTGTAGGAGAAGGTTGACAGGACAGCCTCCAGCAATCCTGATCTCCATCTGAACAGGGCAACGGTAAGACCTGTGGCTGTGGGGTGGGGGTCATCTGAAAGTCAAATAAATTTCGGTCTTAGCCTGTGAGGATAACTGAGTATTCATAGGAACAAGGTTGGGTACAGATTGCAAGAGAAAAGTAATAATAAAATTATTTCTAGGAAGAACTACCAGCTCAGCTTAACTTCAGTAGCTGGTAGTAGCATCACTGGAGGGAAAGGAGAAGGGGGTGAGGGTGTGGGAGGTACGTAGGGAATGGGGGGCAGCTTATAAGACTCTTCTGAAATGCTTATAAAAATAGAATGGCCCAACTGTAACTATGTTAGAGTTTAGAAGTTGGGTTCTTTGAAATGACTCCACCTTTGGGGTTGTGATTACGGTGGTCAGGTATAAGGATGCTAAGGTGTTACCATGTCTTCAGGATGTTCATTGTAGCACAGGAAAAAAAAAAAAAACTGGGTAGGAAAACAATCTATTAGGTTTCTAATCCATTATGCCATTACTTCCCCCTAGCATAGTTTGTGTTAAAAATATTTATAATTGGGAGGTTTCGGGTTACTTCTTATGCAGTTACATAAATACGAAGAGAATTACGGGGAGGCCCTGGATGGCTTCTCTCGAGCTGCAGTGCTGGACCCTGCCTGGCAAGAACCCCAACAGCGAGAGCAACAACTCCTGGAATTCCTGAATAGATTAACCAGCCTCCTTGAGAGCAAGGTAAAGATGTCTAAAGGCCGGATCCTACTTCTTTATTCTGCTGCACGTCAGTAAAATAAGACTAGACTAGGCTTTGGTAGTAGGGACCCTATAGAAGGGTAGGTGGGAGGGAAGGACTAGACTCTCCAGGGGAGTGACTAGTTCCTAGCTTCTAATCTATTTCCCCTTCCTTGGCAGGGAAAGGTGAAGACCAAAAAGTTGCAGAGCATGCTGGGAAGCTTGCGCCCAGCCCAGCTAGGCCCTTGTGGTGATGGGCGCTATCAGTCAGCCTCTGGGCAGAAGGTGACCCTGGAGCTCAAGCCGCTGAGCGCACTGCAGCCCGGCGTGAACAGTGGTGCTGTGGTCCTGGGGAAGGTGGTGTTCAGCCTCACCACAGAGGAGAAAGTCCCCTTGTGAGTTTTTCTTTGCCTTTCCTCTTTTTTTTTTTTCTTTTTTTTTTTATAAATCTTTATTGTTCATATTATTACAAATGTTCCTCATTCCCTCCCCCCCCATTGCTCCCCTACACCAAGTTTCCATTCAATTCTCTGCCCTTTCCCCATCCCCCATTGTCCTCATCCATAGGTGCAGTTTATGTTCAGTCTCTTCCCGCCCCGCCCCACTCCCCATTTCCCTGAGAATCATCAGTCCACTCCCCTTCCATACCTCTGATTCTATTTATTCACCAGTTAATATTGTTCATCATGATTTTTACTTCCCTTGGTTTTTAGACTCACTTGTTGATAGTTACGTGTTTGTTTATAATTTTTATCTTTATTTTCTTCCTCTTCCTAAAGAACCCCTTTTAGCAATTCATATAATTCTGGCTTGGCAGTGATGAATTCCTTTAGCTTAAATTTATTTGTGAAGCTCTTTATCTGGCCTTCGATTCTGAGTGATAACTTTGCTGGGTAGAGTATTTTTGGATGTAGGTTCTTGTTGTTCAGCACCTTGAATATTTCTTGCCATTCCCGTCTGGCCTGCATGGTTTCTGTTGAGAAATCAGCTGACAGTCGTATGGGTGCCCCTTTATAGGTAACTACCTGCTTTTGTCTTGCTGCTTTTAATATTCTCTCTTTGTCTTTAGCTCTTGGAATTTTAATTATGATGTGTCTTGGTGTGGTTCTTTTTGGATTCCTTTTGTTTGGGGTTCTGTGTGCTTCCTGGACGTGTAAGTCTATTTCTTTCACCAGGTGGGGGAAGTTTTCTGTCACTATTTCTTTCAATATGTTTTTGTATCTTGCTCTCTGTCATCTTCTGGGATGCCCATAATTCTGATGTTGGTTCGCTTGAAGTTGTCCCAGAGGTTTCTTACATTATCTTCAACTTTCTGGATTCTCTTGTCTTCTTGCTTCTGTGGAGGAGTGTCCTCTGGCTCTTTGTGTTCCAAATCTTGGACTTGATCCTTGCAATCTTCCAATCTGTTTTTAGGACTCTGTATAATATTATTTATTTCAGAGATTGTATTCTTTATTTCTAGTTGACCCTTCATTATTTCTTGTTGATCCCTTATCATATCCTCATAGGTCTCATTTATTTTATCGGCCTTTTCTAAGAGATTGTTGAACAACCTTATAAGCGTGGCTTTGAATTCTATATCCAGTCGCTTTTTGTCCTCCATTTCTTTCGTTTGTGATCTGTTTCCTCGTTTCGGCATTTTCGCTGCTTCCCTGAGTTGGTAGGTTGGGAGGATCAGCTGTGTCTATGCCAGGAGACAACCTTATTCCACTAGACTTGGAAACCTGCAAAAGCCTGAGTTCAGCTTGGATGGGGCGGAGTTTCAGGGTGGAGCCTACAGCCTTGGCTTCCGGTTAGCCCCGCCCTCTGAGGTTCCTGAGTCTCAGTGTTCCTCAGTGTCCCTTGGTACTCGCTGCAAGCACCTCTGAGAGAAAGGCACTCTAGAGTTTCGCCCACTACCAGACAGTGTAGTCTCTCCCCCAACAAGCCCACAACTGGGGTTCAGAGCAGTTGGAAGTGGGGTTAAGAACAGTCCGGAGCTTATGTCTCCTTCCCGCTAGGGCGATCTCGCGGCCCAAACAACAGTCTGTCCTCTGTGCGCGCAATGTGCGCGACTCAGGGGCTCTGCTTTTCGCCACTCCCCCTGAGCTTCTGTCTTACAGCCCAGATTCCCTCTGTATGAGGCTGGAGCCCGAGGGTCTTGCCCAGGACTGGGGTTCAGTGCAGTCAGAACTGGGGCTCAGCACAGTCCGGAGCTTTTATGTCCTTCCCGAAGGGAACGCCAGCCAGGCACTCAGCCGCCCCTCCTCTCCGGCTCCGTCCTCTCCCCGCGCGCGCACCGCGCCTCCGTACCTTAGGCTTTTACAGCTCCTCTGGTTTTCCTTCAGGTTTTCTCTTTCCTTCTAGTTGTAGAATTTCCAGTCAGTCAACTTTCCTGTAGTTCTGGATAGTGTCCACTCTATACTTTAGTTGTATTTTTTTAAATTGTTGAGTGCGGCTGCAGTTAGGCTTTTACCTCTGCCGCCATCTTGTTGTGTCCCAGCGCCTTTCCTCTTTTTTTATCCTCAGAACTAGTACTGCCACTTCCTGGCCTTTCTCTGACAGTTGAAGACAATTAGTGGCCACAGGTCAGTGAGTTCTGCTTCCCTTCTGTGACTGTCCTATGAGCAGGTATTGTCTGGTCAGCGGTTGGCAAACTGCGGTTCACAAGCCTCGGTTTGCTGCTCTGTTGACTAATGAGTTTGCCAACCACTGGGATAGGGGCTTAATCACAAGGAACAACAATAGCCTGTAATTATTGGAATCAAAAGTCTAGGTCAGTGGTCAGCAAACTCATTAGTCAACAGAGCAGCAAACCGTGGCTCGAGAGCCGCAGTTTGCCGACCACTGGTTTAGGTGATATCTGACAATCTCTAGAGTCTGTCCCATTCATTTTTCCCTGTTTCTCCAGATGTTTATTGAAAATCTATGTGCTATAGAGGATAAAAAAAGAGAGAAAGATGTAAAGGACTCAAACTAAGGGTGCTTATAGTCTAGCAGAGGAAATGAGTTAAGAATGTTCATTTAGAAAATTTTTAACTCTTGAAAAATTAGGGTTTTATCAGTGCCATCGCTCCGTGGTCTTTTTTTCTTAATTTAAAATATATTTTTATTTATCTCAGAGAGGAAGAGAGAGAGAGATAGAAATGATGAGAGAAAATCATTGATCAGCTGCCTCCTGCATGCCCCACAAGGGAATAAACGAGCCCACAACACGGGCATGTGCCCTGACCGGGAACGGAACTATGACCTCCTGGTTCATAGGTTGACACTCAACCACTGAGCCACACAGGCTGGGCTCGCTCCTTGGTCCTTCACTCACTTCCAGGATGTTCTCTGTGTTCCTTCCCAAACAGTCCCTGTTCTTTTCCTTATCACTGAGGATTTGTTTTCCTGTTTTGACCCAGCTATTTTTCACTTCTTTAAGATTCAGTCCTTTTAAGGAAACCTTTCTTGCTTTTTGATTTCGACATTTCTCCATGTCCAACCATTGTCTTTACTGAATTCATCACAAGGGAAAAGTTGGTCTACCACCTATCACAGTTGTACTATAGGTGTTGGTTTAACTGTCTAAATCCTGCTAGACTGCTAGCTCACATAGCTGGATTGGTGTTTTACTGCTAAGCACAATACTTGACATATAATATTCAGTAAAAGTTTGTGGAATTAAACTAAATTGACAGTTATGGTTAGAGAGTTTGATAAAGGTTGTAGTAGTTAAACTGATAGACTAAGAAATAATGTTTCAAAAATGAACATTTAGTTATTAATAACTAAACACCCGGGGCACGAAATTCATACACTTGGGGGATCCTCAGCCCTGCCTGCACCCTCTTGCAGTTTGGGAGCCCTCTGGGGATGTCCTGTTGCCGGCTCAGGCCTGCTCCTAAACTGGCAGTTGGACATCTTTAGTATTGCCGCTGCTGCACTGCCAGCCATGAGCCTGACTCAGGGTTTCTGGCTGAGTGGCATTCCCCCTGTGGGAGCTCACTGACCACCAGGAGGGAGGCTCCTGCATTGAGTGTCTGCCCCCTGATGGTCAGTGCACATCATAGTGACCGGTCATTCCACCTTCGGCCAATTTGCATATTAGCCTTTTGTTATATAGGATTGTCGAATGGTCTCAGGGTGCATGTGTCCTAATTCTTGGCAAAATGACAGATCGATAAGTCATGTGCATGCTCTCTAAAGATATTATTTATCTAAGACAAATGAGGACTCCGATGTCCATAGTGAATGATGGTACCGATCATAGGTTTTCTAGATACTTTACTAAAAAATCATTTGTTTATTTTATTGGTATTTAAAAACACCACTGTTTCTGTTCTTTCTTGCCCACTTTTCTTTTCCCCCCCTCTCCTCTTACCTCATTTGAACCGGGCAGTACGTTTGGCCTGGTGGATTCAGATGGCCCTTGCTGTGCAGTGATGGTGTATAACATGGTGCAGAGTTGGGGAGTGCTCATCGGGGACTCCGTAGCCATCCCCGAGCCCAGCCTTCGGCATCACCGGATTCAGCACAAGGGCAAGGTGGGTGATGGTGAGGATCCTTCCTCACATGCTAGGCTCTGAAAAGTGGGGCCAAGTTTATCTCTTAAAAATATGTAAAAGGATGCATTTGTGTGTATGATATTATATATATACTAGTAAGCATATATATATGTAATTTATACTGAAAAGGGGGAACTACTGGTAAACAGAAAGAGTGAAAAAATGGATTAAATAGACAAATACTGTATGATGTCACTTATATGTGGAGTCTAAAAAAGCTGAACTTGTAGAAAACAGAGAGTAGAATGGTGGTTACTGTCGAGCTGGGGAATTGGGGAGATGTTGTTTAAGGGTACAAGCTTACAGTAGATAAAGAAGTCCTAGAGATCTAATGCATAGCACTAGTGATTGTTGACAAAAATGGTAGTATAAACTTTAAAGCCGCTAAGAGACTAGATCTTAATTGTTCCCACCACAAAATAGAAATGATAATTATGTGACTTGACAGAGGTGTTAACTAACACCAGGATGGTAATCATACTACAAAATATGAATTATCAAATCAACATGCTTTGTACCTTAAACTTACACACTGTTATAAGTCACTTATCTCAAAATAAATTTTAGAAGGTGGGGTAGGAGGGTGGGATGGGAGTGATTAATTGAGGAACTTATATGTATAGTTCATATGTAACTATAACATATAACTTATATGTATAACCCATGGACACAGACAATAGACTGGTGAAGGCCTAAAGGGCATGTTCGGGGTGGAGGGGATTAATGGGGAAAAAAACACAGAAAACCAAATGGGACATCTGTAATACTTTCAACAATAAAGATAAAATAAAAAAAGAAACAAAAAACAAAAACAAATTAAAAAATGGACTGAAATATTGTCACTGAGGTATTACTGTTAACAGTTTGGTGTGTATACCTCCATCTCTTTTGTTTTTGATAAAAAAATACACACACACACACATATATACACACACACACACATTATATGTGTAGCTTTAATCGTGAATAGAATATTATGTGCAAATGTTTGTGAACATGTCTTGTGTTTTTAAACTTTTACAATATTGGTCTGAATTGACACATAGAAATGATGATGAAGATGATAATGATAGTTAAAATTTAACTATCTGACTTCTTAACTGACTTCTAGACACTGTACTGTTTTATTTCCTGCACTAGCTCATTTAATCCTCATAAAAACTCCCTGAGAGTATGTATTTAACCATTTTTTTTTTTTTTTTTTTTTTTTTACCATTTAGGTCAGGGATGGGCTTAATCATTGGTATGGGCAGATACAAAAATATTTACTACAGTGCCATTGACCATATCTGGCTCACTGCCTGTTTTTTGTATGGCCTCAAGTTAAGAATAACTTCTGTATTTGTAAATCAAAAGAAGAAGAAGAATTTGTGATACAGGAAATTCAAATATCAGTGTTCATAAGTAAAGTTTTTTGAAACAGGTCACACTCATTTGCTTACTATTGTCTGTGGCTGCTTTTGCACTAGTGTCAGAGTTGAACAGTTCTGTGACAGACCTCATAATGTACAAAGCCTAAGATACTTATTATGTGGCCCTTTACAGTAAAAATTTGCTGATCACAGATCCAGATTATTTCCAACTTTTTTACTCTTATAATATATTTTTTTTATTGATTAAGGTATTACATATATGTCCTTATTTCCTCACTCCTCCCCTCTTTTCCCTCCTGCCCCCCCTTCCCCGCTCATGCCCTTACCCCACTGGTGTCTGTGTCCAATAATTAGGCTTCTATGCATGCACACAAGTCCTTTGGTTGATCTCTCCCCCTTACCCTCATCCTCTCCTACCTTCCCTCTGAGGTTTGACTGTCTGATCGATGCTTCTCTGTCTCTGGATCTGTTTTTTGTTTGTTTGTTTTTTAAATATATTTTATTGATTTTTCACAGAGAGGAAGAGAGAGGGATAGAGATTTAGAAACATCAATGAGAGAATCACTGATCAGCTGCCTCTTGCACACCCCCTACTGGGGATGTGCCTGCAACCAAGATACATTCCCTTGACTGCAATCGAACTTGGGATCCTTCAGTCCGCAGGCTGACGTTCTATCCACTGAACCAAACTGGTTTCAGCTGGATCTGTTTTTGTTCATCAGTTTATGTTCATTATATTCCACAAATGAGTGAGATCATGTGATGTTTATCTTTCTCTGACTGGCTTATTTCGCTTACCATAATGCTCTCTAGTTCCGTCCATGCTGTTGCAAATGGTAAGAATTCCTTCTTTTTTTACCACAGCATAGTATTCCATAGTATAGATGTACCACAGTTTTTTAATCCACTCATCTACTGATGGGCACTTAGGCTGTTTCCAAATCTTAGCTATGGTGAATTGTACTGCTATGAACATAGGGGTGCATATATCCTTTCTGATTGGTCTTTCTAGTTTCTTGGGATATACTCTTAGAAGTGGGATCATTGGGACAAATGGGAGTTCCATTTTTAGTTTTTTGAGGAAGCTCCATACTGTTACCCACAGTGGCTGCTCCAGTCTGCATTCCCACCAGCAGTCCACTAGGGTTCCTTTTTCTCCACATCCTCTCCAGTGCTTGTCGTTTGTTGATTTATTGATGATAGCCATTCTGACAGGTGTGAGATGATACCGCATTGTTGTTTTGATTTACATCTCTTGGATGATGTTATAATATTTTTATTATATTTTTATATCTGCCCATATCCATGGTTATTTTCTTAAATGCATTTCTAAGGTAGAATCCTGGCCCCAATGGGTATGCAGAAAGATTTTTGATCCATATCGCCAAATAATTTTGTGGAAGGTTGCACCAGTTAACACCAAAAGTGGATGTAATTGTTTTCTGTAGTTTTCTTCTCAACTCTGTAGAAACCTTTGAAAAGTTATTTGCTGATTTTTTGTGAAAAATATAGGCTCACTATTATTTGGCTTTGGTTTCTTGATTATTGGTGAGGTTGAACATTTTATCATATCTCTATTGACTTTTTATTTTGTTTAAAAAATTTTAAATTTATTGATTGATTTTTAGAGAGAGAGAAACATTGATTTGTTGTTCCACTGATTATGCATTTATTGGTTGATACTGTATGTGCTCTGACTAGGGATTGAATGTGCAACCTTGGCATATTGGGATGAAGCTCTAACCAACTGAGCTATACTATTTATATATCTTTTATAAATTGATTTTTTTGGTCACATCCCCATATTATTGCTAGGAAATTTTTAAAAAATTGATTTGTGAGAACTCTTTAATTTACCTCTGTAGTTTGACTTACAAAAGCCTCCTTTGCTATCACAATGGAACAATCTTTTTTTGGATGAAGATCTTTTAAATGCAGGTTTTAAAGTACATTTGAATTGATGAAATGAGCTGATTCTTTTATATTATTAGGAGAACTTTTAAACCACACATTCTGTCTCTTCCTCCTGATATAAAGGGAGAAGTAACTTAATTTATATCTGGCAGGTTAATTTAGGGCCTTACAAACCCTTGAACTGAGAGTTTCAGAGCATTTCCACCTGGCTGGCTACTGTGTATATCTGATTATAATTGTCAGCAAACACTGTGGGAAGGGCAGATTCTGTGAGGGCTAGTGGCATCCTTTTGTTAGCCAGTGTCAGGAACCTGTCTTTTTTTGAATCAGAATTGTTTCATTCTTGTAGTGACACTACTGGCATCCTCTCTGCCCCTGGTTTTCCTTCTGAAGGTTAAAAACTTTGTGAAAATTACACTGAGTGGCCAGATTATTATTATCTCTGAATGCATAATAAACTGGCCACCGTGTGTGTGTGTGTGTGTGTGTGTGTGTGTGTGTGTGCGTGCGCACGCGCACGCGCGCGCATGTATTAGAGGCCCGGTACGTGAATTCATGCATGGATGGATCCGGCCAGCCTGCCTGCTGGTCAAACTCCTGGTCAAGGGGACAATTTGCATATTAGCCTTTTATTATATAGGATGAACAATAAATAAGCTGAGTGGCCAGATTATTATGCGTTCAGAGATCATAATAATCTGGCCACTCAGTGTATATCTCCTTTGTGGGCTCAGCTTTGTTGAATGTGAGATGGGGATAAAGGGGGGAGAGAGGAGGCGATCGTCACAGGTGGTGTGGATTGGTTCCACCTTAGGGTCTGTAATGAACCTCTGTGTGTTTGTCTTTTCCAGGACTATTCCTTTTCCAGTGTCCGCGTAGAGACGCCCCTCCTGCTGGTGGTGAATGGGAAGCCTCAGAACTCCAGCAGCCAGGCTGCCGCCAGAGTGGCATCTCGGTCACAGTGTGAGTGACCGCACTCACCCTGCATGCTGAGGCGGGAGCGGAGGTGGCACGGAGATAAGCTCAAGGGCACTCGTCAGCTGGGCCAGCCGCAGCCAGTGACTCAGCCGGAACGGAACGGGGGATGTTTTAGATAACTTTTCCTTCCTCTGCCCTGTAAGACTCTTTGTGTCTCTTCTCTCTCTCCTGTTATCATGTTCTAGCTCTCTGGGGCCACACATTCTCCTGGTATATCTCTCCCGCCTCTTTCATTGCTCTTTCATGTTTTAGGCAAAGAGCATGGAATCGGTAGAAGTGTTGGGATCTTGCCATGGGACAGAGACCCCAAAGTTCTGTTCTTGCCTCCTTCCTGAGCCTCATGTGTACATATCATTTCAGTATTTATTGCTAAGGGAGGGGGCTTACATTTTTAATGGCTTGGTTTTTGAGCAATTTTTATTTTTATTTTTAAAATTTAGATTTATCCCCTTCTTTGGGGCTGGAAAAGAATTAAATTTGTTTGGAAAAAAATAACGCTGTGTTGTTTGGCCTGTTTCATTCCCTCTAGGCTTGGATTCTTGGTTTTTAGGGTCACTCCAGGATATTAGAATAACACCCCACCACCTTTCCCCCTTTATACAGAGGAGTGTAGTTCCCTTCCAGTTAAAAGTGCTCCGACAGTAGGCAGTCCAGAGCAAGGGTGACAGCTCCACAAAGTCTCTGGGAGATGATTTGACATAATCTGTGTTGGGCCAAACAGAAGAAAAATGGCCAGTAGATGGTAGAAGCACAACCTGAAAGATTTTATGATGAAACAGATGAACAAATGAGTATGCAAAATATGTCTGTACATTTAAAGAATAATTAGAATACCCGTGCAAATGTCCACCTGGCTTACAAACTAGAACATCACCAGTATCTTAGAAGTCCTGTGTGCCTTTTCATGACCTCATTTGTTTCCATAGCTATACAATATCTCATTTTATGCCAGTTTATTCATCTTACTGTTAAATGATATATATTTTTTTTATCAGTGCAATACATTATTAATGTTCTGTACATGTCCTGATGTGTAAGTCCAAAAGTTCCTTTTATAGTAATGGTTCTTAGATCATCATCACTACCTGGAACTTCCTTAGAAATGTAAATCTGTAGGCTCTAATCCCTGAATTAGAAACTAAGGAAGAGTCCAGCAATCTGTAATTAACAGACCCTTCTGGTGATTCTGATTTTTGAGAACCATTGTTTCAGAATATTGGCACAAGTATGGAATTGCAGGGTTATAGAGTATACACATGCCCAACTTTTTTGAGATGTTCCAAACATTTCCAAAGAGGAAATTGTAACAATTTATGTCTCTCTTATCTGCAGATGAGTCTTCTCAATGCTTCTCATCCTCTCCTAATTTTGGTGTTTTAAGAGATTGCAAATATAGGAGGTTAGAATAACTTTTGTTACCTTAATTTGCATTTTCTCACTATTAATGGGCTTGAGTATCTTTTCATGGATTTACAAGCCACTTAATATTTTCTCATGGTAAAAATGACTATTTGTCTTTTGCCCTTTCTGTGTTGGAATTCAAATTTATTTGTAGGACTTATTTATGCATCCCTGTACTAATCTTTTGTCATTTTATGTGCTGCAAACATCTAAAAGTTTTTAGCTTGTCTTGCCCAAAACCGGTTTGGCTCAGTGGTAGAGCATCGGTCTGCGGACTGAAAGGTCCCGGGTTCGATTCCGGTCAAGGGCATGTACCGTGGTTGCGGGCACATTCCCGGTAGGGGGTGTGCAGGAGGCAGCTGGTTGATGTTTCTCTCTCGTCGACGTTTCTAGCTCTCTATCTCTCTCCCTTCCTCTCTGTAAAATATCAATAAAATATATATTAAAAAATAAATAAATAAATAAATAAAAGTTTTTAGCTTGTCTTATTACTCTCTGACTTCGATCTTTTGTTGAACAAAGTTCTTAATTTCAGTGTCACTGAATTTGCAATCTTTTAAAATGGCTAGCACTGTAATTTTTTTCATGTTTTAGTTATTTTCTAAATTATTTGTAATATGTTCCTTTTTTAAAACTTTCTCTGGTAGCAGTAATTTTGTTCCACTTTTCTTTACTGATAATAGTTCATTTGAACCGTATCTCTTCTTTCCAGCACTTTGTCTCTTATAAAATCTTAAAAGAACTTGACTTTGACCTTTATCTTTTGTATGTTTTTTTCTATTTCATTAGTTTTTATTTTTATCTTAATAATATCCTTTTTTTTCCTCCTTCCCGATTGTTATAAGGACTGCCTGTTCATGAGCTGGCTATTATTTTTATATCTGATAGGCAACTTGACACTTTTTTTTAATTAGTGTTCCTTTATGATGTTGAACATTTTGAAATAAAATACTTGTTAGCTACTTAGGAATTTGAGGTGCAATGTAAAAGAGGACATTCAAGACTGAGAAACTGTATTAAGGAAAAAAGTTTAGGGAGATACATTTAGGACATGATAGAACACTCTGTACATTCTATATTATGTGGCACATTTTTTATTACGTTCTAACTAGAGGTCTGATGCACAAAATTCATGCAAGGGGCGTGGCCCTTGTAGTCTTGGCTGCCTCAGCCTGCCCTTGCAGCCTTGGCTGGCTCTTGTATCCCTGGTTTTGTCCAGAAGGTTGTCTGGAAGGTTGTAGGCTGTTTAGTCTAATTAGCATATTAGCTCTTTATTATATAGGACTGGAGTCCCAGTGCATGAAATTCATGCATCGTCCCTCAGCCCAGCCTGCACCCTCCATCCAGAACCCCTTGGGGGATGTCCGACTGCCAGTTTAGGCCCAATCCCACAGGTGTCCGGGACTGCAGGTGGCTTCTCTCAGGTCAGCTATAGGCTCCCAGGACCCCAGGAGGCTTTCCCTGGGCCCAGCTTTGTCAGGAAGGACATCTGGAGGTTGTTCAGAAGATGTCTGGTCTAATTAGCATATTACCCTTTTATTAGTATGAATTGCTTGATGATATAGTTTGAACTCTTTAAGGACATGCTAATTTATACTCATCTTTGAGTTCTAGGTATTATCATAGACATCTGTGAGTGTTAGACATTTCCTGACTCTAACAAATGGCTAATTGGCTTGATAGATGGTGGGTTAGGAAAATAGGATATATTAGTCTAATATAAAGGGTGTTAATACCTTGTATACAGAATAATGAATTTTGAAACTATTCTATTAACTTGAAGAACCTACAGAGCAAGGCTTCTGCTGTGGTAGTTGTTCCTCTTAAAGATCAACATGGTATCAAGCCTTTCAGAGAAACGCTGGAAATTGCTAATTATCAGAATATTAGAGGCCTGGTGCACAAAATTTGTGCACTTGGGGGGGTTGTCCCTCAGCCTGGCCTGCACCCTCCTCTCTCAGTCCAGGAGCCCTCAGGGGATGTCTGACTGATGGCATAGGCCCGCACCCCAAGGGGAGCAGGCCTATGCCATCAGTCAGACATCCTTAGTGCTGCAGTGGAGGGAGTAGAGGCTCCCACCGCCACCACTGTGCTCGCCAGTAGTGAGCCTGACTTTGGCTAAGCAGCACTTTCCCAGTGGGAGCACACTGACCACCAGGGAGCAGCTCCTGTGTTGAGTGTCTGCCCACTAGTGGTCAGTGTAAGCCATAGCGAATGGTTGTTCCGCTGTTCAGTCAATTTGCATATTAGCCTTTTATTATATAGGATGAAGCATGGAGGTAAGAATTTGGGAACTGGATGAACTATATCAGTCATAATTCAATCAGGGGAACGGAATCTGTATGAAGTATAGGATAAAGGCTTTATTATACAAATTAGACCTTATGCAATTGTCAGAAGAGCTGAGGGAGTGAAGGTCTAGGAGGAAGTCAGGAGCCACCAGCCAGGTAATATGAGAAACCAACCACTGAATGGGACTGCAAAGGGAAAGCTTGTAAGGAGGGCCGGGAGGCTGTGCCTCTATGAACACAGCCATGGTGGGTCTGCTGCCACTGTTGGTCAGCCAGGTCAGCAGGAAAGAAGAGCAGGACAGAGTGGAGGAGAGTGGGAACAAGCTGGACCATATTGGCACCTCTTGTCTGTCACCATCTCTCACCACAATGACTTTCAGACTAATGGCTACTGATTCATTTCCATCTTCCAGGTCTTGTGAACATTCCTTTTTGGCCAACTCTTAACTATACAGGCAAGAGGATTCTTGGAAATGTAGTTCCAGTTTGTCTGGTTAATACAGTAAAAATCCAACACCGAAGTTCTAGGATAATGCTCCAAGACTACAGGTCTAGTTACAGTGATTAGGGGAAGAACTGAAGGGGGAAAGCCAGGGTGTTGAATCTGAGAGGGTACCATGAACTTAGAGAACTCAGCTAAATGACAAACCATAAACTATTTCTGACATGTTGTTATGATCATAGTCCTAGTGAAGAAGTCGGAATCTGTAATCTTGCTTCCTATATGGACACTTCTTCCTCAAACCATCTTTTCTTCCTAAACCTCACCTGAGGAATGAGCATATTTTTTCCATTGATCTTTAGAGAGAGTAGAAGGGAGGGGGAGATGGGACAGAGAAAGAGAGAAGCATTGATGTGAGAAAGACACCACTTGGTTGCTTCAGACCAGGGATGGGGACCAAACCTGCAACCTAGATATGTGCCACTGACCAGGATTTGAACACTTGACTCTCGGGTGCGCAGGCTGACGCCCTAACCACTGTGCATGCTAACCAGACTCATCCCATCTTTAACTTATGATGGCCTTAGGAGTTCTACTCATGGCCTGCTGCTTCCCCTCCCCCCCAAAATAGTTTCCTTGGATCATTTCATTCATACCCTGTGTTCAATTACCAAACTAAGTACCAATTTCCTAAATCTGTATTTTCAGATTGTTTGCTTAGCACTAGTACTATTTTTATACCAGCGTACTAGGCAGTATGTGCCACAGACTGTAAATCCAACATATTTGAAATAGAATTCATTTCTGGCAACTATTCCATATCAGCAGCTGACATCAACATGTATTCAGTTATCCAAGCCAGAAACCTCGGAAGACACATCTGACAATTCTTCATTTTCAGAATCTACTCTGTCATTGGATATGTTGATCATATCTTTTAAATAGCTCTTAATTTTTTATTCTTTCCATTCATATTGTCTTAGTTCATTAGTTTAGCATTTCTTGCCTGGCTGTTACAATGTTATTCTTTTTATTTTTTTTCTATCCCCACGTCTTTCTCCATTTTTTCACTTTTAATAATCCTATATAATAAAAGGCTAAGATGCAAATTGTCCCCTCGGGAGTTCAACCGACTTGAAGTTCAACCACTCTCTATGACATGTGCTGACTACCAGGGGGTGGAGTGGAATTAAGGAAGGCCCCAGCTGGCAGCCAGGAGAAGCAGGACCCTGATCAGCCCTGATCACCAGCAAGGCCTAGGTACCCTCTCTGTGCATGAGTTTTGTGCACCGGGCCTCTAGTAATGATAATAATAGTATTGTCAGAGTTTATAGGCTAGTAAATAGCAGAGCCAGGATTTGAAATCTTAATTGTTACTCTGATTCAAAGGCTCTGGGAAAGTTCCTTACCTCTGAGATTCTATGTCCCTATCTGTAAAATGGAGTTAATATTACTACTTACCTTGTAGGATTGTTGTGAGGATAAATGAACTAACATATATTGTACATGGCGTGTAGATAAAGCAGAGACAAGCAGGACAACGCTCAATTGTGTTGGAATCATTAGAGCTGGAATTTGAACCCAGATGTCCCAGCTCTAGAGCCTGTACTCTTGTTTATTATGCTAATGTGCTCTTCCACTGTTTCAGAAGTAGGTAATGCTGCCAACATTCCCCCCCCCCAACACAAATATGACATATTGTTTCCTTATTTAAAAACACTTAGCAATTCTATAATTTCAGTAAGACACTCCTTCACATGGGCCATGACTTTCATGTGTTGATCTGCTTATCTATATGACCTCATTTCTGCCCTCTTCTCCTTATAATTCTAATGCATGACAACCCCAAAGTATTTTTAATATCTGAAAAATTCAATGCTCTTTAATATATCAGTACTATTGCACATGTGATTATTTCTGCTTGAAACATGTCCACACTCCTGGAGGGCTCCTAATTGTCTTTTGAGAATCTGCTCAAATGTTACCTCTTTTTTTTTTAAAATTGATTTTAGAGAGAAAGGAAGGGAGAGGGATAAAAAGATAGAAACATCAAAGAGAGAGACATCAATTGGCTGCCTCCTGCATGTCCCCTACCAGGAATGGAGCCTGACCAGGAATCGAACCAGGGACCTCTTGGTTCATGGGTTGATG
Organism: Vespertilio murinus; assembly: GCA_963924515.1. Classification (NCBI taxonomy): domain Eukaryota; kingdom Metazoa; phylum Chordata; class Mammalia; order Chiroptera; family Vespertilionidae; genus Vespertilio; species Vespertilio murinus. The sequence continues at coordinate 147,869,086 of OZ004704.1, forward strand.
CTCAATCACTAAGAAACACTGGCTGGGCAAATGTTACCACGCTTGTAAGTCCTTCCTGAGCATACTTAAGGGAATTTTTGATGTATCTGTGTTTAAGAGTACCTATGACATTGTCTTTTGAATATTTGCCAGTTTCCTTATGCTAGGAGCTTACTGAAGGTCCTCATCTTTGTGGTCTTAGGTCCTAGCTTGGTACCTGGCACATGTGCACAATAAAGTTATATGGAACAAATGAATGAACTTTAAAAGAATATTTATGCTGTTCCCATGGTAGTCTCCCATTTTAGTCCACATCAATGACTATCCCTTGGTGCTATATTCTGTTAGCACTTTATTCACTGATCTACCTATAGAGTGTAAGTGTTGAAAGTGACCTGAGAGGCAACTTCAGTTTGGTTTGATATGTATATTTATTGATTATATACATATCAGAGGCCCGATGCATGAAATTCGTGAAAGGGGCTCGGCCCTTGTAGTCCTGGCTGCCTTGGCCCTTGGCCCCGGCTTTGGCTGGAAGATTGTCTAGAATAGTCATTCTACTGTTCGGCCGTCTGGTCTAATTATCACATTATGCTTTTATTGTTATAGAGGTTATTATAGATATAATTATTGATTTCAGAGAGGAAGGAAGATGGGGAGAGAGACAAAAATATTAATGATGAGAGAGAATCATTGGTCTGTTGCCTCCTGCAAGCTCCTTGCCAGTGGGGATTAGCCCGCAATCCAGGCATGTGCCCTGACCATAAATCAACTGTGACCTCCTGGTTCAAAGATCGATGCTTAACCATGGAGCCACACTGGCCGGGGTGGTTTGATATATTTTGTTTCTAAAAGTGTGCAGCTGCATTTTCCATTGTGTCAGGCATCCTTTCCCCATTCTTCTTGTGGGAACCTGTCTCTTTGTATCAGGCCAATTAACCTCCCTCGACATCCAGGAAAGGAAGTTTCCCCTCTGCCAGTGACTTGCCATCCTGTTTAGCATTGGGAAACCACAGTCTCTGGTCCTGGCAAGTGTTATGACCTTTTCTTTCTAATCTTGATCCTTTATGCTGTAGTGTTAGCTTGTTTTTCTATTCTCTTAAAGTGTTTGAACAAAATATTTCAAATGAAATTTATTAAGATAACCATATAAAAATCAGAACACATAAATCAGAATCACATTTTCAATTTCTCTATCATTTGGTTTTCAGATTTGCGAAGAGCAGACAATTATGGGAAAATTATCGTAGAACATTTGTATATGTGGGTGGAGGTGATGGAATGGGGAATAAGTGGGAAGATACAGGAGAAAGAATACTGCTCTGGTCTCTTACCCAACATTGGAGGCAGCATTAAATTGGGAAGGAGAATTGGATTGTGGTTTTCTGCTCCCTAATTATAATTTCCTTTTTCATTTAACTTCAGGAAGTTGCATATACAATAGTGTAGAATCAAAAAGTTACAAAAAGCCCTAGCCTGTTTGGCTCAGTGAATAGAGCATTGGCCTGCAGCCTGAAAGGTCCCGGGTTTGATTCCAGTCAAGGGCAACATGCCTGGGTTGAAGGCTTGATCCCCAGTAAGGGGTGTGCAGGAGGCAGCCAATTAATGATTCTCTCATCCATCATTGATGTTTCTATCTCTCTCCCTTTCTCTTCCTCTCTGAAATCAATAAAAATATATTTTTAAAAAGTTACAGCCAGAACCAGTTTGGCTCAGTGGATAGAGCGTCGGCCTGCAGACTAGAAGGTCCCAGGTTCGATTCCGGTCAAGGGCATGTACCTTGGTTGTGGGCACATCCCTAGTGGGGGCTGTGCAGGAGGCAGCTGGTAGATGTTTCTCTCTCATAGATGTTTCTATCTCTCTATCCCTCTCCCTTCCTCTCTGTAAAATAAATAAATAAATAAATAAATAAATAAATAAATAAATAAATAAAATACATATTTTTAAAAAGTTATAAAAAAAAGTAACAGTGAAAAGAACATTTCAACTTCTGACCCCCTAATTCCCTTATAGTTAGTGTCCACTCCATTTTTTTCCTTTCATATATATAAGCATAGTGGCATATCACTTAAAAATATACAATAATACTGCCTGTGTGATCTTAGGCAAATCCTTTGAACTTCAGCATTAACATATTTAACATCCTAGATGGAAATAATAGTAATACCCAACAAAGCCCACAGAGATTTTGTGGCAACCATTGAAGTAGTGCTTGTGAACATGCTTTGAAATCAGCAGGTGTTTTACAAGTACAGGATGGAGGGGAGGAAAGCCTTGGAAGTAGCATTGTCCTTCGCAAAGGACAATGAGTCACGTGATCTGATTTGATAAGAGCAATTCTGAATTGGTAGCAGAGTTGTTGTGTCAGTCGCCTAACTCTATTGGGTGTGTTTCCCAGGTCTTGTCTCTCGTGGCATGTTCTTGGGTTTTCTAAATGATTAATCAAGAGATACCACTTGCACTTTAATTGTCAGGTGTGTAAGCACTTGGGATAAGAAGCGGGAGCTTGCCAGAATGTGGGACACCTCTGCCTCCCTCCCTCATCCTCCTCTTTGCTCCCTCTTCGTGTTTAGGGAGTTGGTATTGGAACTTGGCTGATGCAACAGTTTGCATCATGGTCCCTTGGTGCTCTGGGATCCATTCACTTTTAATTGGTAGTTGCTAGAGTCATTTCTCCCTCCCTCACCCTGACTTCCTTTGCTAATTTGTTCTCAGGGGCTTTCAACACTTGCTTTAATCAACCAAGGCAGAGCTGCTGCAGAGTCCTGAACTGGCATCTGGGGACCCCAGGTTCTTCTGCCACAACTCTGTTTCTTCAACTTTCTTTTCTAATCTGTTAAACAACTTTGTCTTTGAATTAGGCCTGGGGGAGAGGGGTCCTTTGGGCAATGCCTTCACAGAAGCACCTGGATGGTGCCAACTTCTAGACTTTGCCAACTACTGTTTGGCTCGAAGCATTTTGTTCCTGTTAGCAGAGAGGGGAGAAGATGATGTCTGGTCGAGGTGTCCAAAAGGACCTAGTGAATGCTGGGAGAAGCAAGGTGAAAACCTTATCATTTGAGTAATGTGAGCCTCCATATATTGGTCCACAGATTGCTTCTCCATTAGCAAAAAGCCTTGTGGAGAACTTACTTTGTCTGCTTTAGTTTGTCACTGACCAAGGAGAGCAAACACTAGTTGTACAGCTCTGGCCAATAATCATTATTAGGTTACATTAAAATATATACCTTAAATAGACTTTATTTTTTTAGAGCAGTTTTAGGTTCACAGAAAAAATTGAGTGGGAAGTATAGAGAGTTCCTATATATACCCTGCCTTCACACTATCGACATCCTGCATCAGTGGTGCATTTGTTACAACCAGTAACCCACATTGACACATTATCACCCAAAGCCCATAGCTTATATAAGGGTTCACTCCTGATGTTTTACATTCTGTGGGGTTTGACAAATGTATGATGACTTGTATCCACCATTATCATGTACAGAGGAGTTTCACGGCCCTAAAAATCCTCTGCACTCCACCTATTCATCCTTCCCTTTTCCTCCAGCCTCTGGCGACCACTGGTGCTATTTATTTTTGTCTGTAGATTCTTTTTAAATTTTTATTTTTCAATCACAGTTTACATTCAGTGTTATTTTCGTGTTACATCTCGGCCCGGTGAGTGCCAGGAGCTCCTGGGCACCAAGGCCTCCTGACGATGCCAGGCAGTTCCCAACCGGTAGGGGCTGCTTTCCTCCGCCACTGTGTGCCGGGGATCCCCGCCCAGGAGAAGTACATGAAAACACAGAAACCACACTCCATTGTGGTACGAGTAATAACAGAAGTGTTGAAAGTAACTTATTATTTAGCATGTATCCAAATTTTATTTTAAACATATTACAAATGAACTATATCTCTAAGAAAACTTGTTGAAAGAGTTTCTTTTAAAAAATGTATTTTTCTTGATTTCATAGAGGAAGAGAGAGGGAGAGAGAGAGAAACATCAATGAGAGAGAGAATAATTTGTTGGTTGCCTCCCACACACCTCCTACTGGGGATTGAGCCCAAAACCCAGGCATGTACCCTTGACTGGAATCGAACATGGGACCTTTCAGTTCGCAGGCTGCTCTATGCACTGAGCCAAAGCAGCTAGGGCAACAGAGTTTCTTATGGTCAAGATAAGTTTTTTTTTCTTCTTCTTTCTCTCTTAATAGAGAGAAAGTGTGTTTAGATAAGATTCTAGATTAGGTATAAGCAACAAGTGTCAACGATTATAGAAAGGTCTCATGGGTCATTAAAAGTCACTGCACCTTTATAATATATTTTATTGATATTTTACAGAGAGGAAGGGAGAGAGATAGAGAGCTAGAAACGTCGATGAGAGAGAAACATCAACCAGCTGCCTCTTGCACACCCCCTACCGGGGATGTGCCCGCAACCAATGTACATGCCCTTGACCGGAATCGAACCCAGGACCTTTCAGTCCGCAGACTGAAGCTCCACCACTGAGCCAAACCGGTTTCGGCGAAAAGTCACTGCACCTTTAATATACATTAAACATGTGCAGTTGTTTTGTATATCAGTTATGCCTAAATAAAACTTTAAAAAAAGTCACTGCACATTTAACTACAGGTATCCCCATGTTTCAAAAGTTTGCATTATGCTTCTTTGCTTTTATGAAATAACTACATTAGTACCTGTTCTTGCTAACTATAAGAAATTATTAGAAGATTTTTCACTTTAAATGGATGGTAATTGCTTCTTCACTTTATAGTATAGCCTTAAGAAAGGGTTCATAGGGATGCTCTACTTTTGGATAGTGGGGATACCTATGCTTGTCCTAAAACTGATAATAAACCTTTCAGGGAAGTCTAATTTCCCTCAGTTAGGATTCCCATTTTATTATTTCATTAGGGAAATCCTTTGAAAGATTTCTTTGTATGTTTCAGTCCAGTGAATTAAGGCTTTTGTAGTCAGCATAGGTATTTAATTAGGTACACTTCCAGGAAAACATATATGGCCTCTAACTACTCAGAGTGAGACCATTGAAAGAACTTATACACCTTCACCTTATTACTTATTAGAACTTGGGAGTAAGGCACATTTTTTTTGGCTCATGAATTTTGACTAATTCTCATTCTGAATAGAACATTTCTCAGAGCAAGCTTCATGTCCTTACTACGAAGACTATAGATCAGGGGGTTAAAGAGAAGAGTCATTATTGAATACACCAGGGTGAGGGTCTTCTGCATCAAAGTTGGGATGCCATATGTAGGGCTCACATACATTACCATGGCTGTCCCCTAGAAAAGAGACACCACAGCTAAATGAGAACCACAGGTGGAAAAGGCCTTTCTCCAACCAGCTGCGGAAGGGACCCAAAAAACAGCTCTGAGCAACTAAGTATAGAATTGAAGAATATACATAATAGTGGAAAAGAGGACAAGGGAGCTCTGAGTATGGAAAACAGATTCAGTAGTGGGGGCTGGAGCATAGGACAGAGCCATCAGTGGGTCCATGTCACACAGGAAGTGATCAATGATATTGAATGCACAGAGGGGAGTTGGGACATGGAGAAAATGGGGATTGGATAGCCAAGGAATCTGATGACCTAGCATAGAGACACCAGCATTCCACAAAATTTCCCAGTCATGATGGTGGGGTAGTGCAGTGGGTGGCAGATGGCCAGCTACTGACCATAAGCCATTATTGCCAGAAAAAGACATTCTGTTGTGTCAAGGGAAAAGAAGAAATAGAACTCAAGGAAGCAGCCAGAAAATGAGATGGCCTTGGTTTTGGAGAGAATGTTGATTGAATGTTAGGAACAGTGGAAGAAGCATACCAGATCTCAAGACCCATGTACTTTCTGCTGTACTTTCCCAGCAGAAAGTACATGGATCTGTGCAGTCGTAGGTCCCATCTCACTGCACAGGTAATGGCTCCATTCCCCAGCAAGGTCAGGACATTAATCACCAAAAACAGTGAGAAGAGGAAAATCTGTATCTCCCAGCAACCAGGAAACCCCAGGAGAACAAACTCTGTCACAAGGTGTGTTGCTGACCTGTTCATGGGTCTTACATCTACAAAGAAGAAAGACATGAGTGCAAACCCAAATTGACTTGCTTCCTACATATCTCAAGGACTTTATTGAGAAGGGAACTTAAACTCTACAGGAAAAATATAGGGTATCCCAAAAATGTATGCACACACTTTGAAAAATTATTGAGGTAGTGTTTATTAAAATACATTTCATTTTCAAAATTGAGCTATCAGCTGTTAGAGTATATTTTTTGGGGAACATCCTGTATATGAGGTATTTTGAGACCAGATGGGATTAAGTCCCCTTATTTTGAAATGATTGTGGTTCTTTTTCTTTTTTTATTGATATTTTACAGAGAGGAAGGGAGAGAGATAGAGAGCTAGAAACGTCGACGAGAGAGAAACATCAACCTGCCGCCTCTTGCACACTACCCACTGGAGATGTGCCTGCAGCCAATGTACATGCCCTTGACCGGAATCGAACCCGGGACCTTTCAGTCTGCAGACCGACGCTCTACCACTGAGCCAAACCGGTTTCGGCTGATTGTGGTTCTAAGTCTTAGTATTAGTTTTCCAGAATTCAAATGTAGCATTAATTTTCCACACCAGTATTATAACCAGACAAATTCATTTCATTTTTTCTTTGATCCTTAAGAAGACATTTTCAGATTTGTTTTTCTTTTTTAAAAAAAAATATATTTTATTGATATTTTACAGAGAGGAAAGGAGAGAGATAGAGAGCTAGAAACGTCGATGACAGAGAAACATCAACCAGCTGCCTCCTGCACAACCCCCATACCAGGGATGTACCCGCAACCAATGTACATGCCCTTGACCGAAATCGAACCCGGGACCTTTCAGTCCGCAGACCGACGCTCTACCACTGAGCCAAACCAGTTTCGGCATCAGATTTGTTTTTCTAAAGGTTATTAAAGGTCTTTATGCACAAAATACCTCATATTGTATTCTGAATATTCAGGTATATGATTTGCAAATATTTTCTCCCACCATTTCATTCTGTTCACAGTGTCCTTTGATGCACAGAAGTTTTCAATTCTGGTGTACTCCAATGTAGCTATTTTTTTCAGTTTTCAAAAATATGTTTTTATTGATTTTGGAGAGAAGAAGGGAGAGGGAGAGAGAGAGAGAGAGGGAGAGAGAGAGAAGCATTGATTGGCTACCTCCTGCACATATCCTACTGAAACCCAGGTGTGACCAGAATTGAACCGTGACCTCCTGGTTCATGGGTCAGTGCTCAGCCACTGAGGCACACTGTCAATGCTCAACCACTGAGGCATACCACTTGCTGGGCTGTTGCCTATGCTTTCTGTGTCACATTCAAGAAATCATTGCCAAATCCAATGTCATGGAATTTTCTCCCTAGGTTTCTTGGGGTAGTAAAAAGGGTGGTAGATAGGAAATTATATATATATATATATATATATATATATATATATATATATATATATTACCATTAAAGTTATTGTCCTCAGCAAATCATTCCTGATTTACAATTCTTATTTTCTTCATCTGCAGAATCAGGTAGTTGAATTAGTAAAGGCACTTTAATAACAGGATAGCCTTTTATTCAAGGCCTCGGAGGAAGTTTCAGGAGAACTAGCCCAAGTTCCTAATGCACATCCTTTCTATTGCTCTGCAGTGGCTGAGCACCTCTCATAAAATATAAGGCTTGAGGAGAACTAAGATGGTAGTATAGGCAAATGCGTGTACTCGCTGCCTCCCACAACCACATCAAAATTACAACTAAGCCGAAACCGGTTTGGCTCAGTGGTAGAGCGTCGGTTTGCGGACTGAAGGGTCCTGGGTTCGATTCCGGTCAAGGGCATGTACATTGGTTGAGGGCGCATCCCCAGTGGGGGGTGTGCAAGAGGCAGCTGGTGGATGTTTCTTTCTCATTGACGTTTCTAGCTCTCTATCTCTCTTCCTTTCTCTCTGTAAAATATCAATAAAATATATTAAAAAAAATTACACCTAAAATACAGAACAACCATCATCCAGAACTGCTGGAAAGCTGGCTGAATTGAAGTACTACAACTAGAAAAGTAAAGAAGAAAGCACATTGAGACTGATAGGAGGTGTGGAGGCACGCAATGGGCTGGTTTAGCACCCACGTGTGTGGTTTTTTTTTTAATTGGGAGGGAGATCACCTCTATGAAGGCTGCCCAGAGGAGCAAGGGGTACTAGCCCTACACCAGACACTCGGCCCAGGATCTCAGAACTGGGAAAAGAAGTCCCTATGGGCAGTAAGAAGTACGGGCTATAAAAACCAGTGTGGATTGGGGCTGAGGGACACACAGGCTGCTGGAGACCCAGCTGCTCCTCTTAAATGGCCAGCACTGCAAACTGAATTTACAAGCTCCCACTTCCTCTGAGCTCCAGTGCTGGGTGAGGTTCTGGGGGACCCAGACACATAAGAGGAGAAACTGGACTGTCTGGCATCTGGGCAGATACGCAGGGGTGGCTTTCTTCCAGACGGAGGTGCTTGCAGTGGTCGTTGTTCTCATGCTGGGACATGACCTCCCAGGTTGCAGGGCAGACCTGTGTGCTCCACCCTGGTGATTCCCTGAGACCCTGCCCCATCCAATTTACAACCCCACCCAGACGATGGACAACGGCTTTTCCATATGACTGATTGGTTCTTTCTCAGGCTAAATCCTGTTAAACAAGCTGCTGCTGGCTCAGGGAGCCCCAAACCTATCAATAAAAGGACCAGCATCAGCCTGCCTTGCTTCACAGCTAGGCCTTATCTGGGCACTTCCAAACCTGATACAAAGAGGAGGATTCTGCAGCTATCTCTGAAGCTCCTGCTGGGTCTCCCCAGGCAGTGGCTGACTTTGCACGTCCCTGGAGACCCAAAAGCCAGTATAGCCAGTGGTCAGTGTGAAACCATACCAGATTACAACTCTTCACATCCATAAGTGACACACTCAAGAGACAGACTCAGTGAGCACCTAAGCCCCGCTGAAGTAAGTCCTGCTCCATAAAGCTGTATCCTGCACAGCAGCTCTCCTAATGTAGTTGCAGTTGGTCTCCACAGCTAATTGGCCTGGAGGTCAATTCTTCTCAGTGACACCAATGGCAATCAAGGCTGAACTACAACAAGACTGTGCACACAGCCCACAAAGGGTGCACCTAGAGTGTCCACCTCAGATGATTGGGGAGGCTGAGCCGCTGGGCCCTATAGGACACCACTACACAAGGCCACTCTATCAAAACATAGAAACTTTACCCAATACATAGAAACAAACCCAGGGAAGCAGCCAAAATGTGAAGACAAAGAAACATGTCTCAAATGAAAGAAATGGGAGAAAACAAACCACTGGATATGGTGTTCAAAACCATAGTTATAAGGTTCCTCAAGAATCTGGTAGAAATCTCCAAGGGTCTTAGTGAGACTTTCAAGGATCTTAGTGAGAATGCCAAAAATATGGAAAAAGATCAGTCAAAAATTAAGCATACACTGAGTGAACTAAAGAATAATATACAGGGATTCAACAGTAGACTAGAGGATCCTGAGAATCAAATAAATGATTTGACATATGAGGAAGCAAAAAATAGCCAACCAAAAGAGCACACACACACAAAAAAGGAATTAAAAAAGTCTCTATATATAAAAGGCTACATGACTGACTACTGACTGGCTGGTAGGTATGACACACATTGACCACCAGGGGCAGATACTAAATGCAGGAGCTTCTGAGTGACAGCAACTTTGCAGAGTGCCCTCTCACACTCCAGGACCTCTTGGGGGATGTTGGATGCCAGTTTCAGCCTGATCCCCATAGGCCAGGCCAAGGGACCCCACCTGCCAGAGGGAACCTGCTCACTCTGCAGACACCCTTCGAGCCCTGGTGTTGCCCCAGGTGCAGCTGGCTGGGGAAGGACTGCAGGAGGTTGGCTCTGGCTCAGCTCACCCAGTCCTACCCCACTGGCCACCTTTTAATTAATTTCCTTCCAATGTGCACAAATCTGTAGTATAAGGAGACTCTGAGACAACTTTAAGTGTACCAACATCCGAATTATGGGAGTGCCAGAAGAAGAGAAAGAACAAGATATTGAAAACCTATTTGAACAAATAATGACAGAAATTTCCCCTACCTGGTGAAAGAAATAAACTTACAAGTTCAGGAAACACAGAGAACCCCAAACAAGAGGAACCCAAAGAGGACCACACCAAGACACGTCACAATTAAAATGTCAAGGGCAAAAGACAATGAGAGAATCTTAAAAGCAGCAAGAGAAAAGCAGTTAGTTACCCACAAGGGGGTGCCCATATAACTGTCAGATGATTTCTCAATAGAAACTATGCAGGCCAGACAGGAGTGGCAAGAAATATTCAAAGTGATGAATAGCAAGAAACAAGATTACTCTACCCAGCAAAGCTATCACTCAGAATCGAAGGTCAGATAAAGAGCTTCAAAGACAAGAAAAAGCTAAATGAGTTAATCACAACCAAATCAATATTATATGAAACTAGAGGCCTGGTGCACAAAATTCGTGCATGGAGGGGGGGGTGTGTTCCTTAGCCCAGCCTTCACCCTCTCCAATCTGGGACCACTTGAGGGATGTCCAACTGTCCGTTTGGGCCCTATCCTGGTGGGATTGGGCCTAAATGGGCAGTCGGATATCCCTCTCACAATCCAGGACTGCTGGTTCCCAACTGTTCGCCTGCCTGCCTTTTTGATTGCCCCTAACCACTCTGCTTCCAGCCTGATTGATGCCTAACTGGTCCCCTGCCAGCCTGTTTGCCCCTAACTGCCCTCCCCTTCAGGCCTGGTCACTCCCCCCCACCCCCAACTACTCTCCTCTGCAGGCTTGGGTCCCACCCAACTGCCCTCCCCTGCAGGCCTGGTCCCTCCCAACTCCCCTCTCCTGCTTGCCTAATCACCCACAACTGCCCTCCCTTGCAGGCCATCTTGTGGTGGCCATCTTGTGACCACATGGGGGCAGCCATCTTGTGTGTTGGAGTAATGGTCAATCTGCATATTAGTCTTTTATTAGATAGGATAAAGGCCTAGTGCATGGGTGGGGGCCAGCTGGTTTGCCCTGAAGGATGTCCTGGATCAGGATGGGGGTTCCTTTGGGGTGGGGGTGGCATGGATGAGGGGCCTTTGGTGGTTTGCAGGCCAGCCATGCTCCCTGGTGACCCAAGTGGAGGCCCTGGTATCTGGGATTTATGTATCTTCTACAATTGAAACTTTGTAGCCTGGAGTGGAGCCAAGCCTCCTGCTTGCTCCATGGCTGCAGCCATTTCTGTTGGAATTTGTTTACTTTCTATAATTGAAACTTTGTAGTCTTGAGTGGAGGCCTAGGCCTACAAGGGCAGGTGGAAAGCTTGGCTTCCTCCTTTGTTGGGGAAACCCAAGCCTCCCTCCTGTTCTCTGTGGCTGTAACCATCTTGGTTGGGTTTATTTGCATACTTGCTCTGATTGGCTTGAGGGCATGGCTGGTGGGTGTTGCAGAGGTATGGAAAATTTGCATATTACTCTTTTATTATATAAGATGCTGACGGGTATTCTTTTTTTAAAAATATTTTATTGATTTTTTTACAGAGAGGAAGAGAGAGGGATAGAGAGTTAGAAACATCGATGAGAGAGAATCATTGATCAGCTGCCTCCTGCACACCCCCTACTGGGGATGTGCCCATAACTAAGGTAGATGTCCTTGACTGGAATCGAACCCGGGACCCTTCAGTCTGCAGGCCGATGCTCTATCCACTGAGCCAAACCAGTTTCGACAGAAGGGTATTCTTTAAGAAGAGGGAAAAGGGAAAGACATAAAATTATAAACAACAAAGTGAAAACAAATACATATCTATCAACAAGTGAACCTAAAAATCAAATGAATAAAAAAAATTATGAACAGAATAAACTGGGGAATGTAATAGAATTAGGGGCATGGAATTGGAGCAGATGGACAATTCTCAGGGGGAAAAGGGTGTGAGGAGGTGCGGGAAGAGATTAGACAAAGATCTTATATACATGCATGCAGTTCCTATGGACGTGGACAGTGGGGTGGCGAGGGCCTGGGTTGGAGTGGGAACTGGATGGAGGGGAACTATTGGGAGGGGGGAGAGGGACATCTGTAATAATCTGAACAATAAAGATAAAAAAGAATGTCTCTAAATATGTCATCTATACATATTCTTCATATCCCTTACTGTCTCCCTCCACCCCCACCACACAGACTTTTTAGGAGAAATTAAAAAACATTTTATCTTTCCCTAATTCTGCTGTATCCTTTCTATTGGTTATGATAGCTAAAAAATATTAGGTTATGGGAAAATTTCCTGTTTTTCTTTATCCTAATTATGAAACTAAACTAGCAGAGCCACTCAGTTTAGTGTTCACCAGTAAGCTCTGGGTAATACATGAAAGTACTTTATTTTCCTTATAGAAACAAACAAATAAACAGAAACTTTTGAGTAGACTCTGATGAATATTTGTCAATTTGGATTCAGAGTTTCTTACTCCATTCTGCAACTCACTTACGTTGCAGAGCAGCCAGTTTTATTTTCTAATGTCAAAGATATTTTTAAAGTAGAAATGAACTTATTTTGGTAGAATTCTGTTGCTTTTACATGTATATAGAATGAAAATTTAAAAATATGAAGGCATATGAAATGAAAATGCCTCCTTCCCTCTCTGTCTCCAGACATCCAATTCTCTTTCTCAAAAGCATTCAGTCACTATTTTTTTTCTTATTTAAGAAGCATACAATGCATTTATAAACATAAACATATCTATGTAATTTTTCTTCACATGAAAGAAAGACAGCCCAAGATCCAGATCTCTTTTATCTCACTTTTCATTTACAGTACACTTTGAGGATATTTTTATGTCAACAGACATGTACAGATCTTCGTTTTTAAAAAAATAGGTTTTTATTGATTCTTAGAGAGAGAAGGGAGAGGGAGAAAGAGACAGAAACATCAATGATGAGAGAGAATCACTGACCAGCCACCTCCTGCACACCCCTTCCTGGGGATGAAGCCCATAACCTGGGCATATGCCCTGACCAGGTATCAAACCAAGTCGAACCAGCAGCCTCTTGGTTCCTGGGTCAATGCTCTACTGCTGAACCACACTGGCCAGACCAGATCTTCATTTTTAATAGTGACATAGTAGATTCCAATCTGTGGATACACAACAATTTACTTAATCAGTTATCTGAAAACTATACATTAGACAGAGTCAGCTTTTATAGGAACAAGGTCAAAACTCATAAATTTTCTTTCATTTCCATGGAAATTGGAGCATTATGTCCAAAATATTTCAGAAAAATAGAAGAATTTAGGATCCAGTCTAGGTTATAGGCAAAAAATAACGTTTACTGACAATTAACTGAATTAGAGTCTAATGTCTATAATTGTGTTATAGATTTTATTGAAACATTTTTTAAGAATTATTATTATTTTTATTAAACAGTCAAGTTAGAACCAATTTATTTAGTGTATCAAGTCCTGTTTCAATTTAGCCTTATTATTGCATAAACACAATAGAAAGAGCAATTCACTACATAGGAGTTTAAAAATCTGTTTTGCTAGAATTTCACAAGATATTTTCATTGAATTTTAAATATTTTAAAATTTCCATTGAATTTTAAATCGCCTCCCAGGGCAAAAAGCCAAGCCACACAGTTGCTATCAGACTTTGCCTGTAATACTTATTCAAAGTCAATCTTTATTCTTTAAAGTTTTGTTTTTTTTTTCTAACAGAGTCTAGGCATGACATTTGCAAACATAGCATTCCAGTCAAAGTCTTGGTTAATAAAACTACAATTGGTCTGTTATGAAGAAATCAGATTCTTGTTGGATTCATGCAAACAAACATATTGCCATGAAAATAAGAGGAAAAACCAAGATGGCGGCATAGGTAACCGCCTAACTGCAGCCTCACTCAACAATTTCAAAAAATACAACTAAAATATAAAGTGGACATTATCCAGAACTACAGGAAAGTTGACTGACTGGAAATTCTACAACTAGAAGGAAAGAGAAAACAGAAGGACAATCAGAGGAGCTGTAAAAGCCTAAGGTACAGAGAGACACGGTGCGCATGTGGGGAGAGGATGGAGCTGGAGAGGAGGGGGTGGCTGAGTGCCTGGCTGGCGTTCCCTAGAGGGAAGGAGATAAAAGCTCCAGACTGTGCTGAACCCCAACTCCAACTGCACTGAACCCCAGTTCTGGGTGAGACCCTGGGGTCCCAGGCTCATACAGAGGGAATCTGGGCTGAAAGGCGGAAGCTCAGGGGAGTGGCGAAAGGCAGAGCCCTGGAGTTGTGCACATTTGCGCACAGAAGACAGACTGCTCACTGAGCTGCTGGATTGCCCTAGCGGGAAGGAGACAAATGCTACAGACTGTGGTGAGCCCCAGTTCTGACTGCACTGAACTCCAGTCCTGGGTGAGACCCTCGGGTCCCAGCCTCATACAGAGGGAATCTGGGCTGTAAGACAGAAGCTCAGGGGAGCGGTGAAAGGCAGAGCCCCTGTGTTGTGCACATTTCACGCAGAGAAAAGACGGTTGATTGGGCTGCTGGATTGCCCTAGCAGGAAGGAGACATAAGCTCCAGACTGCTCTTAACCCCACTTCCAACTGCACTGAACCCCAGTTGTGGGCTTCTTGGGGGAGAGATTAGACTGCCTGGTAGCGGGCGAAACTCCAGGGCGCCTTTCTCTCAGAGATGCTTGCAGCAAGTACCAAAGGACTCTGAGGTACACTGAGAATCAGGAACCTCGGAGGGCGGGGCTAACCAGAAGCCAAGGCTATAGGCTCCACCCTGAAACTCCGCCCCATCCAAGCTGAACACAGAGGCTTTTGCAGGTTTCCAAGTCTAGTGGAATAAGGCTGTCTCCTGGCATAGATACAGCTGATCCTCCCAATCTACCAACTCAGGGAAGCAGCAAAAATGCAGAGATGAGGAAACAGATCACAAATGAAAGAAATGGAGGACAAAAAGTGACTGTATATAGAGTTCAAAACCACGTTTATAAGGTTGTTCAAGAATCTCCTAGAAAAGGCTGATAAAATAAATGAGACCTATGAGGATATGAAAAGGGATCAACTAGAAATAATAAAGGATCAACAAGAAATAATAATGGATCAACTAGAAATAAATAATATATTCTCTGAAATAAAAAATATTTATAGAGTCATAAAAACAGAATGGAAGATTGCAAGAATCAAGTCAAAGATTTGTAACACAAAGAGCCAGAGGACACTCCTCCACAGAAGCAAGAAGAGAAGAGAATCCAGAAAGTTGAACATAGTGTAAGATACCTCTGGGACAACTTCAAGCGAACCAACATCAGAATTATGGGCATCCCAGAAGATGACAGAGAGCTAGATACCGAAAACATATTGAAAGAAATAGTGACAGAAAACTTCCCCCACTTGGTGAAATAGACTTACAAGTCCAGAAGCACACAGAACCCTAAACAAAAGGAATTCAAAGAGGACCACACCAAGACACATCATACTTAAAATGCCAAGAGCAAAAGACAAAGAGAGAATATTAAAAGCAGCAAGACAAAATAATAATAATAATAATAAAATAAAAATAAAAGCAGCAAGACAAAAGCAGGTAGTTACCTATAAAGGAGCATCCATACGATTGTCAGCTGATTTCTCAACAGAAACCATGCAGGCCAGACGGGAATGGCAAGAAATATTCAAGGTGATGAATAACAAGAACCTACAACCAAAAATATTCTACCTAGCAAAGCTATCACTCAGAATCGAAGGCCAGATAAAGAGCTTCACAAATAACTTTAAGCTAAAGGAGTTCATCACTGCCAAGCCAGAATTATATGAATTGCTAAAAGGGGTTCTTTAGGAAGAGGAAGAAAGTAAAGATAAAAATTATGAACAACAAATACGTAACTATCAACAAGTGAATCTAAAAACCAAGGGAAGTAAAAATCACGATGAACAATATTAACTGGTGAATATAATAGAATCAGAGGTATGGAAGAGGAGTGGACTGATGATTCTTGGGGAAATGGGGAGTGGGGGCAGGAAGAGACTGAACATAAACTGTACTCATGGCTGAGGACAATGGGGGGTGGGGAAAGGGCAGAGGGTGGGATGGAAACTTGGTGGTGGGAGCAATGGAGGGAAAAAAATGAGGAACATTTGTAATAATATGAATGATAAAGATTTATTTAAAAGGAAAAAAAAGAAAATAAGAATAGTCACTTATTAAAAGAGTTTTTAAATTCTGGAGAGATCAAGTTTGGAGAAAAATAAGTTTTAATATTGATTATTAAAAGGTACAATTCACAAAACTGCACTAAGAAAACAAAGAGAAAGATTTAAAAATCAGCAATATTTTGAAAAAAGCCATAAACAATAATTATTTTCAGTTTATTCAGTCCCATAATCAATTCTTATTTATCTTGACTATTTGACAGTATTTCTATGACTCCAGTTACTTCTTAGAGTTCTAGAAATCTTTATTTATTTGAAAGGTATGATCTGAAAATTTATTCTTTAAAAATTCATATTTAGAATAAGTCAGAAGATGTAACATTTTTGCAAATGTATAAATTAAGTAATTATTGTGTATAAATGGCAAAAAAACATTTAAAATGATATGGCTATAGATTTGATTATAATGCAACTGACAAAAGAATTTGCTTTTTTGTTACAATATTTTAAGGTAACATTTAGAATTCAAAATGGAAGTATATCAGATTAAGAAAGCAATTAATTAGTTCCCCAGTGTCAGTTGTACCTGGGACTCCAATGAGGAAATTACAATTAGTTTTGAAAAATTAAGTGTCACTTCTTGGCTTTTTCTTTTGTCATTAAAATTACCACTTCGTTTTACTATCTAAGTACCTTTTTTTGTTCCTTATTCCCTCCCCCGCCATTTCCATTTACCTTCATGAGTATTCATTCCTTCTTCATTGCCCTTTCTTCCTGAAATATGTATGCCCCCTTTAAAATTCTTTTTCATTTTTTAATTTCCTTTTATTTTTTCTGTTTTTGCTTCTTACCTCTATACAATTCTTCTTCAACTTGCAAAGACCCTATACAACTTGCATGAACTTTCTGTGACATCCATGAACCTCTGTGTCTCTCTTAGTCACTTTCCATTTTTAAAAATATGTATTTTATTGATTTTTTTTCAGAGAGGAAAGGAGAGGGATAGAGAGGTAGAAACATCGATGAGAAACATCAATCAGCTGCCTCCTGTACACCTCCTACTGGTAAGGTGACCAGATCTTCCCGCTTTTGGTGGCACAGTCCCGATTTTCAACAATTTTTCCCGAGTCTTGCGGCGTTTTAAAAAAGTCCCGATTTTTGGAAAGATTGGAAAGATTCTTTCCAAAAGTCGGGACTTTTAAAAAACTCTGCGGGATGCGGGAAAGGTGATGTGCCCACAACCAAGGTACATGTCCTTGACCGCAATCGAACCTGGACTCTTCAGTATGCAGACCTACGCTCTATCCACTGAGCCAAACCGGTTAGGGCCATTTTATTTTTTAACCCATTCAGAAATAACTAATTTAAGAACAATTTATTTTCTTCCAAGTTAAAAAAATATTGTGTTAACTTATACTTTTTATTATCAAAAGCATATACTTTTTTTTTTACAACTTAGAATTCTAAATTCTTATAAATTTTAATTTTTAGTGACAACTAAAAACAATACATTTCATAATTTTCAGAAACAGGTTTTTTTCATTGACAGATAAACTCACCTATTTCAGAGATGGAAGATGCTGATGACGCCTCACCATACCAGCAGACAGCAGCTGTGTGTTGCTGAAGGATGCCCAGGACCAAACCAGAGACGGTTGGACCTGCATCACCATCATTTGTCCACCAACCAGATCTGAAATATCATGGCTGACATGTACACATAAGGAACTATTTGACATTGAAATTGGGACTCAAAAGAACTGTTGGCCCAGAAAGGAACTCACTACAGACTGATTCATTTGCCTCTCAGCGTAACTATTAAGGCTTGTCGTAGTTTAGGTTCTTACAAGGGTATTTCTTGGATCACATGACCTGACACATCTAGAGGAAATAATGAACAACATAGACTGGTGAACAAAAACAGACCCAGAGAAAGAGAAGCAGCGATCAGACTCTCAAACCTCAGAAGGAAAGTAGGGGAGGGTGGGGGAAAGGGGAAGAGATCAACCAAAGGACTTGTGTGCATGCATATGGGCCTGGCCAGTGGCCATGGACAACAGGGGGGTGGGGTGGGGGCATATGTAGGGAGGGATTCGGGATGGGAATGGGGGGGATAAGGACAATTATGTGATACCATAATAAATAAAAATAAAGTTAAAAAAAAGAGGCATAAAGAGATAACGTGACCTGACAACTTCCAGGAAGCTGGGAAATGGCAAGGGGCTAGCAGGCCTAGCAGCTTGCATTTAAAAGTACCATTTTATTCCCTTCACATGCAGGGGGTGGGGCAGTCACTCCAGCTGCATGTACAGCCTGGGTGGAGTTTGGGGGTGGCATTAATTTCCCCATTGTTCCCTGGGCTAAGGCAGCTCCCCGACCCCACGGAGGAAGATTTAGAGTGTTTAAAAGGCTTCTTTCCTTGTGAATTTTACTGTCTGGGAGAAAAGTAAGTACTTTCCCCCCACTTTGAACCACTAATCTCCATCTTTCTGAGCAGAATTCTTATGATGTAACAACATGGAAGCTTGCATGCAACAGACCATATCACATTGACCAGGCCTTTGGCAAAGCAACTTCAATTGCAACACGGTATAGTAGTTTAAAGCAGCGGAAGCCAACCTTTTGGACCTCACGGACCACCAGCAGTCTGCGGACCACCGGATGGCAACTGCACGTTTAGAAAACTATTTAGGGGCCATTGCTCTTCAAGCCCCAAAATATACCTGGGCCAAGCTGTGTTACAATAAAAAATCATATTTTCCTTGGCCATTGGCTCATAATCACAGGTGGACCACTCGTGGCCAGAATGCTACCCACGGGACTGCCACTCAGTACTGATGTGGAGGCCCCATGCTCAACAGTCAAGGCTTACACAGTAAATTACAACGAGACAAACAGGAAGGAGCAAGCAGCTCCATAGCAGTATGGCTCCTCTGCAAGTTTCTTCCAGTAGTACTATTTCAAATCAAGAACACCATCAGTAAGACACCCCATAAGAGGTAGGCAAGAAGAAAAGCAAACAATACACCAAAATTCAAATGCCAAAACCAAAAGAGGGCTCTGAGCAAATCCCACCCCCTGGGAACTGGGGTTTCTCTTAGTCCCTGAGCCGGGCCTGCCACCATGCAGTGCCTATTGGTTCCCAGGATTCCAAAAGGATTCAGAGAATCCCAGAGGGCGGGGCAGTGGCTCCTGGTGTGCACACCAGGCGTTACCCAGCTTTGGAGTCCACTGACTCCCAGACACCCGTTTCCTTTCGCCAGCGAAGCATTTCAGGTGGCTGATGCCTTGAGAGGGGGAGCAGGACGCCCAGGAGTTGAAGAGCTCTTGGCATCTGCTAGGAAGTTCCTGCCATCCCTGCCATGGGGTCAGCCTGCCACAGCCCTCTGGGAACCCAGGCTGGGCCCACGGGGACTTACCGAGGTCCACGTATCCTGGCTGGCTCACCATATCTTGCATTTACCAGTTTTAACCATAACCCAAGTTCAGGAGCCTGGGGCCACGAAAGCCAAACTCATGAGACAGATGTTGATAAAAAAAAAAAGTAAGGTGGTTTATTCCAGTTCTTGACCAATAGGAAGATGGGGAGGCTCTTGTCACAAAGTCCATCCCAACATCTCAGTGCAGGCCGGGCTTTTCTTCAGGGAGGAGAGGGAAAGCAAACAAAGATCAAGGGGGGGAGGGGACTGAAAAGTTCTTTGCATCCAGCCCTGCACAGTCCATTCCGGTACATCTTGAAACTGGTCAAGTGATGGCCTTGTGTGCGTCCTCCTGGGCTCGGTCCTCCTGGTCCTGGTCCTCCTGGGCTCGGTCCTCCTGGTCCTGGTCCTCCTGGGCTCGGTCCTCCTGGTTCTGTTTCATCCTGGTTCTGCAGTTGAAGGTCAGCAAAACTCCCGGAACTGGGATGATTGAAGGTCGGAATCTGTAGCTTCTGAAGTTAGTTCCTAGCATTTTTTTTTTTCATCCTCACCCGCGGATATATTTTTCATTGATTTTTTATAGAGAGCACAAAGGAGGGTGAGAGAGAGAGAAAAAAAATCAAGGTTAGAGGGACACATTTATTGCCTCCTGCACGCATCCAACAGGGGCGGGGTTGAAATCTGCAACCCTGTTACGTGCCCGTGACTGGAAAGGAACCTGTGACCGTTTGGGTCAAGGGTGGACACTCTAACCACTGACTAGCACCAGCCAGGTCAGTTCCTAGAAATCTTACACCAGCAATGCTGTTACTCTACAAGCTACATATTAGTCAGAGTCAGCACTTATACAAACCATGTCACAAGGATGGCAATTCCTGTGGAAAATTCAATAGTGGTGGAGGTGAGACATGGAATTGGAATAAGAGGGTTAGACCTACCTATTTTAGAAAGAATCACTGAATAAAGATTCTTGATGAAAAGGAGAAATTTGCATGAAGAAAGGTCTCAGGTCAGTGCCATCCTGGATGCTCCAGGTGTGCCCAGCGGACACCCGAGGGCCAGTAGTACTGGGCAGCTTCTGCTGTAAAATGAGCAGTAACTCCCCATCCTTTCCTTAGAAACTCTCTTAAAGCCAATGCTGTGACAAATGACAAAAAGAGCTTACAAAGTCTTGGTTATGTCCTACACAGTTTGAAACAATATTGGTTTTTGAAAGATAATTCCTACCATTACTCTGTTTAGGTGTCATATAATTGAGGAAAACACCATCTCAGTGATTTAGATAAAAATAAGAATCTACCAATGTATTACTTTCAGTACTGGTACCCAACCCTCCACACTTCCTATTTCCCCTACCGATATGGAGAACACAGTGCCAATGCCAGAGACCTCAGGAGCAGGAGTGGCCACTGGCCTGGAGAAGAAGCACAGTGAGGAAGGCCCCATAAGGCAGGGGTCCATTGTGCTTCCTGGGCTGTTGGCATAGGCTCAGGAATGGACTTGCCATGAGGGAAGAGATCCAATTCATTTTCCTTTTATGGTAACTAGGCAACCATTTCAGGTACTTGAGAAATTATGTATTTGAAGAAACTGTACTTTGGAATTAATGAAAATGAAAAATTTGGAAAGGATACAGAAAGTAAATGTCATTTTCTGCTTGTTATAAAGCACGGAGATTACTTTTAAAGACTAATTTGGTAATAACTTGCTATGGAGGGTACTTTAGGATAATACCTAAGAGGGTGGTAATTACAGTCCAGAGTAACTTCCTAATTTTTTTCCCCAACCTCACACCTGAAAGATGACATATTTAGAATACTCCACCCTATAGAATTTCATAAAGTGAGAATCATGTTATCAAATAGGAGAGATTTGAATTTACTTTAAAAGGTATAAAACTGAAAAACATTGATGCTCTAAGACTTTTTAATGGCTAATGTCTGTGTACCTCCTCAAAATAGATGGCAACACACCAATTATTCTAATAACATGGTCTGGGAGAGTCCTGTTTAGGAAACTTTTTGAACTCAAAATGCAGCTTTGAGTGAGGCCATGCTTCCCACTCCAAAAGTTTCAAGAGTTGTGCAGAACTGTTCCCACTCCAAACAGCAGGATTCTGTACAGAATGCAGTAAGCTTGTTTTCTGAAAAGAAATATCTAGAGGTCATTACAGAAGATGGAACTGAAAACTAAAGTTATGCCATTATGAAATCGTGTCCAAGAATTCCCGAGTGCAGGAATGCCAGACAGAGGTCTGAATGACCATGGGCTGGAACTTTAGTATCCATACCAGGATGGGGGCCACAATGAGGGCCCACACTAGGCAAGTGGCTGGAACTAAGACTGTTGGTTAAGAGCAGCATCCTGGAGAGCTGGCCCCTCTGTGACAAGAGCACTAGGCAGATCACATCCATGGTCTCAAACCAGTTTGTGCCTTAGGAGCTTTGTGCATGAGAAGGGGACTCCTCTAAGAAATTAAAAACCTCACACAAAGGTATAAGATCTGAATTAGCACTGGTCATATCATATGGTTTGAAATTCTGAAGGCTAGATATTATTTTAAAAATGGGTCCTGGATGGGATGAAATTCCCAAGAGCTGTGACAAAAGCACATGCACAATATCTCTATTGCACACTTTTATGAGTAAGGCACAGGGAATGTCTAAAAAACCAATGCACCTTGCTAAAGATGTGCTCACAATTAAATCTATAGACTGCACGAGGAAATGATCCACCATGAGGTATAGTCAGGACACAATAAATTGGAGGTTAGCACCCTAAGAACTTGAGATGATAGAGAAGCTACACTAATAAAAGAGAAAGATGCAAATTGACCATGCCTCTATGACACCCACCAGTCAATCAGGAACGAGCATGCAAATTAACCCAACAAAATGGTGGGTTAATTTGCATAAGCAGGCATGGAGCAAAGACTGAAGGCTCTGCCTGAGGAAAGACTTAAGACTGAAGACTGAAGATTCCACTGTGGCCCGCGTCCTGGGTGCTGAAGGAATACCTGTGCCAGCAGCCAGGGGGAAGGAAGGCCTATTGCATGAATCTTAATGCAATGAACATCTAGTAAAATAATCAAGAGATAATAAATAAGAAAACACAAGAAGGTAAAGATGAAAGGAACTGGTTGCTTAGTAAAGGAAAGGGGAGCTAGAATGTGATATAAATAGATGTATTCTTACAACTCACTAATTTGTAATGGATTCAAATCGAAACCAAATATTGCAGTTAAGTTTCAAGTTTTTTGATAGTTATCCTTTGGAATAAATTACCTACAGGGATGACGGAACTGAATTCATGCAACTCTCATAAGAGTATATTGAAAACCACCTGATGGATTTAGTTTAGATAATAAATGCATATACTTTTATAGATTTTTGAGCTGCTGCATGAATACATTTTTCCACAGAAATGTGTTTAACTTTTTTTCTAATGCTCAAAATAATACTTCTTTCTTATTTGATATAATTTCTAAAATACAGAAAAGAAGAAAAATATGCATAGTCTCACTACACTGAACGAGGATTAACATTTCAGTACATACCCTTCCAGTTCTTGCTGTACAGTGTGTTCTTCTGGAGGCGAATTTTTAGAGAAATACAATGTAGTGTATCCTTTATGTTATAAATTTACATTTTGGCATAATTATTTCCCCATAACCTTAAAACTTGTTGTAGATAAAATTTAAGAGATTACATAATATTTCTCATGGCTATACCATTTATTTCATATTGCATGTTTAGACTGCTTCAATTTTTATTGTTAAAGCTATTGAGGAGATATTTTTGGATACATTTTTATAGATTGATTATGTCCTTAGGCTTTATCTAGGGATTTATATTTTATTTTTTTATTAAATTTATTGGGGTGATATTGGTTACTAGGATCATGTAGATGTCAAGTGTACATCTCTATGATACATGATCTAGGTATTACATTGTGTGTCACCATTCAAAGTCAAATCATCTTTTGCTACCATGTATTTGGTCCCCTTTACTACTCACAACTCCATTCCTTCTGGTAACCACCTTGCCGTTGTCTGTGTCTGCTTACCTGTATGAAACTTCAGAAAAAGAAACGAAAAACAAAAACAAAAAAACACAACAATTCCTTTTGAAATTGCAACCAAAAGAATAAAATACCTAAGAATAAACTTAACAAAGGATGTGAAAGACTTACTAACTGAAAACTACAAAGTATTATTTAAAAAGATTGAAACAGACTCAACAAAAAGGAAAGATAATTCAGATTCATGAACTGGAAGAACCAACATAGTTAAAATGGCCATATTACCTGTAGCAATATACAGATTTAATGCAATCCCCATTAAAATCCCAATGTCATTTTTTAAAGAAATAGAACAAAAAGTTCCTGAATAGCCAAAGCAATCCTGATAAAAAAAGAATGAATCCAGAGGATTCATGCTGTGTTACTTCAAATTATACTATAGAGCTATGATCATCAACACAGTATGATATTGGCAGAAAAACTGCCATAGAAATCAATAGAATTCAAAGCCTAGAAATAAAACCACATGTATATGGGCAATTAATTTTCAACCAAGGAGCCAGCACCACACAATGGAGAAAATATTTTTTTTAATATAAACTAGAGGCCTGGTGTACAAAATTTGGACACAGGGGGAGGGTCCCCTCAGCCAGGCCTGCAACCTCTCTAATCTGGGACCCCTTGAGGGATGTCCAAATGCCTCTTGCAATCCAGGACTGCTAGCTCCTAACTGCTTGCCTGCCTGCCTGATTGCCCCTAACCCCTCTGCCTGACTGCCTGATCGCCCCTAACCACCTCTGCCTGCCAACTCTTCCCCTACCAGTCTGATGCTCCTAACTGCTCTCCTGCTGGCCTATTTGCCCCTAACCACCTCTGCCTTGCCCCACACCAGGACCCAGGATTCCCTCCCTGGTTGGTCGCAGGCACCTGGGACCAGGGCTTCCCTCCCTCTGACTGGCTGCAGGCATCCAGGACCTGGGCTGGCTTCACCTGGGCTGGCCACAGCCTCAGGGGTCCCTGCGTGGGTGGTTTTGCCAGGGCTGCAGCTGTAGGCACTTGGGGCCAGGGAGCAGGAAGTTTGTCCCTCTCCAGGCTGCAGCCTGGCTGGTCCCCTTGTCTCTCTCCCCAGTGATGAGTGTGTGAGGGCCTGGTGACCATTTGCATATTGGCTCTTTATTATATAGGATATAGGATTATCTAGGATGGTGCTGAAAAATTTAGAAAGCCACAGACAAAAGAATGAAAGTAGATTACAGTTTTTTTCTCATGCACAACAATTTATTCAAAGTGAATCAAAGACTTGAAACGATAAATTATATAGAAGAAAACATAGGTAATACATTTATGGAACTTGGTTGTAGAGAATACTTAATGAATTTGACCCAAAAGGAAAGCGAAGGAAAGGCAAAAATCAGTGAATGGGGCCATATCAAACTTAAAAGCTTCTGCACAGCGAGAAACCAGCCAAGCAAAGAGGCAAATGACCAAATGGGAGATGATATTTGCAAACACAGCTCCCACAGGGGTTAATACCAAAATATATAAAGAAATCACAAAACTCAACACCAAGCAAACAATTCAATTTAAAAATGGATAGAGGACCTGAACAGTCTCCCAAGAAGACATACAAATGGTCAATAGCAAGGTGGGAATAGAGGGGACATACTTCAATATAATAAGGCCATATGTGACAAACACACAGCTAACATCCTACTCCTGGGCAAAAACTATAAGCATTTCCCTTAAGAACAAGAACAACAAGATAGGAATGTGTGCTTTCACCACTTTCATTCGACATAATACTGCAGGTTCTAGTCACAGCAAACACCGGAGAAGAAGAAATAAAATGCATTGAAATTAGAAAAGAGGAAATAAAACTGTCATTATTTAGATGACATGAAACTGTACCTAGAAAACCCTGGAGACTTCACCACAAAATTCCTCGATCTAATAAATAAATTTGGCAAAATAGCAGGATACAAAATTAATCTTCAGAATCAGTGGCATTTTCAAACACCAATAATAAATTCATAAAGAGAAACTAGGAAATCAATCCCACTTACTATTGCAACAAGAAAATAAGGTATCTGGGATTAAATTTAACCAACCAGGTAAAAGACCTGCCCAGGGCACTGCAGAAGGAAACGGAGGGAGATGTAAATAAGTGGAAGCATGTACCATATTCATGGATACGACAGATTAACATCATTAAAATGTCCACAGTATCCAAAGGAATCTATACATAACAATGCCATTCATGTTAAAATATAAATGACACATTTCACAGATCTAGAACAGATATTCCAAAATCATATTTGGAACCAGAAAAAGACCCAAGATTGCCTCAACAATCTTGAGAAAGAACAAAGTTGGAGGGATCATAATACCAGATATCAAACCATACTACAAAGCCTGGGATTGGCACAAGAATAGGCATACAGACCAATGGAACAGAAAAGAGAGCCCACACCTTTATGGACAATTAATATTTAACAAAGGAGGAAGGAGCATACAATGAAGTAAAAAGAGTGTCTTCAATGATCAGTGTTGGGAATATTGCAGAGGAATAGGCAAAAATCGAGACTAGACCACCAACTTACACCATACACAAGGATAAACTCAAAATGGATAACAGACCCGAAGAGACACTTCTCCAAAAAGGACATACAGATGTCTAATAGATAAATGAAAAAACAAACAAACACCCACAAAACTCCAAGTCACTCATCAGAGAGATGCAAATTAAAACCACAATGATGCACCACATCACACCTGCCAGAATGGCTGTCATCAATACATCAATAAGCAAGTGTTGGTGAGGATGTGGATAAGAGGTTAACCCTCGTGAACAGTTGGAGGAAATGCAGACTGATGGAGTCACTGTGGAAAACATATGGGGTTTCCTCCAAAAATTAAAAATGGAACTACCTCTTGACCCAGTGATCCTACTTGTGGGAATATCTCCTAAGAATCTTGGAACACCACTTGGAAAGAATACATGCACCTCCCTGTTCGTAGCAGTGATATTTACTGTAGCCAAGATGTGGCAATAGCCCAGGTGCCCATCAGTAGATGAGCGGATAAAAAATATTTTGGTACATTTACACAATGGGGTACTCTATGGCCATAAAAAGAAGGACTTCTTACCTTTTGTGACAGCATGGGTGGATCTGGAGTATGCTAGGTGAAATAAGCCAGTTAGAGAAAGACGAATACCATATGATCTCACTTACATTTGGAATCTAATGAACAAAATGAAGTAATGAACATAATAGAAACAGAGGCATGAGTTCACGGAACAAACCAAAAGCTGGCAGAGGGGTTGGGGGAGGTAGGACTGGATGAAAGAAGGGGAAGGTATTAACCAATGATCATAGGTGCATAACCCATTGACACAGACAGCAGTGTGGAGATGGCCAGAAGGAACGGGGGCTGGGGCCGAGGGCTGGGTGGAGGAGGGCAAAGAGGGGAGAATGGAGACAGCTATAAAAGTGTCAACTATAAAATTAAAGTAAAAAAAGAGTTACCTTTTAGTCCTTGTTAAGTGTAAAATTCAGTGGTACTAAATTTATTTATAATGCATGCAACCATCACTACTATTTCCAGAACTTTTTATCATGCAAGTGTTGGCGAGGATGCGGATAAAGCAAACCCTTTTATTTTTCTTATTTTAGTGTCATTATTAAAATGAGAAAATAATTTTATATTTACCCTTCTAGTTATTGTTTCTAGAGACCTCCATTCTCTCAAGTAGTATCAGATTTCTTTGGGTCCCATCATCCTTCTGTGGGAGGGACTTCTTTTCACAATTTTGTAGTGCAGCTTTGCAGGGGATGAATATTTTCAGATTTTATATAACAGAAAAAGTCTGTATCATTAAAAGATTTCTATGTTGACAATATTTTTCTTTCAGCCCTTTATAGGTGTTGCTCTACTGTCTTCTTCTTGATATTTTGAAAAAATATTTTGTATCACCATTTCCTCCTCCTCCACCCTGCTTTGGGGATGCCAGTTATATATATATATTAGTGGCCCTGCACATGAATCTGTGCAGGAGTAGCTTGCTGCCACTTGCCTTAGCTGGCTGTCCCGCCCACCACCACTTGTAGCTCTCCACTCTACCCCATATAGCTCACTGCCCTGCCTTCCTGCTGATCAGTCGTCACGTGATGGCATCCCAACCAATTTGCATACTACCATATTATAAGCATAGATTGGGCTGCTCTAAGTTGGCCCATAGTTCACCGATGCTCTGTTATTCTTCTTTATCTTCTCTCTTATTTTGTGTAGTTTTCTGTTATATATTTAAGTTCACTAATCTTTTCTTCCTATGTATTTAGTTGACTCTTAATCACATTCCCAGTTTTCTTCTCAAGTGTTCTTTCATCTTGGGAGTTTGATTCATGCATTTTTATTCCTTCTCTGTCCCACCTTAACATGCCCATACTTTCTTATATGGTTATAACAACTCTTTTAATGTCCCTGTCTGCTATCATCTTATTTCTGGGTCATGTTCAATTGGTTGATTTTTCTTCTCATTATCGATAATATTTTCCATGCTCCTTTCTGGTAGGTTTCCTTCCTTCCTTCCTGGTAGGTTTTTTTCCTTCCTTCCTTCCTTCCTTCCTTCCTTCCTTCCTTCCTTCCTTCCTTCCTTCCTTCCTTCCTTCCTTATTTTCTTTCTTCTTCTTTCTTCCTGTCTTCTTTCAAAATAAGCATGATGTTTATTTTTCAAAACTTATCTTTATTGCTGAAAATATAACAGATGTGCCCTTTTTTCTGCCACGGATCCCCTCTACCCTGCTTCTGCTCCCTGCCTAGCATTTTTTTTTTCCTGATGAAAGACATTGTGAATCTCACATTATTGGTGCTGGATTTTTTATTTTTATTTTTATTTTTTTTTGTGTGTGCCTTTAATATGTTCTTTAAGTTTTGTTCTAGGTCAATTATTTTCAACTGGTGTGCTGCAAACAATTTTAAAACATGCAATACCTGACTATTTAGTCTTTCCCCTTAGGTTTTCAAATGAAAATGGTAATAGCCAACAAATCAATAGCCATTTGGGGTGAATGAATAAAGATTATATCTATTAGTTTTGTCAAATAGGCAGAAAATACATTTTTTTTAGTATGCTGCAGAATTTTTGTAATTAGTTTATGTGTTCCATGAGATAAAAATGGTTTTAATTGTAATCGCAGTTTGGTCCTGGGAAGAGGTGAGGGTAACTTTGGGCCATCACCTTGGATCTCCACCTCAGAGAACTATTTTTAAAAGAGGAGGACATTTCTATAAAAATACAAGGTATAAAGTCTTAGTGCAATTTAAGCTGTGGCACTTGCAGAAGTATAAATGCTACTGATTTACAAGGAATCTTTTGAAAGTTTTAATTTCTTTTAAACTTACTTATTAGTTTCATAAATTTTAAATATTAAGCTTTTAATTTTATTTCAGACCCCTCTTCAAGATGCAAATATTGGCTGAAATAAAACAGCTCACTATTAGAATTTTAATACTTTTTGGCCAATTGTGGCTGAAACAAAATATTTAATATTTAAAATGGATTTTTTTGTTTCAGCCAAGGAGTTATGAATCATAAAGGTTCAATATGTTTAATATTTAAATATTAAGCTACATTGTTTCATCCAATAAAGGCTAAAACAAAAATAATGTTTAATATTTAAATCTTAAACTTCTTTGTTTAAGTCAGTCTTTGCCATTTTCAAGAGGGGGCTGAAACAGAAAACTAAGAGCTTATTATTTTCAACTTACAAAACTAGATAAGTTTAAGAGAAATGTAATTTTATTTATTTTTTAAAATCTTTGTTTTTAGAAAAATATTTTTATTGATTTCAGAGAGGAAGGGAGAGAGAGATAGAAACATCAATGATGAAAATCATTGATCAGCTGCCTCCTGCACACCCCTTCTGGAGATCAAGCCCACAACCCAGGTATGTGCCCTTGGCAAGAATCGAACCTGAGACCCTTCAGTCCACACGAAGACGCTCTATCCACTGAGCCAAACCAGCTAGGGCTAAAAATCTTTATTGTTGAAATTATTAAAGATGTCCCCCTCCCCTGTGCATTGCCCCCCTCCACCTAATTCCCACACTGCCCCCGGCCTTCACCACCCTATTGTTAGAGTTCATAGGTAATGCATGTCAGGTATTAGTTTCATGTCTTTCCACCCTCACGGCCCCCCTGTCTCTGAGATTCTTCAGTCTGTTGTTTGTTTCCATTCTTCTAGTTTTATTTTATTCATTGGTTTATTTTGTTCATTGGACTCCTTTTTCTTTTATTTTGATTTTTAGATTTAATTGTGGATACATATATATTTATTGCTATTTTATTTTTCATATTTTTGATCTCTTCTTCTCCCTCCTCTTCCTCCTCCACCTCTTAAGAATGCCCTTCAACATTTCATGTGATACTGGTCTGGTGGTGGTGAATTTCTTTAGCTGTGTTTTTTTTTTTTTTTTTTTTGTCTCTGAAGCTCTTTATCTGACTTTCAACTCTAAATGAGAGCTTTGATAGGTAGAGTAATCTCAGTTGTAGGTTCTTGCTATTCATCATTTTGAATATTTCTTTTTTCTTTATTATTATTATTATTATTATTATTTTAATAAATCTTTATTGCTCAGGTTATTACAATTGTTTCTCATTTTTATCCCCCAAAGCTCCCTACCACCCAGTTCCCATCCCACCCTCTCTGCCCTTACCCCCCCCATTGTCCTCATCCATTGGTTATACGATTTTAATCCAGTCTCTTACTGCACCCCCACCCTCTTATCCCCCTGATAATTATCAGTCCACTCCCTTTCTTTGCCCCTGATTCTATTATATTCACCAGTTTATTCTGTTCCTGATTTTTTCCTTCTTCTTTTTTTTCTTTCCGTATTTGAATTTCAAGTGGGACACTCTCTCCCATTTGTTTTTGTAGGGAAATACAACAAAGTGTTCTGTAGCAAATGGCTGCAGACTGTCCAAATTTCTCAGGACCACACAAATAGAATCTGCGCCTCCTCCGGTTCACACTGCCCCTCCAGGACACACGGCTCCTCTGGGTCACCCCATTCCCCCGGGTCACATCGCTCCTCCGGGTCACCCCGCTCCCCTGAATCACGCCGCTCCCTCAGGTCACACCGCTCCCCCAGGTCAAACCACTCTCCCAGGTCACACCGCTCCCCCGGGTCACCCCGTTCCTCTGGGTCACACGGCTCCCCCGGATCACATGGCTCCCCCGGGTCACACCACTCCCTTAGGTCATACCGCTCCTCCCAGTCACATGGCTCCTCCGGGTCACATGGCTCCTCTGGGTTCGTTGATCGATGTTTTCTTATACTGAATCCCCTGGGGCCCGGGCCAGCGAGTAGGAGGATGATGAGGGGGAAGAATGGGAAGGCTCTGGCCGACTCTGCCATAGTAACCTCCGACGCTCCCATTTCACATGTTCAGGCTTTCAGAGTCCCCTGGATTTAGGTGTTTAGAGTCCCAGGCCACAAAGCGTGTTCTGGGTACAACCTCTCGGTCCTCCGTCACACTCCACAAGTAGGTCTGCTCCGCCTTGGCGCTGGATCTTGGGGGCTCGGCGGAGGCTCTGTTCAGGCCCGGCGGCGGGGCTTGAATATTTCTTGCTACACCCTTCTGTCTGCAAAGTTTCTGTGGAGAAATCAGCTGACAATCTTATGGGTGCTTTCATGTAGATCACTAACAGCTTTTATGTTGCTATTAAGATTCTCCCTTTGTCTTTAACCCTTGGCATTTTTATTATGATGTTTCTTGGTATGGGCTTCTTTGGGTTCCTCTTGTTTGGGACTCTGTGCTTCTTGGACTTGTAAGTCTATTTTTTAAAATTCCCAGACAGGGGAAGTTTTCTGTCATTATTTCTTCTAATAGATTTTCAATAACTTGCTCTGTCTATCCTCCTTCAGGCATCCCCATAATGTGCATATTAGCACCCTTGAAGTTGCACCAGAGGCTCCTTACATTATTTTCATATTTATGGAATTTTTAATTTTTGCTTTTCTGATGTGTGTCAGACCATCCAATTCCATACCTTCACCCATTGTACCAGTCTAGATGTACTTACTTCTTTATTTCTCTAGATATAGGACTTATATTCAGCCAGATTTCAGGCAGTTCTGAAAGATGGCTGTAATTTTGATGTAGTTCTATGAGCCAGTGATTATGCACATTTTCCTACACAGTCATCTTGGACCTGTCCTGTAAAGTTTTCTAATTAAATTGTAAATGTTGTTTTATAAATTTGTAGCATTTATACTTCTGCAGGGTGCCTTGGATGTCCAAGTACAGATTATCAAAGTTTAAAATTGCACTATGATATGAGGGAAATCTTTTGTTTATGTGTGTGTGTTTTTTCTAATCCTCACTCTAGGATATTTTTTTCAATGGTTTATAGAGAAAAGAGAAGGGAGAGATGGGAGGAAGGAGGGAGAGTAGAAAGAAGGAGGAAAAGAGGGAAGGAGAGAGAGAGAAACGTCTATGTGAGAGAGACATCTTACTGGTTGCCTCCTACAAGGGCCCCAAATGGGGCCAGGGATCAAACCTGCAACCCAGTGACACATCCTTGGCTGGGAATCAAAACCAGGTGAGTGGGTTGATGCTGTAACCAGTGAGGCAAGCCAGCAAGGGCCCCCTTTTCTTTCTTTAACTGCTTGTTACCCTGATTTTTAGAAGGAGAGGTGGTATTTCTGTAGTTTTTGTAGATGAGGGTCTTGTGATGTTAGAATCCCTCATTTTCTTTAGTGAGCATGCCTTTGATGTGTTGCATGCCATTAATATTGTCAACGCTAAGAGATCTTTTTATAGAAGCTCTGTACAGGTCTTTTTCTTGATAGCCTCTGGAAATAGCCTAGGAAAGGAAACCAAATACAATTTCAAAAAAAGGGTTCCAACCTTTAATAAAAGCATCATTGCTAGCCACCCATTCACACTCCTTTACATAGCATATAGTTCCTGACTCTTTGGGTAGCTGAGGTTTACAGAGCCAGGCTCTGTGGATGCCTCTTTCTGCAAATTCACTAAGAGAAGTCCCTTAAGGGCTATAATAAGATTGCCAGATCAAGGGAATTTAGAATTATTTAAATTCTGGGTTCTCAATGATGTCAAGTAGCAATATCATCTGTTGCCTGAACACTTGTTCCCTAAACATACTAAACATACTAAACACACACTTAGGCAAAAATCAGTGTTTTGTGAGCTATTCAAATTGTATCCAATCTTCATGTTACTATCTACTCCAAGCAAACTGTAATGCAGTGGGCAAGTGCTGAACTTTACTGGAAAGCAGGGAAGGTCTAATGACTGAAGCATCATAAGGACCGATTTCCCTCACACGTTGATCATGGTAGAAACACATCTTAGTCTAAAGTTCCACCAACGTACCACAGACACTGTCCGTATTAAAAGTGTCCTTTTCAGTTATGAGTAATTTTGTTGTATTCTCACCAGAGTTCATAAGCCACATATATTACTTCTTTATCCCATGCACCTTGCCATTTCCATGAAAACACCATGTACTTTCTATAGCCAGAATTTGAAACACACACTATACATTCTAAATATAGGTCCCTCAGCTTAGTCACTATATTCTGTCTAATAAACTCCTGGGACTGAACTCTTAGATGAATTTTCAAACTAATTTATGAGTGGTAAGTGGATTATGTTTGTCAACATGATTAGATATACAACTATAAGAAATAGACGGTTAAAAGAAAGGGTAGAGGGCTACATGGAAAACCATTAACAGATTAAATGTGATTTAAAATATTCTGAATTATGGTCACAAAAGAGATCTAGAATTTTTTAATAATGAGGGATCCTGAATAAATCATAAAGCACCAGCAATATGATGCAAAAGGGTTAATAAGATCTTTAATGTGTTAATTTTAAAAAGCTCCCCATTTTCCTAATCATCGCTTCCCAGAATTTATCAACAGATGTTGGCTTAGGTGACCGACAGAAAGCCCCACTTAGTGATTCCACAGCCTTACCTCTGTGTAAAAACTTTTAGTTAGAACAAGAGGGTTGTTTTCCTGGACCAAGTATCGAAGGTCAAAGTAATATTTAGCATAGAGACTGGCAGAAACTTCAGTATCAAACTGAATGTAACTTAAAAAATGCATTTCTATCTCATTCCTAGGGGAGAAAGAGGAGACAAAAACCAACACAGAACAGCTTTAGTCAACTGGGCTATCTTCAAAGATATCATTCTGAGCTACGAGGACGACTCTGAATTTTGTTTGAAACAAGTCAAGGTTACCCAGCTGTATACTAAGACTCTAATCATCAAACAAGGTGCAGCTCTTTGAGGTCCTTCCTGCGTCCCAGCACTTGGAGTTGGGAGAAGTGTGAAGAGGTGACGGTCCCCAACTCCCTCTTTTGCTCTCCTGCTGCTGACTCGGGGGCTCAGAGTCCCTGGAGTACAGCTGTGGATTCATGCTCCCGGCTCACTGACCGGGGCCCGCCGTGGTGCTCAGAGGAAAGGAATGATGTGTGTGTGCTGCTTCTTGGCCCTAAAAAACCTGCAGGCATTTTCCCCAGGCACATCACAGGAAGGGGCTTGTGGAAGTATAAAAGTACCAACCAATGAAGTGGGCACATCACCGGGGCAACAATGGATCCATGGGAAGCCACCACTACTATCTAATGGGGCAACACTCTTGAGGCAAGAAGGAGCCATCGAAAATAAATAAGTACATAAGCCACATTTTATGGGAAAAGAAATCCCTCCCCTACCCAGTGCATGGGACTAACAGCAGAGGACAAAGGGAAGTTTCTGTTCACCTTAATCCTGCTGACAGGACAGGCTGCACTTTTTAAACTATGAAAAGCAAAAACATGGGAGACAGATGACCTGGCAGGACTGAGCCCCCTTTAGGACCTGACTTCTGAGGAGCACGGAGTCAGACTTGGACTCTGTTCTCCCACATGGGGCTGCCTCCTGCCCCGCTCAGCACCCCGCCCCTGCCCCAGCAGGGGGGGAGCCTGCCCACAGGGGTGAGCTCGATAGAGTGCGGAAGGAAATCTGGGAGCAGTGCTTTGCGATGTGACGGACTCCTGTCACGTGCTGCGTAAATAAATATGAAATGAGAGTAAATTGTTCTACTTGCACAGCACTCCTGTGATAGAGTTAATTTTGTAAAAACGACCAACACCAGAACAATCCTGAGAGAGGCTTAAATTCTAACAAACCCGTTTTCTTAGTTTAAGGCTTTAATATGTTACCCACTGGACAGGTTGGTGAAAGTGGATGTTCTCCGGTATGGAGAGCGGTCAGAATAGGAGCCGATAGGAGATGCTCTTATTTGTTGAACTCTAAACCAAACAGAACCTGTTTCCAAAATTGTTTTCCTATTCTTATGGCCACAAGTCTCTAGACACATAAATCCCTACAGCTGTCCATGTGCACTTGGGTGGTTCTGCAGGAGCCTCATCCGGCGTCATGAGCAAAGGCTCCAGAACCAGACTCTTGCCTCTGCCCATGAGGACCTTGACCTTCCTGAGCTCTTCCACAGAGCGGAGAGGCGTGCCTTCACCGGACCCCAAGTGCTGCCCACAAAGACACTCTCCCTGTCAGCAGGTGGGTGCTCTGAGAGTCTGCTGAGGTCCCTCCGTGGCTCATCCCGCCGGCCACCCCCAGAGCCCTCCACAGCAGTCAGCGTGGCCACACCGAAAGCCCTCCGTGATGCTGGTGTTTCACTTTCATGCACATGCCGTCTCGGAGGGGCCCCACATGGTTAGCCTAGGCCCCCACAAGGCACGGCCGTGGCTGCTCAGAGCCCGGGACACTCTCCCGCGGGGTGGGCTCTGGGCGATGCCCATGAGGCTTCTCTGCTGCCTGAGAGGCAGGAGCTGCCAAAGTCATCGGACCTATTTGTAAACACGTGCAGTCCTCTTAAAAGGGCAGGAGAGCGCACAGAGGTCTGAGACCTTTCTAGGGGCCCCGCTTTCTTCCATGGTCTTCTGAACAACAGAACTTCAAATGAAAAGGAGGGAAAGACCAGTGAAATGTGTGGGTCAGACACAGGATACAATGTGTGGGTCGGCTTTAAGCTGTAACCCCTCAATAGTCTAGGGGCCCTAAGATTTATCGTCAAACATCTATTTCAAAGCCAGTGTTTGTCCCTTAAAAATAGACTGGAACTGAGAGATGGCTTTATGAAAGCCATGGCCCTAGCTGGTTTGGCTCAGTGGATAGAGTGGAGGCCTGCGGACTAAAGGGTTTCAGGTTTGATGCAGGCCAAGGGCACATGCCTGGGTTACATACAGGCTTGATGCCCCTCCAACAGGGGGCGTGCAGGAGGCAGCCAATCAATGATTCTCATCATTGATGTTTCTCTCTATCTCTCTCCTTTCCTCTCTGAAATCAATAAAAAAAAAGAGAAAGAAACAAAGTCACGAAGGTAGTTATTGTACCGTTGTTTTGGTAGCTAGCTTATGAAATGCTTGTAAAAAAACAACAACACACACACACCAGAGAAACACATTTCAAATTACATTTTGTAACAATACATCAAGACCTACTAATTAATGACCAGGAATATGAATTGGTATGCAAAAGATAGATAGAAAGAAGCATGTAATTTTTAATCCTATTTCAGTTCTCTGCACTATGTAACCTTTAAAAATATTTCTTAACATGTAAACTTTATGGGGGCACATGGGATATGGGAAAAGGGTTAGGAGGTTTACCCAAACCTTACAAACTCACATGTCCTCGAATGTAATGATGTTATTGGCGAGCTGGCAGAAGGGCAAATCCCACACAGCCTCCTTGTCCCACAGCTCATAGGCAACGGTGGCAGCTGCCAAAAGCAGTCTTTTCCAATTAGTGGGGCACACATCCAAACTTCTTATGTAAAGCTTAATCCTCTCCAGGTAAATCTGCAAAAGTAGATCGAGTAAGTGCCATGATAACAACAGCTAGAAATGACAGATTTCATCCATTTTTGAAATTTCTTTTTTTTTGTTTGTTTTTGGTTTGTTTTGTTACTCTTCACCTGAGGATATTTTTTCCATTGATTTTTATTTTACTTTATTTTTTTCCCCATTGATTTTTAGAGAGAGTGGAAGGAAGGGAGGGAGGTGGTGGTGGTGGAGAGAGAGAGATAGACAGAGGGAGAAAAACATCAATATGAGACAGACATATCGATTGGTTGCCACCGCCCTTGCCTGCCTGGGAGAGAAAATGGAACCTGCCACCCAGGTAAGTGCCTTTGACCATCAATGGAACCTGTGACCTGTTAGTGAGAGGGCTGATACTCTCACCCCTGAGCCACATGGACAAGTGTTAAAGACCTTTTATACGTAGGTTCTACAGACACTGCTTGGCAGCCAAAGCCAGAGGCCAAGTCATAGTTGTAAACCCGACACTTCTGTTGCCTACTCTGTCCATGCGAACGCTCAGGAACGAATGGACATGCTAGCAAAGGACGTCCTGAAGCAACGCATGGGGCTGTTATTACCTTCCCCCTTGTGAAGGGGGTCACATAGAGGCCTAGGATTGATTCAAGTTGTTCGACAAACACTTGAGTGCCTTCAGGTGCCATGCGTCCTACCGGGCTCGTATTTCTATGGTGACCTTACATAACTCTGGAATATGTCAATCCCTGGTAAAGCCGGAAACATTGCTATCTTTCCACAGTAACTAGCCCTTTTGGGGGACAAGCTGGAGATACAAACTGGTGCCCAGGCTGTCTCCCAGTGGCTGCTGTGGGGCAGCAGGACAGCAGTGCGAACAGGTGAGCTGCAGGCTGGTCCGTGCACCTGCCCGTGCTCCTGTCTTAGTGCCTCTGGGAGGAGCACGGCACCCAAAGGACAGTCCCCCTCCTGCCCCTCTCGCTCACATCCCCACGGTCACTGTGGGCACAGCGTCTCCGTCTCACATGAGCTGAGGCGCATTCAGTGCTGTTGGTCTCAAGGGGGAGACAGAGCTGCCAGGCTCTGTCCCTGGGGCTCCTCTCACCCTGTCAGGCAGCCAGGGAGGCTCCTGATGCCTCTGACACACACTCAGTGTCTCCTCCCCAAAGCCCTGGGCGGGCAGCAGCCCGGAGGCCACGGAGCTCAGCTGTGATAGTTTGTTACCTCAGAGCACGGCTTCAGAAGAGTATATATGCCATTTGTAAAAAAAAGAAAAAAGTTCAATTTAAAAATATGCTTATTGTCTGAAGGTTATCAGATGGACAACTCAGATGATTTGCCAAACTCAACTGTGTTTTCAAAATCAAACGCCTATTGAACATGATGTGTTCTCAGGGGAACGCTGTGCCCATTCCTCAAAACTCAGCATTTGCAGCGTCCTAAGGAGCTACTTACAGACCAACTCTACTTGATGGGAATGATGAGAGGCCCCTGTTCCACACCGACAGCCTCCTGACTTCCCGCCACCTTTCTTGGCAGACTCAGGATGTGCCATTAGTTGCCATGCAACCCACATGCCCTCCCGTGGCGGTGGAACTGAGATGTCTCTTCTTGCTGAAGCGGACCTCCCATCAGGGAAGAGGGTCCCAACCTACTTCTGCAGAGCACTGTTCCCACACTGGCCTCCTTTTGAAGAATCCTCCCAGTCTGCCCAGATGCCCCAGGGGCAGGAGGAGGACTGTCCTTTGTTTGGGTGAATGTGTTTGCCTGGGCCCCTCCAGCCACACCAAGTCCCTAGAATGCTTCCTCTCACCTTGCTCAGGGCCAATGCCCGATGCTGCTTCTCACCTCCCGTCCCTCCTTCACCCACTTTAGTCTGCCCCTGGCGCTATCCCTCATCTGACACTGCCATTGCTAAGGGCATCGGAGGCTTTGCAATACACAGCACAGCTCTTCATCCGCGCTGCCCACTCCCCGAGCCGCCCTCATAGCACAGAGGGCACTGCCACTTGCCTCGTTGCTGGGACCAAAAGCCTCCACTTGAGCTAGCCGGCTCCAATCTGTTAGCACTTCCTGCCTCCCCTTCTCCGTGGGAATCTGACCGCCTTCCGGTGCCCTGGCCACTTCTCACCTGGTCCCTCTGACTGACACAAGTCACTGCCTCCACTCGGACTTCCTACAGCAGTCTCTTCTCCCCAAGGAGCCAGAATAGCCTCTTTCCTTAGGAGCACGTCACCCCCAACTCAGGGTCTGCCAAAGGTTCCCCATCAATCAAATACAATGTGACTTCTTTCCACGGCCTGCAAGCCTCCAGGCCCGGTAAGATGGGATCCTGCCCGTGTGTGACCTCAGCTTCTTTCCCCATCCCACGCTGACCACACGGGCCACTCCTCACTGTGCCTGGAACACAAACCCTGTGCCCATCTCAGAAGCGTGCCTTGGCCCCCCTGCCTACCACTCCAGAGCCCCTCATCCTCCTCAGCTCACCCTGGGCACGGCTCCCATGTTTCCTCTTCAAAGAGGCTCTTCTGCCCTTTCTGCCTAAAGATGAACCCCTGTGATCACCTTACCATGGCATCCTGCTTTGTCTTCTTGCTGCTGATACCACCTGACGTGCTCATCTCTTTCAAAACACTCATTAAAAAACTACGTGTGCCGAAGCCGGTTTAGCTCAGTGGTAGAGCGTCGGTCTGCGGACTGAAAGGTCCCGGGTTCGATTCCGGTCAAGGGCATGTACATTGGTTGTGGGCACATCCCCAGTAGGGGGTGTGCAAGAGGCAGCTGGTCAATGTTTCTCTCTCATCGACGTTTCTAGCTCTCTATCTCTCTCCCTTCCTCTCTGTAAAATATCAATAAAATATATTAAAAAAAAAAAAACTACGTGTATCTCCCTCACTAAAATATAAGCTCTGTCTTCATGAATTCTGTCCTACCTGTTCTTCTAACCGCAGACCGGGAAGGACTGTGAGCACGGAAGGGACACATCCCCGGAGGTGGCCAGATGGTGGGAAAACCAGGAGCGGAGCACCAAAGAGAAGCCTGGACCAGGGAGGGCCAGGAGAGTGTGGTCCATCTGCTCAGCGCTGCCCAGAGCGTGCTCAGCCCAGCAGGACCCACGGGATGCCTGCTCTTTGCCATCGTTCTCTCTCCTGCCACTTTTTATTCCCGTGCTCTTCCTGAATGTTCTCCAGAGGGAGGGCAGCTCCATGAAAAGGCCTGTGTCTCACCCGGTGCCCACTGAGGTCTCCGTTCAGGAGCACCAGCGGCCTCCGCAAAGCGGTACCTGGGTGCTCAAGGGGGAGGCACTGCCCTAAGTGTTCTTTCCCTCCGACCCTGCAGCGGACTTTCCCCTCAGGTTGGCTGTGGGGAGGAGCAACACATCCCACCATGTCCCACTAGAATGACACCTATTTCCAATGACAAAACATTAACAGAGGAATTCTGTGCAGAGGATGCAAAAGTCCTTACGCAGCTGTAGCTTAGCCGGCAGCTAGCAAAGCCTTCCCAGGTGCTGCTGGCTCTCTCCTTCTGGGAGACTGGCAGGCAGGCCCCGGAGGACAGTGGGAGAGGATTAGCACCCATCACTGAAAGAACAGAGAACCCAGCGCTCCAGTTCCCAGTCAGGAGGCACAGGAGAACTGCTCGGGGAATACAGCCTGGGACTCAGCTCAGTCCTACACCCAGTCAGCTTGTCCCAAGGCCAGATGGCTTTTTATTGCGTCCATCCTACCCGACCGGCACACTGTGTGTGTGTGTGTGTGTGTGTGTGTGTGTGTGCGCGCGCGTGTGTGTACTGCATGCACCTGTGTCTCCTGTGGGTTGAAGGGTGGGATTGGGGGGAAGTTGGAGGGAGAAACAGAGATCTCCCCTCAAGTCTTCAATAGCCATTGTTTGTGATGGAAACAGCAATGGCAACATTTTCAACCCCAACGTTTATTTAGCCCCACTGTGTGGGGTTTACTTCCTTTAATAGCTTCTCATAATCAAGTTCTGAGGGTCATTTCAGGAGCCTACTTTGGTTTCAAAGCAGAACCACAGCCTGTGACAGGACAGACAGGCAGCCTGTGGAAGAGCTGTCTTACCAAGGTCACAATCGCACACTGAGCGGTGAAGTGCTCTGCACTGAAAAGGTCGCAGACAAATCTGTAGACAACGTGCGGTTCAGGGTCCTGAAACAAGTGGGACTTTCTGCTCAGTTGGTGCTGAAAGAGAAAAGGCCGTGTAAGTGCCCACTGAAGGACATGGGTGAGAACCCGCCTGCTAGCAGCTCCCACTGTCCCACCTGGCCCTACAGATCTGTGATTGGGTGACACGTCTTTTAGTCTTTGAAGTATGAACAGTGGACCTTAAACAACACCGATTCTCTACTCACCAGCTACTGGACACAAATGCAGGGACAACCTGAATACAGTTATGTATGGCCCCCTCCCCACAGAAGTCTACCCAAATGTAAACTATGTTCAGGCTCACAAGGCATGCTGGTCCCCATGTCACTCTTCTCTGCAACCAGCTCTGAAAACACATGGTCACGAAACACTGGCTGAACCGCGCTCCACAGCGGGCACCAGCTACATGTCGCTACAGAGCCTCAGAGGGCATTTGGAAATATTTGTCATTCTAATTGGTTTAAAATTTGAATAACTGCCTCAGTTTTTTCAAAAAGTTTTAACATACCTTTTAGGTTTATTTACAAACATTTGTACTGTTTGATGCTCCTAAAAATATTATTAAGAAAGATAATATTTGGGGCACATTTACTCACTTTAGCTCTCTGACTATACAAAGCTGTGGCTCAGTTCTTATTGACGTGTCCCTCACACAAGACTCCTTTTGTAAAACCATTAGCTACCACGTGCAGTGGGGAAGAAGACTGGAAAGAAGATGACTTTGACTTCAAGCCGGAGGGAGTAATTTTCTTCTAATAATTCATTTCAAAGCAGATCCGTATGAAATAAGCACCACAGTATGAGAGACAAATAGAACCTCAATAAAACTGACACTTACTTTGAAGGGGTGCTTTCTCTCATCGAAAATATCGGAGGATCGATTTCCAATTCTATAAAACATGAATATGCATTTAACACTTAATTTGGGGGAATGTTAGGATCTTAGTAACACATCATCTAGGAGGGAGAGGGGTTTCAGGGGGAAACCTAACTTTCAACAAAGCAGTTTTACAAACTGTTGTCTTGGACTCTGTTAGGGTTTCCTGGCCTCTTTTTGCTCAGTACATCACATTCTGTGCAATGTTTTCTGCACTGAGCAGCTGGAGTTGCCTTCGAAACACTGACCATCCCTGACATCCAATGCTGGCAAACCAAATACATTTCCATCCCTACAGCTCACATTGGAATACACAGGGACACGAATTTTCATGCACCAGGCCTCTAGTCATATAATAAAAAGCACTCTGTCGCTTGCTCAAAAAATGTCTACAGTTACTACATAACACTGTCGTGTTGGGCAAGAATGTCTTTAGAATTTTAATTTATGTGGATATGACATTCATGTTTTTCCACTTATCATTTTCTTGAATTATATTCTTATGGTGTAGTTTTTTTTTGAATCTGTTAAAAGTTGAATTAAAAAGGTGCTTTTCTACTTTACAAGTGAACAGTCTTTCAACTGAAGTGTTTTATGCACTGTAACACTCCGCCCATTGGAACCAGTGAGCTCTGCAGGCCAGCGGGGTAGGTTCCCATCTTCCAGGAGGCCCATGTGGCCAACACGAACGTTATAGGAACATTAAGGCATTGCCGGGGTCTACACTGGCTTTGCAGTGTTGTAGAAAAGCAAAGATGGGCAACACTGGCTTGTGAGCATGAAGGAAGGCCGTTGTAGCACCCTGTGCTGGCAGTCAGTGTATTCTTCACTGCTGCTTGCAGTTGGAAAAGTAATTCTGCTTTACCTAAGGACATCCTTGACCAAAAGAAATAGTAGTCGATCCTGTTTTCACAATCTCACTAGGGGGAGAGTGTGCTGGAAGCACTTCTGCATACTGAAATGTGGTTATGTTAAGGAAAAACGCTTGTGTGTTAGTTGTGAGCAGAAAAAGCCACTTTTTCCTTAGAATTACATGTTTATTTGAGAATACAACTGCCATTCTCTCAAAAGTAAAAAAGGGAGCCTGTCACTTCAAGAAAAAATAAATTGGGTATTTATCTTCAATGACACAATTCAAGCTATATAACCTAAAAAAAAAATCAAGATTTTGTAAAAACATGTAATTCTTTTTTTTTACATTGTCTTGTGTGTTATATCCTATTGTGGGCAAGACAATCCACCACCTCAAAGGTTATCTAGCTCAGAATTTCAGTAATGCTGTAAAAACAATTTAAACATACAATGGACTTACTTCTTAATTCTCAATTTTAATTTCTAGTAGAATATCAATATAACCCACATAAACAAAAAT
Source organism: Vespertilio murinus (assembly GCA_963924515.1). NCBI lineage: Eukaryota > Metazoa > Chordata > Mammalia > Chiroptera > Vespertilionidae > Vespertilio > Vespertilio murinus. The sequence continues at coordinate 147,911,987 of OZ004704.1, forward strand.
ACTCTTTGGGATCCTCAATAACTCAACTGTTATGGGTCTTCAGACATAAACAATTAATTCACTTCAATCCTATATAAGCATAATATGCAAATTGACTTAGCAGTGGAATGACTGGTTGGCAGAGGGTGGGGCCAGCAAGCTGGGAGGGGACGGTGATGGGGTGCGGGGGTGGTGGTGACCAGTGACAGAGCAATGGGGGCTGGTGCCATCCCCTGATCGCCTGCTCTGTCACCTCCTGCCGAGAGAGGCCACTGGCCACCACAGGGGGGTGATTTGGGGCAGAGCTGGCAGCTCGATGTCCCCAGATTGGCCTGCTGAGGTCGCCTCCCACAAAGGGAGGCCAGATTATAGCTTAGGCCTGTGGGGAGGGGGCTTAAGACAGCAGTTGGACATCCCCTGAGGGCTCCCAGACTGCAAGAGAGTACAGCCCATACACGAATTTTCATGCACCGGCCTCTAGTCATATAATATAATAAAAAGCACTCTGTAGCTTGCTCAAAAAATGTCTACAGTTACTACATGACACTCAACTTACTATATTATTCTAGTACATTTATTCGCTAGAATAACAATACAGGTTTTAAAACTCACCTGTACTTGATGTTGTTATATACGGCCATACTCACGCTGTGGAAGAAAAAAGAATTGTAACAATTGATTTTATTATGTTTAGTTTGCCGACAATTTTTAACGGGTCGGGGGGAGCGGGAAGACCATCCCAGCTGCCCAGTGGCCTTGAAATCCTCATTCCCATCTGTATCATATAATAAAAATCCATATAACGGGACTTTTAGCTATTTTGCATTCAGCACAAATAGGTGAACCAAAATGCTAGATAACATGCTGTTAGAAGCCACCTGTTGGTTGATTATTGTCATACAGGGTGGGGCCAAAGCAGGTGTACAGTTGTTTGTATGGAAAATGATATAGTAACGAATACATAATAATACAAGAACCACTTGTTTCACATACTCACAGCCGTGCACTTACTTTGGCCCCCCCCCTGTACATGTTAGTACACACTCCCCCATCATTTTCCCTTGGACCCATAGGACCTTTCATCCTGTACATGTTATATGTATTTGTGCCCGTGGTTAAATTTAAGCCATACAGTTGTGCTTTTAAAAAAGTTGGTAGGCCCTGAGTTTCAGAAGACTTAGTTCACTATCCACTTACCCACCCATTTTCCATTATTTTCCTAGAAGTAAATAAAATGCTCTGTACCAAAAAACTGTTTAACATCACTTTTACATAATGATTAGGAAGCTGAGTGGCGAGTGTAAGAGCCCACAGCATCCATAGGTCTAGCTATCCTGACCCAAGCTAGACCTAAAAAAAAAAAGCTAACAACACAGCACCATGCTTCACAGTGTAATATTAAAAACACTTATTTCCTAATTATATTACATGAAATTTTCACGATCAGAAGCAAGACCTCAGATCCTGTGTAAGTGACGGGATTTTTTAAGTCATTCACAGGAGTGGTGGCATAGGCAGCAAAGGGGTCCTCGTAGTTAAGGGATAAGCTTCTTCCCTTTGCCCTCCGTGTCTAAAAGGAGCTCAAGTTCACTGAGAGAAGGTAAACCGGAATGTCGTAACTGGGTCTGTGGAATATGAGTCGCTGTAAAAAGGCCTGTAGCAGCGCGAGCATCGAAGAGGGGTACCTCTAGTGGGCTTCCAACAGCTTCATCTTCAAACTGACTTTAAAGTCACAGGATCAAAGCACAAAAGCGGAGAAGGACCACTGAACCTTAGGTGGCATTTAATTCAACAGCCTGTTTTACAGGTAAGAAAACCGAGGCTAAAACTGACTTGCTCTGGGTCTTGCCCACAGCGAGGAGCCCCTCTCTCTCCTCCACTCTAACCCAGCAGAGGCCCCCGGGCTTGGCTGTTCCCTGGGAGCCCCTGAGAGCTGGAGACACTGCCCCCCTCCACCTAGAGACGCACAGCCTTCACTGGCGTTGGGAAGACACGGGCAGTTTATAAAGCTCCCAGGAGCTGCAATGTGCTCCAGAGTTGAAAACACACGACTTAGGGTAAGAGCAGATCCTCCCTGGATGCTTTTGCCCAGGCGATCATGCCTCACAGTTTTCCTCGGCTCACCAAAGGCTGTGACATTGAGACTGTGTTGGGATAGTGGCGGTGAAATGCATGTATGTAGAGACATTGTTTTGAAATAAATTGCATAAGTGATGCTAGTAAAAACTGCACCCAATTGAGAACAACGTACCATGATGAACATTTTTCAAAATCATTCCTAACATTCAATTAACTCTATTAATTTCCTCAGTAACCCCTTTTTCACCAATAGTGCATGTACTCATGATGATTTAAAAAACATAAAAAGAGGAAATTAAAATTTACTGTACTTACCTTCCAAAAATATACTAATTTGGAGAAAGAAGCATGAAACCTACTTGTCTGAGCAAGGCTAACCTTTAAAACTACCTTTGAATTATTCTGTAACATCAGAGTATTTTGAATTCAAAAGAGGCTACAGAATGCAACCATAGTTGAGTGTTTTTCTTTTTTTTTACTCTTGGATTTAGTGTCTTCGCTGAATAAAAACATTCACTGATTACTCAAAAGGTCCCAAAGCTCAGGAGTTTAGAGAGAGATGGGGCTTAGTTTTTGCTGAAACACAATTTGATCTCAGCTACCGTTGTGTGAGAAGAAAGTTATAGTATTATAATTGTGAACTTGCTATTTTTAACTAAACTAAAAGTTACTAATAATTTAAGTAGCAAAAAAGTGGTACATTATAAAAAATTACATTCTAAAGCTAATTATGTTTTTAAGGTGAAAAATACAACTAAAGGTGAATATATTAATTCTGTCAGGGAGCATTTCCCAAAACCATGCTCTGGAAAATCAGCACTCATATTCCAGAGACACTGATAATGTATCTTGGACAACCCCCATGGGAACTAGGAAGCTGGTCAGTATATGTATTTTCTGTCTTAAACAAGCTTAGAATTTTCATCTTAGGGTGTTTTTAAAGTTCATTTCCAATGGTAGCTTATGGGGAAATTAATAAATACTTTTCATCAGCATAACACTGCTCATGGTTGCTTAAGTATAAACCTGTCTATGGCTATGTTTCCAAAACATTACCTATTTAAATTTTTTCTTGGTGATATATATATATATATATATATATATATATATATATATATATATGGATTGCTTTAGTGTCTTGAAGACATATTTGTATATTTATACATACCTATATATATAATTAAATTTTATATATCCATTAAATTAAAACTTCAGCTGAACAAATTTTACCCACATAGGAATTATCTTGAAAAGTTGTTCTTTAACACTCATGTGATACATCCCACTTTGCGGGGTAGGAAAAGTAAATTTCCATACAGAAATAGTGTAGACAAAATGTATGATGGGAAAAAATCTGCTAAAAATCCAATTAACTCTCAATGCTGATACACTCCGGTGCCAGTAGAGGGCAAGCTGTTCCTTTTCCCAAGAGTAGCTTCCAAAGTGCGGTGCACTGTTCTGCGCCCATGTCTCATAAAGAAATACTTTTTAAAGTAGATCTTCCAAATCAAGAGGGAAATGGTGCCTTAAGCTAATAGAAACACCCAATAAAAAGCAGCTCTCCTTTTTTATTATGGTCAACGGAGGTCTTAAAAACAGAAATGCATCAGGAAATATCAGTGCTTTTGGGGGGGATTTCTTATTTGCTCACTGCTTTTCCCTTCTTCCATTCACTCTAAGAATAAAGTGGTCTGTCACTCAGCCCTTGGCACCCTGGTCGTACTCACGCTTGGAGGACGAAGCTATAATCCGGCTGGCTCACTGTGTCGTGATAGAGAAAGATCGTGGGGTAAGACTTATAGCGCTTAATATGGCGCCCTGGAAAGTCCTACCAAAGAGGGAAAGACAAGAAAATGTCACAGCACGTATGTTCAACCTATAAGAGTGTGTTTTTTCTCTCGTTTAAAATGTCAAACAATTAAGCATTAAGACTTTTCTTACAGCCCATGAACTGCTTGAGTGTGGTTTCATGTGCGGTGCTGTGGTGAACCCAGCAGAGAGTCTACCTTCCACAGGGGAGGTGTGAGGAATGGCTTATAAAATGCTGCCTTTGATAAGTACCTATAAGCAAACCCGGCAAACCCCTTCTATAAACCCCCATTATAATAGTGTAAAATGGTTAGCATTAGACTTCAGGGCTGTTGTTGTTTTTCTTAAGCTATGAAAAGCAGCTGAGATTTTATGTGTCTACCGTTCATTTACTATAATTAAATGCAATGCATTATATAATGATAAATCAAGACCATTTTATTGCAGTAAAGGAAAGCCAGTCATAAGTTCAGGAGACAGAGAGACAAACAAGCACGTTTGGTCAGAGGTGTGCGTGTGCCAGGGCTGCTGATTTGCCAAAAAGCTGGAGGCCACAGGTTTCTCTGAGCCTCACTTTCCCCAAAACCAGAGAAAACAACTTTCAGAAGTCAACTCGCACTTATATTTAAGGAAGACTATCATTACACTACTCAAGTCAGAACCTCAGAGAGTAGTTTCCATTCACTTCTAAATGTTAGTGCTGTTCTCTTGGCCCTCTGACACTCACCTCCATCTGCCTCACTCAGGCTGCGCTCTCTGCTGACAAGGCCTCTTCTTCTTGTCCAGCAAGCTTACCTCCTCCGCGTCTACCTCCAGGATACCCTCACCAGCAGCCTCACCACCCAACTTCCCTCCTGCACACTCCCACTGTGGCCCCTGAGTGGCCCCTTGTCACACGGCATCAGCTGCTGACAGGATGTCCTTCCCATAGAAACTAAGCTTCTCCAGGGAAGGAAGGACTCTGAATCCTCTCCTGCCTCCTCTAGCCGCTGAGCACAGAACCAGGGACAAAGTACCAATATGAGTACTTGGCAAGCTCTTTACATCATTTGCACCTGGGCGTAAATCTCACTGCAGATACAACTTAGAATTCATCTGCAGTGGTACTGGAGAGGTGACGAGAAAAGGTCTGAGAACCTTTGGAGAACAAACTATCCTTAACACACTTTAGAAGTACCCATTTATTTGGGAAGTACCCATTGATTTGTAAAGAGCCCAACAATTCAGCAATAATCAAATACTGACACAGCCTGAACTATGTTTGACAATTCTCCTCCTGAAATTCATGCTTATGACTAATCATTGTAAAGAATTTAAATAGTCGTGTTTTTAAATATCAGAAAATACCAATAACTTTAACATGCTTGGCTTTGTTGTTTTTAAAAACTAATTCAGATGGGCCATCCTTCCTCATTTCATAGAAAATAGTTTTGTTCATGCTGTCATACTTTCCCACCAGCACCCCCCACAAATGCACATGATATTAGGCTGGGGAATAATCTACTCGATGCCTCTTTTAAAATACAGAGCATTTTAACATTGCCAGTAGCCTATAATCAGAAAGATCCACACGTTTATAAAACACCATTTTGCTTGTTTCAATCGTTTCACTGCAAAGACACTTTTTCCTTATTAATCAGAAGTTCCAAATGGTATATTTTTGAAAAGTTTCAGTATTTGGAGGAATAAATTCTTCTTCAAGTTAGAATAATCAGTATTGAGAAAACCTACAAAAAGATGCTCATGCTAATGGTATTGGTCCATTATATTTTTTTAGAAATCATGGCAGGCTACGTTTATATCAAACTACAGACTTCTTACTTAAATTTTCAACTGTTTACTTACATCATTGTTCTCCTCATCTTGTTCTAAGAATAAAAAAAAAAATTAACTGATCAGTTCTGATACAAATGCCACAGAAAAGTAACAGTAGCTGATTATCTGACAGACTATAGTACACAAAATGAGGCAAAATGTTACTCCATTTTAAATAATTTCAAACAAAATTTACAGTTTGAAATACCTGGAAAGATGAGCCACCTAAAGTAAAATCTAAAAACTTAGATTTTTTTTTTAACTTTTTGACTTAACATATCACCTATATAAGGTACAAATGAAAGACTCTCCATGTACAGAAGAAAAGGCAAAGCAAATTACACTAGGTGAGAAATGTAGCTAATGAAAAAGTGTAGATGTTGCATATCTGAACCTTTACCCGTAGTAGCGTCTGATTGTACAGTTATACCCACCTCACTTGAACCACCAGGGTTTAACAGTTGACGCTCTGAGAACCAGTTTTTAGTCCCCAGGCTCATGAGCTCCCCTGGAAATGTCCTGAATCACTTATTGGTAATCAACTAAAATACCTTACTAAAAATCAATGGGTCTTTGCTCAATTGGAAAGTAATCTATTCGAATGTATATTTTAAAATGAGTGTGCTGCCCTAGCCGGTTTGGTTCAGTGGATAGAACATTGGCCTGCGTCCTGCGTTTCTCTCACATTGGTGTTTTATGTTTCTCTCTCTCTTCCACTCTCTCTCTCTCAAAAAGAAAAAAAAATTCAATGGAAAAAGTGTGCTAACTTGGTCCAGGCTGGTGTTGCTCTGTTTTTTGGGCATCATCCCATGCACCAAAAGGTTGCCCATTCCATTTCCTGGTCCAGGGCACACGTCTGTGTTTTGGGCTTGATCCCCGGTAGGAGGAAGTGTGGAAAATGCTGCAGATCGATGTAACTCTCACATCAATGTTTCTCTCTCTCCCTCTATCTCTCTTCAAGAATAATAATAATAAAAAAACTATTCTTTAAAAATATCTAAAAAAATAAAAACAATTATGCTAACCTAATTGCACATGTCTACAGCACACAATATCATTTTGCTCTCATAAAGGCCGGAAGAAGAATAAAAGCTCTGAATAGGGTCTTGGGCTGTATCGTTTCCCACACTGCCCCCTATGGTGTGGGATGGGCACCACAGAAACAGTCCCTTATGAGGGAAGAGAGGGCTATGGTGAAGCTTTTCTTTTACTGACTCCCCTCTACTGTGAGTCACCCATGACTCTGGAAGAAACTGAGAAACACAGTAATCCTAACCGCAAGTGATCAGCTTAAAACAAGAAAATACACCCACACCCCATGAAAACGTGGATAACACCCCCCCCCATGCTTTACTGTGCTGCACAAATTCAAATATAATGCAACCCTCATTCCTTGTACTTCTGCTGTCATGATCAACTGAAAAACCTGGCCACGTTTCCATTGAGGAAAGTCAGCAGGCAAGCAGGAGTGTCAAAATCCTACTTTGCTGCTCAGGTAGTAAAGAGGGAAAAACATCTGGGCGCAAGGGGGAACGAAACAGAGGTGGGGAGACCTGGTGCCCATCCCTAGGAAAGCTGGCTCCTGCTGGAAGGAGCCCAAGGCAGGGAGTCCCTCCCAGGGGACTCTGGGGGCAGCGGAGACCAGAGGTACGCCAAAGAGCAGAGGCATTTGCTGCTTCTTACCTTGGACTATCACTGGGGCGCTGACGTTGCTGATGTTGTGGCGGTTGTAGCCCATGAGGGCTAAGGAATTCAACCTCTCAGATCTCATCTTCTCAGACTTCGGGGCAGAAGGCACTCTTTCCACTGCCCCCGTGTCCCGGGCAGCCTCTTCATGAACCTTAGACTCAGACTTTGACCTAACCTGCCTGGAGCTCCCACTCAGAATGGAGCTGACCCTGGGACTGGGGCTGGGGCAGGTACTGGGACTGGAACTGCGATTGGCCCTCACGCAGCAGGTTAGCTTGTTTCCCATGGCTCACCTCCACTCTTCTCTGCGACTGCTGGTTCACTCACACCCCACTCCCCACCCCCCACCCCACAGCCCTCAGCAGTCCCTCCCCCCAAGGAAGGCTAGGCCTGCAGGCAACCCCAAGGCTTCACCGCACAAGCAGGTAGAGCTCACTCACTGTTTGCTCGGCCTCTGGGCTGCCAGGCCCTAGGCGGGGCTCAGGGCCCAGCCACCCCTCCCCCCCGCCCCCGGAAGCTGCACCTCTTTGGTTGACTCTTTTGGGAGGACAGCAACCAACACGACTTGTAGAAAACGAATAAGGATCAGACAAGCGCTGAGAGCTACAACCACAGTAGGAAGAGAGCACGGCCAAAGCTCCTTCTCCTTCCACAGTTGCTTCTCAACTGAAGTCTGGGCGCCTGGCTGCTGCCAGCCAATCAGAACACATTCCGCAGTTACCTGGTTACAGTGGACCAATCACACTGAGAGTTCCACCATGCTGGAACCCACAAAGAAGTCAGGGACTTAAAATAATTTCCCTAGACTTGGGTTTCCCCTCATTGCATGCATCCTGGAGCAATCCATTCCCGAGGGAAGTGCAGTGGGCATTTGCTAGTGCAAGTGGGCCAGTGTCGTTAGCTGTGGGGTTTCACCAGGTCTGAAGCCGACTCATTGATGTATTGCTCTCTGGGCTTCGTTGTTGACTATTCATATAACTAAATTCTCCTTCTCTGTCTACATGTTAGTTTTTGCCTGCACCTTGCCCTGGTCCTACTCTCAATAAAGAGCTATGACTGTGTGTGTCTGAAATGGGGACTCAAAGAAACATCACCTCTCTCCTTCATCTTAAGTTAAATAGCAGCCAATTCATCCATCCCAGCTCAGAAACACAGGGGTTCACCAATGTGCTTTTTTTCTCCCTTGTGGTTTTCTCTCTCATGGCAGGATTTCTCAGATTTTCCTTTTCCTCAACAATGATGCTTAAAGCACAAGTGCACATTCAAAGTTGAGAAACACAAAGAGGGATACCACAATCCTAGTTTGATGAAGAGGATGGTAATGATAGTTAACATTTGACAAGCACTTATGATATGCCCAACCCCTTTTCAAGAGAGGTATTCATTTAAATGTCCGAAACAATCCCCAGTTTACAGATCTTTACAGAAGAAATTGAGACACAGCACTTTCAAGTAAACATGATTATTCAAAGACAAGGCCAGGATTTAATCCTATATCCTGTGGTCCCCGCAGGCAATCCCTCATGCTTATCAGAAAATAATGGGAGAAGTAAAACATGGGAGGTAGTGACATTATGTCAGGAAATTGTTAAGAAAGAACAATATTTTTTTGTTGTGGATTTTTAAATGTATTTCCCTTCATTCAACATCAAGTCTCTTTTATACGCCAGACACTGTATGTGTGAAACACTTGGGCCCTCACTGTGGCTGGAGGGAGAAAACGTTTCTCATGGACACAAAGAGAGAACCAGTTCCACTGGAATTGTCCTATGCAGTTGGATATTAGCTCCCTTCCAGAAGAACGTTCTTTTCTTTCTTTCTTTTTAAAAAATAAATCTTTATTGTTCAGGTTATTACAATTGTTCCTCTTTTTTTCCTCCATTGCTCCCCTCTACCAGGTTCCTACCCCACCCTCTCTGCCTTTTCCCAACCCCCGCTGTCCTCATCCATAGGTGTACAATTTATGTTCAGTCTCTTCCTGTACCCCCCACTCCCCTTTCCCTGAAAATCGTCAGTCCACTCCCTTTCTATACCTCTGATTCTATTATATTCACCAGTTAATACTGTTCATCAGATTTTTTAATTCCCTTGGTTTTTAGATTTACTTGTTGATAGTTACATATTTGATGTTCATAATTTTTAAAAAATGTATTAAGGTATTATATGTGTACATAGCTTACATGCCCCCCCCCCGCCCTACCTCCCATACATGCCCTCCCTCCCCAGAGTTTTGTGTCCAGTGGTTGTACTTATATGCATGCATACCAGTCCTTTGATTGATCTCTTATCTCCCCCAGATCTCCCTCCCCTCCCCACTGTCATTTGACAGTCTGCTTGTTGCTTTACTGTCACTATATCTATCTTCCTGTTCATTAGTTTATAATGTTCTTTATTATCAATAAATGAGTGAGGTCATGTGGTGTTTCTCTTTCATTGACTGGCTTATTTCACTCAGCATGATGTTCTCCAATTCCATCCAGGTTACTGCAAATGATGAGAATTCCTTCTTTTTATGTCAGCATAGTATTCCATTGTGTAGATGTACCATAGTTTTTTGATGCAATCATCTGCTGACAAGCACCTAGGCTGTTTCCAAGTCCTAGCTATTGTAAATTGTGCTGCTATGAACATAGGGGTGCATATATCCTTTCTGATTGGCGTTTCTAGTTTCTTGGGGTATATTCCTAGGAGTGGGATTACTGGGTCAAATGGGAGTTCCATTTTCAGTTTTTTGAGGAAGTTCCATACTGTTCTCCACAGTGGTTGCACCAACCTGCAATCCCACCAGCAGTGCACAAGGGTTCCTTTTTCTCCACAACCTCACCAACATTTGTCGTTTGTTGTTTTGTTGATGTTGGCCATTTTGACAGGTGTGAGATGGTATCGCATTGTTGTTTTGATTTGCATCTCTCGGATGATTAGTGACTTTGAGCATGTTTTCATGTGCCTCTTAGCCTTCCTTCTGTCTTCTTTTGAGAGGATTCTATTTAGGTCCATTTCCCATTTTTTAATTGGCTCATTTGTTTTCCTTTTATTGAGTTGTATAAACTGTCTGTAGATGTTGGATGTTGTTCATAATTTTTATCTTTATCTTCTTCCTCTTCTTAAAGGATACTTTTCAGCGTTTCATATAATCCTGGTTTGGCCGTGATGAACTCCTTTAACTATTTTTTACTTGTGAAGCTCTTTATCTGGCCTTCAATTCTGAGTGATAGTTTTGCTGGGTAGAGTAATCTTGGTTGTAGGTTTTTGCTATTCATCACTTTGAATATTTTTTGCCATTCCCGTCTGGCCTTCATGGTTTCTGTTGAGAAATCAACTGACAATCATGGGTGCTTCCTTATAGGTAACTAACTGTTTTTCTTTTGCTGCTTTTAATATTCTCTCTTTGTCTTTTGCTCTTGGCATTTTAATTAGGATGTGTCTTGGTGTGGTCGTCTTTGGATTCCTTTTGTTTGGGGTTCTGTGCACTTCCGGGACTTGTAAGTCTATTTGTTTTCACCAGGTGGGGGAAGTTTGCTGTCGTTATTTCTTCCAATAGGTTTTCAGTATCTTGCTGTCTCTCTTCTTCTGGCACCCCCATAATTCTGATGTTGATACTTTTGAAGTTGTCCCAGAGGTTTCTTACACTATCTTGAACTTTCTGGATTCTCTTCTCTTCTTGCCTCTGTGGAGGAGTGCCCTTTGCCTCTTTGTATTCCAAATCTTTGACTTGTTTCTTGTGATCTTCTGGTCTGTTTTTAGGTCTCTTTATAATATTTTTTTTATTTCAGTCAGTGTATGCTTAATTTCTAGTTGATCCCTTTTCATATCCTCATAGGTCTCGTTTAATTTATCAGCTTTTTCTAGTAAATTCTTGAAAAACCTTATAACTGTGGTTTTTGAACTCTATATCCATTCTTTTGCTTTCCTCCATTTCCTTCATTTGTGGCCTGCCTCTTTGTCTCTGCATTTTAACTGCTTCCCTGAGTTGATGGAGTAGCTTTGCATGCTAGGTGTCCTAGCAGGGCCCAATAGCTCAGCCTCCCAAATTACCTGAGGTGGACAGACTTGGTGCAGCCCTTTGTGGGCTGTGTGTGCAGTCTTATTGTAGTTAAGCCTTGCTTGTTGTTGGTATCACTGGGGAGAGTTGATCTCCAAGCCAATTGGCTGTGAGGATCAGCAGTGTCTCAGCTAGGAGGGCTTCTGTGCTCAGCTTGGATGGGGCGGAGTCTCGGGGTGGTGCAGACAAGCTTTGATTCCTGTCAGTCCTGCCCTAGAGGTTCCTGTTTGCTGAGTCCACAGCAAGGCTGCTGGCTGTGTGCACCTCATGAGAGAAGACTGTTCTCAGGTTTTGCCTACTCCCTGACAGTCAGTTACTTCCTGGACCAGTGCTGGCTATCAGTACTGTTGGGAGGTTTTGTTTTTCTCCTGAACGAGAAAGCTAGTCACTGGGAAGGCTTCTGTGCTCTGCTTGGATGGGGTGGAGTCTCGGGGTGGCGCAGACAAGCTTTGGTTTCCTGTCAGCCCTGCCCTAAGAGGGTCCTGTTCCTGAGTCCTGTAGTAATGGCTGCTGGCCACGCACACCTCTGAGAGAGTTTTCCCACTGCCTGACAGTCCAATTTCTTTCTCACTGGAGCTGGCTATCAGTGCAATTGGGAGGTTTTGTTTTCCTCCTGAAGAAGAAAGCTAACTGTGCGTTAGCTGCCTGCCCTCTCTGCACATACCGAGAGTAAGCCAGCAGCCTATTCAGCTGGCCACCCTTTCCACACGCACAGATCTCCACACCTCCACAGCTCCTGAGGCTCAGAGTCCTTTCTCTTTCCTTCCTAGTTGGTAGAACTTCCACTCAGACAGCCTTCTGGTGGTTCTGGACAATGTTTGCTCTGTTTTCCAGTTGTAATTTAAAAATTGTTGTGGTTGGCTACATTTAGGTGTTTACCTTATGTCGCCATCTTGGTTTCTCCCAGTGTCCCAGTTTCTATGGAGGGTAGGAGTCTAACTTTGGTGCCCTAACTTCCAAGTTGCAAAACTACCTCCTGTCCATTCAGATGTGTTTATTTTTCCTTTGTATGAGCCAATTACCAGGTGAACCTAGGATTAACTCTGTGTGATAAAAGATGCAGTCAAGTCTTTCGAGGACAAGTTATTGTTTATCTTGAGACCATGTATGTAATGGATGTATTTGCCTGACTATATAAAAGGATCAGCTTTCTTTCTGTCTTTGCCATCTCTTAGTAGATTGCCTGTGATGTATATATTCCATTGCTTTCATGCTTATTTAATACTAAAACTATTTTATTCTTTTCTATCTATTTGGAGAGGTTTTTCTAGGCTGGCAGGAGCTTGTTTTTTAATTACATTTTCCTAACAAACTCAACTCAGTTTTTCAATATATGTTCTATCATTTGTAAAATTAGGGAGATGGAGTACATCTTTGGGATTTCTTATAGCCTTATAAATTCTGGGAAATAAACACACACACACACACACACACACACACACACACACACACACACATACAATAACAACAACAACACACACACAAAAAAAACCCATGAACAATTTTCTTTTTTAAACATTTCTTTTTTTTTTTTTTTTTTTTTTTTCTTTTTTCTTTTTTTTTTTTTTTTAAATAAATCTTTATTGTTCATATTATTACAAATGTTCCTCATTCCCCCCCTCCATTGCTCCCCTCCACCAAGTTTCCATTCAACTCTCTGCCCTTTTCCCATCCCCCATTGTCCTCATCCATATGTGCAGTTTATATTCAGTCTCTTCCCGCCCCGCCCCACTCCCCATTTCCCCGAGAATCATCAGTCCACTCCCCTTCCATAACTCTGAATCTATTATAGTCACCAGTTAATATTGTTCATCAGGATTTTTACTTCCCTTGGTTTTTAGACTCACTTGTTGATAGTTACGTGTTTGTTTATAATTTTTATCTTTATTTTCTTCCTCTTCCTAGAGAACCCCTTTTAGCAATTCATATAGTTCTGGCTTGGCAGTGATGAACTCCTTTAGCTTAAATTTATTTGTGAAGCTCTTTATCTGGCCTTCGATTCTGAGTGATAGCTTTGCTGGGTAGAGTATTTTTGGCTGTAGGTTCTTGTTATTCATCACCTTGAATATTTCTTGCCATTCCCGTCTGGCCTGCATGGTTTCTGTTGAGAAATCAGCTGACAGTCTTATGGGTGCCCCTTTATAGGTAACTACCTGCTTTTGTCTTGCTGCTTTTAATATTCTCTCTTTGTCTTTAGCTCTTGGAATTTTAATTATGATGTGTCTTGGTGTGGTCCTTTTTGGATTCCTTTTGTTTGGGGTTCTGTGTGCTTCCTGTACGTGTAAGTCTATTTCTTTCACCAGGTGGGGGAAGTTTTCTGTCACTATTTCTTTTAATATGTTTTCGGTATCTTGCTCTCTGTCATCTTCTGGGATGCCCATAATTCTGATGTTGGTTCGCTTGAAGTTGTCCCAGAGGTTTCTTACATTATCTTCAACTTTCTGGATTCTCTTGTCTTCTTGCTTCTGTGGAGGAGTGTCCTCTGGCTCTTTGTGTTCCAAATCTTGGACTTGATTCTTGCAATCTTCCAATCTGTTTTTAGGACTCTGCATAATATTTTTTATTTCAGAGAATGTGTTCTTCATTTCTTGTTGATCCTTTATCATTTCTTGTTGAATCTTTATTATTTCTTGTTGATCCCTTTTCATATCCTCATAGGTCTCATTTATTTTATCGGCCTTTTCTAAGAGATTGTTGAACATCCTTATAAGCGTGGTTTTGAACTCTATATCCAGTCGCTTTTTGTCCTCCATTTCTTTCGTTTGTGATCTGTTTCGTTTCGACATTTTCGCTGCTTCCCTGGGTTGGTAGGTTGGGAGGATCAGCTGTGTCTATGCCAGGAGACAACCTTATTCCACTAGACTTGGAAACCTGCAAAAGCCTCTCTGAGTTCAGCTTGGATGGGGCGGAGTTTCAGGGTGGAGCCTACAGCCTTGGCTTCCGGTTAGCCCCGCCCTCGGAGGTTCCTGAGTCTCAGTGTTCCTCAGTGTCCTTTGGTACTCGCTGCAAGCACCTCTGAGAGAAAGGCAGCCTAGAGCTTCGCCTGCTACCAGACAGTCTAGTCTCTCCCCCAACAAGCCCACAACTGGGGTTCAGAGCAGTTGGAAGTGGGGTTAAGAGCAGTCCGGAGCTTATGTCTCCTTCCCGCTAGGGCTATCTCGCGGCCCAAACAACAGTCTGTCCTCTGTGCGCGCAATGTGCGTGACTCAGGGGCTCTGCTTTTTGCCGCTCTCCCTGAGCTTCTGCCTTACAGCCCAGATTCCCCCTGTATGAGGCTGGGGCCCCAGGGTCTTGCCCAGGACTGGGGTTCAGTGCAGTCAGAACTGGGGCTCAGCACAGTCCTGAGCTTTTGAGTCCTTCCCACTAGGGCAATTCAGCAGCTCAGGGAACAGTCCGTCCTCTGCGCGCAATGTGCGCGACTCCGGAGCTCTGCCTTTCTCGCTGCTTGGCTGAGCTTCGGCCTTACAGCCCAGATTCCCCCTGTATGAGCCTGGACCCCAGGGTCTCGCCCGGAACTGGGGTTCAGTGCAGTCGGAGTTGGGGTTCAGCACAGTCCGGAGCTTTTATCTCCTTCCCGCTAGGGAACGCCAGCCAGGCACTCAGCCGCCCCTCCTCTGCGGCTCCGTCCTCTCCACGCGCTCGCACCACGCCTCCGTACCTTAGGCTTTTACAGCTCCTCTGATTGTCCTTCAGGTTTTCTCTTTCCTTCTGGTTGTAGAATTTCCAGTCAGTCAACTTTCCTGTAGTTCTGGATAGTGTCCACTTTATATTTTAGTTGTATTTTTTGAAATTGTTGAGTGCGGCTGCAGCTAGGCGTTTACCTCTGCCGCCATCTTGTTGCAAAATCTTTTTTAAACATTTCTTAAATTTTTTTCTTTTTATTGAATTTATTGGAGAAACATCAGTTCACAAAGCCATATGGGTTTCAAGTGTATAACTCAACAAAACATCATCTGCATACTGCATCATGTGCTCATTGCAATGAACAATTTTCTGAGTGATGCCAGTTAGATTTATTTTTAAAATATATTTTATTGGTTTTTTACAGAGAGGAAGGGAGAGGAATAGAGAGCTAGAAACATTGATGAGAGAGAAACATTGATCAGCTTCCTCCTGCACATCTCTTACTAGGGATGTGTCCTCAACTAAGGTACATGCCCTTGACTGGAATTGAACCTAGGACCCTTTAGTCCGCAGGCCGATGCTTTATCCACTGAGCTAAACTGGTCAGGGTCAGTTAGTCTTTTTTAATTAAGAAATTAAAAACATATTATGCCCCCCCCAAATATTTTAAATCAAGACTCTTACTTATATGTCCCCAATAATTCTTTTCTTTATTTTTATTATTGACACTATTACAAAAGTCTCCATTCCTCCCCTTTACCTCTTCTTCCTAGTCCCCCTTTCCCTCTTGACATCACCTCACTGTTATTTGTGTCTATGAGTTATATGTTCTTTGGCTAATCCATTCATCTTCTTTCATTCAGTCTTTTCAACCTTCCCTCTGACAGCTGTCAGACTGTTTCATGTATCCATGCCTCTGTTTCTATCCCAAATAATTTCTTTATCGCATGTTTCATATCTTTGTTCCTCAAGCTATATATTACAGGGTTAATGAGTGGAGTAACTACAGAATAAAGTAAAGTCGTTATCTTCTGCATTCCAGCTTTATGTTCTGATGTTGGGTTTATATACATGACCATCACGGAGCCATAGAAAACAGAAACCACAGTCAGATGGGAACCACAGGTGGAGAAAGCCTTTCTTCGTCCAGCTGCTGAGGGAACCCTCAACACAGCTTGTAGAACCAGAGAATAGGACACCACGATACAAATAAAGGGAATAAATAAGAGCAGAGAACTTAAGGTGGAACTAGTTAACTCTATTGCAGGGTATCTGGTACAGGTGAGGGCCATCAGAGGACCTGGGTCACACAGGAAGTGGTCAATGACCCTGGAGCCACAGAAGGACATTTGGGAAATAACTGTGATAGGAATCAAGAACCAGAGGAAACCAAGTACCCAGCAGCTGACCACAAGATTGGTGCAGACACGTCCAGTCATAATGGTTGGGTAGTGTAAAGGCTGGCAGATGGCAAGGTATCGATCAAATGCCATAACAGCCAAGAAAAAGCATTCTGTAGAACCCAAGGAGAAGAAAAAATAGAACTGGAGAAAGCACCCAGAGAAGGAGATGACCTTTGTGTCAGAGAGGAAGTTAGCTAACATGTTGGGGACAGTGGAGGTGACATACCAGATCTCCAGGAAGGAGAAGTTGGCAAGGAGAATGTACATGGGGGTGTGGAGTCTCTGATCCCAGTGCACAGCCAAGATGATTGAACCATTGCCCATGAGGGTCAGGAGGAAGACAACAAAGAAGATCACAAAGAGGAGGACCTGCTCCTCCCTGGGGCCAGGGAAGCCCAGGAGGATGAAGCCAGTGATGGTGCTGGAGTTGTTGAAAATTTTCATGGGTTTGTGAGCTGTAAAAAGATTGTCAAATCATTGAATGACTGTATATACATACATGACACCACCATGGGGAATGCAATAAACATTTATGTATCAATAGTTACTATATTTTTCTGTCCTGGTTTATCCAGGGTAGACTAACACTAATCTGGTCTTGCTAAAATAGATTTCTGATTGTCTAGGTTGGAAATATGATGCTGAAAATTCCATATAAACTGTGAAACCTAATGTTATGGATCTAATATTAAGATACATGTAACAGGAAACTTGTAAAGAAGAGAAAACTTTAAATTTTTTGCTCTTTCTCCTAATCACTTCTTGGGAGCACCTCAAGGCAGAATGACTTTGGATGGTTATACATTTGCGTAATGTCTTTGTTTTTTCTGAGTAAAAAATTCCCACCCCAACCTTTGTTAAATAATTCTGCATCTAGACTTGGTTTTGGTTACTATAGCATCTGTAAATAGAAACATGAAAAATAACTTATTTTCCACTATCTCCAATATAACATCAATTAATCAGTAATAAGTTATTTTCAAGTGTTGGCACAGCTATCCTAGGAGTCTGCCAGTGGTCTCTTTGGAACAGTCAAAAACAGTAAGACCTCCCTGGATAAATGGCAGAAGGTACCAAGGGAGAGCTAGTTGACTACCATGTACTTTTTTGTTTGTTTTTGGAGAGCAAGAAAATGTGTGACAGGGGACCAGAAAAATGAATAATATTTTGGAACTTACAAAATATGTACAAAAGCTTCCCTCTCTGAGCCAGACTAGTTTTGGATTTTATATTTCTATGACACGGGTGACTTATGTGGCCAATAAAATTTACCATGATCTTGCTAGTCTATGTATTAACTTATATTGCCATGGATCTTTTAGTGGCTTAGCTGTGGGATGAACTGGTTTTGGTTCTTGTACCATAAATTTACACTTTCTAAATGCCCTTTCCTATTTTTTTTCCATTTTAAGAATATGTGACTATGGACTGAGATTAAGTTTCAGATACCAAATAGTCATCGTTTTTTGAAAGTGAACTTAAACCAGACATAAAATATTTAATAAATATTTCCTTTATTTTACATTAGTCTCATTAAGGATGAAAATATTCAGTATATGATCTTTTCTGAGGTAACCATTTTCCCAAATGCCCCATTTTTTTGAATGGGGCTGTTAACAAATGTTAGGACCATAAGAATACATCAACTGCTAATGAATTGTAGGAGTGACTCAAGAGAAAATTTTCTATAACATGTGACGGTCACTTATGGACTTTAAATTCCACAATGTTAAAAAAAAGTCCCTTTTAGGCCTATAGGTTTACCACCAACTCAGAAGAAAGCCATTTAGTCTTCAATAGGTCAAAATAATTTGTTAATAATTGTGGTTGGGCATCTTTCTTTCTTAAAAGAATATATTTTTATTGATTTCAAAGAGGAAGGAAGAGGGAGAGAGAGATAGAAACATCAATAATGAGAGAGAATTATTGATTAGCTGCCTCCTGCATTGTCCATCCTGGGGATCAAACCAGCAACCTGGGCATGTCTCCTTGACCGGAATTGATTCTGGGACCCATCAGTTTGCAGGCCGACATTCTATTCACTGAGCCAAACCAGTGAGGGCTGGTTGGGGCATCTTTAATCAAAGTTTCTGCAGGGTGTTTCTAAATGGTTATTTTGTGTGATAATCACTTTGTACATCATCTAAAACAAAAATTTTTTTTAGCACTTTGAATAGTTTAATTAATATTCAAGGACTTATTTTCCCGTTCTAGTCTGTTTTAATGTTACATGTCTTCCTTTCTTTTACCCCTCACATTCAACTCACCAGCAAGATGCTTTTGTTTCTAAAATATGACAATTCTCTTCGCTTTGTCTTCACTGTCATCTCCCAAGTTCAAATTATCATCCTTTCTTCCTTGGACTTCTGTGGAAGCATCCTAACAGAGCTCCTCACCTCTACTTACCTCTATACCCTCCATTTCCACTCAGCAGCAGAATATGCCTTACAAATGAAACAAAACCAAACCAAACCAATCTAAAACAAATGATAGTGTTAGATTTTTTAGTAAAGCCGTTCCCTCTCAGAACAACTCTGTCAGAAAGTCTTACAAAGCTGTTTAAGAAACCAGGGAGGTATTCTAGAATACAGGAATGGCCATCACCATTTTATGCTCAATTTAATATATTTAACCAGACTATATTGTTACTCACCTTAGGCTGGTTGAGTCATCATCCTTCATCAACAGCAGAGGGCGCTGCGCACACCAGTAGAGTCAATTAACTATAATCACCTTTTTATGGTTTACTTGTTAAATTAGTTAATGCCAGAAAGATTGAGGTAGATTATGTCATGAGGAAGACATTCCCTGATAATTTAATTTTCCCTCAAAGCTCAGTACAGTAGAAATCTTGGTATGTTCATTTGTTGGCCCTCTCTCCACAGCCAGTCCAGAGATATCTGATGACAATTCAATTCTTTCCTTTAACTCGTTTGTGAGGGGGCTGTCACATCTGTAACCCTGGGAAATCTATTTCTGGAAAATACTTAAAAGTAAGGATAATTTTCAAAATTGGGATGACTGGTAGGCAGCTGGATATAATAGGAAAAGCATTGAATTTAGAGTCAAGAGATTAAAAAAAAACTAGTTATAGGAAATTAATACTCAGATTTCTAAGCTATAAAATGGGCATAATTATGTCTTCTTCGAAGGGCTGTTACAAAGATTACTAAATGAGGTAAGCATTTGTGTAAGTACCTTGATAATTGCCTGACCCATGCTTAAGAAATATTGGTTATATGTTTATGACCATAGCAAATTCAAAGAGAACTATCAGTAAAGACTAGTAGATTCTATTTTTTACTCTTCTAAACATTACATAACCTTATTACCTGGATCAGCAAAGGAAATTCCAAACTGAAACTTCTCAAAAGTTTCTCTTTTGCTTTCATAGAGAGAAGAGATAGTCTTCTTGGCAATAATTGGAGTGGAGAAAAGAGGGGAAATGGTTCTGATAAGGACTCTAGATTGTGTCTGCTGAAGGAGGGAGGCGTTATAAGCACAGCCTGCCAGGAAGTAAGCCCTGTTCTTCCTGGCCCTTGAGGACTCCTTTACCGCTTCCTACTAGGAATAGTGTCAAGAGACATCTCTATGCTTGTTATTCACTTCCCTGGGGGCCTACCTTATTTTTTTTTTCTGTTCAAGTTTAAATAATGCCTTTGCTTTAAACCTCTCGCAGGTGGAATGAAATAGTAGCAAATAAATGGATTGTTTGATAAATTAACACACCAGTAAACCTATCTCTAACTTCCCTAAGTGCTTACTACCGGTATGTGGTCAATAAAGAATGTGACAAACCTGAAGGGGATAAAAGCAGCTCTAGATGTTTATAATGGTCCTGACTTTCACAACTAAGCCTCAACATTATTACAAACTAGACTGCCACTCTCAGATAGGTCATGCTGTTCTGGTATAGGATATAATATCACAAATAAAATCTCAGTCAAGGTTCACCTAGGACAGTGGTCTGCAAACTCACTAGTCAACAGAGCCAAATATCAACAGTACAGCGATTGAAATTTCTTTTGAGAGCCAAAATTTTAAAACTTCTTCTAATGCCACTTCTTCAAAATAGACTCACCCAGGCCATTGTATTTTGTGGAAGAGCCACACTCCAGGGGCCAAAGAGCAGCACGTGGCTCATGAGTCGCAATTTGCTGACCACAGATCTAGGACCATGAGAAAATGAGACAAAATAAGACTACTTTGTAATTTTGTCTAAGAACAGAAAAAGCAAGATCACTGTACCACCCATACACTAGCAAATATCCTCCAGTCTTAGCTAAAATGAGTGACTGCTATTTTATTTTTATTTATTTTTAATTCTTTATTGTTTAAAGTATTACATGTATCTCCTTTCCCCCTCCCATTGACTTCTCCCCAGCTGCCCCCACCCCTGAGCACATACCCTCATCCCCCTATTATCCGTGTTCATTGGTTTTGCTCATATGCGTTCATACAAGTCCTTTGGTTGATCTCTTACTCCCTCATCTCCTACCTTCCTTCATAGGC
This sequence comes from Vespertilio murinus, assembly GCA_963924515.1. Lineage (NCBI taxonomy): Eukaryota > Metazoa > Chordata > Mammalia > Chiroptera > Vespertilionidae > Vespertilio > Vespertilio murinus. The sequence continues at coordinate 147,932,939 of OZ004704.1, forward strand.
TAGGCAGTCTGTTTGATGCTTCTATGACTTTAGTTCTATCTTTGTTCATCAATTTATGTTGTTCATTATATTCCACAAATGAGTGAGATCATGTGATATTTACCTTTCTCTGACTGGCTTATTTTGCTTAACATAATGCTCTCCAGTTCCATCCATGCTCCTGCAAATGGTAAGAATCCCCCCCCCCTTTTTTTTTACCAGCAGCATAATATTCCATTGTGTAGCTGTAGCACAGTTTTCTAATCCATTCATCTGCTGAAGGGCACTTAGGCTGTTTCCAAATCTTAGCTATTATAAATTGTGCTTCTATGAACATAGGGGTGCATATGTTCTTTCTGAGTGGTGTTTCTGTTTTCTTGGGATATATTCCTAGAAGTGGGATTACTGGGTCAAATGGAAACTCCATTTTTAAGTTTTTGAGGAAAAGCCATACTGGTTTCCATAGTAGCTGCCCTAGTCTGCATTCCCACCAGCAGTGCAAGAAGGTTCCTTTCTCTGTGCGTCCTCACCAGCACTTGTCATTTGTTGATTTATTGATGGTAGCCATTCTGACAGGTGTGAGATGGTATTGCATTGTTTTGATTTGCATCTCTTGGATGTTTTAGTGACTTTGAGCATGTTTTCATATGTCTCCTGGCTTTATACTCTTTTGAAAAGTATCTATTTAGGTCCTCTGCCCATTTTTTGATTGGATTGTTTATCTTTATTTTGTTGTATGAGTTACCTATAAATTTTGGAGATTAAACCATTATCAGATATAACATTGGCAAATATGTTTTCCCATGCTGTGAACTTCCTTGTTTTGTTGGTGCTTTCTTTTACTGTGCAGAAGCTTTTATTTTGATGTAGTCCCATTTGTTTATTTTCTCTTTAGTTTCCATTGCCCTCGGAGCTGTATCAGAAAAGATATTGCTTTGACAAATGTCTGCTATTTTGCTGCCTATAGCTTCTTCTAAGATTTTTATGGTTTCCCGTCTTACATTTAAATCCTTTATCTATTTTGAGTTTAATTTTGTGTATGGTGTAAGTTGGTGGTCTAGTTTCATTTTTTTGCATGTATCTGTCCAATTTTCCCTGCACCATTTATTGAAGAGACTGTTTTGACTTCATTGTATGCTCTTGCCTCCTTTGTCAAATATTAATTGAGCATAATGAATGGCTTGGGTCAATTTCTGGGTTCTGTATTCTGTTCCACTGGTCTATGTCTGTTCTTGTGACAGTATCAGACAGGTTTGAGAACAGTGGCTTTGTAGTATAGTTTGATACCAGTATTGTGATCCTTCCAATTTTGTTCTTCTTTTGAAGATTGCTGCAGCTATTCGGGATTTTTTTTTAATTCCAGATGAATTTTTGGAGAGTTTGTTTTAGATCTTTGAAATATGCTCTTGGTATTTTAGTGGGGATTGTATTGAATCTATAGATTGCTTTGGGTAGAATGGACATGTTAATGATGTTGATTCTACCAATCCATGAGCTCTGTGGCCCGAGCTCTCCCTTAGGATCTCCTCCATTTGCTTATGTCCTCCTCTATATCTTTTATCAATGTCCTGTAATTTTCTGAGTACAGGTCCTTTATCTCCTTGGTTAAATCTATTCCTAGGTTTCTTAATTTTTTGTTGCAATGGTAAATGGAATTTTTGTTTGTTTGTTTTGTTTTTAGTTTCTCTTTCTGTGAGTTCATTACTGGTGTATAAAAAAAGTCATAAAGTTCTGGGTGTTAATTTTGTATCCTGCTACATTGTCAAATTCATTTATTAATTCTAGTAGTTTTTTTTATAGAGTTTTTAGCGTTTTCTATGTACAATATCATGCCATCTGTGAATAATGACAATTTTACTTCTCCTTTTCCAATTTGTATGCCTTTTATTTCTTCTTGTATGATTGTTATGGCTAGCACACCCAGCACTATGTAGAGCAGGAATGGTGAAAGTTGGTATTCCTGTCTTACTCCTGTTCTTAAGGGAAATGTTGTTTTTAAAAAATATATATATTTTATTGATTTTTTCTACAGAGAGGAAGGAAGAGGAGGGATAGAGAGTCAGAAACATCGATGAGAGAGGATCATTGATCAACTGCCACCTGCACACCCCCTACTGGGAATGTTCCCTGCAACCAAGGTACATGCCTCTGACCAGAATTGAACCCAGGACCCTTCAGTCCGCAGGCTGATGCTTTATCCACTGAGCCACCAGTTTCGGCAAGGGAAATGGTTTTAGTTTTTGCCTATTGAGTATGATGTTGGTTGTAGGTTTGTCATATAAGGCTTTTATTATGTTGAAGTATTATTCCTCTATTTCCACTTTGCTGAGAGTTTTCACCAGGAAAGGGTGTTGGATTTTGTCGAATGCATCTTCTGCACCAATTGATATGGTTATGTGATTTTTGTATCTCAATTTATTTATTGATTTGAGGATATTGTACCAACCTTGCATCCCTGGAATAAATTCTACTTGGTCGTGGTGTATGATCTTTCTAATGTAATTCTGAATATGATTTGCTAGTATTTTGTTGAGGATTTTAGCATCTAAGTTCATCAGGGATATTGGCCTGTAATTCACTTTCTTTGTAGTGTCTTTATCTGTTTTGGGATTAGGTTAATGATGGCTTCATAGAAAAAGATTGGAAGTGTTCCTTCCTTTTGAATTTTTTGAAATAGTCTGAGAAGGATAGGTTTTAGTTCTCCTTTGAATGTTTGGTAAAACTCCACTGTGAAGCCTTTCAGTCCAGGGCCTTTGTTTGCTGGAAGTTTTTTTTAATTTAATTTTTTAAATTACTGTTTCAATTTTATCAGTAGTTATTGGACTATTCAGATTTTTTTATTCTTCCAAATAGGGTTTTAGAAGTCTATATTTTACTAGGAATATGTCCATTTTGTCAAGGTTGTCCAGTTTGTTGGAGTAGAGTTGTTCGTATACTTTTAAACAATCTTTTGTATGTCTGTGGGGTTGGTTATTACTTCACTGCTTTCATTTCTAATTTTGTTTTGTCCTCTTTCTTTGTTTCTTGGTGAGCCTGGCTAGAGGTTCATCAATCTGTTTATTCTATCAAAGAACCAGTTCTTGGTTTCATTGATCTTTGTATTCTTTTTTGGGGTCTCTATGTCATTTATTTCTGCTCTGATCTTTATTATTTCCTTCCTTCTGCCTACTCTGAGCTTTTCTTGTTGCTCTCTTTCTAATTCTTTAAGTTGCAGGGTTAGATAGTTTATTACCATTTTTTTGTTTTTTGTTTTTTGAGATAGACCTGTAGAGCTATGAATTTCCCTCTCATGACTGCTTTCACTGTGTCACATAGATTTTGGATTGTGTTTTTACTGTCATTCATTTTCAGGATGTTTTTAATTTCTTTGGTAACCAAATCATTGTTTAATAGCATGCTATTCAGCCTGCAAGTGTTTGATTGTTTTTATTGTAGTTTATTTCTAATATTATGCCATCATGGTCTGAAATGATGCTTGATATAATTTCAACCTTCTTGAATTTGGAGAGACTTTCCTTGTGACCCAATATGCAGTCAATCCTTGAAAATGTCCCATGTGCACTTGAGAAGAATATATATTCTGTAGCTTTGGGGTGAAATGTTCTGAAGATGTCAATTACATCCATCCGAGAAGAGAGTACAGAACCACCAGATAGGTTTGAGGGGATACATCCTCAGGGCTACTCCCATTCCAGGACAGAAGGAAAGGAAAGCAGTGAGGGCCATCTTCTTGAAGAGGCAAAATATTAAGATCTTTTCTTTATCCTCTGCTGGAAGACAGATTTCCTCTTGACTTACAGATGACCAAATCAGCCCACTGCATCACCACAATATTGACAAGGAAAGCCATGTGGCAGGTGAATGACACAATCTTCCTCTGTTCATAGGTCCCCTGCTGGCCATACCTATGCTCCAAGTCATTGATCCAGCAGTCGTCCCAGTCTACTTGGATGTCCAGCAGATTAATCAGGAAGAAGCCATTCTCATCCAGAATCTCAAAGTAAGTGAAGAAGCCCCACAGGGCCATGATCCTACCAATCTGCCCATAGGCCATGCTGATCAGCCGCTTGTTCACCAGCTAGTCCGTTTTGGTTTCTGGTCTGTCTCTTCATGATGTTGTTCTTAGCTTGCTCATAAGCCAGGGAGATGGCAGGAACCATGTCCATGCCCAGGTCAATGAAGAGGATGGTGATAGTACCCAACAGCAGTGGAATGTTCGAAATAATATCAGGAAGGGGGTAATGTCTGGAATGTTACTGGTGAAGGTATAGGCAATGGATTTCTTCAAGTTATCAAAGATCATACGGCCTTCCTCATCTCCAGTCACAATTGAGGCAAAGTTGTCATCTAAGAGAATCAAGTTGGCAACTTGCTTAGACAAATCCGAGTCAGTGATCCCCTTGGCAACCCTAACATCTGCCTTCTTTAAAGCTGGAGAGTGGTTGACACCATCGCCAGTCACAGCTACCATATGGCCCAGCTGCTGGCAGCCTTCTACAATGATGAACTTCTGCAGAAGGGAGATCCTGATGAACACGATCTCTGTGTGGTACTTCAGAATATCATCCAGCTGCTCAGAGGTCATGTCCTTCAAGTCAGTGGTCAGTTCTGTGGACCACACAGGCCTTGGCATCTCTGGGATTCACCCGGCTCATGGGGATGTTGAGGCAGGCATCTCTGGGGTTCACCTGGCTCACAGGGATGTTGAGGCAGACACCAATGTCTTCCATGATCTTGTTGTCCTCGGAGATGATGCTGACACTTTTGTCAATGGTTTTGGCTGTGATGGGATGGTCTCCAGTGACCATGATGACCTTAATTCCAGTGCTCTGGCACATGTCCAGAGTGTTGGGGATGGCAATCTGGGAAAGTCAATCAGGAAGATGAGCCCCATAAAGCAGAGATTTTCAACAGGGAAATTCATGTCATCCATGTGGAATTTGAACCCTTCGGGAAACTGTTCATCTGGCAGAAGAAGGTGGAAGAAATCTAGCACATACTTGCCCAGGCTGCTTAGCTCCAGGTAGGTGTTCTGGAAGGCAGTCTTCAGCTCCCCCTCTAGCAGCTGCTCCTTGCTGGGGAGCAGGATGGAGCTGTAGCGGTCTAGGATCCTTTCCAGGGCCCAGCTATGTTGGGGTTCTTGTGAATGAATAACTGGTACTTGTTGGTGGAGTTGAAAGGTATCTTGATGGTTTTGGGGTGCCGCTCTCTCATCTCCTTCATGGACCCACAGCACAGCTTGATGCACTTTGAATGCCAATTCGGAGGCTCACTGGCCACTGCTCACTTCAGGATAGACAGGTTTTCCTATCCTGGTTGGCCTGAAACATAGCTCTGTTACAAAGCCCTGCGATTATGGACAGGGCAAGCCAGGTAGCTGAAGACTTGTTGAAGGAGGCACTGCTCTGATTTTCCGTGGTGACAGCTTCATGGATATGATTGCCAAAATCACATGTGGGCCACCATCATCCGGTTCTGAGTCAGAGATCAAGTTTTATGGGAGCAGATGGTGGATGTAGACCCCAGGGTCACCACAGTCTTTACGTTTCTTCATTAAGCAGTTTTCCTGGGCCATGTGTTTAGCAGTAAGGGTCAGAAACACCGTGACAGTGGCCAGCAGACCTTCGGGCACATTGGCTATAATAATACCAATGAGAAAGATGATGGCTTCAAGACAGGTGTATTCGAGGATCAGTGAGAGGATGAAGCAGGACACTTCCAGGAACACGGCCACACCTGTGATGAGCTGACTAAAACGTTCAATTTTTTTCCCCCCCAGGTTTGTGGAGACTTTATTTTTTCAATTACCATTTACATTCAGTATTACTTTATATTAGTTTTAGGTGTACAGCATAATTGATAAACAATCATACTTTTTTTTTCATTTTCCCCCCCATTTTTTTTATTAAGGTATTATATGTGTACATATCTTACGATTGCCCCCCCCCTCCCATTCATGTCCTCCCTCCCCAGAGTTCTGTGTTCGTTGGTTGTATTCATGCATACCAGTCCTTCGGTTGTTCTCTTATCTCCCCCTAGGTCTCCTTCCCCTCCCTGCTGTCATTTGACAATGTGCTTGTTTTATGGTGACTATCTCAGGATCACATGAATAGAATCCGCTCCTCATTTGGCAGTCTGCTTGTTTTATGGTGGCTATCTCAGGACCACACGAATAGAGTCTGCTCCTCCTCTGGTTCTCACTGCCCCTCCCCCTGGGTCCCACTGCTTCCCTAGGGACACACGCTCAGCTGGGGCACACGGCCCCCTGGGACACTCGGCTCACCCGGGGCACACAGCCCCCTGGGACACTCGGCTCACCCGGGACACCCTTCCCCTTTGGGGGGTACGGCTCACCCGGGGCACACGGCCCCCTGGGACACTTGGCTCACCTGGGACACACGGCCCCTCTAGGGTGTTGGGGTCGCATATTGGAGGCGCCATGCTAGCTCCTTGCTAGCATGGCGGGCAGGCTGGGACAGCTGCAGTTGGGCTGAGATGGTTGCAGGCGGGGGGACCACCTTCAAAGGTGTTTCGTTCGGTGTGGGAGTGGAGCAGCTGCAGACATGGAGGCTAAGTTCTGAGGTCGCCCACTCCCTGAGCCCAAGGTGTGGTGAGCTCTGTTCTCGGTGGATTTCCTTTATTCGCGGCGGCAGTGGCAGGTGGCGGTGCCAGGTGCAGCAGTGACGATCGCTCCTGTGGTTCAATTACCACTGTAGTTTTAAAGTTCACATGGCGGTGGTGGTGAGAGCTTCGGCTCGGCCATGCGGCATCGGAGGAAGGGCTCGCCTGGGCGGCTAATGGAAGGCGCCGTGCCATTTCCTCACCAGTGCACTCCATCTCCCTCCCAGCATGGTGGGTGTGCTGGGAAGATTGTGGGCGGGCTGTGATGGCTACATGGGGAGAGTCCGCCCTCAATGGTGTCCTCTTTGTTGCGGATGTGGAGCTGCTGTGGATGCAGAGGCTAATTTCTGAAGCCACACTCCCTGTGAGCCTGGGGCGTAGTGAGCTCTGATTTCGGTGGATTCCCATTCTTGGGGGCAGCGGCGGGAGCGGCAGCGATGGTAGCTCCTGTGGCTCAATTTCCCCTGTAGTTTTAAAATCCGCATGTCGGTAGTATCTGATGCTTTGGCCTGGCCATGCGGCAGCGGAGAGAGGATTCTCCGGGTCTGCCAATGGAAGGTGCAGCGCCAGCACAGCGCGCGCGAAGGCCTGGCAGAGCAGGCTGCGGGCGGTGGCAGTGGTGGAGGCCGAGGGATCCGCGGGTGTGGCGCAAAGGCAGGGCCGAGCCGGTCGTGGGCGGTGGCGGAGAGTCCCCGCGATGTCTTAGTCTTTCAGACTTAGTGGAACGCTTCCCCTGAGCTAGGACAAATAGCACCACAAATATTGGCCAGCTCAGTGCTGCCCCTCTACAGGTGACAGTAGGGGCATCCTCACCTCGGTAGGCCTTTGCTCTTGGAGGTCTTAACCAGTGGAAGGCAGCATGCACAATTGATTTTTGTATATTGATTTTGTACTCCTGAACCTTATTGAAATAGTTTTTTAGTTCTAACAGTTTTTGGTGGAGTATTTAGGGTGTTTTCAAACATTGTATTTATTTATTTATTTTATAAGATAATGTCACCTGCAACCAATACAGTTTTATTTATTTATTTCAAATTTGAATGTGTTTTATTTCTTCTTATTATTTAATTGGTCTGGCTAGGACTTCCGGTACTGTGTTGAATAAGAATACTGAAAATTTACACTCCTGTCTTATTCCTGAATATATAGGAAGAGCTCCCAGCTTTCACCTTTAAAAAATATATATTTTATTGATATTTTACAGAGAGGAAGTGAGAGAGATAGAGAGCTAGAAACGTCAATGAGAGAGAAACATCAACCAGCTGCCTCTTGCACACTCCCTACCGGGGATGTGCCCGCAACCAATGTACATGCCCTTGACCAGAATCAAACCTGGGACCTTTCAGTCCACAGACCGATGCTCTACCACTGAGCCAAACCGGTTTCAGCACAGCTTTCACCTTTGACTATGATATTACCTGTGGGCTTATCTCATATGGCCTTTATTATGTTGAGGTATGTTTCTGCTATACCTAATTTGTTGAAAGTTTTAAAAAAATCATACATGGTTAAATTTTTGGTCAAATACCTTTATACATTTACTGAGAGGACTATATGATTTTTCTTCTTTAGTTTGTCAATGTGAAGAATCATATTTATTGACTTGCATATGTTGAAACCTAATTTTATCCCAGAGATAGATCTCACTTGGTCATGCTGTGTGATCCTTTTAATATGCTGTTTAATACCATCTATTAGTATTTTGTTGAGGAGTTTTACATTTATATTAATCATAGATATTGGCCTGTAATTTTCTAGCTGTTTGAATACATGTCTAAGTATATGTGTGTGTTTATTTTGCATTTTGTTCTTTGACCTTGGATCTATAACAAGGTGACTGTTATCAATTTTAGAGAATTCTTGGTCATTATTTCTTCAAATATTTCTTCTCCTCTGAGCAAATATGTTAAGATGTTGTACACAGAACAATAACAGAATCATCAGAAATAAATATTTGGATAGGTAATAATGTTCCATTCTTTTAAGCTTTGAATAGTGACTATATTCCTTGTCTGTCCAAAACAGGGGGAGGAGTAGATTAGTTTTGAGTCTAAGTCTATTTTCACTATCTTATGTATCACATTCTAAAAAATGTTTTTCAGAAATATGAAGATGCAGTATAGCTTACTCTACTGGTATGACAAGGAGAGTATGACTTTTCTTTTTCTTCTTCTTGGGTAATCAATTTGTGGTTGAGAAAGAGGCAGCTTTAGAGCAGTTGATCCACTTGGCACTTACCTCCTCAGGAGACTTGGTCTAAAGAATAATTACTGTAAAATGTCCCAAGAAGCAAGTAATCTAGGGCAAATTCTCTTTGTTGTCAGTGCCTCAGTTTCGTTGTCTTTAAGATGATAATATTAATGTTATTTACTTTCTTTTGTTGTTACAAAGCCTGGAATATTTTTTAATATAAAATAAGCATTTACTATTATTATTGAGAAAGAAAATAATATAGCTCAAAGAAACAATGCCTATCAACTATGCAATAGTATTACTTGCTTATAAACCTATATATTTGCATAGAGTATCAAACCTGAGGCTACTCCATGACGATTAAGACAAAGCAAGAGCATTTTGTAATGAGGTATGAAGAGAGATAAAAATAAGGATGCTCTACAACCACAAAAATAATTGAACATCACCTTTCCCCTGCTAATGTGAGTGACTACTGGTTATTTACTACTGACCACTCTAGTCTTGTTTCATTCTTTCCACCTCCAAGATAAAAATGATAAGATGCCAACCACTGAATTTCCCATTTCCTGAAAGCACTTTATCTAAAATGGACTCATGTTTCCTTGAACTTTACCTCAAATCACAAAACACATGTTACATAACAAAGTCCAACACTGCTTCAAATTCTTACTGAGTTGTCCCATGATTCATCTGGGATATTCTTTCTTGCTGCAGAAAACTAGTAAACACCATTACTATCACTACCGTTATCACTTATATCTTCTTAACGTAAACTCATTGTCTTGGAGTTGAGAAGGAGACAGTTTGAGAACAGTTGTTTTTCTCTTTCCTATGCATAATCTCCCAAAAAATAAGAATGTGAAAAACATTCAAATGAGACTTACTTATCTTGGGTATAAATTTGTTTGGCAAAGCAATGATTATTATACTTGTGCCATAACATGTTTGATCGCTATCTAATATTCAGTTTGGTTGATTTGCACCAGGGTGACTTTTGAAAAGAAAAGGAATGTGGGTGTAGTCTCAGCCTATGTTACTCTAGAGTTTAGAAATTCCTAAATTTGAATGCAGTGGTTCCCAGCCCTCTCTGTGTATAAGACTATCCTTGACAGCTTTTCAAAATACCCAGGCTTACCTCTGAGTCAGTTGGTTGAGAACCACTGTTCAGGTGGACGTCAGTGTCAGTAGAAAATCCTACAGGTGGGGTGATTACTGTGAGCCTTCTAGAGAACCTGTGGTAGATCAGTGGCTTTCCAACTGTAATGTGCATAATAATCTACTGAAGATACAAAGCAGATTCTGCAAATAGGCCTGAGATGGGGCCCTGAAATCCCACCTTCTAAAAGCTCCCCAGTGGGATCGCTTTGTAAAGTATCTGATTGTCCAACCACTATGCTGTACACCAGAAACTAATACAAAATAATTTTGAATGTAAATTGTAATTGAAAAATAAAATTAAAAAAAATGAAAAAAAAAAGTTTTCAACAAAAATAATAAATAAATAAATAAATAAATAAATAAATAAATGTTTCCTAGTGATGCCTGGCAAAATGATCCCCAAACTATATTTCACTGTTAAGGGTTGTATAATATGTTTTAGAATATGCAGTAGTGGAAGTATGGTTAGTAAGAAGAAAATGAAATAAAATAGTTACCTTTTCAGGTAAAAGGGATTCGTAAAAGGCAGGAAGCAGATAATTTCTTAGACATTAATTTTCATCTGGTGAGACTTTTCCATTGATTGAATTATTATGTAATGACTGGTCCAACCAATCCATGTCAATCTCACATTTTTCTAAGAAAGTTTTTTTTTTCATTTCATCCACAGGACATATAAAATACAGATTGTTACAGAATTTGCATAGCTTCTTTATATATCATACTGAATGCCAGGAATGATAGTCTAGTGAGGAACTATGAATAGTATATATATTTTTATTTAAATTGACATTATTGACATTTTTGTGCTAGGTTATGGGAGTATAGAAATTAATAAAACATAGTCTCTGCTCTTAAGAAATTCACAGTCTAATAAGGATGGGGAAGCATGTGGAGACAGATTGGTGAATAGCTAACTATAATACAAGAAAGAAGGAAGGACATGTTAAATAGAAGTATAAGTAATATGTTGTGGGAGAGGCAATTAATTCTGCCCAAGGAAAGACTTCATTAGTGTCCTGGCACTTAGGATTTTGAAATGGCTCCTTCAAAAAGTTCACACCTGTTTTCCAGTTTCTTAACTGTTCACTGACAGGAGGTTTACAGTTTTAATTCATTGGGGGAATAAGTCACTAAGTCACAGACCAATTTTAGGAACCTCTCAGAACTTTCTTTAAGGCATCCTTCATTTCTTTATTCCGAAGGCTGTAGATCATGGGGTTGAAAAAAGGGGTCAAAACTGAGTAGAACAAAGTAGTGAACTTCTGCATGCTCTCGGCTTGTCCTGCCCCTGGGTTTACATACGTCATCATCACAGACCCATAGAATAAAAGCACAACAGCCAGGTGTGAGGAGCAGGTGGAGAAGGCCTTCTTCCGGCCAGCAGCCGAGGGGACCTGGAGTACGGCCCTCAGCACCAGGGTATAGGAGCCAATAATGTAGAAAAAGGTGGCAAATATGAGGAGGGAGCTCATGGTGCCACACAGGAGAACCGTCCCTGGAATTGGGGCACAGGTGGAAGCCAGGGCCAGCAGAGGACCCAGGTCGCACAGAAAGTCATCAATCACATTCTGGCCACAAAAGGGTAGCTGTGTGACGAGTATCACCGGAATCAGAAACCAGAGGAAGCCATACACCCAGCAGAAAACAATCAGGCTGCTGCAGAACCTAATGGTCATGACGGTGGGGTAGTGCAGGGGGCGGCAGATGGCCAGGAACCGGTCGTAGGCCATGATGGAGAGAAATAAGCATTCGGTCGTGCCCAGTGAGAAGAAGAAGTACAACTGGAGCAGGCACCGCGCAAAGGAGATGGTTTTGGTCTTGGAGAGGAAGTTGGCCAGCATGTTGGGCACATCCGAGTTGACATAGCAGATCTCCAGGAAGGAGAAGTTAGCTAGCAGGATGTACATCGGGGTGTGGAGCCGGTGGTCCCAGCGCACTGCACACACGATGGCCATGTTTCCAAAGAGGGTCAGGATGTAAGTCACAAGGAATATGGAAAAGAGGAGGATCTGTATTTCCCAGCGGCAAGGGAAGCCCAGGAGAATGAACTCACTCACAGTGTGAGAAATGTTACTGGGCGCTGTGGTCATTTTCCTCCATCCTGTAAGGATTGCAACAGAAATTACATATACAAAGAGGATTTCGCCTCCTGATTCTTCCCCAGGAGAGTGAGCACATTTTCCTGCTCATAGAGGAAGTGGCCTAGACCAGTGGTTTCTGTTTTTGTCTGGACACCCCAACAATACAGTTGTTGAATATACTCTCTTATATGTGACTATCAATCACTATAGTAAATATTGGTAAATTTTTTTTGGGAAAAAAACTTTCTTAGAATTAAAATAAAAGTAGGAATTCAGATACTTCTTTTCTGCATCCTTCATTAGGTTTCCTGATACACCCATCTCTGAGGTACGTTGGTCTATACAATACAGACAGGTGGCTGGCTAAAGCTAAATTGAGATGTAAATGGAGGGGGGAAAAAAAAGGAGGGGGCATCTGTAATCCTTTCAATAATAAAGATACATTTCAAAAATGAGATGTAAACCTTAACATGGGCAATTTAATCTTAAAACAACTAGAACTGACAAATATACTGAACAAAACAGTAATATCAGGTAAGTGACATAAAGGAGGGAGCATGAAGCTCAATAGCCAGGAGTGAAAATAACTACAGAGTGTCTATAAGCAAGTTACAATTTGGCTACATTAAGTGACCATTTATAAACCATTATTAGTATACTAGAGGCCCAGTCCTTGCAGGACAGGCCGAATATCGGGCCGAAAACCAGTAGTCCAACACCCCCCAAGGGATGTAGTAGTGCATAAAGCAGCAGGTGGCCAGGGAGAAGCCCAAGGCCAGGTAAGATGCTGTGCCATTCCCGCTCATCCATGCCCCACTGAGCCTGCTGCTGCCACTTGGTGGCACTGCTGCAGTGGTGGAAGGGGATCACCAGCCATGAACCCTGTGGTTGGTGCCTGTTGGTCAGCTGAGTGGCGCTCCCGCTGTGGGAGGGCACTGACCACTGGGGGCAGCTCCTATGTTGAACGTCTGCCCACTGGTGGTCAGTGTGCGTCCTAGCAATTGGTTGACTAGTTATTCGGTCATTCGGTTGTTCGGTTGCTTAGGCTTTTATATATATAGATTTCTCTCTTTGTAGGATGGTGTGGTACATCGGCTCCAGACTTTGATATTATCAGAATTTTGTGGAGGAACCTTTGAAAGGTATAGATTTTTGGCTCCAGCTCAAGTTTGGGGTCCACTGGCATAGCTGAGCATGGGCTTTGGATTATAGATCTTGAGGAGCATTTCGTTGGGGAAGGACTTAAGCTCCGAGGCTATGTTACTTGCTCTGTAAAATATGAATAATAATACCTCCATAGCAAGGATGGCATGAGAATTTCATAAAATGATATGTACAAAAGCAGTTTACAAATTATAAAATGCTACAGAAATTTAAATTATTAAAAACTAGTCAGGGATTTTATGTTATTACTAGAGGCCTGATGCACAAAATTCATGCATCCTTGGGGTGGGGGGTACAATCCAGCCTATGCCCTCTCACAATCTGGGAGCCCTCAGAGGATGGAGTGGGCCTAAGCCATCAGTTGGATATCCTTAGTGCTGCCATGGAGGCAGCCTGCCCAGCCACTGCTGGATTCTGGCTGAGCAGTGCTCCCCCTGTGGGAGCACACTGACTACCAGGGGGCAGCTCATGTGTTGAGCATCTGCCCCCTGGTGCTCAGTGCATGTCACAGTGACCAGTCATTCCACAGTTTGGTCAATTTGCATATTAGCCTTTTATTATATAGGATTTTATGTTATTATTATGATGCTAGCTTATTAACTATCCCTTGTTAATCTTTTTTTAAAAAAAACATATTTTATTGATTTTACACAGAGATGAATTGAGAGGGATAGAGAGTTAGAAACGTCGATGAAAGAGATACATCGACCAGCCGCCTCTTGCACAATACCCACCAGGGATGTGCCCGCAACCAAGGTACGTGCCCTTGACCGGAATCGAACCCGGGACCTTTCGGTCCGCAGGCCGACGCTCTACCACTGAGCCAAACCGGTTTTGGCCCCCTTGTTAATCTTTATAAATTAAACTAATTTCAAAATGCCAAGCAATGTTATTGTTTGTGGAATTTTAGTCATGTGACAGGCTAAGTACATGTATGTATGTGTGTGTATGTATGTGTGTGTATGAATAGGAGGGCACTCCTCAGCCCTCACAAACCACACCCATTACAACTTCCTAATAAGCTTCCTTTTAAGATTTTTTTTTACCCATCAAACACACCAGAGTGCTTATGTTATTCTATATAAACTGCATTTTTTGAAGGGATTACCACTATAATTTTAAGTGATCATTATTCACAGTGGCCAAGACATGGCAACAACTGAAGTGTCCTTTGATAGATGAGTAGATAAAGATGTGATACATATATACAATGGATTAGTACTCAGCCATAAGAAAAGATAAAATACTGCCATTTGAGACATCATGGATGGACCTTGAGAATACCATGTTAAGCAAAATAAGTCAGACAGAAGAAGTTGAGAACTATATAATTTCACTCATATGTGGGATATAAAACTGAGAGCAACACATGAACAAACAAGAAAAACAACCAAAAACTAATAGACACAGACAACAGTATGGTGGTTCCCAGAGGGACAGGGGGTGGGGGATAGTTAAGGGTAAAGGGGTCAAAGTCAAATATATGGTAACAGAAGAAGATTTGACTTTGGGTGGTGGGCACATAATGCGATATACAGATAATGTATCACAGATATATATACTTGAAACCTATGAAATCTTATTAACCAATGTTGCCCCAAACCTATATAATAAAAGCCTAATATGCAAATCAACCAAACAGTGAAATGACTGGTGGAATGAACGGTCACTATGATGTGCACTGACTACCAGGGGGCAGATGTTCAAGGCCCCAGACCAGCTAAGGTGGGTGCCAGCAGGACCCCCTCCCCGATTACCCCCACCGGTCACTCCACAGAGGAAGTTGACCTGTGGCAGCAGTGGGGGCTGGGGCCGGTGAGTGGGCAGTGCCAGGCTGGTCAAGGTGGGTGCCAGCAGGGCCCTCCCCACCAATTGGCTCACTGGTCACCCCACAAATCAGCCCTGATTGCCAGCCAGGCAGGCCTAGGGGCTCTACCTGTGCACAAATTTTGTGCACTGGGCCTCTAGAAAATTTAATAAAAAAAAAATGATAGGATCATGTTCCTGATAGTTACACTGTAGCTTGTATTAAGGCCACCTAGTGGAATCTGCCATGCTTCCTGAGTGATCCTTTCCCACACTTCACTCCCACCCTCCACACATACCTGTGGGATTTCCTGGGAAGTGAGGATCAGACTGTGCTCAAATGATCATAACAGAGAAGCATCAACAGATACTACTTCAACACAGGCAGCCTTCTGGAATTCAGATTTTTGGTGCAACCTTTTTTTTCTTCCTGGTGTTCTCTGATTTTGTGGTTTATTCAGCTCTGGAGGAAGCCTAACTATTTTGAATAAAGGGGAATAGAGAGAAGTGTTTCTGAAATATAGGCTTTGGCTAAGGCAAAAGTTTAATCTAGATGAAGTTTGGAATATGGATTTACATCTATGTTTCACGTATCTCCCCCACCACCCTTCCCGATCCCCCACCCCCCGCTTTCCCATTTTTAAGTGCTCAGAGTTCACATTCTCTGTTCAGGTTTTCTTATCTGGGGAAAAAGAAAACCAATAAACACATGTATAGGCTTAAATCCAGCATTTGTGGAGATTTGGGCAGATGGCACACTCACCAAATTTATTGGAGTGGCATTTCCTGGAGGAAACTTGGAGACCTGCCACAGGTTTGCAGGTCTCTTTTGCTCATTGTAACTACAATGGCACACAGAGATCTAGGATACTCCATTCCAAAAGGACACCCCAACCTTTGAACTGTGAGTTTTCTTTTAACTGTGTCATTAGGAAAGTGCTAATCTCTCCCTTAATACTATTTTAATGTCAAGATGAAGAAAACTTGGCTCTAGTCCTATTCTCAGGCTCAGAGCTTGTGGGTGGGGAAAAAGGGAACACCAGCTCTTCTACTGGTGTGATTGGGGGTTATGGTTCAAGTGTTGCAGCTTCAGTTGTAGGAAATGAAAAGCTAATAGCAAGATTCTTTACCATCAGCCATGTGACAGAGAAAGTAATTGCCTTAAACCCTGGGCAACGGTTGCTCCATTTCTATGGAGATTAACAGGAGGCACTTCCTCTTTGGGAGGGCAGTTTGAAAGGGATTAGTTTAAATTAATCCTTATGTCTAACCTGTATTTTGTTTTGGGAGGGGGCTTTCTTAATTACTCAGTAGGGGAACAATAGGATTATGCTTCTATTTTAAATATGAGGAGATTAAAGACTCAAAGATGTTAAACCCAAACCAGTGAGTGACAGGCTCAGGACAAGATTTCGTGCTTTTCGGCTCCTACTTTACAAATTAAAAAAAAAAAAAATTACCACTTTAGAGGACCTCCAGCATAAGTGTGTCCAAAATGTCATCCATTCCAGGGAAAAATTTTAATTGGATTAATAAAGTGAGTAACTATAGCTAGTGTAACAGGCATTACCACATCATTTGAGAGGAAGAAGGTGAGGTCTTTATAGCACCCCTCAATCATACCACTTAGGTAGAATTATGTTCTTTTCATTTTTATATGGCTATCTTATTTTTTTGTAATAAGGTATAAAACATAAACATATTTCAAGAGCTGAAACGGAATGTATTCCCAAGTATGGTCATAAAATGGCATAAAAAGTGAGATGCTAAAGGTGTTATTTCAAGGCAGTAATTAAGAAAGAGAGAGGCGATCCCTCTCAAATAAACTGACATGCGAAAAGCAGAGAGGCAGCTACACGGAGAGTTATTTTACTCTTACCTGACCTTTGTGATCCGCAATATTCAGCTCCCCGTCATTATCCATAGCCAGAGGCAAATCACCTTTCATCCATTTACACAAAATCAAGATAAATGAAGTAAAATGAAAAGAAGATTTAAGAAATAGAGAAAATAATTTAGGAAGCAATGATAGTTGCGGAGGAGAAATGGAAAAGGTGTATATATATCCTTACATTCTGGAATGTTCTAATTCTATTTGTTGAAGCCTTTGATTTATCATTACTTTCATCATTTAAGAATTTTTCACCAGCTAGATGCTATTTCAATTCTACCACTGACTTCCTGAGTCTTTATTTTCCAGTTGTCTTTGTAGCATAAAGGACGATTGATTCAATGTGCTAGGTCCTAAGGACTCGATTAAGGGAATAGTTGAGTTCTGTTCTCCTGTACTCTGGAGGAAATAAATCTGTCAAGTGAAACCTTCTGTTTCTTGGAATAATGTATTGCTCATATTCATTAGCCTCAGACATATCATGGATTAGAATGGATATACAAAATCACATTTTCTTATTGATCTGAATTCACTGAATCTTGGAGCAGAAGAGATTTAAGGGGTTCTCTAGTCTCTCCTTCAACCAGCAGTAAGACCCTCTGTCTTCCACCTTCTTGCTAGTTCAGCCGTGGGCAAACTGGTTTTGGCCACAAGCATTTCTTTAAAACCAGATTGGTACCATCTGATGCTTGTCTCATTAATTTTTTTAAGTGAGGGACATTAATGACTGAATTTCACCAAGTGTTTCAGTCTATTAAGATCTTAATACTTTCAAATATTAGCCTTCCCCCCTATTTTCATTGCCTATAAATTTGATAAAATTTCTTGTGTTTCACTTACACCTTTGATTAAAATATCATGTAGAACATGAGAAAATGTTTTTCAGATCACTTAAAACTTTTTCTAGTTAACACCTATTATTACCAACAACTGTAGAAAGATGGCTAAGCTAAAAATAGATAAATAATACAAAGGTGATGAAAATGATCTTGTACTTTTGGAAAATATTCTTGCAAAAATTATAAAACAAATGGTTTATAAAAAATTTTAAAAACAAGTTTTGGACTTTGGTGTCTGTTTAGTTTTAAGAAAATTTTTTTTTATTCTCCAAGATTCTTTAAAGACACCATTAGTGATTTTTAAATCATATCTGTAAATTCCCCCTGCACCCTGGGATATAATTTGCCTATGTCTAAAAGTTTAAGCTTATTTAAAACTAGAGGCCCGATGCACAAAATTTGTGTAAGGGGCTTGGCCCTCACAGTAGCCCACTGTTGTTCCAGAAGATCTTTCCACAGTTTGATCTAATTAGCATATAGCTCTTTGTTCTATAGGATAATTGAGTACTGTTTTATTTTATTGTCATTTCAATCCTCCCTTTTACCGGTGAAATTACTTTAATAATATTGTTTAACCCAATTTATCCCAAATAATGTCATTTTGACGTGAAATTACTTTTAAAAACTACCAATGTGCTCTTTTGCATTTTTAAATACCCGGTCTACAATATCTAGCATGTGTTTTATGCTTATAGATAGCACATATCAATTCAGACTGTTGACATTTCCAGTACTTCTCCTTTTGGAAAGATCTTCCTTTGGAGCTGTCCATACTCTATTTCAAATGGATGGGTTGCATCGTTTTCTCTCTCCAGAGGGGCAAGACATGGCCCAGTCTTTTCCTTTCACCTCATAAACTTTGCAAATAAGGAGACTTTCACCACAATGCTCTCAGGTGGTGCTAGAAATTATTTTTTTCTCCAGCCCCCCCCCCCTTTTCTTTGTTGATTAAGGTATCACATAGAAATACTTTCTTATTCAGGTATTGTAATCCAGTAAAAAGCTCACTAAATTCCTTAGAGAAACTCATTTTTTTTCTTTATAATCACTTTATTTCACGTGTCTCCTAATATGTTTTGTCTCTTTCTTTCTCTCTCTTCGGTTATTTATTTCTTTAGAGTTACTTCTAAGATGACAATATGACTTTGGACTTCTGACCCTGGAAAATTTAAGAACTGGCTACAATACCACCCATCTTATATAGTTTCAGTACTTGTATCATTAAAGAACAATAATATTTCATAACATTTTTGATAAAATATTTTTAAATAGCAGCATTAACTTTTTTTTATTACTGCCCATCATAAATTTAAGTTCATTTTCTATACCTGTCATTTAGCCACCGTTTATTGAACATTGATGCGGTGGGTACAGTCTTTTCAATCTTAACTTCTAAACTTCATAGCTGATTGCTGGTCTAAAGCATTTCAAGAACTGAGTGAAAGTTTATGGAGGGCCTCCTGTATTCTTGTTTACTTTTCAATGCAAGGGATGTTTAAGGATGTATATTTATATTCCTGCATGTTGAAATGTCTTAACAATTAGAAATATTATTCTCAGTAAAGTGAAGGGACATTTTAAGAAGTGAGTATGAAATCCTAGTGTAAATTGTGGGGGTTAAGTTTATATGACCTCTATATTTCTGGATGAAAGTTGCTAACTTAAGTATGAAAAGTATGATAATTTTTCTTTTGCTTTTCAAATCAGCACAGATAAATTATCATGATAGCAGTGTTGGTGAAATGATATTCAGAAGAACTGTAGGAGAGGATATAAACTCAGAAATTTTTTTTTCTGGCAGGCAATTTGGAAATACCCAGATCTTTAAAACATTTATGCCCATTAAGAAACAACCAGAGGTCTAGAAAAAAAAATCAATAATAAGCAAGTTCCTTGCTATTTGTGTCACATTTGGCTTACTGTGCAGGGTGCCGTCTCCCCTTCACTTGCCAGCCAGTGTTAAGGAGAAAGGGAAAATTTCCAACCGGGCATCTGAAGGCTGTATTTCACTTTTGGGTGACCAACAGCATTTCATATTCCTAGGGCAGGAATCAGAAGGTAAGTTTAAAAATTCAAATGCAGTGTTGTGAGAAATAATAGCCCCCATCTTCTGGAGAGGATTTGTGTTATTACTTCTTTCCCATTGGAAGGAGTCACATCTCATCTTCAGTTTACTTTTCTTCCCTACAAGAAACAAAAAGGAAAATGATATTAGTTTCCAATTTGGCTTTTACTTTTCTTCAGTAAGTTTTATTTTAAGGAGCACCCTGTAGTTTAGAATAAAGGTCACAAAACCCATGACAAATAGTAGAAAAAAATGAAATGAAGACAATATAATAATAACAATAACAATTATTATTATTATTTTGCCTTTCAGTTGACAAAATTTAAAAGTAATAGTTTCTTTTTCAACTAGAAAGGCACTTTATCAAACTTACATTTCCACACTCAAAATATAACACATTTTTCTCTGCCCATATTCATGAAATATTGGTACCTGCCTTGTTGGAGTTGATTCAGTCACTGAGTAGGAACAAGAAACTATCTGTAGATAAGCCTTCTCCTGCTCTTCACTTTGTCTGGATCTCAGAATTCTGTCCCTGGGGCAGTGCACTTGGGGAAAATTTTTTTTGAAGTTGGAAAAGATGTATTTCATCCTCTGCAATAATAAGAATGAAAGCCAGGATTCTCCACGTGTCCCCAATGAAACTATTATTGGACCACAGCCAACTTCCCTAAAGGGATTCTTTGCTGAGATTCTCTCAGCTGGATGGACATCACCCCAGGGATTTAGCTTTGAATGAGTTTATTTCAAACATCTGATAAATCCTTTTTTCACATTAGACCAAAGATTCTATTCCATTTGCACTGTCCATTTAGCATGCAATTCTGAGCCCATTTCTCTGATTAAAGGAACACCTATACACCTATAATGTTTATTCTAGCTGCCCCCTCCTTTTTTTACCTTTCTGAAATATATATATATATATATATATATATATATATATATATATATATAAATTTAAATATTTTTATTGTCTAAAGTTTTACATATGTCTCCTGTTTCCCCAATTGACCCCCACCCCCAGCCATCCTCACCCTGGGCAAGCCCCCTCCACTCCAGTGTCTATGTCCATTGGTTATGCTAATACGCATGCATACAAGTCCTTTGGTTGATCTCTAACCTCCTCCCTCCCCTGCCATTTGTCTCTGGATCTTTTCTTGTTCAACAAATTATGTTGTTCCTAGCTGTCCTTTTACTTTGCCTTTTACAAATATAAGTAGCTAATATTTATTAAAAGCTTATTACATGCCAGTCAGTAAGATAAGTAACTTTTATAAATAAGCTCATTAACTCCCATAATAATTCAATATGCTAGATATTACTATGATTTTTATTTTATAGGTAAAGTTATTGAAGCTTAGATAAATTATTTGTTCAGTGTCACATCTTATATATGGGAATTCAAATATATGAATGTAGTTGTGTCTGAAAGCAGAGTTTGAGTTCTCAAATATTAAGCTAATTACCCTGAATCTTTACTTGGCAGTGAAAGAAAACATTACTTATTGATAATTCATCTCATGCCAGCCATCATGACAAATTCTTTCATAAAAATAATTTTATTTAATTATTGCAACACCCTGTGTGCCAGGTGATCTGCTATAATTAAAAAAAAATTCTGTTTATCAAAGTAATATGTGTTTAAACAAAATTTAGAAGATTCAGAAGAGTTAAGGGAGCTAAAAATTACTGAGAATTTCATAAAGTAGATAGAAATTCATGTAATAACTTGGCATATTTCCTGTGGTATTTCTTGTTCTAACACTTTTTCTTTAAACATATAAGGTCAGAGGATTTCTGGTCAAGATGGCAGTGTAGGTAAACATGATACTTGCCTCCGCCTCCATCCACATAAAAATTACAACTAACCTACAGAACAACCATCATTCAGAATCACCTGTAATTGGGCTGAATGGAATTCCTATAACTGTGAAATTAAAGAAGAAGCCACATCAATGCAGAGGCACAAAAAGGCTGTTCTCATACCCATATGTGGCAGATAAAAACCTCATTCCTCTGAGGAATGAGTGATCCAAGTTCTATACCAGACCCCCCAAATCTGGGTTCCAGTGCCAGGAAGAGAAGTCCGATAACTTATGGCTGTAAAAACCAACATGGGTTGAGGAGGGAGGCTGAGGCTGCTGGAGTCCCAGGCAGTTTCTCATAAAGAGCCTACACATGGACTCACTTGAACTCACTCCCCCTAAGCTCCAATTCAGGGTCAGTAGTTTGAAAGGCACAAAAGACAAAAGGGGAAGAATTGAATTGCTGGGCATTAGGGCAAGACCTGGAGGGGCAGCTTTTTGCCAGACAGAAATGCTGATAGAGGCTATTGTTTCTTTAATGAGCCCTTCCTCCACAGAACCAGCAGATGGGTACCATATCTGAAACTCTCTCAACCTAGCTCACACTTTCCATCCTGGTGATTCCCTGAAGTCCTGATCCACCAAACTTTCAGGTCCACCAAAGCTGTTTCTGGTGGCTTCACCATAGGAATGGCCTGTGTTGGTTAGGCTTCAAATTATCCTAAACTAGCTCAAACAAGAAGCATCTTGCCTCAACAAAACCCATACTTCTCATTAAGTGGTCCCAGGTCTGGTACTAGTGGCAGCCAGCCTTGATCTTGCCTGGGCACCTCCAAACCCAGCATAAAAAGCAGCCATATGCAGATCTCTTTGTAGCTTATGACTGGTGGCCCAAGGAAGAATACAGGTGGTGGCTGATCTAGGCCTACACCTCCTGGAAGGCTTCATAGCCAGTATAATCAGTAAACAGCTTCAGACCACATCAAAGCACCACCACCCAAACACCTCCACAAGTAATAAATACACTTAAGGAGTGGACTCAGTGGGTACTAGAGCCTTGCTGAAGTAAGTCTTATTCTGTGTGGTGGGCTCCTACACAGTTGATCTTCCAAGTTGGTTGGAGGTCAGTGATCTGTGATCACAGCCAGTCCTTGCAGCTGATCAGCCCAATAAATCCCTTTCATTGATGTGCCAAAAGAAATCAAGACTCAATTACAACAGAAGGATGTTCAACCCACACAGTGATTGCATCTTCAGTGCCCACTGCGGTAATCAGGGAGACTGTGCTATTGGACCCTACTACATTAGGCCATGCTACAAAGCCTAGGAGACATAGCAGCTTGACATAACACATAGAAACAAACACAGAGAAGCAGCCAAAATGAGGAGATAAAGAAACATGTCTCAAATTAAAGAACAGAACAAAACTCCAGAAGAAGACTGAAACAAAATGGAGACAAGCAATCTACTGTATGAAGAGTTCAAAACATTGGTTATAAGGTTGCTCAATGAACTTTGTAAGGACCTCAACAGCATAAAAACGAATCAGTCCGAATAAAGGATGTACTAGATGAAATAAAGAATAATGTAAAGAAAATCAACAGTAGAGCAGGTGAAGCCAAGAATCAAATCATCAATTTGGAATATAAAAAAGCATAAAACACCCAATCAGAACAGCAAAACAAAAAACAAAACAAAACAAAACAAAAAAAGATTAAGGATAATGTAAGGAGCCTCTGGGATAGCTTCAAGCATACCAACATTTACATAATGGGGGTGCCAGAAGGAGAAAAGACAGAGCAAGAAATTGAAAATCTATATGAAAAAATAATGACAGAGCTCAGCTGGTGTGGCTCAGTGGTTGAGCATTAACCTATGAAACAGGTGGTCATAGTTGAATTCCTAATCAGGGAACATGCCCTGGTGGTGGGCTCGATCCCTATTAGGGGCTGTGCAAAAGACAACCGATCAATGATTCCCTCTCATCATTGTTGTTTCTATCTCTTTCTTCCTTTTGGAAATCAATAAAAGTATACTTTTAAAAAGCAATAATAACAGAAAACTTCCCCAACTTCAGTGCAACCAGAGCTGGGGCTCAGCACAGTCCTGAACTTTGTCTCCTTCCCACTAGGGCAATTCAGCAGCTCAGTGAACAGTCCGTCCTCTGCGAGCAATGTGCACGACAATGGGGTTCTGTCTTTCGCCGCTCCCCTTAGCTTCCACCTTACACCCCAGATTCCCTCTGTATGAGCCTGGGACCCCAGGTTCTCACCTAGAACTGGGGGTCAGCACAGTCTGGAGCTTTTATCTCCTTCCCGCTAGGGAACGCCAGCCAGGCACTCAGCCGCCCCCTCCTCTCTGACTCCATCCTCTCTCCATGTGCAAACCCTGTCTCTCCATACCTTAGGCTTTTACAGCTCCTCTGATTTTCCTTCTGGTTTTCTCTTTCCTTCTAGTTGTAGAATTTCCAGTCAGTCAACTTTCCTGTAGTTCTGGATAATGTCCACTTTATAATTTAGTTGTATTTTTTGAAATTGTTGAGTGAGGCTGCAGTTAGGTGTTTACCTATGCCACCATCTTGGTTTTTCTCGATGTTCCCTTTTTCTCCCATTGACCTCTCCATCCTGCACCCACATCCCACCCCAGGCCTTCACAGCATTATTATCTGTGTCCATGGGTTATGTATGTATGAATATAAATTCTTTGGTTAAGCTTTTCCAACCCCCTCCACCCTTCCCTCTGAGATTCTATCCTCCCCTGCCCGCTCATATCAGGCAACCAAGAAAAAGTTCTATGTATCTATGAGTCTGTTTATGTCTTGCTTGTTAATTTTTTTTGTAGATTCAATTGTTGATAGAAATGTATTTATTACCATTGTATTGTTCATATTTTTATACACTTCTTCAAGAAAACCCTTCAACATTTCATATAATACTGATTTGGTGGTGGTTAATTTCTTTAGCTTTTTCTTGTCTGGGAAGCTTTTAATATGTCCATCAACTCTAAATTATACATTTGCAGGACATAGTAATCTTGGTTGTAGGTCGTTGCTTTTCATCATTCTGAATATTTCTTGCCACTCCCTTCTGATCTGCAAAATTTCTTTTGGGAAATCAACTGACTATCTTATAGGAGCTCCCTTGTAGGTAAATAACTGTGTGTGTTTTTCTTGCCGCTTTTAGGATTCCCTCTTTGTTTTTAACTTTTGCATTTTAATTATGATGTGTCTTAGTGCAGAATTCTTTGTTCTGGGTGAGACACTTGGGCCCCAGCCTCATAGAGAGGGAATCTGGGCTGTAAGGCAGAGGCTCAGGGAAGAGGTGAAAGGTAGAATTTTTTTTTTTTTTTTGCGCATATTTCCTGCAGAGGACAGACTGTTGATTGGGCCGCTGGATTGCCCTAGCGGGAAGGAGACATAAGCTCCGGACTGCTCTTAACCCCACTTCCAACTGCACTGAACCCCAGTTGTGGGCTTGTTGGGGGAGAGACTAGATTGTCTGGTGGCAGACAAAACTCTAGGGCGCCTTTCTTCCAGAGGTGCTTGCAGCAAATACTAAAGGACACTGAGGTACACTGAGACTCAGGAACCTCAGAGGGCGGGGCTAACCAGAAGCCAAGGCTGTAGGCACCACCCTGAAACTCTGCCCCATCCAAGCTGAACACAGAGGCTTTTTCAGGTTTCCAAGTCCAGTGGAATAAGGCTGTCTCCTGGCATAGACACAGATGATCCTCCCAACCTACCAACTCAGGGAAGCAGCAAATATGCCGAGACGAGGAAACAGATCACAAACGAAATGTGAGATCAAAAAGCGACTGGATATAGAGTTCAAAACCACGTTTATAAGGTTGTTCAAGAATCTCCTAGAAAAGGCCGATAAAATAAATGAGACCTATGAGGATATGAAAAGGGATCATCTAGAAATAATAAAGGATCAACTAAAAGTAAAGAATACATTCTCTGAAATAAAAAATATTATCCAGAGTCCTAAAAACAGAATGGAAGATTGCAAGAATCAAGTCAAAGATTTGGAACACAAAGAGCCAGAGGACACTCATCCACTGAAGCAAGAAGACAAGAGAATTCAGAAAGTTGAAGATAGTGTAAGAAACCTCTGGGACAACTTTAATCGAACCAACATCAGAATTATGGGGGTCCCAGAAGAAGAGAGAGAGCAAAATACCAAAATCATATTGAAAGAAATAGTGACAGAAAACTTCCCCCACCTGGGGAAAGAAATAGACTTACAAGTCCAGGAAGCACACAGAACCCCAAACAAAAGGAATCCAAAGAGGACCACACCAAGACACATCATAATTAAAATTCCAAGAGCTAAAGACAAAGAGAGAATATTAAAAGCAGCAAGAGAAAAGCAGGCAGTTACCTATAAAGGAGCACCCATATGATTGTCAGCTGATTTCTCAACAGAAACCATGCAGGCCAGATGGGAATGGCAAGAAATATT
Source organism: Vespertilio murinus (assembly GCA_963924515.1). Classification (NCBI taxonomy): domain Eukaryota; kingdom Metazoa; phylum Chordata; class Mammalia; order Chiroptera; family Vespertilionidae; genus Vespertilio; species Vespertilio murinus. The sequence continues at coordinate 147,959,010 of OZ004704.1, forward strand.
CAAGGTGATGAATAACAAGAACCTATAGCCAAAAATACTCTACCCAGCAAAGCTATCACTCAGAATCGAAGGCCAGATAAAGAGCTTCACAAATAACTTTAAGCTAAAGGAGTTCAGCACTGCCAAGACAGAATTATATGAATTGCTAAAAGAGGTTCTTTAGGAAGAGGAAGAAAATAAAGATAAAATTTATGAACAACAAATACGTAACTATCAAAAAGTGAATCTAAAAACCAAGGGAAGTAAAAATCATGATGAACAATATTAACTGGTGAATATAATAGAATCAGAGGTATGGAAGGGGAGTGGACTGATGATTTTTGGGGAAATGGAAAGTGGGGGGGGGTGTGAGTGGGAAGAGACTGAACATAAACTGCACTTATGGATGAAGACAATGGGAATGGGGAAAGGGCAGAGGGTGGGATGGAAACTTGGTGGAACGGAGCAATGGAGGGAGAAAAAATGAGGAACATTTGTAATAATATAAACAATAAAGATTTATTAAAACAAAGAAAAAGGGAACATCTATTATACTTGTTTTTTCTTTGATTGTTTTGTTTGTTCATTTAAAAAATTAATATATCTTTATTGCTAAGATTATTACAATTGTTTCTCCTTTCTTCCCCCATAGCACCCTTCCACCTGGTTCCTACCCCACCCTTTGCCTTTACCCCTCCCCCTATTGTCCTCATCCATGGGTTATGGTTTTACTCCAGTCTCTTCCTATACCTCCCATACCCCTTATCCCCTTATAGTTATCAATCCACTCTCTTTATTTGCCCCTGATTCTATTATATTCACCAGTTTATTCTGTTACTCAGATTTTTAATTCACTTGATTTTTAGATTCACTTGTTGATCATAATTTTTATCTTTACTTTTTTCTTCTTCTTCCTCTTCTTAAATAATACCTTTCAGCATTTTATACAATACTGGTTTGGTGATGATGAACTCCTTAGCTTTTTCTTATCTGTGAAGCTCTTTATCTGACCTTCAATTCTGAACTTCCCCCACCTGGTGAAAGAAATAGACTTACAAGTCCAGGAAGCACACAGAACCCCAAACAAAAGGAATTCAAAGAGGACCACACCCAGGCACATCATAATTAAAATGCTAAGAGCAAAAGACAAAGAGAGAATCTTACAAGCAGCAAGAGAAAAACAGTTAGTTACCTACAAGGGAACACCCATATGATTGTCAGCTGATTTCTCAACAGAAACTATGCAGGCTAGATGGGAGTGTCAAGAAATATTCAAAGTGATGAATAGCAAAAACTACAACCAATGTTATTCTATCCAGACAAGCTATCATTCAGAATTGAAGGTCAGATAAAGAGCTTCACAGATAAGAAAAAGCTAAGGAGTTCATCACTACCAAAACCAGTATTATATGAAATGCTGAAGGGTATTCTTAAAGAAGAGGAGGAAGAAGAAAAAGGTAAAGATAAAAATTATGAACAACAAATACGTATCTATCAACAATTGAATCTAAAAATCAAGGGAATAAAAAATATGATGAACAGTATTAACTGGTGAATATAATAGAATCAGGGGCATAGAAAGGGAGTGGACTGATAATTCTCAGGGGAAAAGAGGAGTGGGGGGGCGGTGCAGGAAGGGACTGGACAAAAAGCGTACACCTCTGGATGAGGACAGTGAGGGAAGGTAAGGGCTGATGGTGGGGTAGGAACCTGGTGGAGGGGAGCAATTGGGGTGAAAAAAGAGAAACAATTGTAATAATGTGAACAATAAAGATTTATTAAATTAAAATAAAAACTGTGATATATTTACACAATGAATACTATGCAGCTGTGAAGAAGAGACAGCATGGATGGACCTGGAGAGTATTATACTGAGCAAAATAAGCCAGTCTGAGAAAGATAAGTATCACATGATCTCACTTATATGTGGAATCTAATAAATAAAATAAACTGATGGAAAAAAAATAGATCCAGAGAAAATGAAACATGTAACAGACTGAAGTATTTCAAAAGTGTGTGTGTATGTATGTATAGGAAGAGATTTAGCAAATAATTTATATGCATATATGCATAGCCCACAGACAAACAATAGTGTGGGGAAGACCTGGGGAAGGGTTGGGAGCAGAGTGGAGGGGTCAACCAGGGAAAAAAGGGACATTTGTAATACTTTCAATAATAAAGTTTTTAAAAAATCATATTTTTAAGTTTAGAGTCTGTGTTGTTTAATGCTATTTCTATCATCAAATGTGTTGTAAGTTATCCAATCAGTTTTGAGGAAAAGATGAATTAAAATTAATTGTATCATTTCAATATTTTGAGAATATCACAGTTCCCCTTGAAAATACTTCTGCTATATTAGTCTTACAGAGTCAAGGCAGGGAATCTCTGTTTTATACTGTAAGGTCCCAAGACCCCCGGTGAGTCCGACGGAGGGGGCGATGACCCCAAGTCAAACGCCGAGACCGAAACTTGATGCAAAAAGCAGGAGGTTTTATTAGTACAAGCGCAGCGCAGGGGCTTCTCAGGCAGACAGCTACAGTGCTGGCTGACTGGGAGCGCCGAGTAACTGCAGAACATGAGTTTATAAAGGCAAAGACCACACGCAGGTGGGGTTACACATGGAGGGGGAAGAAGGGAACAAGGAAATTCCAAGAAGGGCAGCTGGGCTCGTTAATTACATGTTTTAATCTTGCAAGCCCCTTAGTCTCTCCCCTTCCCATTCCTCTGGGCAAGTCCTCAGGGTAGGGAGTTTCTGGGGACTGATTTCATTCTTGCCTAATCTTCAACCATAAAGAACTGACCTCATCCCTGTCTAATCTTTAACCGTAAAGGTCACATCCTGGAACAGGCAGTGGGGAAGGTCACTTCCTCAATCTTGGGGCCCTACATTACCAATGTTGTCAGAGTTTAAGCTTAGTAGCTTGATATTTCAATTGGGAAGTTATTCAATTAAAAGTGTAGACATTGGGTCACCTTGGATAAAGTTTTAAACTGAAGAATATACTGCATGTTCTCTCAATTGACGCCAACATATATCATTATAATGGAGGTATTTGATAGTGTTTCTATATTCACCATGAGCCCCAGTTTGAAGAGGTAGGCCAGCAGCACAGTATGAAAAGCTAGGCCTTGATGTTAAGGACAGAGAGAAAAGTAACTGTAATGAGGAAAGTTCTGAAGCCTCTTTGGAAGGAAATGTGGCCTCATTTACCAAAATTTTAAATGTACTCCCTCTATGACAAACTTTTTCACTTATCAGAATTTGTCCTTCATTAATGTTGTTTCCTTAATTTTCTCCCTGATGTTTTTAGATTTGAAGGAAATAAGCCTGCAAATATACTTTTTGACATATTCACCCACAGATTGTTTTCTTTATACATTTATCAAAATGTTAATTTTTTATTCACATTATTGCTCTCCAAACAAGATTCTTTTTTAGTGGATCAAACATGAAAGGCATTTACTTACTGTTCATTTAAAATCCAAATGGATGTTCTTAATTGATAGGTGATTATTCTTCAAGTGAGGATTCTGGAATCCAGGCTTTTTACACCTTTGAGTTCATCACCTTCAAACTCAGCTTCCTACGTTAACAGGCTCAGTTACACCAACAGTCATCAAGGACCATGCATGGGTATGGCCTGGAACGTTGCACATCAGTTTTAATTGTATTTTACTGACTAGAGCTCAGTTACATGAGCATACCTACCTGCAAGAAGGCTTAGAAAAAAAAATGTAGCTTTTGAAGAGGAAATGGACTTTTCTCTCTCACAATGCCATAACATCTTGTTTGATCTGTATGTGGAGACAAGGAGTTTGTAAACCATGGAGATAGGTAGCTCTGTGGATATCTGAGAATAGGCTCATTCTGGATATAGTGGATGAGCTCTTTAAATCACCGTTTGGACAACAGGAATGAGAGACTATGGGACTAACAAAGTTTAAAGATAATGATGCATCTCATGTCAAAAAAGTTTTTAGCTTAGAAGTAATTTATTAAGGTTAGGAGAGGCAACTCTGGAGGGAATGATGCTGTGTTAGTCTGGAATATGTGTGTATGTGCATGTGTTTGTAAGTGAGAGTACATATGAGTGTGTGCACATTCATGTAGTTTTAATCTCCAAAGTGACAATCACTAGAGATGAAACATACTCTAGTCTGTATGATGCATGTCAATTGCCTTCATGCTTCTGGGGTTGAGGTCTGCAGAGACAGGCATCAGAGTCTGGAAGGAACAAGTAATGGGGAATGGACAAATGTGTGGCACATTCTGTTCTCTGAGTAAAACCTGAGAGGGATCCATGTGAAGAAAGGAACCCAAAGGTGTTTTACCAAGTAGCTGACATCTCAGACTCATGGGTTGCCTTAGGAACAGTAACTTCTTTCCTATATCTGAATGTCTATTCTGGTTTATATATCTACTAGAGGCCCAGTGCATGAAATTTGTGAAGGTGGGGCGGGCTCCCCTCAGCCCAGCCTGCACCCTCTGCAACCGGGATCCCTCTCACAATCTGGGACTGCTGCCTCCTAACTGCTCACCTGCCTGCCTGCTGATCACCCCTAACCGCCTCTGTCTGCCCGCCTGATCACCCCTAACTGCCCCGCCCCCTGCCGGTCTGGTCACCCTCAACTGCCACCCCCCAAGCCAGCCTAGTCATCCCCAAATGCACATTTTTCCAGCCTGGTTGCCCCTCACTGTCCCCTCTGCTGGCCTGGTCACCCCTCACTGCTTTCCTCTGCAGGTCTGGTCACCCTTCACTGCCCCCCATCACTGGCCTGGTTGCCCCTCCCTGCCACCCTCTGCCAGCCTCATTGCCCATGCAGTCTGCTGTTCAGTTGTTTGGTCGCTCATCACTGCCCCCCTTCTGCCCTGGTTGACCCACACAGCCTGCTGTTCAGTCATTTGGTTGTCCTTTACTAAACCCCCTGCCAGCCTGGTTGCCCCATGTAGCTTGCTGTTTGGTCATTACTATGAGGGTGTCCTGACCAATTTGTATATTACCCTTTTATTAGTACAGACTAGAGGCCTGGTTCATGAATTTGTGCATAGGTGGGGTTCCTCGGCCTCACTATCAATCGGGGCCATCTCACACAATCCTGATCAGGGCCAATTGGGCTGGCAGGCTGAGGGGAGGCACTGCAGGAGGTTGGCTGGCCACAGGAGGTTGGCTGTGGGAGTGCACTGACTACCAGGGGGCAGCACCTGCATTGAGCATCTGACCCCTGGTGGTCAGTGCATGTCATAGCCACTGGCCATCATCTGGTCATACAGTCATCTGGTCATAATAGTTGCTTACTGTGTACAAAATTCATGCATAGGAGGGGTGTGTCCCTCAGCCCAGCCTGCACCCTCTCTGATCTGGGAGCCCTCGAGGGTCAGGCCTAAACAGGCAGTCAGATATCCCTCTCACAATCCAGGACTGCTGGCTCCCAGCCACTTGCCTGCCTGCCTGCCTGATTTCTCTCCTAACTGCTTCTGCCTGTCAGCCTGATCACCCCCTAAACAATTCCCTGCCAGTCTGATCAACGCCTAACTGCTCTCCTGCCAGCCCGATTGCCCCTAACTGCCCTCCTCTGCAGGCCTGATCCCCTCCAACTACCCTCCCCTGCTGACCTGGTCACCCCTAATTGCTCTCCCCTGCTGGCCTGGTCCCCTTCAACTGCCCTTCCCTATAGGCCTGCCCCCTCCCCCCAATTGCCCTCCCCTGCTGACCTGATTGCCCACAACTACCTTGTCTTGCAGGCCATTGTGTGGCGGCCATCTTGTGTCCACATGGAGGCAGCCATCTTTGATCACATGGGGGTGGCCATTTTGTGTGTTGGAGTGACCATTAATTTGCATATTACTCTTTTATTAGAAAAAGGAGCATAAATTTTGAAAAAGGAGCATAAATTTTCATGATTATTTTCCTTTACCAACACTATTCCAATTATATAAACCTCATTAGACATGAAATTAAGGAAATATTTATTTTTGTCAAAGTATCATTTTGTTTTTGCAGGTCATCTGCAAAATAATTGCATTCTTAGTCAATAAGAAAATGGGAAATTTTTCTTTAAGACTTTAGCAATAATTTAGATAGCTCTCTTGTTTACTGCTCTCTTTCATTCAGATGACAGCAGAGCCATTGTTGTGTGACTTGTAGGAGAGAAAAACATTGTAAGTAGAAGATTATTTATTTAATGAGCTATAATTCTGATTAATAAGCATCAAAAGAAAGCAGGGGACTGGGGAATCCAGTGGGATCTGAGAGACACCCAAAGGGAACAACAGAAGTTGACCTGTGGGAACAGAAAGGCTCTGAGTGGGACTATTGTGCTGGAGTGAGTGGCTCTCTCCTGTGAGTCATCCCAGGTGAGAGAACAATCAGAAGAGAGCTCATCAGTATTAATGTGGCAAATGGAAAGTGAGGCCTCTTTATTTTGTATCTTTCTCCTCTGCTCCTGGACCAGCATTTAATGACCTCTGCTGATTTTAAAGACAAAGAGATTAGGTTTCTATATATGTTTTGAATCCATCCTTGGTATTTTTTGCTTACATACTACTCTAGGTCTGAGGTAGGCAAACTGTGGCTCTTGAGCCACATGCGGCTCTTTGGCCCTTGAGTGTGGCTCATCCACAAAATACCACAGCCTGAGCGAGCCAATTTGAAGAAGTTGTGTTAGAAGAAGTTCAAGTTTAAAAAAAAATTGGCTCTCAAAAGAAATTTCAATCATTGTACTGTTGATATTTGGCTCTGTTGACTAATGGGTTTGCTGACTGCTGCTGTAGGTCAGCATTCAATAAACAATTTTTACTTGGACTATGGAAATAGCTTTCTAATAGACAATTTTGTTGCCCTGTAATTGCCTGGCAAATGGTCTTTCAAATGCAGCTTCCATAAATCTAGGTCATTTTACTCTTATACTAGACCAGCTGCAGTTGTTTTTCATTGACTAGCAAATTAAGTCTGAACTAGTCAGACTGGCAGTGAGTCCTCTGTCATGTGGGTCCCATTTTTTTTGGGGGGGGGGGTTTGAAACATTTCAGGTGCTGACCTCAAGTGAGACCAAGGAAAGCAACTGTCCACTTTTATGCATGATGCCCTCTGAAGAAGACGCTGCTATTGCAAAGTGCCCATAAGCTTCACTATTGTGTCTGGGTGGAAATGGGGCATGGGGTGGGTGTCATTCCCAGAGAACTCAAACAGGACATAATCCCTAAGTCACCTCCACTTTTTTAGATAGGATCTCTTTTAAAACTTTATTTTTATTGTTTATATTATTATATATGTCACCCATTACCTCCCTTTGCCCACCTTCACCTGGCCCCTTTCTTCCTCCCCTTTGGCCATCACTGCATTGTTGATCTTTGACATAAGCTCCAAAAGAGTAGGGTCTCTGCTTTTTCATTCATTGTTTCCCCTACCTTCTATTTCCTAATGCCTGGCAGTAATATGTGCAAAAATGTGTATTAAATAAATGCAGGAGACAAAGAAGAAAGAACAACTCACCTTCTTAAGGGAAGATAGTAATAATGTAACTCAAATTGAGGCAAATAAAGATATATGTCTTCACCAGGAAGAAGAAAACTAGTGTAAGTATTTCTGTGTCTTTTACTGTCCCTGTCACTTCCACAGGTCAGATTAATGAAGACTTTGGATACTGCTAATACCTCTGGGTTTGTGAGTGAGTTCATCCTCCTGGGTTTTTCCTGTCGCAGAGACATCCAGATCCTCCTCTTTGTGTTCTTCTTCTCCATTTACCTTCTGACCCTCCTGGGGAACACATCCATCATCTGCGCGGTATGGTCAAGCAGGAAACTCCACACGCCCATGTACATCCTCCTGGCCAACTTCTCCTTCCTGGAGATCTGCTATGTCAGCTCGGATGTGCCCAAAATGTTGGCCAATATCATCTCTCAGACCAAGAGCATCTCCTACACGGGCTGCCTGCTCCAGTTTTACTTCCTCTTCTCCATGTGTGCTGCTGAATGCTTTCTTCTGTCAGTGATGTCTTTTGATAGATTTCTTGCCATTTGTAGACCTTTGCACTATCCCAACATTATGACCCATCGCCTATGTGCTCAGTTGGTGGTCTTCTGCTGGGTAGGTGGCTTTCTCTGGTTACTGACACCTTTGACCCTAATATCTCAGGTGACCTTCTGTGGCCCAAACACCATTGACCATTTTCTTTGTGATCTGGCACCTTTGCTGGCTTTGTCCTGTAGTCCAGTAGCTGGAATTACTCTGGTCTGTGGTATCATTAGCTCTCTCATCATCTTTCTCACTTTTCTGTACATTCTTGGCACTTACTTCTGTGTCCTAAGTGTGGTGCTACAGGTGCCCTCAGGCTCAGGAAGGCGTAAGGCTTTCTCTACTTGTGCCTCCCACCTTGCGGTGGTGTCTCTGTTCTATGGTTCAGTCATGGTGATGTATGTTAGCCCAGGTTCTGGGAAGTATTCTGGTACGCAGAAATTTGTGACCTTGTTCTATGTTTTGGCAACTCCATTCTTTAATCCCCTTATCTATAATTTCCGGAACAAAGATATGAAGGATGCACTAAAGAAAATTCTGAATGTATTGTGACAAATCTCTAAAAGATTCAAAGTCAAATTTAATATAATGCATCATTAATATTTAGGAAAATAAATATGGAAGATCATGAGATGAAAAGGATGATTTCCCCCCCTTTGGTTTATTTTATTTTCATATATTGAAAAGGTGATTTTAAAAATTTAATAGACTCATGATTTATGCCTCAGGAAGTTATTACTCTTATGTCCCAGATATGTCTATACTTAAAACTTCTTTATTTTTAAATACAATTTAATAAGATTTTCATATATTTCTCTATAATTGAGTTTCAAGTTTCTCTTTTGGTTTCTATTATATGCTTCTCTTTATTTTATTTTTTTATTGTTTAAAGTATTACATATAGTATTACATATGTCTTTTTTCCCCCCATTCATCTCCCCCCGCCCCTCGGCCTCCCTCACTCCTCTTTCACACATGCCCTCACCTCCGAGTGTCTGTATCTATTGGTTATGCTTATATGCATACATACAAATCCTTTGGTTGATATCTTATCCCCCACCAACCTCCCCTGCCTTCCTGCTGAAGTTTGACAGTCTGTTTGATGCTTCTTTGTCTCTGTATCTATTTTTGTTCATCAGTTTATGATGTTATTTATATTCCACAAATGAAAGAGATCGTGTGATATTTACCTTTCTCTGACTGGCTTATTTTGCTTAGCACAATGCTCTCCAGTTCCATTTATGCTGTTGCAAATGGTAAGAATTTCTTCTTTTTTATAGGAGTGTAGTATTCCATTGTGTAAATGTACCACATTTTTCTAATCTACTCATCTGCTGATGGGCACTTAGGCTGTTTCCAAATCACAGCTATGATAAGTTGTGCTGCCCACTTTTAGAAATATATTTCAAGAAAACAGAAATACCAATAAGAAAGGATATATGCATCCCTATGTTCATAGCAGCAAAATTTACAATAGTTAAGATTTGTAAACATGCTTCTTAATGTACTTCAATATCCTCATATTTGGCCTTTATCAAATAAAGTTGTTCTTTCTTAGAGAATAGCAAATGTCTAATGTATTGCAAATATAGAAATGGTTAACCAACAACTCTTTAGGTAACCAGATTTAAAAAGAACAACACACCTCAATATCAGGGACTATTTAAAAACACTATTTAAAAATACTTTATATTTGCAAGTATAGTTTTGAGAACCAACAAGAATCCTCAGTAGGGTTATACTAACTTCATTGACTCCCTGCACTTTGCTAATACTACACTTTAGGAGGTAGGTCCAAATCTTCCATATTCAGACCCATGAAGGCTAGCCAATACTCAGTGTAAGCCAAAGAGCTATAGACTTTGTGATATTACTACTATCCAGACTTAAGGTGCACTTGTTTTCATTTGTTTTTTGTCAAATTCTGGATACATGTCTCTCAGAAGTAATTAATATTCTCTATTCTGTTTTCTATAGAGTAGTAATTTAATTTACAGTATTATACTTCATGAGGAAACCTTAGGCAAAAACTTTGTTCTGAGATAACCCCAGCACTAACACTATTTTTATTTATTAGTTATTTAAAACATATTTTTATTGATTTCAGAAAGGAAAGAAGAGGGCGAGAGAGAGAAAAATCAATGATGAGAGAGAATCATTGATAGGCTACCTCCTACATGCCCCCTTCTGGAGACCAAGCCCACAACCCAGGCATGTGCTCTGACTAAGAATTGAACTGTGACCTCATGGTTCATAGGTCAACACTCAACCACTGAGCCATACCTGCCAGGCATATTAATTATTTTTTAAATCCTTACCTGAAGATATGTTTTTATTGATTTTAGAGAGAGAAGAAGAGGAACAAGGGGAGAGAGAGAGAAAGAGAGAGAGAGAGAGAGAGAGAGAGAGAGAGAGAGAGAGAGAGAGAGAGAAAGATCATGCACCCTGACCAGGGATTGAACCTGTGACTTTTCTGTGTATGGGACAACATTCTAACCAACTGAGCCACACTGACCAGGGGAGCACTAATTTTATTTTTAAATCATAGTCAAACATTTGCAACTTCTTGCTGGATTTTTTTACATAAAGACCCATTTCAAATAAAAAACAAAAACGAATCCTAAGTTTGCTAATCTTTTGAATTAACTCTAAAAATTTTTTTCTCTCTCTTTTTCTTTTTTGCTCAATCTCCCCAAGCCAGCTCCCACTCCCCACCCCCAGTCGTCAGCCCATTTTCTGAGTCTGTCTCTATTTTGCTTGTCAGTTCATTTTATTTGATCCTACATATGAATAAAATCATATGGTACTTGTCTTTGACTGGCATTATTAGCATAATGCTTTCCACATCCATCCATGCTGTCTCAAAGGGTAAGATTTCCTTTTTAAAAAATAATTAATGAATATAACAATGTGGTGATTGCCTGGCAGGGGGAAGGTGCAGGAGGCTATAAGAGCGATAAATGGTGATGGACAGACTTGACTTGGGATGGTGAACATGCAATACAGTGCATAGGTGAAGTGTTGTAGAATTGGGCACCAGAAACCTGTATACTTTTGTTAACCAGAGTCACCCCAACTAATTCAATAACAAGAAAAAAATAAAGGAAAGAGAAAACAAAAAAAGAAAAAAGTAAAAAACAACAACAAACAACTAAATTAGCTCTAGCCATCCTTATTTGCCAATGGCTCTACTGTTAACCTGAACTTCAAATCTTAACATTTACCATCCCTCATCTTCTCATACCCATTCCTAATGTTATTAAATTATGTGGCATCTTCCCTATGAGCTTTGTCATCTTTACTCATTTTTGTCCAGGTTCTAGCACTATATTATACCTATGAATGCATAATAACTTCATAAATGGCCTCTCTATCTCTGATGTCTCCCATGTCAAATTTCAGAATCATCTTTATAACCAAAGATCCTTTCCATCAGTCCTCACACTTATGTCCTCTTTGCTTACACAGATTTATGGGTCAAATCACAAATCTTTATATATATATATATATATATATATATATATATATATATATAATTTTTTTTAAAATATATTTTATTGATATTTTACAGAGAGGAAGGGAGAGCGACAGAGAGCTAGAAACATTGATGAGAGAGAAACATCGACCAGCTGCCTCTTGCACACCCCCTACCAGGGATGTGCCCGCAACCAGTGTACATGCCCTTGACCGGAATCGAACCTGGGACCCTTCAGTCCACAGACCAACGCTCTACCACTGAGCCAAACCGGTTTCAGCAAATCTTTATATATATATTTTTTGTGTATACTTGTCATTATAAATTTGTTAAACCCATAAAATGTACAACACCAAGAGTGAATGCTAGGGTAAACTATGGACTCTGGGTGATGATAATGTATGTAGGCTCATCACTTATAACAGATGTCCCACTGTGGTGGGGGATATTGATAGTGGGAGAGGCTACACTTGTGTGGAGTCAAGGGGCATGTGGGAAATTTTTGCATACCTAAAACAGCTGCTGTAAATCAGATAGATTTCATATGTATATGTTTTCCTCATGTAACCAGAGAGCTGGAGGACTCTCCATAGCCACTGCTCTGTGCCACATCAGTGACATTTAGTTTGTAGATCCTCATCCTCTTTGTGGGTCATTTGAATCAAAGATGTGTCAGACCTCAGAATCCTCTTACATGGATGTGATAGGAGTAAAAACAACACCTGAGAATTTCAGGAAATACATTTTTGGAACAAAAATGATTTTTGTTGGTATTAAGAAGAAGGGAGAAATGACAGACTTGATAGCTTTATCTCAAAAAAAGAGCTAATATTAACTACTGTACACTGCCTTATTTGTTAAAAGATGGAAATCTTTATCATGATTTTAAGTTATATGTGCCATATTTAAATTGAGTCATATTCCATTTTCTCTCTCTATTTTTAAAATTACATAAGTAATATATCTTATAATTAATTTTTATTGTAAAAGACAAAGCAGTACAAAATAATGAAAATCTTCACATCCGTATTTCTATACACCTACTTATCTCTTCAGCAATGTACTCAGTTTGGTGGATATACTTCTAGACCCTTTTCTGTGATTTACATATAAAAACATAAATTCTGGTTTTAAATAAATATATACATTGGATTAAACCTAAATATTTCTGTATAACAACTGACCCTCTTACCCACCCCAACTCTCACCTAAATAGCAATGTCTGAATTTCCTTCCACTTCTGTAGGGACATTAATCTGAAACAAGTTAGGACAATGAAGCTGAAGACACAATTCTTCAGGGAAGACCCTTTCCCTAAAGGTGGTGCACACTCATACTAGGGCACTGCTCCCACAACACAGTGTGCTCAGTGGGATCTTCTGCCACCAAAATCAGGAATTAAGTCAGGAAAAGCTGTGAAATAAGTGCACACTTGTTGTCTCTATTGATCATTGAAGGCGGCTTTGAACTGGAAAGCCATTGATTGGAAGGGATGACATATGCTGTTTTAAACCAGAACTGGACCATCTAAATTGTCTATATTTGAGTTTTAATGAAAGTGTGTGTTATAAGTGGCCATAATTTTATTTTAGTGTGACCATAATTTTATTTATACAGTTGAACTGACTACGATGGGTAAGACGACATGAAAACAGGACACAAATGTGATAAGGAAAGAAGAGTGGAAGGAAGGTGTGTTTCAGAGCTGTTGTATTTGAATAAGAAATACCCTGCCCCCCTTTGTAAGTTTAAAATTAAGGTGACAATAGGGAGACCTTGAGAAAAAGCCTGTGTTTTAAGAGACGCCGTCCCTCAGGAGCAGCAGGGACAATCACAGTGCATCACCAGTTCCTAAGAGTGTTTTACATTCAGTGATGAGCTCAAAGGTGAAAGACTTTCCCCAAATCCATTGGTGAGATGGTTGCCTAGTAATGGCCCCTCTGGTTTGCTGCTTACCTGACACCTCCAGACAGGTTCTGGGTTTTAAAAACCAGACACATATTAGATGTCACCAGTTTCATCAAGGCTTACACATTTTGTCATGGGTAAGATCCATGTCATAGAAATTAATTAGGCAGTTTTGCTTTGGAAATTCTCAGTAATAACTTGAATATTCTAAATGTGGCATCATTATTCTGCAGAGAGCATCAGATATAATTTTTGTTCCTTGAGTTCTTCATAACTAATATTCTTCCAACATTTCTTATATTAAACATAGCTGGTGCTCTCACATTATACCAATCTTTCTTTTTGGTTCCCTTTTTGCTATTTTCATAAGGCACTTGTCCTTGTCCATCACCATGTTACTGCTCAGAAAGCCAAAAAGTCAAGTCTTACCATTTAAAAATAATTAAACAGAAGCCCACAAAGGGTAAGAGTTTATATTTGGTGATGATTCAACTTTGTTTATTTTATTTCTAGAATAGGGTGTCTAAAGTTAAAAAGTATAGTAATCTATCTATGGCTACTACCTATTCTTTTCTGGCCATGGTTATACCTTTCATTCACTCTAGTAAACTTCTATTGACATTACTATTTTGACTTCTTTTATTCCTTAAATATCCTATATAATAAAAGGGTAATATGCAAATTGACCCTAAAGGTGGAATGACTGGAAACAACTGGTAGCTATAATGCGCACTGACTACCAGGGGGCAGATGCTTAATGCAGGAGCTGCCCCCTGGTGGTCAGTGTGTTCCCATAGGGGAGCTCCGCTCCATCACAAGCCAGGCTGAGGGCTGTGAGTGCAGAGTGGTGGCAGGAGCCTCTCCTACCTCCTCAGCAGTTGGACATCCCCCAAGGGCTCCTAGGCAGTCTGAGGGATGTCTGACTGCCAGCGTAAGCCTGATCGCCCAGGGGTCCTGGACTGCCAGAGGATGCAGGCTGGATTGAGGAAGCTCTCTCCCAAGTGCATGGATTTTTGTACACTGAACCTCTAGTATGTATATATTTTACATCCTCTCTCGAGGCTATGTTTTTATTTATTTTAGAGAGAAGAAGGGAGAGCGAGAAAGAAACATTGATGTGAGAGAGAAGCATTGATCAGTTGCCTCCTAATGTACCCTGGCAGAGGATGGAATCCAAAACCTAGGTATGTGCCCCAACCGGGAATCAAACTTGTAACTTTTTGGTGTATGGGATGACACTCCAATCAACTAAGCAGCCTGCCAAGGCCTTCCTTAAATATTTTTACTTTAAACACTATACTTGATAAACTTGTTCTGAAACTGATCTCTATCATGTGACTTTCTGTTTATCTCTGTAAAAGAGATTTCACTGAAAAATGAGTGCTCACTGTGAACAAAGATTTATTCAAAACAATTATTGCCCACAAGGAGCTTTCAGGGTAAAGACCTACTGTGGCAAACAGTCCAGCAAAAACCTTGTGCAAAGGCAAAACTTAAGTCCTTTTTTTTTTCTTTTTTTCTTTGCTGTTTAAGTAGATACATGGTAGTCTTATACTGATGGTGAGTGCATTTGAACTCTTGGGCATGGTTCATCGGAAGATGAGGGTCAGACCAGTCTCAGATGTTGCCCTTCTTCTGTTAGAGCCTTCACTCTCATTAGGCTTCTTCTCTCTTCTCTGAGCTTTAGTCATTTTGTACAGGAACCAGCTAGAATGTGTGTGTGTGTTTTTTTTTAAATGTATCTTTATTGCCAAAGCTGGTTTGGCTCAGTGGTAGAGCGTCGGTCTGCGGACTGAAAGGTCCCAGGTTCGATTCCGGCAAGGGCATGTACATTGGTTGCGGGCACATCCCCGGTGGGGGGTGTGCAGGAGGCAGCCGGTCGATGTTTCTCTCTCGTCGACGTTTCTAGCTCTCTGGCTCTCTCCCTTCCTCTCTGTAAACTATCAATAAAATATATTAAAAAAAAAAAAAAAAAAGACGGTGTGATTTAAAAAAAATAAATAAATAAAAAATAAATGTATCTTTATTGTTGAATATATTACAGAGTCCTCTTCCTCTTGCCCTCCCCCCCCCCCCTTTCTCCATTACCTCCTCAGGCCTTCCCCACACTATTGTCTGTGTCAATGCATATTTATATATGCATATAAATTCTTTGGTTAATCTCTTCTTGCCCACCCTCATCCTTCCCTCTGAGAATCACCAGTCTGTTGCATCTTCCAGGTCTCTGGGTCTATTTAGTCAGTTTATTTTGTTCGTTAGATTCCACTTATAAGTGAGATTATGTGATATTTGTCTTTCTCTGACTGGCTTATTTCACTTAGAATAATACTCTCCAGGTCCTGCCATGTTGTCTCCAGAATGTTTTAATGCAACTGACAAAGGAAGCATCTCACCCACTCTTTCAATCTCACCCACTCTTTCAGTCCCTGTAGAAAGTAACTAAAGGGTAAATACTTCTTAATAGCGTTAACTTTAGCTGCCCTAACTTCCTGTTTCTTCTCATATTAGCTGAAGGATTCTCTAATTTCCATTTTGGTTGTATCACTGATGAATCTGGAAATCTTAGACCCACTGATGCTTTCATATCATACTTAGAGATTCAGTTTTAACCTCCAATGACTTGTGAAAAATTTCTGTTGATTCTGTCACTTTGATGATGGCTGTCTATCCTTTTTGTTACAATCTTTTAAAATATTTTGTTATTAATACTTAAGTTGGTATCCCATTAGTATGTAACATTCTAAATCAGTTCTTTCCCTTTTTAATTTCATAAGTACCTCAGAAACCCATCCTCTCTCACATTTACCTGCCCAAGAACGAAAGCCATTCTGAAAAATAAAAACAAGAACCTGAAACTTTCTAAATGTTTCAAATAAATTCCTCAAATGTAATTTTGGATCTATATGTTTTTCTCTCTTCAATGTTTTGTTTTTCTCTCTCCTCATTCTTTGATTTTCTTTCTATGTGTTTTCTTCTTAGAATGGGTGTCATGGCAACTGAGGTTCTGTGATATCACCAATGATCTCCTTACTTCTGTTTTACCACTCAGCCTGTCAGTGGGCACCTTAGCTCATACAGCTCACTCTGCAGGTGTCCTGATGAAGCCAATTTGGATAGTCTAGTACTATGCCAAATAAGACATTTCATTTAGCAGTGAAATAAGCTTCAGCCAAATAAGAGGTTTCACTGCTAAAGAGGAAAATGCCCTTGGGCCTGGAAGTCATTGCTAAGGAAAACCAAGGGAAACCAGGACCTGATTAGGTTTTTGGATTCAAACTCTGGGAAGAAATCAGCATTGGACCTGAAAGCCAGGCAGGAAGCTGTGCACCTGGGATAAATCTGACCGTCTGAGTCTCTCTTTCTGTCAGAAGGATGTTGTAGAAGTATGGCAGCTAAGCTCCTGGGCTGTGTTGGGGTAAGCTCTGTTTTGGGCACTATGTGTCAGGACATCCAGATCCCAGTTTCTATACAGTCTTCCCCAGGTCATGTGTAAAGGCTCTTTGAGTTACTATGTCCCTGTGGAATTTGGGCAAAAAAGACAGTGGCCAAATACACATATTTGGTAATTTCCTAGCTTACTTTAGATCGATGATATCCAAACTTTTGGAGTTGGTTTAAATAGTGCTTAATTTCATCATGATGCCTCTTTTGTTCTCTCCAAACATGCCCAGTACATTAAATACTGAATATCCAAGTGAAAGTGAATTAATTTTTATATTTTTCTGGGATTCTGAGAGCCTCACATGCATTTTTGATATGACTGTTGATCTAGATCCTGACTTAGAAATTGGGCAGAAATATAATTTTAACACTCTTGGAGGAAAGTGGCCCAGTTGGACCATAGTTTATGCTGAAAATGCTTCAATTATACCCAAAACTGTCTTCCCTCACTCCGCTGTTTCATCTACATTCACACTATATTTAGAGCACTGTTTTAGAATTTCTTTCCCTCTTGGGGTTTCCTCAAATATTCATTTATTTAAAAATAACTTTTAAATTATGTTAGACTATATATCATTATAGAAACCTAAAAAACTTCAGAACAAAAAATGATATAACATTATTATATGGTATTTACCCTTCTATTTAGCTACATTAATAAAAGAGAAACATGCAAATTGTCCATCACTCTGCTACACCCACAACCAATCAGGAGCAAGTATGCAAATTAGCCCAACAAGATGGCACCGGCCACAAAGCTGGAGTGAGCAGGAGGCTTGGGCTGCCCCTGGCAATGGAGGAAGCCAAGCTTCCCACCTGATCTGGCCTCTGCTCAATGCTTCAAAGTTTCAATTGTAGAAGATAAATAAATCCCAAATACCTGCTTCCAGCTGGCCCCGGACTCTGCTCAAGGAGGAGCTGAAAAAAAAAAGAAAGAAAAAAGGAGGTGCTGGGAGCCTGTATTGCCAGGGGGAATGGCCAGCCTGAAAATAGCCCTCAGCTCCTCACCCAGGCTGGCCACATTCCCATGGGGTTAGGGTCCTGCTTGGGGGCTTGGCCAGCCTGCAAATAGCCATCAGCCCCTCACCCCTTCAGTGGGGATCAGTTGGAGGTGATAGGACAGCCGGGGGGAGGGGGGTGCAGTTTGGAGCAATGAGGCTGGCAGGGGAGGCAGTTGGGGGCAAGCACACTGGCATGGGGGGTAGTTGGGAGTGATCAGTCTGGTGGGGGGGCATTTGGGGGTGAGCAGGGCAGTATGCAGAGTGTTTAGGGGAAATCAGGCAGGCAGACAGGCAGGTGAGCAGTTAGAAGCCAGCAGTCACGGATTGTGAAAGGGATGTCCAACTGCTGGTGTAGGCCCAATCCCTATAAACTGATAGTAGGACATTCATCAAGGGGTCCCAGATTGGAGAGGGTGCAGGCCGAGCTGAGGGACCCCTCCCCATGCACAAATTTTGTGCACTGGGCTTCTAGTATTTACATAAAAATTGAATTAAATCAGACATGTTGCTTTGGAACATACTAAAAAAGTATACACACCAGAGAGAATATTTTGCCATGTTAGTAAAAATAAGTCTACCTAATCACTAATGGTAGCATAATATTCCATTTTATGGCTACAGCATATTTGTTGAAGCACTTTTCTCCTGTTGGGCATTTAGATGGCTTGTCTTTTGTTTCCTGTTAAAATTATGTGATGGCCGAAACCAGTTTGGCTCAGTGGATAGAGCGTCAGTCTGCAGACTGAAAGGTCCCAGGTTTGATTCTGGTCAAGGGCATATACATTGGTTTCGGGCACATCCCCAATGGGGGGTGTGCAAGAGGCAGCTGGTTGATGTATCTCTCTCATCGATGTTTCTAACTATCTATCCCTCTCCCTTTCTCTTTAAAAAATCAATAAAATATGTTTGTTTGTTTGTTTTTAAAAAAGGTCTTCTCAAGAGAGGTGACTTTGCTCTGGTCCCAAGGGACCTTTATAAAAATAAATAAATAAATAAATAAATAAATAAATACAATTATGTGATGATGGTCCCTTATGATGAATTACTCTAAATGGATTAGCTGATCAAAATGTATCTATAATTTTAAGGCTTTTGTTTGCCATATTACTAGGTTGATTTCCAAAAGTGCTGTCCCAATTTACCTTCCAACTATCGGGTTGAAAGAATGCTCAGTTTTCCTCATTTTGAAACACACAGACACACACACACACACACACACACACATACACACACACAGACACACACACTATTATAATTCTTTCCAAAAATTACCATGATAAATATTTAAAAGTAGCCTTATTATTTCAACATGTATTTATTTCATTAGTAATTGGGCTGAATTTAAAAGAAAATTTTATTGGTCATTTTGTCTTTTCTCCCATTTCTTCCCACTTATGTAAATTACATAGTTACATAATTACATTACATATGTAACTCATTGTTCTATTTATGTGTTCATTTTTATGGATTTAAAATAATGTTTTATATTTTGTGAATATTTGCTTTTGGTATTTTGGGCATTTGCCTGTTCAATATATGTTTAGTAATTTTTTAAACCAAAGTTATTTTTTATATAGATACTAGTAGCCCACTGTGCGATATCGCACACAGTAGGCTGCCCGCTGCTTCCGTGGGAGCGGGTGGAGACTGCAGCGCACTGCTGGGAGTCGAACTGCTTCCACAGGGAGCCGTTCTGCTTCTGCAGGAGGTGGAAGCGTGCTGTCTCCTCTCTAGGACTGCACTTGGCTGTGGAGGCTGTGGGCTGGCCCCCCATCCCCCAGAGGCCCTTCATGGCTGAGGCATCGCTGTGGCAATGAAGCAAGCGACCCGCCCGGGCAGCTCCATGCCCACTGCCCAGAGGCCCTCCGACATCACAGTAATGAAGCAAGCATTCCACCAGGCCATCACGCTGTCCGCTCTCAGTGGCAGTCCCCCCAAGACTGGGGACTCTGGAGAGGCTGAGGAGACTGGGCGCTGTCATCTTGTAGCTATGGACACTGCCATCTTTGTGACAGATTGATGGTTAATTTACATATTACCCTTTTATTAGACAGTATATGTCTAATGCTTCCTCTTTATGTGTGTTTTTTGTTAATCCTCACCCAAAGATATTTTTTTCCCATTGACTTTTAGGAATAGTGCAAGAGAGAGGAAAAGATAGAAACATTGATGTATGAGAAACACATCTATTTGCTGCCTCCTGAACAAGTTTTAACCAGGTCCCTGGCAAGGGAGGAGCCTGCAACTAAGGTACATGTCCTTGATTGGAATTGAACCTTGAACCCCTTGGTCCACAGGCCAACATTCTATCCATTGAGCTAAACTGATTAGGGCGCCTCTTTATGTTTTATACTTCGACTTTATATTTAGGCCTATAATTATACCTTGAGATTATCAGATATAGAATTGAAAATGTCTCTCTTTGTGAAGAGAAAATGTGCACATTTGTTGAAAGGAAGGACAGTGTGTCTCTAGAATAAGTGGGAGTTTCAGAAAGGATAAATGATCACTTCTCCAGAGAGGAAAGGGGTTGATGTAATTAGCTTGCCACCAGCTGTCTTTCTGAGTAAATGATACTATATCGATGGCTCACCATCAATCCCTGCTGCTGGCTGGTAGTCACTTGTTAGTTATTAGATCAGCCTCTTGCTAGAAGGCCCATGTTTTGGGTGGCATGCATAGCCTCAAACCTACTCCATTTGTGAATATATTGCACAAGCTTCTGGATGGCATGACAGAAGCTGCCTAAAATGTAGTACAAATCATTCTATTCACGTGGTTGTCAAGTTTGTCCACTGTGGTAGGCATTGATACGAATCACCAAGATTTGCACATTTTGTTTCCAATCTCACAGTTCCATCCACATGCCTCCTTCCTACCTCTAATTTTCCAATTTTACTTTTTTCCAGATCCTCGACTGGCTAGAAAAACCGTGTATTACAGCAGAAGAGCCCATTTATATCCTTACCTCAGGCTCTTTTTTCCTATCGTGCAACTGAACAATGAAGTTTACTGCTTTCTTCTGCATATCGGAAGAACTTGGCCTCACCATCATCATTTGGAGGCAGCCTCTGAGTTAGGCTGAATGCAACAGCCATCGGTCGAGGCTGGGGAGGGATAGGGAGGTTGGCCAATGGGGGAGGGATCATGAGAGTGCTCCAGGGCATGTCCAGCCCATCTCGCTCAGTCTTGATCAGTTGGACCCCAGCAGCAAGTTAAGCTATTGCTTGGAGCATCTGCCCCCTGATGGTCAGTGCATGTCAAAGGGAGTAGTTAAGAGGCCTTAGCATATCATTAGCATGTTACACCTTGATTGATTGAACGGACGACCAGACACGTAGCATATTAGGCTTTTATTATATAGGATGGGACCACCATTGTACATGCAGTCCATTACTGACTGAAATGTTAAGTGGCATATGACTGGATAGATAATTTAGAGATGATTTAAAGTATATGAGAGGATGTGCACGGGTTATACAAAAATACTACACCATTTTATATAAGGGACTTGAACATCCACAGATATGGGTATCTGCAGGGGTGAGGTATGGAAGGTGGGTCCAGTTTCTCTTGTATACTGAGGAAAAACTGAACTTAATGTCCAGCTAGAGCTATTTGTTTCTTAAAATCCTTAGAGTAAAAACATGCATTATTATTTACAGATAGTGTGATAAGGTCACATTTGCAAGGATGGACTTATTTCATACGGAAGTTCTTCTTTTTAGTCAGTAATTCTCAGTGGAGGAAAATTTGTTTACAAGTTTATGACCTATGCTACATCCTTATATGTTGCTCCAATTTTGAAATACAAAGCTTATTTATACGTCCTTTAAGAAACTGTCATATATAAAGAGTTCAGTTTTCTTTTTAAGACGATTTCATTTCTTAAATAAGACTAACCCACTCTGTAGTGGTGATATTTAAGATGATAACGGGCTTTATTGTTCCCTAACCAAAACTATTGAATTCTCTAGAAAACAAACTTGCTTATATCTTATTAAGATAGGTTGTGGTAGAACTTGCTTTACTCTTATTTCTGATTTATGTTTTATGACTGTGTATTTCAGTCCCAAAGACTTTCCTTAGGGCAGCCTTCATCTCCTTGTTCCTGAGGCTATAAATCAGAGGATTACAGAGGGGTGTTATCACTGAATAAAATAAGGCCACAATTTTCTGCACTTCCACTGGGTGTCCAGACCCAGGACTAACATACGACACAATAACAGAGCCAAAGAACAGGATCACCACAGCCAGATGGGAAGCACAAGTGGAGAAAGCCTTGTGTTTGCTTGCTGCTGAGGACATGCGCAGCACAGCCAGAATCACCAGAGTGTAGGAGCAAAGGATAAAGAGGAAGGTGCCAACCATGAAGATAGCATTGAAGGTAGAGTAAATGAACTGTGTCGTGGTATCTTCTGAACAGGACAGCATCATCAGTGGCTCAGGATCGCATATAAAATGGTTGATGATATTTGGGCCACAGTAGGGCAACTGTGAAATGAGAACAACTGGGGTTAAGAAAAGGACAAATCCACCCAACCATCCAAAGATGATGAGGCCGGTGTACAGCTGCTGAGTCATGATGTGTGGGTAATGCAGAGGACGGCAAATGGCGAGGTACCTGTCAAAAGCCATGATGCAAAGGAAGAAGCCCTCATCACACCCTAAAGAGAAGAAGAAGTAGAACTGTGCAAAACAGCTCACAAAGGAGATGGACTTGTTTGCGGAGAGGAAGTTGGCCAGCATGTTAGGGATGGTGGTGGTGACATAACATATTTCCAGGAAAGAGAAATTCCCCAGGAGGATGTACATGGGGGTGTGAAGGCGCCAGTCCCACCGCACAGCACAGGCGATGGCTGTGTTCCCCATCAGGGTCAAGGTATAGGCTACTAAGAAGAGCCAAAAGTAGAGGAGCTGCATTTCTGGGCTCGAGGGAAAGCCCAGGAGGATAAAGTGACTCACAGAGTTGGTTTCCCTGCCGGACACATTCATAAGCTTGGAAGACATGGAGATGATGCTGGCCATTGCACTTTAATGGAGATTGCTGGTTCTCCCTGAAAACACCAAATTCCTTTAAAATTTTAAAAATAAACAATGAGGTTTCTGTTAAAGCAACAAAACCGTGATCACCACAACCTGTTTCCCAAAGTATGATTTCATTTTGGTAAGATGCAAATAAGTAAAAACTTGGCTTGGGGCAATCATTAAACCGGGTAGGGATACTGGATTACACATGAGTACTACATTTGTAATTTTGAGTATGTCACTTAACTTCTACTTGTCTATTTTTCTCATCTGTTTACCATATAGATTATAGTACATTCAAATCTGTGTATGTAAAATTCATCTCTAAAGCATTACCCAAAGTAATTTATTATTATTAGTATTATTGATAGTAATACCAAATAAAATACTACTTACATTAAGACATTTCAAAAGGTTTTGTCTCACTGAGATACAGTGGAAGGGCACAGAGAATACTCTCTTTTTGTGCTTGCTAATGGTATTGTAAAGTAATGACCCAAAGGGCCTCTCTGGGGCCAGCACAGATGGTATATTACATATGTTTGGAATACAAGACATGCTTTCTCTCTATCCAGCTGTTGGACTCAGCCCCACATCCTGGGGAAGAGCCCTACACTTTGGCACCTAAAATTTGTTGGTTGAACATTTTGAAACAGTCTCTCATGAATGTGAGGACGAAACATGCCACGTGGGGCATCTGCCTCAGGGAGAGCACTGCTCTGGGTGACTGGGCTATTGACTGTCACTAGAATTGGCCAAAGCTCCACAAAATGTTGTGAAGTAGAGAAAAGTGTTTTGATTGTGTGCATGACATTTCCATATTACTTTCATAGTGCCTTTCTATGTTTGGTCTTCCTTCTCTTTTTACATATGCCTCTCGCACATATGTATACCTAGTCTACGGATTTTCTTTCGAGACAGCCTTGAGACATGAAATGGCTTGCTTTACTCATGCCTGCTGTCCCCTTACTCCCAGTTTGTTGTTACTCAATCAAAATTTTTTACATGTTGTTTCTTCGGAAGCCTACTCTTGGCTATCATGTTTGCCATTTGCCATCTAAAGTGGAAGAACTGCTGTGTGTGTGTATTCTCGTTGCTCTTGGGGCTATGTAGATTGTATTGAGTCTGAATGCAATGTAATAGGCCAGTGTATTTGTTTCCCATAGCAATAACATCATACCAGGTGGCAATGTAAGGCAGGCACCAGAATTTCTCAAGTTATAAGAGTGTTTTATTTTGTTGTTGTTATTGTTATTGTTGTTGTTGTTGTTGTTGTTGGTGGTGGTGGTGGTGGTGGTGGTGTGTGTGTGTGTGTGTGTGTGTGTGTGTGTGTTTTGTCCTGGAGGACATAGATCCCTCTTGATTTGTTGTGATTGTGAAGTAAGTTTAAAAAAATATTTAGGATGTTTTATTGTGAACAATTGTATGATTTTTATCAGCTGATGTGGATGTACCCTATCTGAAAAGGAATGAATATCATCTTGTCCAGATACACAACTTATGGAGCTAGTGAATCTTGGCCATTTGCTATTTGGAAAATATGAGTGCCTTTAACTTAAGAACATTTAAATTATACTTAGGTACATAGAGTGAGTGCAAAATATACAGAAGAGAGAAAAAGCATAATATTGATGTAAGAAAGCAATTTATATGAATGTTTCAAAACTACCCTGATGGGATGCCCACAAATTACTCTGCTGCTTTTACTGAAGAAGCAGCTCACGTAGCTGCCACACAGGTCTTAGTTGCTATCTTTCACACTCTGATCTGATTCTGATACCTTGTTATGCCTTACTCTAGCCACTCCTAATTAGTCATTCTCATTGATAATTGGACCCCTAATAATGGTAAATGAGTGTCAATTCTCACCCTTCTTTGGTCTCTTATTACAGTATTTCTTGGGAGTACAAATTGTAGAAAGTCACAATCCAAAGAAGATCCTATAAATTCAAGAAACAGAGAGTAAGCAGATACTGAATGGTTTTGTCATTTAAGGAAGAGTTATTTCACACAATACATTTAATTAAGAGCAATATATGTATTAGAGAGATATGATTGGTATCAGAAATTTGTCATATTTTTATATTAAGAAAAAAAATTGATTGTAATATTGATAATCAATCCACCTCCAGAAATTTATTAGTTATACATTTTTACATAAAATTTCCAGGCCTCTTTATAAACAATAGTCATTAATATTAATAAAAAGGATAAGGAAGCTATATGAATGCCTTTCCAAAGACTCAGAAACAAGAGATAATTAATATTTTAAAACTTTTCTGTCTGAATTTGATTTTAACCAGATATTTACACTTTCAGAATTAGAAGAAAGTACTTCCCAGTAAATTACTTATGCAGAAAAGTCAGCTCTAATAATAGGGCATGCCAAGTTGTAACTCACTTCTTGAATACAGGCCAAGAAGAGAAGTCAGAAAGGGGGAATAAAATGTTACCCCACAGAGTGAAAAGCAGGTGAGGAACTTCTGCAGAATTGGATGATCCAGTGTGTAACCTTCCATGAGTTGCAGAGTAAATTAAAAAAAAATTTTTTTCTTCCCAGATTGAAAACTCTTATTTATGGTAACGATGAAAGCACAGATGAAGGTTTCATCTACATTTATTTCCTTGTCATGGCTTTTGAGATCTGGGAGCCTCTTCCTGGTATTTTTAAAGTATTTATTCAACAGATGAGATAGTTTTGAATTTTATTATAATTAAATCCCAAGCCCCGCTATCCCTGAGGAATAATGTGCTTACCAAACTAGCTTCTTATCATCTCTTGTGCTTCTAGTAACCAGGAATTGCAAAAGGTTCCTAGGGAATAGTGAAATAGTAATAGCTTGTTGTAATAGTTACAACAAACAGATGTACCATTAAATTCCCCGTTTCTATTTTGAAGAAGAAAACCCAAACAGTTCTTTATTAACTAGTATTCTTAAATTTGTTACTTAGAGACATTCCAATTGCAATTTTATGATATAAAAATGACATTTTAAGTGCTAAGACTTGTATAGGCTATTTAACAACATTTATAGAGTGCTCAACAGATACTAGGGATATAGTAGGGTAAGAAAAAAAAATCCTGCTTACGTAGAAAAATTTAATGGGGGTGGGGGGTGGGGAGAAAAGCAACAGAAAATAAATAAAATGAGTAAATGTATTACACACACACACACACACACACACACACACAAACACACATTTTTGCCTTTAATCAATAAATAAAAAAATGAAAGTTATATATATATTTCATTTGAGAAAAATGAAGTGTAGGAGTGAGATGGATTGGAAATGGGCAGGACTTGGATTTTCTAAAACTACTTTAAAAATATATGTGTATTGATCTCAGAGAGGAAGGTAGAGAGAAATAGAAATGTCGATGAAGAGAATAATTGATTGGCTGTCTCCTGAATGCCCACCCTCACTGGGGATTGAGCCAGAAACCCAGATATATGTCCTTAACCGAAATCAAATCCGGGACCGTTCAGTCCACAGGCCGATGCTCTATCCAGTGAGCCAAACCAGCTAGAGCAGGACTTAGACTTTTAAATATGGTTTTAAGGAAAGCCTAACAGAGACATTAACATTTGAGCAGGAGCTTGAGAAAATGAAGGACATGGAGAGGGAGTTTCAGCAGAAGGAATAATTAATTTTAGGAACAAGAGGTAGAGGAGTGTGTTTGTCATGTCAGGGAAAGAACAGGGTGGCCAGTGGGCTACAGAAGTGTAAACTGGGGAAGATGCCCCTGTGTGGTACCCAGGCCATTATTTCCATTTCTTCTTTTTATAACATTTGCACTCCATTATACTCTTTTTTTAATTTAAGTTTTTTTTCTAGATTTATCGAGATATAATTGACATATAACAATGTGTGAGTTTAAGATGTACAGTGTATTTGATACACATAAATATTGCAAAATAATTACCACCATAGCATTAGCTAACATCTCCATCACCTTGCAGAATTATCATTTCTATTTTGTGGTGAGATAGTAAAGATGTTCCCTTTTAGCAACTTTAAGTATACAATGCAGTGTTGTTGACAATAATCACCAGGATCTATAGTAAGTCCCTCAAACTTACTCATAACTGCAAGTTTGTACTTTTTTGACAAACATTCCCCAATTTTCCATATCCCACACCTCTGGCAACCACAAATCTGCTCTCTGTTTCTATTCAACTTTTTAAGATTATACAAACAAATGATATCAGGGATATGGGATATTGGGATGAGAAAAACATGTTTTTCTTTGTCTGACTTATTTCAGTTAACATAATGCCTTTAAGGTCCATCTATATTGTCACAAATGGTAAGATTTCCTTCTTATGGCTGAATAATATTCTGAATATATCTTCTTATCCATTCATCTGTAGATGGACACTTAGGTTGTTTACACATCTTGGACATTATGAATAATGCTGCAAGGAACATGGGATGCATATATTTTTCAATGCTCTTTTATTTCTGCTCTGATCTTTATTATTTCCTTCTTTATACTCACCTTGGGCTTTGTTTGCTGTTCTCTTTCTAGCTCCTTTAAGAAATGTAAGATTATTTGAGATTTTTCTCATTTCTTGAGGTAAACCTGTAATGCTATGAATTTTTTCCTCTTAGGGCTTTTTTCCCCTGTGTCTATAGAGTTTGGATCATTGTGTTTTTTTCTTTTTTAAAAATGTATTATTGTCAGTATTACAGATCTTCCCCATTACCCCTTTTTATGCCCCCCTCCACCCAACCCCCACTTCACCCACACTATTGTCTGTGTCCATGGTTATGCATATATGATCTTTAGTTAATCTCTTGCCATCCCTTCTGCCTCTCTTCCCATTGAGATCTGTTATTCTGTTCCATGCATCCATGCCTTGGGACCATTTTATTTATCAGTTTATTTTGTTCATTAGATTTGATATATAAGTGAGATCATGTGATATCTGTCTTTCTCTAACTGCCTTATTTTGCTTAGCATAATAGTCATTTTCATTTGTCTCAAGGTATCTTTCCCCCCCTTTGATCTCATTGTTAATCTGTTTGTTTGTTTATTTATTTATTTATTTTTTATTTATTTCGGAAAGAGGAAGGGAGAGATAGAAACATCAATGCTGAGAGAGAATCATTGATCAGCTGCCTCCTGAATGCCCCCTAGTGGACATTGAGGCTGTAATCCAGGCATGTGCCCTGACTGGGAATTGAAATGTGACCTCCTTATTTTTGGATTGATGCTCCACCACTGAGCCATACCAGCTGAGCAAAACCTATTTATTTTTTAGTAACATGTTATTTAACTTCAATGTGTTTGTGTGTTTTTCAGTTTTTTTTTTGTTTTTTTTTTTTAGTGTAACTGATTTCTAGTTTCTTACTATTGTGGTTGGAAAAGATGCTTGATATGATTTCAATTTTCTTACATTTATTGAGATTTGTTTTGTGATCCAACATGTGGTTTACCCTGGAAAATATGCCATTTGTAACTGAAAAATGTATATTCTGCTGCTTTGGGGTGAAATGCTCTAAAAATTAATTAAATCCATCCAGTATGTCACTTAAAGCCATTGCTTCAATGATGCCAATGGGATAGATCTCCCACTATAACTGTATTCCTGTTGATCTCTCCTTTTACGTCCATCAAGATTTGCTTTATAGCCCAGCCAGTGGGCTCAGTAATTGAGTGTCAAACATGAATCAAGAGATCAAAAGTTCATTGGTTATTCTCTTCTCACACACCCTCTTCTGTTTTCCTTCTGAGGTTCAACAGTCTGTTCATACTTCTTCCTGTATTTTTTTAAATTACAAAATAAGTTTGGAAACAATTATGTAAGTTTTTATTTTGGAAAAATAAAAATTAAACAACATTAAAACATGATTTTTAATATTTGTATGTTATTCTATAATTTGGATATATGATAATTCACTTTACTGCTCTCCAATTAGTGAACATTTGGATAGGTATAATTCTAATATTATTACTTTATTTTCATTAAATGGGAAGAAATGACAAATTTACAACATTTATTTATTATATTTAGAAACATGGTAGATATATCCATTTATTTTTATTTTACTGTTTCAAGGTATTCACAGTTTTCTCCTCATACACTTCACTTCTCTTTGGTGAATTTATTTAGAGGTGTATTACATTTTAATTGTTATTATAAGTGGTCTTTTATTTCCATTATATTTTCTTTCTGATATTATCTTTTATATACTTACTTTGCATCTGGCCATCATTTTTAATTTTCTTATTGACTTTAATAAATTTTTGAAATCATTTTTATGAGAATTCACATCCAATATTTACTGGGCTTTGGTAAAAAAAAAAAAGTACTAGCATGAGAGCAAATTCTGAGTTTTAATTCAAGAGATAAATGATGAGTATTGGTGTGCTGTGTTTAGTTCCTAGCTTCTTCTCCTCTTTCTTTTAGGAGAGTTGAGAGTTAAATACTTCTCTCTTCATTTAATACCTCTAAGAAAGAATGAGGGAAGGTTGCCTGTGGCTCACTTCTTCTCTCTCCTACCAAGGGATAAGACTCTGCAAGTTGTTCCTGGCATAAGGGAATCTGTTCAGTAGAAGGAGTTGCGACTGTCCCCTAACCTGTGCCCCGGGAGCAGAAATGTGCACTCTGATGTGTGTGAGGGTCCTTCCTGAGGAAGGAGTGCATAAGGGCACTTCTAAACAAGACTTGCAGGACTGCTTTGTTATTTAAAAATTATTTTTATTGATTTCAGAGAGGAAGGGAGAGATAGAAACATCAATAAAAGAGAGTCATTGATTGGCTGACTACTATACACCCCCTACTGAGGACCAAGCCTGCAACCCAGGCATGTGTCCTTGACAGGAATCGAACCTAGGACCCCTCAGTCCGCAGGCTGATGCTCTATCCATTGAGCCAAACCAGCTAAGGCTACTTTGTTATTTTTGTGATTTATGTAAAGAGTTCATAGACTAGCTTTGGCCCTGCATGCACCCAAGTTTTAAAATAAGTCATGCTATCATCCCACAGAGAGCCTGACTTTCATCTTTGCGTAGCTAAAATTAAGATAGACTGGTGAATTTGGTCTTTTGTGCTCCAAAAAACGGCACAATTTCACTAGTAAATGAATCCGTCTTCTCTCAGAGTAGGGCTTATTAACTAAGATGCAATATGATGATTCTAGGCCACTTTGAAAATTAACTGGAGAGTAATATACCTCATTTCAGACATTGGCAATTCTATCTTATTTCTATCCTCAGACACACACTATCCTCTCTGCATGGTTAATGCTCATTCTAATAAAAATAGAAAATACTTTAAAATTAAAAAAACACTTATTATATAAATATGTTTTAATTTTTTCCAAGTAATATTGTTTCCATGTCTCACCTTTATTTTGATTCAGTACATTTATTCTTTTGCACTGAGTGGTGGTACTAAAATAAAGAAGGAATATATCAAGTTATAAGAACCTAAAAGAGTGACCAGTTGGAGAAAACTATTTTCATAAGATCCTGCTCAAGAACTAGTTTTGCTGAGAAGAAATTTTTTGAAAAGTCCATTTGAGGAAGAATTTCAAACCTCAAAGGGTATGCGGATGAATAAAATTATTCTGAATAAGAAAAGGCAAGATGTTCTGGCAATGGTCTTGGCACAAGAACAGATATATAGATCAATGGAATAGAATAAAGAACCCAGAAATCAAACCAAATAACTATGCTCAATTAATATTTGACAAAGGAGGTATGAACATACAATGGAGTTAAGACAATGTTGGGGAAATTGGACAGATATATGCCAAAAAAATGAAACTGGACCACCAACTTACACCATACACAAAAATAAACTAAAA
Organism: Vespertilio murinus; assembly: GCA_963924515.1. NCBI lineage: Eukaryota > Metazoa > Chordata > Mammalia > Chiroptera > Vespertilionidae > Vespertilio > Vespertilio murinus. The sequence continues at coordinate 147,989,675 of OZ004704.1, forward strand.
ATGGATCAAGACTTAACCATAAGATAGGAAACCATAAAAATACTAGAGAAATCCATAGGCAGAGAAATCTCTGACATATGCCAAAGCAATTTCTTCACTGATACTGCTCCTAGGGCAATGGAAATTAAAGAGAAAATGGGACTACATCAAAATAAAAAGCTTTTGCACAGCAAAGGAAACCATCAATAAAACAACAAGAAAACGCATCGCATGGGAGAACATATTTGCCAATGATATCAACGATAAGGGTTTAATCTCCAACATTTACAGGGAACTCTTTTAAAAAATATATATTTTATTGATTTTTTACACAGAGAAAGAGAGGGATAGAGAGTTAGAAACATAGATGAGAAAGAATCATTGATCAGCTGCCTCTTGCACACCCCCTACTGGGGATGTGCCCGCAACCAACGTACATGCCCTTGACCGGAATCGAACCCGGAACCTTTCAGTTCGCAGGTCAACGGTCTATCCACTGAGCCAAACCGGTTTCGGCTACAGGGAACTCTTGCAGCTTAACAAAAAAGATAAATAACCTAATAAAGAAAATGGGAAACTGATCTAAATAGACACCTTTTGAAAGAAGACAGAAGAAAGGCCAAGAGCATATGAAAACATGCTCAAAGTCACTAATCATCAGAGAGATGCAAATCAAAATGACAATGTGGTACCATCTCACATCTGTTGGAATGGCTATTATCAACAAGTCAACAAATGACAAATGCTGGCAAGGATGCAGAGAAAAAGGAACCCTCTTGTACTGCTGGTGGGAATGCAGACTGGTGCAGCCATTGTGGAGAACAGTATGGAGTTTTTTCAAAAAACTAAAAATGGATCTCTCATTTAACCCAATGATCCCACTTCTAGGAATATATATCCCAAGAAACTAGAAACACCAATCAGAAAGGATATATGCACCCCTATGTTCATAGCAGTACAATTCACCATAGCTAAGATTTGGAAACAGCCTAAGTGCCCATTAGCAGATGAGTGGATTAAAAAACTGTGGTACATATACACAATGGAATACTATGCTGCGATAAAAAAGAAGTTGTTCTTATCATTTGCAACAACATGGATGGAGATGGAGAGCATTATGCTAAGTGAAATAAGCCAGGCAGAGAAAGATAAATATCACACGATCTCTGTCATTTGTGGAATATAATGAACAACATAAACTGATAAACAAAAATAGATACAGAGACAGAAAAACATCAATCAGAACGTCAAACCTCAAGGAAGGTAGGGGACAGTGGGGATAAGGGGGCGAGATCAATCAAAGGATTTATATGCGTTCATATAAGCCTAATCAATGGACACAAACAACAGGGGATTGGAGACATAAATGGAAGGTGGGGGGTAATGGGAAAATAAGGACACATAAGTAATACCTTAATCAATAAAGAAATTAAAAATAATAAAAAAGGAAATATAAAAAAAAGATGTTTTGGCAACTTGTGGGTGGTGAGAAGAGGATGAGGAAGATAGGAAAAGGCGGCATCAGGTGCACTATGAGAGACTGATGGGGCGTTCATCATGGTGGCCTTTCCTCTGACTTTCCCTAGCACCAACCTGCAGTCACGCTAATAAACTCACACAGAGCTGGAATGAGTTTGGGTTTTAGATAAAATGTTGGAGAGTAGAAGTCTCACATCCAAATTGGTGTGATTGATCAAGACAAGATGTAGATTCAGGAGTGGGAGGAGAAGCACATATTACCATGCTTGTATGGTGCATGTGTGTGCATGTACTTGTGTGTGTGTGTGTGTGTGTGTGTGTGTGTGTGTGTGTGTGTAGTGTGTATAAGTAGATCCTGATGAGGACTCTAGACATTTAATCACTATGAAACTGGGGACTGGGGGCTGGAGACAAATTTACTGGAATATGCAAAAGATAGTAATGGACCAATTGACCTTTGGATTGTATATGTTTTTTTTTTCCTTCAAAAATCCCTAGAATATCTGGCAGTTTTCTGTTTCCATATGATATACACAGGAATATTAATACAGTGAAGCCTAGTACAAATAAATGATATATGAAAAGTCTGGTAAGATCTTGTTTATTACTTGCTTTATTGAAATGCATCCCTAAATATATTCCAGGAAATATAGGAAACATATTTGTCTCTCAAATTTACTCAAGACTATTAACCTCCTCTAATTTTATATCACTCTATATACAGCACATATATGGATTCTAGTTCTTGAGGGGCTGTCTTTGACCAAATCTCACAGTGCTCAGCAGTTTTCTCAGGGCCTTCTTTATTTCCTTATTCCGGAGGCTGTAGATCAAGGGATTGAAAAATGGAGTTAACACAGAATAAAATAAAGTCACAATTTTCTGAATCCCTGCTGGATTGCCTGCTGTTGGGCTCACATACATCACCATGATTGAGCCATAGAACAGGGACACCACGGCCAGGTGGGAGCCACAGGTGGAGAAGGCCTTCTGCCGGCCTTCTGCTGAGGGGACCTTCAGCACAGCTATGATCACGAGGGCGTAGGAGCCGGTAATGAAGAGGAAGGTGGAGAAAATCAGGACTGAGTTAAAGACGGCACAGGTGATCTCAGTGGCAGGAGCTGGCACACAGGACAACTTCATAAGGGGTCCTGGGTCACATAAAAAATGATCAATGATATTGGGGCCACAAAAAGGAAGCTGGGAGATGAGGTAAACTGGGAGGAGAAAACAGGAGAAGCCACACACCCAGCAGCAGGCTGCCATTCTGATGCAGCGTGGAACTGTCATGACCGTGGGGTAATGCAGGGGCCTGCAGATAGCAAGGTACCTGTCAAAGGCCATGGCAGACAAGAAGAAGGTCTCAGTGGTGCCCATGGAGAAGAAGAAGTAGAACTGGAGGAAGCAGCCGGAGAAGGAGATGGTGTTGGTCTCAGAGAGAAAGTTGGCTAGCATGTTGGGGACAGTAGAAGTGACATACCAGATCTCCAGGAATGAAAAATTGGCCAGCAGGATGTACATGGGGGTGTGAAGATGGCGGTCCCACCACACTGAACAGATAATGCAAAGGTTCCCAATGAGCGTTAGGACATAGATCACCGAGAAGAGTGAGAAGAGGAGGACCTGGATCTCCCAGGTGCAGGGGAATCCAAGAAGAATGAATATGCTCACAGGGTCAGAGTTATTATTCCTTCCGAGGGTTTTCATTTTCTTCTCTCCTAAAATTGCAATAACAAGGCATTGCCATGTAACAAATTACAGAATTTTTCTCATCAAGATGTTCTCTGCATTTCTTTACAATTCAGTTAGCACCATAGTTTTATTTTTTAAAATTATTTTAAAAATATATTTTATTGATTTTCCACAGAGAGGAAGGGAAAGGGATAGAGAGCTAGAAACATTGATGAAAGAGAAACATCGACCAGCTGCCTCCCGCACACCCCCTACCGGAGACGTGCCCGCAACCAAGGTACATGCCCTTGACCAGAATCGAACCTGGGACCTTCCAGTCCGCAGACCAACACTCTATCCACTGAGCCAAACAGGGTTTGGCAACACCATAGTTTTAGATTACTTAAAGATTTTCAGCATTCTTTGTCGTAATGTGACACCAGTAGTGGGAGAAAATAAAAAAACTCGGGGGTGGGTGGGTGCTTATTAGAGCCTTCCCATTGTGATCGCCATGCCCAGAATGATCCATTAAACACCTGTCTGTGTTTGGTGTCCTCAGCACCACATAAAACAAGGTAGATGCTCTCTTGCCATTCAGAGGCTTTTAAACTAATTCAGAAACATCAATCTGGGCCCAACATAGGAAAGTTCAAACACTTTGCAGTTTAAGGTCCTTGTTAACAGAAGAAAACATTGCAAGAATGAGTAGCCACAAAGAAGAGTTTGTTTACAATTGTAATTTTTAATGCTATCAAATGCATAGATTCATATAGGGTTTCTTTCTAGGTAGCATTAGGAATGTTGGAAAAGAGATAAGGAAAATAACCTTTAATCAGCGATTGTTTACGGCAAGGTCAGTGGCAACATTTGTGTGCCCTCTTATTTGGAAAGATTCCATGAAAGAAATTCCACAATATTCATTGTTAATTTCTCTCAGTATTTAGTGACATATACACAATTCTATAAAATACTCTTTACTTTTACATTGATCCTTTTTGCAGTTAGAATCTTGTTGCTGAAGAGGAGTAAGCTCCATGAAGTGTCATCTTAAATAAACATTTATATGAAATTGGTGTGAATGAATGAGGTTCAGACTATAAACCATCACAGTTCTCTTTTAACTGAAATTCACCTTAACAGTACACAGGCTTCAGTCCTCAGTTGTAATTTATCAGATGCTTGTAAAATACCTCGTGACAATATCTACATTTTGCCACATAGAACAAACAAAATAAAACTACAGTATTAAATCATTGAAAGCACTCTGGGATTTGAATTACATTACTGTCAATGGACTATTCATTCTCACTTCTCTCTCTCATATATAAACACACATATACACACACAACATGTATACACACTGTATACACATGTGAGCACATATGTACATATACATACACACATATTATACATACATGAATACATATTATCTGAGGCTCCTATGTAGAGTTCCTCCTGGTTCACCTGAACTATAAATGTGTTTTGCAGGACCAAATCCTTGACATTTTATTTCTCCCACATTTTGTCTCTCCCTGTATGTGATCTGTCATCTAGCCCTTGACATAAAAACCATCCATGTGGGATGAAGCCGGATTTTGTCTCCCTACCTATATATAAAGTCTCTTCTGCAACTTGGATTTATCCACCCAATTTCTTACTCAACATCTCTGTTTGGAATGTAACATAACTAAAACACAATATGCCCATTTCTAAACTTTTGGTTCTTCCAACCTCAAACTGATTGACTCCTACTGCTTTGCCACATCATTAAGTGGCACCTCCATTTGCTCAGTTTCTCAGGCCATAAATGTTGACTACATCTTTTTAAATATTTTATTGGTTTTTCACAGAGAGGAAGGGAGAGGGATAGAGAGCTAGAAACATGGATGAGAGAGAAACATCGACCAGCTGCCTCCTGCACACCTCGTACCAGGGATGTGCCCACAACCAATGTACATGCCCTTGACTGGAATTGAACCTGGGACCTTTCAGTCCGCAGACCAACGCTCTACCACTGAGCCAAACCGGTTCCGGCTATTGACTATTTCTTTACCACCTCTCCCAATACTCTACATCAGCACCATCAACAAATCCACGTTCAGAATCTGAATAGTTTTTAGCAGCTTTCACCATGAAATCCTCAAATTACTGCCAGCGCCTCTTAACTTACTTATTTCCATACTTATACTAGTATACTTAGATACTATTACCTGCATAGTCCCTAGATGGATAATTTTTAAAATCTGATATACTTGCTTCCAATTAAACACACTTAGGATAAGTCCAAAATCCTTTATCCAGTCTGTACAGACAATTAGGCCTTCCTCCATGCCCTCATTTCTTATCACTTTCCCTTCTCCAGCCGCTGATACTTGTTATGTATATATGTATAATAATGCCTGTGATCACTCTCTCTCTTCCTCACTGATATTCACATGCCTTACTTGGCCTTATTCAGATTTCTGGCAAAAATCAGAGACTCAGAGAGGCCATCCCAGTTTAGCCCGTCCTTGCTACCCTGTTTCCCAACCCTGCTTTAGTTTTCTTCAAAGCACATATCCCCACCACATGACATTGTATTATGTACTTAGTATGTATTTTTGGCCTCAACCACCTGGAAATAAGAGGAGGGAGACATTTTTGCTCATTGAATTATTCCCAGAATCAAGGACAGTGTCTGTCTGGTACATTACAGATATTTACTAAATATTTGTTTTCTTAATCAATGAACATGCCCTATATGTAACCAATTAGGAAAACAATTGCTTGGAGTGAGGGGGAAAAAAGAAAAAAAAAAAGAATACAAAGGTTGAAATCTCCAGTTCACTAATAAAAACAAACAAGCAACCCCCACTTCCCAGACAAATAAAAAGAAAAGCAAGGTAACAAGGACTTTGCTACGAGGCTACATCTCAGTCTAAGTAGACAGGAGGAGATCCATGACAGGAGCCCACGTCAGGCAATGCCATCCAAGCTATCTCTCTCTCTGAATTACTTCATCTTTCTTCGTGTCTCCTTTATCCACTCTATTTGTGCTCCATGCTTTCTTACTGTTGCTAAGTTGCATCACATGGTGTGTATATGTGTATGTACCAGTAGATGCACTGCTTTTTGCTCTCTTCTGTCTGTTTCTATAACTGGTTATCCATATCTTTAAATATTTTTATTGAATGCTTTTATAATCTTTTCTTCGCATTTTAAATAGGTAAGTGAACTGTTTTAGATTGCTCCCTCTTAAAGACCAGGTGGGTATAGTCTGTAACTGACATTTACTTCTCAGGTAGCTAGCCAGTGTGCTTTAACAGAAAAATGTTCTTCTCTTATTGCCTGATATTTTCTTCTGCCCCATATTCAGAGTTAGGAAATCTGGTATATATGACTTGAATAAGTAATAAGTTATAGAATAAAGTTGTCATTCCACAAATTTTCCTAGTTTATATGATTTTTGGTTTAGTTGATATCTGAAGTCAAGTAAAATATTGTTATTTTTATTAAATATATTTACTTAAATACACATACATAAAACACATATAACAACATTTATTGAGACCAGGATTTATTCTGGACATTATGTTATATAGTTGAGAATTGAATCAACTTCTAATATAGGCAAACTAATTTACATTTCTTTCAATCTTAGACTAACTTTATTTTTTTATTATTTTTCAATTATAGTTGACATAAAATATTATATTAGTTTCAGGTGTATAGCATAATGATTACAGATTTATATACCTTATCAAGTAATAACACCAATAAACCTAGTACCCATCTGACACCATACATCTGACACCATACAGTTATTACAATAGTATTGATTATATTTTATATGCTGTACTTTTCATACCATGACTATTTTCTGGATACTTTTCACCTTTTTAACCCTAATTTACATTTTGTGTGGAGAAAATACAACACTTTTAGAGGAAGATGAAAAAGACATTATATATAATCTAAGCTGTGCCTTACCTGAAGCTGTTGTTGAGAATTACAGAATCCAGCAGAGGGCAGACATCCACATTTGGGTTTCTCTCTTACAGACAGTGCAATCAGCCTCAGTTTTCTTGTTCTCTCATTTCAGCAGCAGAAAGGGTGCTGCAAAACCAACACAATGGTGCTGGCATCCAAGTTTCTTCAAAGGCTTTCAAAAGGGGGTGAGTGTTGGAAAGTAATATCAAGAATAGCAGTTACTTGACGCTTACAGAATGAGCATGTTGTTTAAACAGCATGAAAAGATAGTTACATGCAGCTGTAAAGGGCACTGTTGTCTTTCCTGATCTGGGAAGGACCAATTGCACCCCTGCCTCTGAAGGAGAGTACGTAGCCACCACACCCTGAGCCATGGCTGCTCTGTCCTGGGCATCCCATCTTGGAGGGCTGGTGCCTCAGAGCACTCTGTGTGAGCACATAAGCCTTCCGCTGAGCTCCAGGCCATGTACACTTTTTAATAAACATATCAAGGTTTGTTTCTGACCCTCCTGGGGGGTCTGACCCAACTTTCCCCAGTGGCCTCAACTAGGGATAACAATGAGAACATTTTGGCCAGATCTCAGAAAGTATTCCTTTAACTGAGGTCTAAATTGGTCCAACCTCCAAGGGAATCAGGAAAGATGATGAGGCCTGGGTCTAAGCTGAAGAATAAATTGGCCTTAGCCTTAGAGCAGAATATGAACTATACAAATATAGACACATGAATAAAAAAGAACTTGAACTATAAGCAGAAGTGTCAATATATATATATTTATAGTATGGCAGCTGTGTTTTCCCACAGAAGAGATGATACTGGATTTAGAAGTGAAGATGTAAAAGCAAAAGGTTCTACAAATCCCAAGAATAGGAAGGCAGAAGTTAGTTATTGCAAATCCTTCCTATATAATAAAAGGCTAATATGCAAATTGACTGAATGACAGACCGACTGGTTGTATGACATGCACTGACCACTAGGGAGCAGACACTCAATGCAAGAGCTGCCACCTGGTGGTCAGGGGGAGTGCTGGCCAGAAGCCAGGCTCATGGCTGGTGAGTGCAGCAGTGGTGGGAGCCTCTCCTGCCTCTGGTGCAGCTCTAAGAATGTCAACTGCCAGCTTAGGCCTGCTCACCGCATCAGTCAGACATTCCCTGAGGGCTCCCAGACTGTGAGAGGGCGCAGGCCGGGCTAAGGGACCCCCTGAGTGCATGTTTTCATACACTGTGCCTATAGTAATTTATAAAACACTTCAAAGACTTATTACATCTATTCAATTCTTTCCATAATTCTATATCCCAGCCTGCTGTGGTAATGTTGGCATGTTTGCATTAGTTCCATGAGGACTTGACTGCCAACTACAGCCTCACTTGTTTTGTGAATTTGCCCTTTTAATCTCAATTCAGCCAGAGAAAAGTAAATTAAATATTTGAATCAGCTGAAACTGGTTTGGTTCAGTGGATAGAGCATCGGTCTGCGGACTGAAAGGTCCCAGGTCCGATTCGGGTCAAGGGCATGTACATTGGTTGCGGGCACATCCCCCGTAGGGGGTGTGCAGGAGGCAGCTGGTCGATGTTTCTCTCTCATCCACGTTTCTAGCTTTCCATCTTTCTCCCTTCCTTTTTGTGGAAAATCAATAAAATATATTTATAAAAATATTTGAATCAACGTTTTTGCCACAATGTGACTTCAGAATGTATAAATGGAGGAAATGATCTCATCCTGTTTGGTTCTACAGAGATCAGACACTGTGCCTTTACAAGTTCTGGGGTTAAGCAGTTCCTGGGCAAACTGCAGTGCACTTGGACTTAGAGGGGCTGAGAAGTACAAAAAATGAGTAACAGTGGAAGGGACTGGGATCTTTAAATTGCTGAAATAAAGGGAGGGTGATTATTTAAGAACAGTACAATTCCTTTGTTCCATTTGAACATTAGAATTGTAATTATTTAAGAGCAATACAATTTGATCCCCAAACTTCAGAATTGAAAGTAATAGTTAAAAGTTATAGAGAAACACCTTGTAACTCAATATGGAGGATAACTTTCTTACAGAGAAACCTACTCAGTGATGGCACAGGCTGCTTCAGAAGATTACTTTATATCATGACTTTGTAAGATATAGGCTGGGAAAGTAGTAAACAGGATTTAAACATCAGAAGCAAATTTCTTTCAATACCGAAATTTCATTATATGAATCTAAGATGTGTCGAGAAAAAAAACAAAACTATCCAGATAACGTCAACGAAATAAAAAACCATAATGGAACAGTAATTTTAATGAGAACTTGAGGTTTTCATCAACATTGACACAAATGAACCATATTTTCTAAGGGTCATTAGCTCATAGCAGACAAAGGGGCAGGGGAAGGAATTCTGGATGGTGGAAATCCCAGAATTATGCCATGAGACTACAAATAGTCTGACTCTATTAACTGAAGAAATTAGTATTTTTTTTCCTGAAAAAGAAAAAAAAAGAAAAAAAAGTGTGGAACTCTTTCATTCACTGAGCAAAGATGGGGAGTGGGTAGAAAGGAGGAAAAGGGCTGATGGTGTTCCCCAACTGAACAAGGAAAACAGATATGACCACGAGGTGGCAGTAGCACAAACAAATTTATTTCGTGCCTTTGCTTTGACAGATTTGAGGGCAGGGGAAGATGTTTGCCTGCTTTAACTTTGCAGGAATGTAAGTTGTCATTGGTTAGAGATAACTGAAAGACAGAGTGAATGTGACTCAGAGGAACTGGGGCCAAAGCCAAACTTTGTGATATACAGCTATACCAAGGATAATAAGTCATTTAACCTTGATGTACTCAGATTCCTCACAGGTAACATAGAATCAAAACTATTGTTCTCCCCATGTAAGACTGTTATTGTGAGAGCCCCATGAGTTAGGAAAGCTCTTCGAAATTTTGGATCTTTGGTGAATTGAAAATATGGCTTCAATTTAGCTTCAACACAAATACCTCATTGATTCTTGCCCCATTCCACTAGAATAAAGTACTTTTTTTAAAAAACAAAACAAATAAATACATTACTCTCAAGGGGCAGAATGAATTTATTATGTAAAATGCAGACATTGTTCTAGAAAACATCATGTTATACATTCTTTTTTAGGAGATGCCTTGTGTTCAGAAGACTAACAGGCATCACAACTGTTTTTTGAATGAATATCTCATTCCAAGTGCTAACATGTTATCCCATTGGAATTTGGTTTCTCCGTGTATCATTTTTAGTGAGCTGAGCATTGCCTGCAGAGCACTGCCTTCTGAGCCTGCCCTCCCGAGATGTGCTGGGCCCAGGTGCCTGCTGGGAGTCCTCTGGCTTGGCTAAAACTCTCTTCCAGAGTCCCTAATCCTCTCTCTCTTGCCCAGCTTTCCTTAGCCTTTTCCGGAGCTGTTCCCAGAAAGCATCCCACTCAACCCTCCCTTGGGACAAATCAAAGTAGTCTTCCTTCTGCAGCCACCGGCCCAGGTCGTGGTAGCTATGGAGCTGCTGCCAATCAATAGGTTCCAGAAACAGGAGCAGAAGGCAAGCAGTCCCAGGCTTGGCCACCATGTTGTGGGTGGCAATCCTCAACTCCAGACTGCACCAGGGGCTTCTCCGGGCCTGGTGGCTGAGCACACAGAGGGTGGCTCTGCTGCTCTCCATGCTGGCGGCCGTAGCATCCATCCTGTCCTGCCCAACCCCACAGTCCCTCTCAGGCAAGCAGAGCCTCAAGCCCCTGCCATCAGGAAGAGGCTCTCCAGCCCAGGAACCAGTTCTTCCAGCACCAGGCTTGGTCCTGCTCACAGTAGGATATGAAGACATCGTAGTGGAGTTGATTTCTGGGGTGCTGCCCACCCAATTTCCACCACTAGGCATGAACTAGCGTCCACAGGCGGTGAAGCCAGGGCCATTTAGGACAGCTAAGTAGTGCAAGGAAGGTCAGCAGGAGCACCAGAGTGATGCTGGTTAGAAAGGCCTGAAACTCAGAATCATGTGAGCACTGACCAGAAAGGAAGGTGAGCAGTGGCGTCTTGGAGTAATCAGAGGCATTGGCCTTGCAGATGGATTTCTCCAGCCCATGCACAAAGGTGTTTGGGGCCTGTGTTGCCCAAGGCCCCACCCAAGAGCTGGCAGGTGAAGGTGACATCTGAGAAATAAACATATTGCGGCATCTGGGGGATTCGTTCCTGGAGGCTGCTGTCCAACCCCAGGGCCCATTCGGAGTTGAGCAGCAACAGCCAAAGGAGGCCCAAGCCCCTGAAGCCGGAGTCGGAGAGATTCCCGAGGTTCAGGTTGTTCAATGCCAGTACCTGTAGCTGAGGCAGCTCTTTCAGTAGCATCTCCAGCTGCACTGGTGGAAAGCCAAGTCCCCCATCATAGTGGAAAGCCAAGTCCCCCAGCTCCAGCACTCGCAGTCTAGGCATCTCAGATAGACACGGGTCTTCTGGGCCATTGCGATCAGACCAGAAGTGCAAGTGCAAGTGCTCAGGAGAGGGAGCCTTAGGAAGACTGTCCGCTGAGAGAAAATGTAGGTGCTGCAACCTCGCAGAGTGAGATGACGCAGGGAAGGGAAATGGAGTGTGGCGTTGACCGGATACAACACCATATAGGCAGTTTGTAAGGTAAAGTTGTCCAAGAACAAGAAGGGTTCTCCCTTGGGGACCCTAAACTCTATGACACTCACTGCCCATAACCCCAAGCTGAGCAGCGCTGAAGGCCAGGGAGGGTAGATCTCCAGCGTAGTAGAGGTACCCAGCTTCAGATGGCTCAGCCTCAGGGGACCCTGGAGCTGTCTGCCTGAGATACGCTCTAAATGGGTGCCCAGGAGGTCCGGTGAAGTAAGGGCAGACAGAGAGGAGAGGCAGTCTGGCTTTAGCATCTTAATTTGGTTCCAACTCAGGTCTAGGGTCTTCAGCCACCTCAGTCCTTCCGGGCTCTCCCTGGATAAGTTGGAGATGTTGTTACCACTTATCCAGAGCTCCTGGAGCTGAGGAAGAGAGGGGAAGGCCCTGCAGGGCAGCGCACAGAGCTCGTTGTGAGGCAGATCTAGCACTCTCAGACTGGAGCTGGCCAGCCCTCCTGGGAGCGCCAAGGTTGGGCCCAGCTTACTCACGGACAGACTGAGCCTCTGAAGTTGGGGCAGGGCGCTCAGGAAACTGGAGGGAAGTAACTGAAGGCCATTGGCATGAAGGCTGAGGAATTCTAGGGAGTAGCAGGTTAGGAGATCTCCACCTTCTAGGTTCCGGATTTGGTTCCTCCCGAGGTCAAGTGCACGAAGTGCAAAGTGAGCTGTCACATTCCCAGGCAGTTTTTTCGCACCGGTCCCCACAAGGTAGAGGGAGTCCAAGTGGAGCAGTCCTGAGCCTACAAGGTCTAATGCACTTAGTGGGGTGCCATCCAGTCTCAGGGAATGGAGCCGGAGGCCACGCAGAGCCTGGCTACCCACACTGCTCAGTTGCAGGTTGGCAGACAGATCCAGCAAGTGCAGGAAGGGAGTCTGTGGGCTGGGGCTGGGTGTGTGTGAGGAGCCAGAGACAAGGTTTGGGAAGAGCCCTTGCAATTCCTGCAGGTCTGTCAGACAGCTGTGCCTCAGGGCTAGACGACTAAGGCTAATGGACAACTGGACATCCCGGCTATCATTCAGGCAGTAGCCATGGAAGGAAAGGGTGTTGAGGAGTCCGAGGGGCTCCAGGGCATCTGGAGGGAGAAACAGGCTCAGGCAACAGGGAGCATGATGCTCAAAGGAAAGGTGCTGCAGCTGGTCCAGTCCTTGAAACGCCCCAGTTGTAATCCTGATGGCGCCCACCTGCAGTCTCAGAAGCTGTAGCGTGGGGAAGTGTCCAAAGGCATCGGCAGGCAGGACGGTAACTGTGCCCTGGAGACATACATAATGCCTCTGTGTCCCGGGGGACTGCTCTCAGGGTCTGCGCCAGGTTTTTAATATTGGAGCACGATGCGAAAAGGTGCAGTCCTGGGGCCAAGGCACAGAATGGGATGTAGTGGGAGATGCTAGGTAACAGGGAGCTGTCTCCTATGGTGCAGTTGGGAGCAGTCCAAGCCCAGCTCATCAAGCCGAGGCTCATCAAGGCCAGCAGTAAGAGTGAGAGGAGACGGAAGGAGAACCGAGGTCTTTCCATCATTGGTCCTACTTCTAGGGAAAGAGGGGACAGAAGATGAGCGTCAGATCCTACAAAAGCCAACAATCCCAGGTCTGGGCCTTCTGATGCCGACAAAACACAATATGTGTGGGGGCAGTTCTGTGGTTACAACATAAAGGAGACATTTAGCCAAGCAGAGGACTCAATCTATGAGCACTTAGCTGCGCCCCCATGCAGACAGAAAGCCAGTGGAATCTGAAACAGAGACAGACCAGTAAGAAGAGCCTGCAACGTGTGAGAGACCTCAGCAGAGAAATTGGTGTCACTTCCCAATTCCCCTGCTGGGGACGATCAGCTCAGGTTTCTAACTTCTTTGGAGGGGAGCTGTGAGCTATGACTGGGCTACTTTCAGGACTGTGCAGCAACTTTACTTAGTACAAAGTAGATTGGAGGAGAAACCAATGGTAATGATACAAACATAATATAATCTGAACATACACTATATATATATATATATAAACTCAACGGTAGGATTCATATATCAATCAATATATATATAATTGATTTTTTTTACAGAGAGGAAGGGAGAGGGATAGAGAGTTAGAAACATTGATGAGAGAGAAACATCAATGAGCTGCCTCCTGCAAACCCCTACTGCCCACAACCAAGGTACATGCCCTTAACCAGAATCAAACCTGGGATCCTTCAGTCCTCAGGCTGATGCTCTATTCACTGAGTCAAACCAGTTAGTGCACACTTTTTTTTTTTTTAAATATACACTCTTATTTTATCCTTAGCTAAGTTATATACACAGGCCCAATATTAGCCTTATTTTACTCACAAATGCCAAAGAAGTTAAGTGACTTGCCAGAGGTCACAGGAATAAAAGTGGTAGAGCTGTGGCTACAGTCCCAGTATTCTGCCTCCAAATCTGATGGTCTTTGCTCTCAAAAGTTCTCAGGCAGGACTAAAGAAACATTCCAAATGAATCCTACCATTGAGTTTATAAAGAAAGAGTAAAAGTTAGTTCAGGTGAAATATAAAGCAAGTAGAGAAAGTGTGTGGGAGAACGAAGTAGAAGGGAAAAAACAAATCCGTGATACTTTTGTGTTCAGAACATAGTGCAGAGGGAGGAGGTCCCACTGGCCCTTTCTCACTGCTGACCATTCCTTTCCAATGGGTAGGCCTCCGATTCCCTAGCGTGAAATGAGCAGTAGTCCTATATCTTCGATCTAGGTCCCTGAAAAGATAGGAAGAGGCAGGAGAGCAGACTGGCCCTCTGGGGGAATTCATGCCTATGGACAAATAGGATTTGGACATTTCCCTTTGAGTTTGCCATGAGGATGACCTGCCTGGGTGATCGCATAAAGCTGCCTTTCCTCAAGTCTTCTTCCTTCATCAAGGAGCATCATAGCTGTATGTGCCTCAGACTTCAGTGAAAAGTTCAGAGGAAGTCTGAGGAGAAGGGCCCGGGGAATTCATCATCGGGGTGACTCAACCTTGAAAAACTACCAGGCTCATTGTGAATGTCACTCAATACGCTCAGTGCTGTGCCATTCTATTTCAATGGCTACTCTGCAATGTTGGAAAGGCTGTTTCTTGAGCTCACACTGCATTTCTGACTTGTCTAATAGCATGCCACTTTCCTCTTCAACTAGCCTCTCTAATCTAGTATTTAGGGACATTTTAGGATCTGGAATACATCTCAGCCCAAGGAGACAGATGGCCTCGGGGCAGAGATCCTAGGAATACAGAACATTTCTGGGTTGTGGAGTGGTCCTTTGTCTGTAGGAAATCAGCTTTGATGGTACTATTGGAGGCAGCACTTAAATGCTCCACAATGATATTCCCTCGTTTGGACAGTTCCATTGTGACAAACTTTAACCCAAATGTCCCCCTTAAATTCTGTCTAACCCCTGCCTAGCTTGAGGCCTCCAGCACCCCCTGAAAAAGGCCAGAGACACTGTAGGACGAGAGCCCCACTTTTGCTAATTAGGATGAAATTTTAGCAGGGGGTAAAAAGAAGGAATAGGGAAAATCTAAAGCAGGACTAGGGTCAGAAAAACAGGACAACAAAATGGAAAAAGTGAGGAAGAGAGTGATGGTGTAAAGGTAAAGTTGAGATAGAGAAAAATGATGTTAAAGGAAAGATGAAAATAGAATGTAGAACACGAATCCCAATGTAAAATAAAGAGAAAATAAATGACATTTTTTTAAAAAAAGTAAAATAGTGGTAGTAATAATACTGATTGAAAATAAAAATGTAATAATTCAAAAAGTAAAATCGAGTGAGGAAAAAAATGAAAAAAATTAGTTCCTTAAGTGAAAGAAGAAAAAAAATTAAAAATTAAAATGTGCGGTAGTGAAGGTCATTCAGTTCTTCTGCTCTTCTTTTGGCACACCTGCTTCCTCGTCAGGACAGTACTGAAGTTCCCCATGTTCCACTGCTCCTCAGTGTTGTAAACTAGTCCAGATTCTTAAGCTGGCAGTATCTCTTTCTTATATTCCTTTATTTGTGTTTATACAAGAGTGGATTTGTGATTTAACCCCTGGGTGGCAGTGTTTCTGGATTGAGCTCTGGGTCTATAGGTCCTCTCTAGCGATTTAAGGGAGATTTAAGGAAATGGGGGGAGAGGGGGGAGGAGGAAAGAGCCAGAGTAAGTGTGCGAACTCCAGGGTGGCGCGCAAGTGTGTGCAGTTATTTTCCCCCTTGGGTCTTAGTAGTCGACACACTTTTAACATTTTTAGGCTGTCCTTTTGCACCCAGATCAAAATGGGCTGCTTTTTAGAGTTTCCTTCTGTTAGCACGGATCACGACAGCCCCAACAGCCATGGATTTTTCTAGATGCAGACTTCTCCAAGTCTCCTGCTCCTGCGTGGGCATTTCTTTCTCCTGTGGGGACCACAGACCTCACCCCCTCCAGGCAAAATCTGACCTTCCCACGAGGGAGTGTAGAGCTCCTTTGAATCCACAAGCTTGTGCCAATTGGGGACAGTTGTTCGCAGCTGTTCGGTGGGTGCCCTAGTTGTAGATTCTCCAGGCTTTTCAGGCTTCTGATAACATCCACTTTCCCCTTCAAGATGGCACAGTCTCTAAGTCCGAGCTGGTCGCTCCAGGAGAAAACCCAGCAGCAGTGGGGGCTGCCTGGTCAGGGGAGCCCCTTCCAGCAGTCCCCCACAGTCTCCTGGAGTATAGCTATCCCTCAACTCACCAACAAACACTCCCTGTGCGACCACACACTCTCCCTTTGTTTTCTCACTCACACACTATCTTGCAGTCTGCCTTCCCGTAGGCAGCCATCTTCCAATCACATTAAAATATTGTTTAACAAGCTCACTCAAGGTCATCTAACTCTTGGGGATGTAATTTTGTTTAACTTAGTCCTTCCTAGTGCTGGGATCTCTGATGTCATACAATTACATAGTTAGAGGTAATAGAAAATTGGTAAATTATGTTAATTTCCTTTTCAATATGGCAGAAAAGATAATCCCAAAGGTTAAGGTTGTATTGCCATATTGCCCACTAGGACATTTACTGATTTAAATATAACTTACTTCAGTGTTCTTTTTTATACTCTGAGCATATAAAGCCACACAAGTCTTTTGAATTGGTTTTCTCATCTTACCATCCCTCTTAAAGAGTTAGATGCAGTTTAAAAAAAACACACAATTTTATTGATTTTAAAAAAGTTATTTTAGAGAGAAAGGAAGGAAGAGGGAGAAAGCAAAACAGCTGTGAGAGGAAAATGGCTATCAGCTGCCAACAGGGAGTTGAGCCTGCAAACTGGGCGTGTGTCCTGACTGGGAAGTAAGCCAGCGAACTTTCAGTGCACAGGGTGATGCTCCAACCAACTGAGCCACACTAGGGCTCAAGTGCAATTTTTGACATGTATTAATCACCTATTTGTTTGAGAATTACATTTTGTAACAATTAAAAATTGTACTTCAACAGCAGTAATTTATTAAAATATTAAATTGCTAATGACAACAGCTGAATTTTCTGTATAAGACCCAGGCACCAGTTAGGTAAAATGTCGAGGTATTGCAGGAGACTTGGGTATTGTATTAAGGCTCTGTATCACCTTGAAGGGCATTTCTACAGTTTCCAGTGATAACTCAATATATATATCATCTAGCCTAGCCCACTCCAGGATGTATGGTTGAGATAAAAACCAGTGAGAAACATTTTACTCAGGTACAGATTGACATGTGGAAAATTGGTAGCATATCTTGTGTCAAATTAGTCAATCCAAGGTAAGTAAAAAGGGTGAGTTGTGTTATGCAATGAAGTCTGACTGTTTCAGAACCTTCAGGGCCTAAGGTCACCTTTCCAGCAAGAACTGAGGTGCAGACAACCCAAACAGCAGCAGCCTTGGGAATCCCAGGGCTCATTAAGCTGAGCAGTGGCGTAAGGGCTATAAAGGCCTCAGGCATACCCAGAGCCCTAGGGATGAGCGATCTTTCCAATCTGTACAGCCAGCTCTCCATTAGGGTTTGACTTACCAGTATAAGAAAATAGCTAGGCACAGACTGGGCAACTGTGATGGTTATCTGAGAATTTCTCATTTTGCTGGGTTGGAACTATGAAGAAGGGGCTGGGAGATGAATAATGGTAACACCCACGTAGCTCCTGACATGCAATGATGTAAGTTTCATAGATATATTTACTAAAAGATCCACCCACCACCCCTTGCTCTTCTTTTTGTCTCTGAAACCATTTTTATACCCCCTGTTGTCTGTATTTTTTTCTGTATACACTCTGTCATTCATTATTTTTACATTTAAGGAATCATTGGAGATTTCTTCTTCTAGGTTTATGCTCCTAGGCGCATTCACATAATAATGAAATTCCTATAGCAGCAGGGAATTCTAGGACCAGTAGTGCCTTCAAAGGTGGTTACAAGGTTTAGATTCAATGGGATCAACTGTATATAACAAGGCACTGGATTCATGCAATATTGTGATAAGACTACCTAATTCTACAATAATTCCTCCTAGATTCTATTTTCTATTTCTTAAATCCTTTTGGTTGCTTTAAAAAAAAATCTTCTCTTCCCACAATTTAAAATGCAATAATTCAAAGCCAAAAAAGATTTACTTAGAGCAGAAAGATGATGCCCATCTTCAATGAATAATGTCTAGTTCTTGGTGTTTCAGAAGAAATTAAAGAACACATCAGATATCTTCAAAAGGAGTTCACATGGCACTTAAACTCCAACTAGAAGATCACTTTCCACCATTGTTTTGAAGTTTCTTTTTTCTGAGAATGTTTTAGTTCATGATAGGCAAAAATAAACAGGCAAACTAACAAAATATGTGCTCTATTTGAAAAAATCTCTAACAACTTTCATGAGGAAAACTTTACTTCCATTTTTAGTATTTTCTGCACAGACCTCCCTGGCTCCCTAATTAGAAAAACTAGAGAATAGCTGGTCAGCCATCCACAAATAGTCCACGACTGGGTAAGGAGATTAATTTTTGTTCTCTCCCCTTCATGCCACATTTGAGTCTTTCCACGGAGACTTTCATTTCCTTGCTCTAAAGCAGGTGAAGAGGATGGCCCCATATTTGGTGTGAAAGAGACATCCAAAAGTTCCTTAGGCCTCCAAATCTGTCTTCTGCTTGCTTATCTTGAAATAATGTATACAGAGAAATTCCTTGGTATTAAGAATTTTTCTTTTTGAAATTCAGGTACTTTTCTGTGTTGTCTATGTAAATCCTTAGCACCTCGTTTGAATGACTACCAGATAACTTTCCCTGAATGATTTGAAAGAACCAAGTGCAACACTGAATAGGTAACTAGTACTGAGGACAGAAAAACATTTTCTGTCTCTCTTAATATTTTGCCTAGAGCTAGTTCTAGATGGAAAGTATCATAATCTGGACAGACAGCATCTACTGATTCTTAAATGCTTCAATGGAAAAAAATGTATCAATGTTTCCTGATTTTTCATTTGCAATCCAAGATATTTCCACCCCATGTTGGGAGTGACTGTAGGTGTAGAGCAGGAGTAGTGGATATACAATATGTACTTTATTTCTTATAAGTGGATTTATGGGTGTTGAAAAGCCCCAAAGCAGCATAATTCTCATTTCTCTTACCATTCCCTACAAAATGTGTCATGGTGAACCTTTTTTGTATGTGCCTCAATAATATGGATCTCAATCTTTGTTTTTTATTTTGGTAATTAGTGTGTCCCAGCAACTATCATACTCATCCTGAATTTGTTGTTTTCTTAAACTTTAAAGGTAAATATTTTATTTCTTCTAATCTAATCTCTAGAAACTCCCTAATTTTCCTAAATAATTTGTTTCTTAACATGCTCATTTTTAATAACTACTAACCTTTGTACATTGCAATTCACAGCAAAAAAATTCTTCCAACAGTTTGACAAATTATGATGCAGTAAGCACTATAGTACCAGTACAAAGGCAAGTAAGAAATATTTCCTCCCTTTGACGGACTTAGTGATTTTTTTGGGGGAAAGTGTTTGTTGCTCAAAGACAGATTACATTTGATTCTCAAAGCAACTTTGGGAGATATTACTATCCCTGTATTAGACTGAATAAACAAAGAATAAAACTTAGGTTTAATACCTTGACTGAGATCACTCCATTGGTGCATTAGAATTGGGCATTGGATCCAGATACTTCATTCCAGAACTCTTGTCCTTAAAGAATATGATTCTATCTATTAAAAAAATGAAATTATTTTTATGCTCCCATCATCTCATGCCCAGGTCATTGTCTATCTTCCTAGTTTGTTGTAAATACAATTTAAAGGCATTGCAGGAATAAAAAGTTGGAAGAGATACAAAATATTCCTTGTTCTATTTATATAGAAATGTACATTCCCTACCTCACAGAAGTTGCTTAAGCTTTCAGTCTTAGAATATGATTTATAAACACCAGATTCAAAATCTGATGACTTTTCCCCCTTTTGTCTAACTTAAACCTCTCTTGTTCTAATTCAATTCTTCTAGGTCTCTTGGTATTCTTGACTTAGTGACAAAAGAAAACAATTCAAAGGTGACAGAATTTGTTCTTCTGGGCCTATCATCCTCACCGGAGCTGCAGCTATTTCTCTTCTTCTTGTTTTTATTGTTTTACATGGCTATTGTCCTGGGAAACCTCTTGATAGTGGTAACAGTGCGAGCTGATGCCCGATTACTCCAATATCCTATGTACTATTTTTTGGGCCATCTGTCCTTCATTGACCTATGCCTGAGCTGTGTTACTGTGCCCAAGATGTTAGGGGATTTTCTACGGCAGGGAAAGATCATCTCTTTTCCAGGATGCCTAGCTCAAATTTACTTCCTGCACTTTCTGGGAGCCACGGAGATGTTTCTGCTGACAGTCATGGCCTATGACAGGTATGTTGCCATATGTAATCCTTTGCACTACCGAACAGTCATGAACTGCCAACTCTGCCTTCAGTTCGTTTTTGCCTGCTGGTGTGGGGGCTTTATCCACTCCATCACACAGGTCCTACTGGTCATCCAGCTCCCCTTCTGTGGCCCCAATGAACTGGACAATTTCTACTGTGATGTCCCGCAGGTCATCAAGCTAGCCTGCATGGACACATATGTGGTAGAGGTACTGATGGTCTCAAACAGTGGTCTGCTGTCTCTTGTCTGCTTCTTAGTCTTGCTCTTCTCTTATGCTGTCATCCTCATCACCCTGAGAACTCGCTTCCGCCAGAGCCAGAGAAAGGCACTCTCTACCTGTGCCTCCCACTTAACCGTGGTCAGCCTGATCTTCGTGCCATGCGTGTTCATCTACCTGAGGCCTTTTTGCAGCCTCTCTGTGGATAAGGTGTTCTCCGTCTTTTACACGGTGATCACACCTATGCTGAACCCCCTCATCTACACACTCAGAAACGCTGAAATGAAGACAGCCATGAAGAAACTGGGCAAAAATCATGTGGCATCCTGCTGCTGCCATGTGAAAGGATGAACAGGAAGCGGTGATTTAGAAACCATACTCCTTCTTGGGACTCTCTTAACTCATCCTGTACCTGAGTACATGCATGAAAATCAATTTGGTGACTTTGGTAGAAAAGAGAAACTGGCATAAAATTATCGCCCTTGATTATAGTTGGAGGTATAGGTGACTGTCTCAGGTGTTGAATATTAAGCAGAGAATAGAGGAGACCTCACTGCCCCACAAATAATAGCGTAATTAATCGAACACTAGAGGCAAGAGGATGCCTTAGAATATCAACTCTTCTATCCTTTGCCTATTAATAGTCTTCCTCCATTTAATTCATTTTACTTTTAAACTCTATTAAAGTGAAAGACGATAGCACATTTCCTTTGGTGTTCTGCTCTGCAGGGTTTCAGAATCCAGGGTTTGGTGTCAGGAAGTTCCTTCTGATGTCTCATCAGAGTCTTTTCGGAAGCAGTGTGACTCCCTTTTGTCTTGTCTCTAATGAAGCCTGAAAACATCACTAACTCCCTGTACAGGAGTGATCTCCCAGGAAGTGTGTTCTGTATTGTGCCAAGTTTTAGAAATGCAGTTGAACAACTCACAAAGTTCATGTGTGAAAAGGGGAGTCTGGGAGTATTGGGTGATGACAAATTTTTAGTATTCTGCTCTAGAAGAGGCACCCCATTTCATCTAGAGTTTTTCTTTGAGTGGAATTATGGTGAAGGAAAGTTGATAACCTGACTCTTTAACTGATTATAATATTTAAGACATACAAACTCTGAAGAAAAAAATAAAGAAATGAGCTGTCCCTGCGCTTGACGTTATCACGGTTATTACCTCTCAGTCTCAAAAGCACTTTGAGGAGTAGATAATATTATTCAACTTCATTTTTATGAATAAACTCAGGTTTGTTAAGTGTCTTGCACAAGATCACTTAGAAAAAATGTAGTCAACCAGGAAAGCTAGTAATTGTATTACTAGTTAAGATTGCCATATGTAATCCTTTATTTATCCCAAGTACATGGACCAAACACTTAATTTTGACTATCTGTATAGGAGTTCCAGAAGTAGGATGTCCCTAAAAATTTTCCCTTAAACATTTATATTTAAGGTTATCTATTTCTGATATAAGGCTATTTGAAGCTTTATGGCTAGTGAAAGGCATTTTCTTACTAAACTAGAGACCCGGCGCACAAAATTTGCAGGTGGGTACAGTCCCTAGGCCTGGCCTGTGATCAGGGTCATCTTCCTCAGCTGCCCTCAGCTGGCCCTGCCCCCTCCACTGCCCCCGCTGTGGGTTGCCCTATGTATGTACGGCGACCAGCAGGGTGAGAGCCTTGGCTTGGCACTGTCCACATCCCCCACCACCAACCCTCAGTTCCCCATTCACCATCGGGCAACTGGAGCCTGCCAGCTGGGGAAAGGGACCAAGAGATGGTCAGTGCTCTTCATAGTGACTGGTCCAGCAGTCCTTCTGGTTGTTCTGCCATTAGGGCCAATTTTCACATTATCCTTTTATTATATAGAATAGAGGTCTGGTGCAAGGGTGGGGGCCTACTGGCCTGCCCTAATGGGGCCCAGATCAGGGTGGGGGACCCTGATTGGGGCCAGGTCCAGCTGGGGTGAGGGGCCGCAGGTGGTTTGCAGGCTGGCCACTCCCAAGATTAAGGTGGGGGTTCCTCTGGGACAGAGGGATCCTGGGCAAGGGGCCGTTGTCTTTCTGGTCTCTGGTCGTTCTGGTTGTTCCGCCATTTCAGTCACTGGGGTTTTATTATATAGGATAATAATATAATGATGCAACTTTTAGGAATATTTTTATATTTGCTTTATTTCTTAATCAACTGCTATAGAAAGACTTCTCTGATTGCTTAGCTGAAAAACATACCTCAGGGAAAAAAATTCTAAAATCCCACCTAATACTAGGATTTTACTACGTAATTTGTAATACCCTTCAACACACAAGAGCTTTCTTTACACTGAAATAAGGATTAGACTTTGATTTTTGTGCTGGAAGTTAGTGGCTTTATGTTTAAGAAAACATGTATATATCTGTATGTATATTTGTATGTATGTATTGCTACAGAAGGACTCTTAATAGACCAGGAAGAAGGCTACCACTTGGATGATTTCTTTAGAGAATGAGTGAGGGTGAGAGTGGCATCCCTGGTATGGGTCACACTCTCCTCTTTCTCGTTCACTCCACAACATTTCCATAGAGATCCATTGCCCACAGTTAATATCAAGAAGACCACACAGGAGGAAGCTGCCAGTCAGAAAGGAGCACATGGGCTGGCAGGAAGGCTTAAGTGATACAATGGGAACAGGCTGTCTTTTTGTATCAGCTGACTGCAAAACCTCATTTTCCTAATGTCCTTGTTTCATAGCAAAACTTAAGTTCTGAGGGGATGATTTTAAATGTCTTATTGGTAGCTGGGATTGGTAGCATAGTATTCAGAAAAACAAGAACTTTGTATATTCCTCTTGGCATTTTCAATCCTCCAATACTTACTTGATCAATGGCCAATATTAATTCTCTTGATTAATGAGCTGATAACACTTCTGTTCTTCAGACTGTACATGATTGATATTATCTATAGAGTTCCCTGCTCAAATGCTCTGAGCTCACTTCCAGGGTCCGCCTGAGTCTCTTCCTTGGGCCTGTCCTCCTGAGGTTGGATCATACTGGTGTGTATGCACCTGTAGCTGAAGGGCACTGTATGTAAAGAATGTGGGTAGAGCCATCTGGAATGCAGAGTCCACATTCATACATGGGGTCGTCTTGTGTTGGGATTTGGAACCAGGAGAAGAGGCAGGCTGGGACTGAGAACCAATGCTTCCTCTACCCATACTGCCATGCCTGTTGTATATTTCAAGGAGTCTAAAGATTTTTAATTTGAAACTAGACTTCCAGAAATTGCAAGAATATGAGAACACTATTCTCAGTATGTTTTCAGGCTTTGTTAGAGACAGGACATTTAAAG
Source organism: Vespertilio murinus (assembly GCA_963924515.1). Taxonomy (NCBI): domain Eukaryota; kingdom Metazoa; phylum Chordata; class Mammalia; order Chiroptera; family Vespertilionidae; genus Vespertilio; species Vespertilio murinus. Next base: position 148,013,759 of record OZ004704.1, read on the forward strand.
TTTATTACTTTGATTTATAGTTTTTAGATATATTTACATGGGTTCCATTTGTATTCTTGCTCTGAGTTCCACAGGTATTTGGGGTGGGTATTCTCCTGTCCAGCTCTTGTGGTCCTTGGGCTACTGAAATAACTGAAAGGAGTCAAAGAGAAGCCTGCTTTATGTGGTCATTGGAAGATTATTGAATTCATATTTTCAGAACACATGGGAATAAAGAATGAATATTTTATAGCCTCTCTTCAAACTACACATTGTCAATGAGCCAATAATAGTGAGGGAAATAATAGTAAAGAGGCCAATAATAATAAGGAAAAGTAGTATTTTTTTGTTATTGTTGTGTTGGGTTAGTGGTCCAATATAGCAACACTATACCACTTTCCTTGCCCCAAATTTGAGTAAATTGTGCAAAATTATGTGAAAATGACCTAAATATTTACTAAGTAGTTATTTATCAATTACCCTTTAATATATATATATATATATATATATATATATATATTTAAATATTTTATTGATTTTTTACAGAGAGTAAGGAGAGAGAGATAGAGAGTTAGAAACATTGATGAGAGAGAATCATCGATCAGCTGCCTCTTGCACATTACCTACTGGGGATGTGCCTGCAACCAAAGTACGTGCCCTTGACTGGAATCAAACCCGGGACCTTTGAGTCCGCAGGCTGATGCTGTATCCACTGAGCCAAACCGGTTTTGGCCCTTTAATATATTTTTATAAGGAACAATTTAGTGGATATTTTGAGAAGAAGTTTTTCTCTCTAAAATTCTTAGAAAAATAAAAAAAATTACTGGAAAGAAATCATCATGCCATCACATTTACCCCATATTAAAAAAATTTTTTTTCTGCGAGATGTTCCTCTCATAATTGTTTTTCAGATGTTTTAATATTAATTTAAATTTATTATCCATTTATTAATCTAACAACTGTTTGCTGAGTATCTTTTATGTTCCTGGAAATGTGGGAGACATCTTTTCATTTGGGTGTTCCTCCAGGCATCAATAGACCACCGAAATATCTAATTAAAGATCTCTCAGTATTCACAAGAGGAAGGAAAATAGCACTCTAAGACAATATGTGAGCCCAGATGACTAGAGGAGTAGAGCAGAGAGATCAGAAGCACGAATTCTGGAGCCAGGTAGCCTTATCATGATCCAATTCTATCACTTCCCAGAGGGCAAGTGACTTAATCTCTCAGCACCCTTTTGACTGTAAAATAAATAATAATATCTGCTTCACAGGATTCTCAGCAAAACTAAACAAAATAAAAATTGTTAAGCTCTAATAAGCATGTCTGCATATGATCAGAACTCAATAACTCAGAACTCAATTGACTGCTTATGTTATTACTATTGCTAATTGTTCTGTGACATTAAAAGGGAAATAGAGACTGAAAGAAGACTGCACAATTGTTTGATCTTAGAGAACCACCGGACAAAATGATGAACTAGAGCTTTTGACTCCAGAACCCTGCCATGTGACAGTAAAAGCCCTATCTTCCCCATCCATATTAAAATCGACCCCCAAATAAGACATCTCATTTTAGGTGATAGTATATGCTTCCAAAAATTATGTAAAAGGTCACATTTGTAAGTCCTTTTAAAAAATTAAATGTTCTGTGTTCTTGGGATAAGAACACAGGTTCTCTACCCATTTAAAAAAAATTTGGATTGTTTGTTTGTTTTGTGTTGAGTTGTATGAGTTCTTTATATATTTTGGATATTAACCCCTTGTTGTTTGCAAATATCTTTTCCCATTCAATTGGTTGCCTTTTTGTTTTGTTGTCAGTTTCCTTTACTCTGAGGAACTTTTTAGTTTGATATAGTCCCATTCATTTATATTTGCTTTGTTGCTACACAAAATTAGACTCAAAAATTTTAATGAGATTGAAATTATATCAAGTATATTTGCCAACCACAAGGCTTTAAAATGAGAAATCAACTGCAAAAAGGAAGTAAAAGTCCCCCACAAATATGTGGAAATTAAGCAACATGCTATTAAAAAATGACCGTGTCAAAGAAGAAATAAAAAATGAAATCAAAATATATAGAGACAAATTAGAATGACAATTGAACATATAAAAACTTTTGGTATGCAAAGCAGTAATAAGAGGAAAGTTTATATCATTTCAGGCCTATTTCAAGAAATAAGAAAAGCCCCAAATAAACATTATAACATTACATCTTAAAGAACTAGAAAAAGAAGAATAAAATCAGTCTGAAGTTAGTAGAAGAAATTAAATGATAAAAATCATAGCAGAATTGAATGTAATAGAGAACAAAAAGACAATCATTTTTAAATTTAAATAATTAAAAACATTTTTAGAATAAATTTAAATTCACAGAAAAGTTGCAAAGATAGTACTTAGAGTTTCTGCATACCTAACTCCATTTCTTCATTTGTTGACATCTTATATTACTCTGGTATATTTGTCACAACTAATGAGCCAATACTGATACATTATTATCAACTAAACTCCATATTTTATTTATATTTCAATAGTTTTTACTTACTGAATAGGCTTACCCAAATTATCTAGCTTTATTTTCATGATAATTATTGATTTATTGTCTTTATGCTCTTTATGTTCCTAAGAAGCATTTTGCAATTATCCCATGAACAAACACAGACATGTGGTGAGTTTCTTTTACTTAAAGGAAATGTCAAAATATATGAAGTAAATACAGTGCAGTCAGTTTCTATCTCTTAAGTGAATACTGGTATATACTGGTACAGTGCAGTTTCTATCTTTTAAGTGAATACTGGTATATACTGGTATATACTGGTATATACTGGTATATACTGGTATATACTGGTACAGTGCAGTCCTTGCTCAGGCTAAAATAAAACTAGCTGCAGCTGTGTTAAAAGGCCCAAGACCTGGCACCAGCACCAGCCTGCTTTACTTCATAGGTGGGCCTCATCTGGGAACTTCTAAACCCAATACAAAGAGGAGAAATCTGTAGATCTTTTTGTAGCTCCTCCTGGGTGGCCCCAGGCAGTGGTTGACTTTGTACCTTCCTAGAGACTCAAGAACCAGTGTACCCAGTGGTCAGTGTCAGACTATACCAGATTATAACTCTACACATCCATAAGAGACACACTCAAGGGGCAGGATCAGTGAGCACCAAAGCCCAACTGAAGCAACTCCAGTTCATAGGGGTATCTCCTGAATAGCAGCTCTTCCATTGTAGACATAGCTGGTCCTCTTAACCAATTGTTCTGGAGGTCAATTCATCCCAGTGACACCAACAGTAATCAAGTCTCAACAACAAGACTGTGTTCACAGCCAATAAAGGGGCTCACCTAGAGGGCCCAGCTCAGGTGACTGGGGAGGCTGAGCCACTGGGCTCTATAGGACACCTACAACACATGGCTACTCTACTGACTCAAGGGAGACATAGCAGCTTTACCCAATACATAGAAAGAGATACAGGGAAGTAGCCAAAATGAGGAGACAAAGAAACATGTCACAAATGAAAGAAGCAAAATAAAGAAAACTACAGGATATAGAGTTCAAAACCATGGTTATAAGGTTACTCACGAATCTGCTAGAAACCTGCAAGGTCTTAGTGAAAGTTTCAAGGATCTTAGCTAGAATGAAGGAAAAAAAAAAAAAAAAAAAGGACCAGTCAGAAATTAAGCATACACTGAGTGAAATAAAGAAAAATATACAGGGATTCAACAGTAGACTAGAGGATTCTGGGAATCAAATCAATGATTTGAAATACGGGGAAGCAAAAAACACCCAACTAGAAGAGCAAAAAGAAAAAAGAATTAAAAATTATGAAGATAGTGGAAGGAGCCTCTGGGACAACTTCAAGTATACCAACATCCACATTATGGGGGTGCCAGAAGAAGAGAGGGAGCATGATATTTGAAGAAAAAATGACAGAAAACTTGCCCTATCAGATGAAAGAAAGAGACAAGTCCAGGAAGCACAGAGAGTCCCCAACGAGAGGAACTCAAAGAGAACCACACCAAAACACATCATAGTTAAAATGCCAAGAGCAAAAATCAAAGAGAGAATCTTAAAAGCAGCAAGAGAAAAACAGCTAGTTACCTATAAGGGAATGCCCATATGACTGTCAGCTGATTTTTCAACAGAAACTATGCAAGGAAGTAGCAAGAAATATTCAAAGTGATGGAGAGGAAGGACCTAAAACCAAGATTACTCTACCAGCAAAACTACCATTTAAAAGTGAAGGTCAGATAAAGAGCTTCACAGAAAAGAGCAAGCTAAAGGAGTTAATCACAACCAACCCTGTATTACATGAAATGTTAAAGGGTATTCTTTAAGAAGAGAAAGAAGAAAAAGAGAAATATGAACAACAAAATGGCAACAAATAAAAACCTATCAACAATTGAATCTAAAAATCCAAATAAATGAATAAGAAATTTAATGAACAGAATAAACTGGTGAATAAAATAGAATCAGAGGTATGGAAATGGAACAGACTGATGATTCTCAGAGGGGAGGGGAGTGGGAAGCAGGAAGAGATTAAACAAAGATATTATATGCATATATGTATTACCTATGGAAACAGGCAATAGGGTGGCAAAAGCGTGGGGTGGGGCAGGAACCAGGTGGAGGGGGTTTATGAGGAGAAAAAAGAGGGACATCTGTAATACTTGAAACAATAAAGATTAAACAAAACAAAAAGATAACAACAAAAAAGAAATACATGGTACAGTATTGTTAATTGTAATCACTATGCTGTTCATTCAATCTCCAGAATTTATTCATATTCTAGCTGCAAGTTAGTACCCTTTTAATATTTCCCCAATTCTCCTTCCATAGTAACCAACATTCTACTCTCTGATTCTACAAATTTGGCTTTTTCAGATTCCACATATAAGTGATATTATACATTGTTCACCTTTGTCTTGATAAATTCTTTTTGAGTGAAGAAAGGAAGGGAATAAAAAAGAAGGAACATAGAAAGAAAGGAAGATAGGAAGGAAGGAAAACAGAACAAGATAAAGTCCTTATCTCAAAGGAATTGAATAGAGAACCCAGTAAAACCAGGACTCTCACAGTTAGCCATTTCCTTGTATAAACAGCCCTATTACTTATAAAACAGAGGCATAGAATAATAAATGGTCCAGCAACAAAAAAGCACTTTATGTTGCAACATGACAATCCTTTTGGTCTTTAAAAGGTCACTAACAAGGTGAATGTTATTTGGATTACTACATATTTTCTATTGTATGGTTGTGCTATTCAAACACATGGAACTTTAGGCTTGAATTGAAAATTTATGCTATAATTTAGTGATATATTTTATAATTGATTCCAGAAGTATAATCCTCATCTCCAACAAGCTCCCTTGACCTACATACTTTAAAAACTCATTCATGTAATAGGACTGAGGCAGTATCTTCACAGTGCCACTAAATTAAACATTGTGCTTGCCTACTTGAGCTTTAGCAAATCTATATGTTTAAACACTAATATGCAAATAGACCGAACTGCAGAACAATCAAATGACTGAACACCCAGTCACTATGACATGCGCTGACCACTATGGGGCATGTCCAGAACAAGGAGGGAATCAGCCACAGCAGGATGGTGGAACAGGTGAGCAGGGGTGCCAGACCAAGGTGGAGGGGGACGTGCCACTGTCATCCAGGCTAGCCTCTGGTGTTTACTGGAAATTCTTTGCTCCAGTGCACCATGGTCCTGCCTGGTGCCCACACCTGTTGTTTGTACCCACTGCCGGTGCTGGCCCCACTTGCAATTATAGCCAGTGCCAGAGCCATTACTCACACCTGCTGCTGATGCCAGGCTCTGATCCCAATGGTTTAGTACTATCAGTGGGTGCAAGCAGCAGCTGCTGACCCTGATCACCCCTGAGGGCTTCTCCATCTCTCCCTGCTCCTGAGGAGTGATTGGGGCTGGCAGTCACTGCTCAGACCGACTGCTGGTTCCAGCCCCAGTCACTCGGTGCTGTCAGCAGGTGTGAGCAGGACCAGCACCATCAGCACATGGGAGCAGAGGCAGTGATGGGGGCTGCTGACAGACAGGAGACCAGGGATCATAGCCAGAGGGGCTGGGTGGGAGGCACAGAAGATGGGCTGAGACCCACCCCTGTGCCCATGGCAACCTCACAGCACACAGTTCCTTTTAAGGTGCATGAATTTGTGCACTGGGCTCCTAGTCCTATCTAATAAAAGAGTAATATGCAAATTATCCATCACTCTGCTACACCCAACCAGCCATGCCCACCAGCCAATCATAAGAAAGTATGCAAATTAACCCAATCAAGATGGCTGCGGTCACAGAGAGAGCAGGAGGGAGGCTTGGGTTTCCCTGGTGATGGAGGAAGCCAAGCTTTCCACACACCCTGGCCAGCCCAGGCCTCCACTTAAGGCTACAGTTTCAATTATAAAAGTTAAATAAATCCCACCAAAATGGCCCTGGCCATGGAGCTGGAGAGATCAGGAGGCTAGGGTTGCCCTGGTGATGGAGGAAGCCAAGCTTCTGCAACCCTGGCCTGCTTTGGCCTCTGCTTAAGGCTACAAAGTTTCAATTATATAGGATAAATAAATCCCAACAGAAATGGAGTCAGCAGAAGGCTTGGCTCTGCTCCAAACTACAAAGTTTCAATTGTAGAAGATAAATAAATTCCAGATACCAGGGACTCTGCTTGGGTCACTGGAGGGTGTGGCTAGCCTGCAAACCACCACAGGCCTCTTTCCCAGGCTGCCCCATGCCCCAAGGGAACCCCACCCTGATCCAGGACACTCTTCAGGGTAAAGCAGCTGCCCCCCTAATCCCCATGCACCAGGCCTCTATCCTATCTAATAAAAGAGTAATATGCAGATTGACCATCACTCCAACACACAAGATGGCTGCCCCCATGTGGTCAAAGATTCTACCCACATTGTGGACACAAGAGGACACCACAGATGGCTAGCAGGGGAGGGCAATTGGGAAGAACCAGACCTGCAAGGGAGGGCAGTTGGGGGTGATCAAGTCTGCATGAGGGGGCAGTTAGAGGTGACCAGGCTGGCAGAGGAGGGAAGTTGGGGGCAAACATGCTGGCAAGGGAGTGGTTAGGGGATGATCAGGCTGGCAGGCAGAAGCAGTTAGGGGCAATCAGGAAGGAAGGCAGGTGAGCAGTTGGGAGCCAACAGTCCTGGATTGTGAGAGGGTCCCAGATTAAAGAGAGTTCAGGCTGGGCTGAGGGACAACCCCCCACCCCCAGTGCATGAATTTCATGCACCATGTCTCTAGTTTTAAAATAAAGTAAAATATTATAATAGTTTTAAAAAAATATATTTTATTGATTTTTTAACAGAGAGGAAGGGAGAGAGATAGAGAGCTAGAAATGTCGATGAGAGAGAGAAACATTGACCAGCCGCCTCTTGCACACCCCCTACCGGGGATGTGCCTGCAACCAATGTACATGCCCTTGACTGGAATCAAACCCGGGACCTTTCAGTCCGCAGACCGACACTCTACCACTGAGCCAAACCGGTTTCAGCTATAATAGTTTTAATAAACCAATATTTTGTTGTTCAGTTACTGGTTTAATATGGTGCCAAACTGTAGAAATAGGCTCAATATTTATCAACTACTTACCAAGTAGCTTTTTATATACTTTAATTAGGAGTCATTTAGTGGTAATTACATTTGCACTTTCTCTGCTTAACAATACTCTCCAGCTGTTACCCAATCACTGGCCCAACAATTCCCTCAAGGTTGTGATGAGGCATAAAACTTGCTTATGGTTTTTCTCTCTTGAAATCAGGAACATAAAAAGTAGTTCTTGCAGACCAAGATCAGAAGCCATGGTATGATGATACTAGTAAACTTATAAAATTGAGGATGCAGGGAGGGGTCAGGACCTCTTATTAGGCTGCAAGCATAATTTTTTTGTGTGAAATGTAACACATATGTAAAAAATCATCCCTAGATGTACTTCATTTTTTTTTAGTATGAATATCTGGAAATAGATCACATTTCTATCTCAGAAAAGTTTATTGAACTCATATCTTAGATTGTCTAGAAGATCCAAGTGGTGGGACCACTCTCAAGAAGACAGCTGAAGTAAGTTTTCCAACTGGAATGGCAAGTTAGCCAGTGAAAGAGGCAAGTGATTCAAATCATATTCAAGGATAAAGAGGAATTTTCAAAAATTTTACCTACTTTACAACATATGTTTTAGTAATTCTATTAAATAGTGCTGGAAGTTTTTTTTTAATGTGCATATTATTTCAATTGGAATTTAGCTCTTACTGTAACACTAACAGTGAAAGCTAGATAATTCAATTTCTTCTCTTCTAAATGATTGGAATAAAGTCAAGTGACCTGTAAGATCCCTTTAACCTATATGAATATTGATCTCTACATAAATCTAAGATGACTTGAGGAGGTTATTTAAAGGTATTACTCTAAAATAAATGACTTATGTCAGAAATAGGGTTTTATTTATCCTTTTATATTTACAGCACCGTACCAAACACAGAGAATGTGTGCAATAAATATTTATTAAGTGAAGAGATAAATAAATATTGCTGCTGTGTGAAATATATATATAGTGTTGCATTAACTTTTTTGCAGATGTCTCAAGACTTCACTTGCTCAGACATTATTGCACAGAGCTTACTGTGAAGCCTGCTATTAGTGAAGAGATCCAGAATATTTTATCTCTGCCCTTTGCAAATTGCTCATAGGAGACATTATGACTCAATCTCTTTACAGAGAATTTCAGGGAGCTGCAGTCTTGCTATTTGTTTTATTTGAAATAATTTAACTGGGCTCATAGTGGTAAATAAAAGAACAACCTTGTTTCTATAAAAGTATAGATATTATAACTAGTATATATTCCTTGGCATCATCCTAGAAAGGTCAAATTCTACCTAAGAACCTGGGAGGACCTGAGGAAATAATCAGTCCCATGGAGGCTCTGGTCTACAGAGTTCAGATGTCTGCTTCTAATGCTTTTGAAATTCCACCACTAAAGTGATCATGATCTAGATGCGCAGGTCATGTATTGCTTTATGTCTATTATTGTAACTATTGACTAACAGGGGAGGACTCTGAGGTTAACAGAAGTGAGAAAAATTGTGTTAAGATCACACAGCCTGTAAGAGGCAGAGCTGTGAGTAAGCCCAGTTACTCTATCTTTAAATCCTGTGCTCTTTTTCTTCAGTGAAGCAAATAGAAAATTCTTGTGTTTTAGACTGGGATTAATTCTTTGGGGTCTCTAGATAAAGTCACGGTTATCACCATTCTGGAAGAGCAGCTGCATAAGCATTTTTATGTGTATGTTAAATAGCCATGCAAGGATATGGAATATATTTGAGAGAGTGGATTTCAGAAGCAGATTAACATGTTCTATAATTTTGACAAGTATAGAAATATACATAATGGAAATTAGGAGATGAATCTGGTAAGGAATTTAGTGTCTTAAGACTTCCCTCCCTTCTTGCAGTTGGCATGTTTCCTAGTTACTAAAATACGGTAGGTAATGATAATTATATATTTACCTACAGTGTATTATGTATATAAGTGCCTTATGTGTAGCACACTGTTTATCTGTAGAAATTATGTGGTATGTGATATTCTTACCTATATTTTACACTTGAAGAAATTGAGGCCAAAGAAAGTTAAGTAATTTACCTGATGTCATAATGTTAGCAAGTAATAGAGAATTTGAGCCTAAGAAAACTTGGTTTCAAGCTTCTTCTTTTTTAATTTTTATTCTTTAGTATAAAGAATTAATTACTCTCTACTACCTCTATTGCTGTTGTCCCCTACAACCCCGTCATGGGAGAGATCTTTCTTTATGATCTCTCAAATTGTTCAAAATACATTTCACCTCCTCAACTTGTCAAACAAGACTTTATGATCTGAGCGCTCATCTTTTTTAGCCTCATTTCTTGACACTTCTCTTCATGGATTCTGTGATGAGTCATTATAAAGTAGTTTGGCATTCTTCATAGAGGATGCTATAATGATTTATACCCTTTATCTTCATATTCACCAGTCCTGGAATATCCTTCCTGCCCCGTCCACTATTCTGTGCCCACACCCTGCAGTCTCTTCAAGTTCTACTCAATGAAGACCTTCTCTAGAAAGGTGTGCCCGACTCATCTGGCTTTTTTTTTAACCTTTATCTCAGGGAACTGTGATTGTGAGTTTACACGAGCCTCCTCTCTTTGAGTCAACACATGTAAAATGAAATAATGTCTAGATTAACAGTTAATTCACATAACTTGTTTTTGCATTCTTATTGTAAGCTTAATTTGAGGAAACTTAGGGAAAACTGTGTATGTATGTTGTGATGATCTTGCCAGTTGCAACTATAGTCTTTGTCTCTAAATACAGGATGTAGTTTAAAAAAGACACCAACTCTCCATAATTAGCATGAGATAGGTGACTTTAATACCATCAAACTCAGGAGTATGCATATTCATTAAAAAATAAATTTTGAGGTCTTTTCATAGCCTAAGTTCAAATGCTAACTCTGCCAATACCTAGCTCTATTGATGAGAAAACCAAGATTCAGAAAAAAAACAACACAAAAATGGATTTAGCCAAAGGTACCAGTTGGTGAGGGTGCTCAAACTTGGACTCTTTCAGCTCCTGGGAGTGCTCTTTCCACTGTCCATGCAGCAATGAGATGTTCCTACTAAGGATGAAGAATAGTTAATACTTTGCATGATTCAGAAGTGCTATCTTTATTCTGAATAATTCTTTGTTTTTATTTTTAAAATTTTTATCTTTATTGTTGAAAGTATTACAGATGTCCTCTTCCCCATGTAAGGAATTTCTTTAGATCTTGTCTCATAATTCATCTTTTCAAGAATTCTTTCCTGATACTTTTTATCCAATAGTTTTTTTATATGCCTTAGATATTTTTGTATATAGTTAGTAAGACAGCATCAGACACTTATTTTGTAAATGCCATTTATAACATCATCTGTATAAAAATTTTTATTACTAATATGAATTCTTACCTAAGACCGCAAAGATGGAGAATTATCTGGGGCTTTTTCAAGGCAAAAGGATTGAGGAGGATAGAGACTACGATAATTTTTAAACTTTTCAAGTCTTTAGAGCAACATAGGAAAAAGTGTTTCTCTGTATAGTTTCACCACTCCTCATATATTCCTTCTTGGCAAGCAAAATTGAATTTTCACACGCAATTCAAGTCTTAGGACTCAAACTGCTGCAATGTTGATTAATAAGCATAGGTTGTTGATAAGCAGGAGGCCATTGTATATCCTATTTTCAGTCACTAAAAATGACTTAATTTCTAACTGTACTGAAAATTACAACCTAATTTAGAGACTGGAAATGGAGTATTTCTCACTTGATTAAGTAGAATGTTATTATTTTAAAGTTCACCTCTATATACTATATAAAAAAGATTTAGTTGAGAATTGTAGAAATCATATCTCAGATTCCAACTACTTGGTTTTATCTCTAGTTTCAAAATTAATTTGCCCATTTAATAATTAATTTAAGTTTTTCATCCAAAGAGAATTTCTATGAGAAAGAGGAAGGGAAGAAAAGAGAGAGATGATTAGGGAAAGGAGCCATTAAATTCAATAGAAAAAAATTCATATTCCCTAGATTCTTGTTTGGGAAAAAGAAAGTGTCAGTCTAAATGTAACATAAAAATCAGATGTAAGTCAATAATGTGGTCAGAAAAGTAATGAGAAAAATGTCCATTAATTAAACTTAAGAAATATGAATAACTTTTTCTACTGTATTTAATAACACCTGAATATTTTTACAAGACTGTTCATTTTAGGCTTTACCACACTTACAATGGTTCATAAACATTTATTTTTGCAGAGAACCAGAGCCACTCTACCAGTCTTACCTGGGTCCCCATGGACGTGGCCAACAATGTCACTGAGTTTATATTCCTAGGACTTTCCCAAGATCCTGGGTTGCAGCTGATGTTCTTTGCCCTCTTCCTCCTCTTCTACATCGTGATCATGGTGGGAAATCTACTCATTTTGCTTACAGTCTTCTCTGTTTCCCGGCTCCACACACCTATGTATTTTTTCCTCAGTAACCTGTCTTTTGTGGATATTGCCTATTCCTCAGCCACGGCACCCAAGATGATTGCAGACTTTGTTTCTGACAAAAAGACTATATCCTACTGGGGCTGTGTGGCTCAGATGTTTACCTTTCACTTTTTCGGTTGTGCTGAGATTTTCGTTTTGACTGTCATGGCTTTTGACCGTTATGCTGCCATCTGCCAACCTCTCCGTTACACTACTCTTATGAGTGCCAAAGCTTGTATTGTGCTGGCATCACTGTCCTGGTTGGGAGCCTTGGGTCATTCCTTTGTTCAGACCCTCCTGACCTTTCAGCTGCCCTTCTGCAATGCTCAGGTCATTGACCACTACTTTTGTGATGTCCACCCAGTTCTAAAACTTGCCTGTGCTGACACAACCCTGGTAAATATGTTGGTGATTGCCAATAGTGGTCTCATTTCCCTGGGGTGTTTCCTCATTCTTCTAGCCTCCTACGCAGTCATTCTGTTGAGTCTTCGGAAGCGGTCTGCAGAAAGCCGGCGCAAGGCTCTCTCTACCTGTGGGTCTCATTTTACTGTGGTAACTTTCTTCTTTGTTCCTTGTATCTTTATCTATCTTCGTCCATCTACTACTTTCCCACTGGATAAGGCTGTCTCTGTGTTTTACACAACCATCACCCCAATGCTAAACCCACTCATCTATACTCTGAGGAATGAGGATGTAAAGAATGCCATGAAATGGCTATGGAGTCGCATGGTCTCCTTGAGAGAAAAGCAGCATGGGAAGATTGTCAGAATTGCAAAATCAGAGAACTAGCTGATACATTCAATCACCCCCAACAGCCGAAACCGGTTTGGCTCAGTGGTAGAGCTTCGGTCTGTGGACTGAAAGGTCCCAGGTTCGATTCCGGTTAAGGGCATGTACATTGGTTGCGGGCACATCCCTGGCAGGGGCAGCTGGTTGATGTTTCTCTCTCATTGACATTTCTAGCTCTCTATCCCTCTCCCTTCCTCTCTGTAAAATATCAATAAAATATATTTAAAAAAAATAAAAAAAATCACCCCCAACATTAATAATTTTAAGGAATTGTCTCTAAAATTCAATTATCTTATACTTTTAATTTTATAGGGAATATTTCATTTATCTGCATTTAGGTGGGTTTATTTTTTTCATTATTGATTAAGTTATTACGTATGTGTCCTTATCCCCCCCAGTGGGGCCCCTCCCCACCTCCACCATCAATGCCCTAATAAACTGATGAACAAAAACAGATCAAGAGTCAGAGAAGCATCGATCAGACCGTTAAACCTCAGAGGGAAGGTAGGGGAGTATAAAGGAGAGAGATCAACCAAAGGACTTGTATGTATGCATATAAGACTAACCAAGGGACACAGACACCAGGGGAGTGTGGGCATTTAGGTGGGTTTAACCTTCTCTCTTTCCATATTGACAAGGTTTAACCTCTCTTACTTCTAGAGTGGGAGAGTAAACACACCTACCTGGTATTTCATTTAGCCTCTTCAATTCAAAATCAAGCTCTCTTAAGCTATCATTTAATGATTTAGAATGGGGATACAAGAGAAAAATATCTCTGAGGAATCTAATAATTTCTCCTAAAATCAAAAGTTCAACTTGTCTATCCTCTTTCACTCTTTCTTCTCTAGACTTCCTCCAGAAATATCCTACAATAAAGTAGAGGAAATAGATTTATAGGGAGAGAATTATAACACAGTATAACAAATGCAGAACATGCAGACATAGAAGTATACACTGCAGGCATGGAAGAGGTTAATATGAACTGACAAACTGCACAATGGATGGTTTCTGTATGAGTGGGAGGTGAAGAAAGGAGCATTTTACATATTTTGCACTTGAGCATTTTTTAAAAAAAGATTCTATTGGAGAATTCAAATACTCTATATCATCCTAGTCTCATGTTATTTTATTAAAAGTAATCTTATTTGAACTACTAAAGTTACTAAGTCAAGAAGGTATATTTCTATTATAAAATTTTAGTTAAAATATTTTCTTTAAAAATACTTACTAATTTTTATTAGAATAGAATAATTACATATATTATTAAAATTAAAAGACAAAATGGATTAAGCACATTCCCCCTCCCCCCTGTTTTCTTAGTAAAGTTGGAAACATCTGGATATTCTCAATTCTTCAGAACAGACATTTTTGTCCTGAGGAACTTTCTAAATATTATTTCATTACTCATATCTTTCAAGAATTCTGCCTTGATTTTTTAATCTTAACATTTATTTTTGTACCTATTAAGCATTCTGTATATATTTTGTAAAATGGTATTACATGCTTATTTTTTCTGTTTCTTGTTTATTTTTTAACGTGTTTTTTTTTTTTAAATCTCACTTCCATATATTGAGGGTATAAATAATGTACCTTCTGCTGAAACCAGTTTGGCTCAGTGGATAGAGCATCTGTCTGCGGACTGAAGGGTCCCTGTTCAATTCTGGTCAAGGGCATGTACCTTGGTTGTGGGCATATCCCCAGAAGGGGGTGTGCAAGAGGCAGCTGATCGATGACTCTCTCTCATCGATGTTTCTAACTCTTTATCTCTCTCCCTTCCTCTCATAAAAAAATAAATAAAATATATATTTTTAAAAATAATGTATCTTCTTTGTTATTCCCCCAGAATGGCATAGCACTGGATGCACAGCGGATACTTGTGATAGTTTGCTGGTTGTCACACAATACTCATTATTGTTTTCCCCTTTAGTAACAGAGACTTAACATTATTCATGGTAACCCCACTAAAATATTGCATTTACAAGTATCCCCTTTGCAGCTATGGGGTGGAAAATGTGATGTTAATAGTAGCTGGTGAGTGGGACTTTTGAAAACTCTTTAAAACTCTTCTGCACCTTCAGCCCTTTCATACATGGTCACCACTTTGTTGTGTTTCCCTATAGTTATTTTTCATATTGCCTTTCCTCTGCAAAAAATGAATATTCTATGCTCTTTATAAATACCTATTTTTTTAAGTCTTCACCCAAGGATATTTTCCCCCATTGATTTTTTTGAGAGAGTAAAAGGGAGGGAGGAGGAGGGAGAAAAACAACATCATATCCACATGAGAGAGACACATAAGATTGATTGCCTCCTCGACACACCCCAACCTGGGCAGGTAATCCAACTTGTAACTGAGGAATGTGCCCTTGACTGCCAATCGGATTGCTATGACCTTTCAGTCAGCAGTCCCACTCTCTAACCATTGAGATAAACTGTCCAGGGCAAGTAAATATCTAATCCCCCCCCCCCATATTCCCCTCACTTATTTCACTGTATTTGTTTTTTTAAATTATATTTATTGGGGTGACATTGGTTAATAAATTTTATAGGTTGCATGTGTGTAGTTCTATGATACATCATCTATATATTTCATTATATGTTTACCACCCAAAGTCAAATCTTCTGTTACCATATATTTGACCATCTTTATCCTTTAATACCCCTCCCTACCCCTTTAGTTTTTATTTCTAAGAGCCAAACAAATAATGATAATAGTAATAATAATACCAACAATAATAAAAGGGGGGAAATTTAGACTCACAAGAACAAAGAAAACAAGACAGAAGTTAGATGCAAGCAAAAGATTCCAACAAATGTTTGGAAAAGAGTAGACAAAAGTATGGATACTGATTTGACAGAGTAGGGAAGGCTGTAAAATACCAACCAAGAGGAATACTCAAGAGAAATACAGATTTATATACCAGAATCTCTGGCATCTTTGAGATGTCAAGACTCAGGAGAAGGAAGATGGTGGTGTTCATGGCTAGTAATAGAGAGAATAAGAGAAATCAATGGTTCAATCTCCCATTCTCTCTTTCCACCCATCACTCCCAGAGGCTCACACAGTCATATGCTTCCCAGAGTGTTGACATATTTGCAGTATAGAAATTGAATGATTTTAGAGTAAAGTCTTTCACATTCTACCTTTGAAGATCACAAATGAAATAGCTGCCTCTCTCTGGAACCCTCACCAGAAGGTTTCTCTTTTCAGAGAATATTTGGAAGGGCAATGGGATGATTACTTAGGTTCTCTGACCTAGAGCAACTGCCATGCATTCTTCAATTGGTCTGTTTCATGAAGCAGTTCTAGGGCATGTTACATGTTAAAATCTAGTTAGATTAAATAATGAATTCAGCATTATTTTCTGATTAATTAACACTTATTCTCACTAGAATTTAGAATATATTATTTATTAGTCTAATAACACCTTAATTTTTTTTTCATTATCATGATTATAATCTATGGCATTAATATGTGCCAGACTCTGTTCTGGGCATGTGACATATGTTTTTTTAATTTAATTTTATACTTTTACTAGAGGCCCGGTGCACAAAATTCATGCACGAGGGGGGGGGGGTTCCTCAGCCTAGTTTGCACCCTTTCCAATCTGAGACCCCTTGAGGGATGTCTGACTGCCCATTTAAGCCCAATCCAAACAGGCAGTTGGACACCCCTCTCACAATCCAGGACTGCTTCCTCCCAACTGCTTGCCTGTCTGCCTTCCTGATTGCCCCTAACTGCTTTTGGCTGCCATCCTGATCACCCTAACCACTCCCATGCCAGCCTGATTAATGTCTAATTGCTCCCCTGCCAGCCTGTTTGCCCCCAACTTCCTTCCTCTGCTGGCCTAGTCACCCCTAACTGCCCTCCCCTGCAGGGTTGATCACCTCCAACTACCCTCCCTTGCAGGCCTGGTTCCTCTGAACTGCCCTCCCTTGCTGGCCATCTTGTGGTGGCCATCTTGTGTTCACATGGGGGCAGGATCTTTGTCCACTTGGGGGAAGGATCTTTATCCACATGGGGGCAGCCATATTGTGTGTTGGAGTACTGGTCAATCTGCATATTACTCTTTTATTAGATAGGATAGAGGCCTGGTGCATGAGTGGGGGCCAGCTGGTTTGCCCTGAAGGGTGTCCCAGATCAGGGTGGGGTTCCCTTAGGGCATGGGGCAGCCTGAGAGAGGGGCCTGTGATGGTTTACAGGCCATCCACAGCCCCTGGTGACCCAAGCGGAGGCCCTGGTATCTAGAATTTATTTATCTTCTACAATTGGAACTTTGTAGTCTGGAGTGGAGCCAAGCCTTCTACTTGCTCCATGGCTGCCGCCATTTCTGTTTGGATTTGTTTACCTTCTATAATTGAAACTTTGTAGCCTTGAGTGGAGGCCTGGGCCCACCAGGGTGTGTGGAAAGCTTGGTTTCCTCCATTGCCAGGAAACACAAGTCTCCTTCCTGTTAGCCATCTTGGTTGGGTTTATTTGCATACTCGCTCTGTTTGGCTGGTGGGCGTGGTGGAGTGATAATTAATTTGCATATTACTCTTTTATTAGGTAGGATATGCTTTTAATATCTCAGTTTACAAATAAGAAAAATGATTTTCCAAGAGATAGGAACTTGCCCAAGGAAATTGAGTTAAAAAGCCTTCTAAGTGAAAAATCAGTTGGAAAGAAACTCAAAATTTTCTATTATTTTTGTGATAATCTGGTACATTTGTAGATAATCTCACACTTTCATTGTTTGTGTATATTTATGTGCATTTAATAAAAAGATGAAGAAAAATTAATTGAAGTTTTCAATCATTTAAAATTGAATATAAGCTAAACTTTTGGAAAATATTTTGTTTAACCAAATTTAAAAAAAATACACATTTGTGGGAAGAACCAAGATGGCAACATAGGTACACACCTGAACTTGCTGTCTTGCACAATCACATCAAAACTACAACTAAAAGAAAAAAAGATATTATCCAGAACCACAGGAAGGCTGGTTGAGTGGAAGTTCTACAACAAGAAGGAAAGATAAAAACACATCTAGACTGGTAGGAGATGCAGAGTTGCAGAAGAATGAAGGTTTGAAGGAGAGGAAACATGCTGGCAACTGGGTGTGCTGTGGTCTTTTTAAATTGGGAGGGAGATACAAACTTTCAACTGCTCTGAATTCCAGTACTGGGGTAGACTCTGGGGACCCAGACTCATATGGGGAGAAACTGGATTGTCTAGCATCAGGCCAGAACATGAGGGTGGCTTTCTCTCAGAGGTGGTTACAGCATTCATAGTTCCTGCATGGGGCCATGGGACAAAGAGACTCAGGGACCTATCTGGGGTGAGGCCAATGGGAAACCATTGCTGTTTGCACTGCCATGTGATTCCTCATACCCACCCAATTTACAACCCCACCTACAGTATATGCAGTGGTATTTGTATATGAATGGCCTGGCCTTTTGCAACCTAGCTTAACAAACTGCAGCTGGGTTAAGGAATCCCAGAGCTTCCAATAGAAGGCCTAAGGCTCCTCCTCAGAAGCCTAACTTCCTTCACAGCTGGGCCTCATCTGGGCACCCCTAAACCCCAAACTAAGAGGAGGACTCTGCAGAGCTCTCTGTAGCTCCTGCTAGGTGATCTCAGGCAAGGGTTGAATTTGCACCTCTCTGGAGATCCAAGGGCCAGTACACTCAGTGGTCAAAGTGAGACCACACCAGATTACAACTCTTCATATCCATAAGAGGCAGACTCAATGAGCACCAAGGCCCCACTGAAGCAAGTCCTGACCCATAAGGATGTTTCCAGCACAGCAGTTATCCTATAGTAGACACAACTGGTCCTCACAGTTAATTGGTCTGGAGGTATTCTGCCCAGTGTTACCAATAGCAATCAAGACTTAATTACAAGAAGACTGTGCACACAGCTCACAAAGGGATGAACCAAGTGCATCCACCTCAGGTGACTGGGGAGGCTGAGCCACTGGGCCCTATAGGACACATAGCACACAAAGCCACTGTATCAACACAGGAAAGTAGCCAAAATGCAGACACAAAGAATCAAGTCACAAATGAAAGAAATGGAGGAAAGCAAACTATTGGATATAGAGTTCAAAACCACGGTTATAAGGTTACTCAAGAATCTTCTAGAAACCTCTGAGAAATTTAGTGAGACCCTCAAGGATATGAAAAAAAAACAATTAGAAATTAAGCTTATACTGACTGAAATAAAGAATAATATACAGAGATACAACAGCAAACTAGAGAATCCCAAGAATCAAGTCAAATATTTGAAATACAAAGAAGCAAAAGACACTCAACCAGGAAAGAAAAAAGAAATAAGAATCCAAAAATATGAAGATTGTGCAAGGAGCCTCTGGGACAACTTCAAGCATACCAACATCTGAATTATTGGAGTGCCAAAAGAAGAGAGAGAAAGATATTGAAAACCGCTGAAACCAGTTTGGTTCAGTGGATAGAGCATCAGCCTGTGGACTGAAAGGTCCCAGGTTCGATTCTGGTCAAGGGCATGTACCTTGGTTGCGGGCACATTCCCAATAGGGGTGTGCAGGAGACAGCTGGTCGATGTCTCTCTCTCTTTGATGTTTCTAATTCTCTATCCCTTCCCCTTTCTCTCTGAAAAAAAATCAATAAAATATTTTTAAAAAAGATATTGAAAACCTATTGAAGAAATAATGACAGAAAATTCCCCTACCTGGTGAAAGAAATAGACTTAAAAGTACAGGAAGTGCACAGAACCCCAAACAAATAGAATCCAAAGACGACCACACGAAGACACATCATAATTAAAATGCCAAGAGCAAAAGACAAAGAGAGAATATTAAAAGCAGCAAGAGAAAAACAGTTAGTTACTTACAAGGGAGTACCCATACAACTGTCAGCTGGTTTCTCAATAGAAACTATGCAGGCCAATGGAGTGGTAAGAAATATTCAAAATGATGAATAGCAAGATCCTACAACCAAGATTACTCTACCCAGCAAAGCTAGTATTTAGAATTGAAGGTAAGATAAAGAGCTTCACAGATAAGAAAAAGCTAAAAGAATTCATCACTTCCAAACCAGTATTATATGAATTCTGAAGGATATTCTTTAAGAGGAAGAAGAAAAATGTAAAGATAAAAATTATGAACAACAAAGTGACAACAAATACATATCCATCAACAAGTGAATTAAAAATTGAGTGAATAAAAAACATGACGAACAGAATAAACTGGTGAATATAATAGAATCAGGGACATAGAAAGGGAGTGGACTGACAATTCTTGTGAGGGAGGAGGTGTGGGGGACGCGGGAAGAGACTGGACAAAAATGGAACACCTATGGATGAGGACAATGGGGTGTATGTGTAAGGGCATGGGGTGGGGTGGGAGCCAGGTGGAGGGAAGCTATGGGGAGAAGAAAAAGAACAACTGTAATAATCTGAATAATAAAGACTTATTTGAAAAATAATAAAAACATACATTTTTTTTTCAGATTTGTTCTGTTGAGGTCATTCAAAAAAAAATTACATTTAAGTTCTCTCTGACTCTTTCTTTCCATCTCACAAGGCATCAGAAGTTTATGGGAAAATACCTGATAGATTTTTGTGGATCATTGAGAATACAATTTTTTAAAATCACAATGTAATTCTCATCCTTATTTTATAAATGTCAAGTATGGTCATTGAGAGCATTATTTGGAATCATTTTAGGAGGACAAATTTCTGAAAGATTTGAGGTGGAGATCATTTTGATAGAAAATTGAGATAGAACCTAATTTTATTTCTCATAGAATATTTCTAGATCAGAGATATAGACAAGTATTTGTTGATTCATAGGTGGGAGAATTAATTATAGGTTGATTTAGGGAAATAAGGACTATTTCTTGTTCATTATTATATGCCTTGCCATATGCCATGTCTGACATGTAGTAGATAATGAGTAAGCACATTGGATAAGACATTGGATAAAAGAAATAATGAATTATTACTTAAGGCCTTTATTACAACCGTGTTTAAACTGTTCAAACAATTTATGTAGTATTTATATTATATTTGAAAAGACTTGCATTTTCCTAAGTATACAATATCTTTAAGTAACCAATACAGTCTTTTGGGACAGTAGAATGGAAAATGAACATCATATTGTAGAGGGCATATCACACATCATAATATTTTCCTCTCCTCATCCAAGGAAATTAGCCATTTATCTTGTTCTGGGCAATGCAAATGCTGTGTTTCTATGGTCCTTGGATGAAGCACACATCAACTTTTAAATGATTCCCTCGGGGTTTTGATTCCTAGCTGGGTGGACCTGGCCTCCTGAGAAATGATTTTCCTAGTCACAATCCATGGTACTAGTTAACTCATTGTTACATCAGGGAAGAAACTAATATATACCAATATAGAAGACAAAGCTTTCTGTGTGGGTGGGTGGGTGGGGGGAGGCATCTTCTACCTCCTTGGTTCCTGACTATACCAAGACTAGCACCAATAATTGGTAGGTGTAAAGGTGGTATAATAATAATTACATCAATCATTCTAATTTGGGGACAATGTGATGAATACAATGGAATAACTATATAAAATCTTCATCTAATAGTGTTAAGAAGTCAGAAAACCTTCAGTAAGGAACGTGTTAGAAAAATGTAAAGATTGAATATAGCAGATGTTAAACATAGAGTTAATTAATAAACTTTCTTTTCTTGACTGATACACACAACTAACCTATTTAAACTCAAAGCTGAAAAGAGCATTGAGAAGATACCTTGGTCATCTCATACTTAAAAATAAACCTACTTAAACAACCTCAAACAGAGAAGGTTGTTTTGGTTTATGGGTCTTCAGAATGCCAAATAATTAAAATAACTTTCCAAAAACTTCAATCCTGTCACTCTTGAAATGAAATCAGGAAAAAACAAACTTATGATGATTTTTCAAGATGCCTACTGTGAAGAAGGTAGGGGAGACAGGGCCTGAGATGTTTCATTTTGAAGAGATTAGAGTTGGTAGTAGCAATTACTTTGGAAGTAAATAAGAAAAAAAAATTAAAAGCAAAGAGCCTCTTATTTGAAATTAATATGGATAGAATAGGTATTTTAAAAAGAGATTCCAAGAAATTAAATTAGAAATAATGAAGTAGCATCAGAAAACACC
Source organism: Vespertilio murinus (assembly GCA_963924515.1). NCBI lineage: Eukaryota > Metazoa > Chordata > Mammalia > Chiroptera > Vespertilionidae > Vespertilio > Vespertilio murinus. The sequence goes on from OZ004704.1 coordinate 148,035,723, forward strand.
AAATGAAATATAAAAGAATTTTATTTGGAAGGATTTGACAACTTTTTCTATTAAGTCATCAATTAATGTATTTATTTACTTGAAAATCTGTTTTATAATTCATTCATTCATTCAGTAAATGCATCTTAAGAATCCTAGTGAGCCAGAAGCTATCATAGACATTAGTTGGACATACAAATGAGGCATGCTTCATGACCTTGAGGGGCTTAGCATTTCTGCTATATGTTGACTAATATATAAACTGAAAAATTACAGTGCAATCAGTAAGGTTTTTATAGGGGATGTGAACAAAGTGCTACTATGGGAGCCCAAATTTTTATGGTGCTAAAGGATATTCATTTAAAATTTCAGGCATTAAAAAAATCCTCTTGAGAATAGCTGGAAGATTTAATAATGATTTATCAACAGTCACATAAGACTGTCATCTAGAGAAAATGAGAGGAGATGCCAGTGTTTAGAAGTCAGAAGTTCTTGCCCTCTTCTCTGAGGGTAGTATTTGGGGATAGAGTAAGGATAAAGAAGTATGAATATACATTAAAGGTTAATATTTTGGAAATTATATGTTAATTAGCATGAAAGTCTCTCTCTTAAACTTGCTACTTTCCAAGAGAACATAACATCAACAATAACAATAATAAAAATGAGGGCTATGTACCATTTATTTTCCTGAGCTTTACATGCATTAGTTCATTAATCCTTACAATAATACCATTATTGTACTATTATCATATCATGTGGATTGAGGGACATATATCCTGTGGATTGATAGGGCACATTCAGAGAGAAGTGAGTTGCTCAAGATCAAACAACTAGTAAGTGACCAACTCTGTTAAAATGAAGACACTCATGCTTCACATTTAAGTATATTATAAAAGAAATGTTCAACCAGTAAATGATTCTCAAAACTCTAATATTGAGATCAGCCTTTGAGTGATCCTAATGCCTTTTTTTTTTTTGCCTAGTATACTGTGGGCAGCAAAGTATATAGCAAATCAAGATAATGACTACATCTTGGTATTTTCTGCTACTGATTTATTTATGAGACTCAAGGTTTCTGGTCTTCATATACCCATTTATATGATGAAGATATTTTTGTACACTATCTCTTCACTATCTTATAGGATAAGATAGGTGAGCTTGAAAAGTTAAGAATATAAAAAATTGATTCAGGTTACTTTTTTTATGTGCTGGAAAGATCCACAATGGTGATTATAACACTGTCTCTCCACATCATCACCAAATAAATTATTTTTTATTTTACTTTATTACTTTTTAAAATATATTTTTATTGATTTCAGAAAGGAAGAGAGAGAGAGAGAGAGAGAGAGAGAGAGAGAGAGAGAGAGAGACATCAATGATGAGAGAGAATCATGGATCAGTGCCTCTTGCACACTCTGTATTGGGGATCAAGCCTGCAACCTGGGCATGTGCCTGACCAGGAATCGAACCATGACCTCCTGGTTCATAGGTTGGTGCTCAACCACTGAACCACTCCAGCCAGGCCATATTATTTTTAATTTTAATTTATATTTCTGAGACTTCTATTCTCAATACACTTTCATTTTCATAGAATATTATGAAACTAGTACTATATAACTAGAATATTCTTTAAAGTTCTAAAAAATATTTTATGTTGTTAGGAAAAAACTGCTATAGAGGAAAGTTGAATGATCTTCCCAACATGACATAGACTGGTGGCTGAGCTATGATGAGAATCCAAGTCTCTCAATTTTTTCTCAATGCTCTTTATAGCCATCTCTCAATGTGGAATAAAAAATCAGATAAATATACTGCACTTCTTGAAATTAAAATTCTATATTAAGATTTTGGAGAAATTTAAAAATTATTATGTGTGTGCATATATGCACCATTTATATAGTTGTAAAGATAAAACAAAAGCTTTAAAATAACAACTTTGTTTATGTGATTTATTAGCTAGTTATTAAAATACTAGAGGCCCAGTGCACGGATTTGTGCACCAGTGGGATCCCTTGGTCTGGCCTGTGCCCTCTCGTAATCCAGGACCCCTTGGGGGATGTCAGACTGAGAGTTTTGGCCCAGTCTCTACAGGCCAGGCTGAGGGACCTCACCAGCACAAGAATCTATGCAATAGGCCCGTTTCAGCCTGATGGCCATAGGCCAGGCTGAGAGACCCCACCACCCACCAGTGCACAACCTGGTCAAACGAACAATTAGACTTTTATATATAAGTATTCTACTTCCATAAGATCCATGTTAGGGGAAAATCATTCAAATATGATGATTTCAAATATATATATTTGAATGATTTCTCCCTAACATGGTTCTTATGAAAGTAGAATACTCCCTAAAAAAATAAAAAATAAAACTTAACATATCTTTATTTTCTAAAATTTTAGAACCTTCCTATTGTACTTACCTTCACACTCCCTCCCTTGCCTGGACTCACTCCAAATTTCTGTGTTTCCTTTGCTCCTTGCCGTAGTTCAGGCAAGCTAAAGCTCTACTACCTTCACCATATTCCCAGGATGAGCAGGTTTGAAAGACTAAGTATTTTCTCTGAGAAAGGGTTTTCAATAAATCATCACTTGAATATATTTATAAACAGTTTCCTTTTTTATTTTATAAAACTATTTTTTAACTTTTTTATTTAAATAACAAAATGGCAATGTAGCCCATAAAGATGGGCTGTTTTCATTTTTAGAAGAAATACAGGACTAATAACTTCCTTTTTCTTTTATAGCATTCCTTCTCTTCATCAATACAAATTTTTTCTTTTCTTCAATTTTCCTGCTTTTCCCGTTTTAGCTTACTCCTCCTACCTGAAGTTATTGAGGTAATGTCTAAAAGCATTTTTTTTTTCAGTTATGAGGTATTTTGAAATTTTCAAGAGGGGTTGAGATTAGTGCCTTTTTCTCAGGGAGATATGGGCTTCTCCAGTCACATCATCTAAGAAAAAAAAATGGACAATGATTACAAATAATAGGTATTTTTTTAAAAAAACTAAGCTTCTTGAATCAATGTAATCTAGTATCTCCTGAGTCATTTAATCTTTAGTTTAGGATCTATGTGATAGCCTCCTTAAATTTCTCGAATTAGCAAAGTGACTATCCTCCATGTGATTACCAAGAGCCTGACTAGATACATGGATGAACATTGCCTTGTTAGTAAGGAAGAATTTCTACAGAGATTCTTGTTTTTCCACCAAAGCTTTTGTTCCCTTGAGGAGAGTTCATAGTTCATTCACCTATGGGAATGGCCTCTGCAATACTAGGTATCTCCATAGTCATCCTCTAGATACTACATCCCTGCAGATTAAGCACAGAATGGGAATTCACTAGATGTTGTGAAAGGAGGAGCAGGCTTTTTAAGATTCCACATATAAGTGAAATCATTTAGTGTCTGGCTTATTTCACTTAGAATAACACCAGGTTCAACCAGGTTGTTTCAAAAGGTAGTATCTTCTATCTATCTATCTATCTATCTATCTATCTATCTATCTATCTATCTATCTATCATCTATCTATTTATCATCTACCTCATATTTTTATACATTTAAGAGTAGAATAGTGTTTACTGGATGGGGGAGAGGTAAGGTATGTCGGCCACAAGGAACAAATTGCAGTTATGTGTGATGAGATCTAATGTACAGAATTATTATTAAGTTAACAATACCATATTAAATACTGAACATTTGCTATGAGAATGGATTTCAGATGTTTTCATCACAGAAAAGAGTGGGAACTATGTGAAAATATGTTAATTACCTTGCATTCATTAGGTAGTACTCATTGCATAATGTATATGTATATCGAATCAGTGTGCTATACACCTGAAATATATACAATTTTTAATTTAAAAAAAAAAACAAGGGGAGAGAGAGAGAGAGAGAGAGAGAAAGAAGTAGGCTCGCATCCAGAAACTTAAGAGGTGTAGATGGGTGAATGTAGGATGAACTTAAATCCTCTTGACTAACTGGTGCAGATGCTTAAAGAAAGGACTCATGGATACAGAGAGTTACTAGAGGGAAGTGGATGGGAGGGTTGATAGTAAAGAGTAAAGGGGGTTAAATATATGGTGAAGAAAGATTATTTGACTTTGGGTGATGGGCACACAAAGCTATATACAGATCATGTATCATAGAAATGTAAGCTTGAAACCTATATAATCTTATAAACAAATTGTAAGCTTTAAAAAAAGAATAAGCACTGGTTTGGAATAGCTACCCCTCTCTAAATGGCAGCCTTGAAAAGAAATTCCCTGACTCAGTCTCCATGGATGGCTTATCTCCCAAAGAAATCCCTTAAAACATAATTCCTTGCTCTGGATTTTATTGGCATAATCCCAAGATTTTCTTTTTTTAAATTTCTTTATTGATTATGGTATCACATAATTGTCCTCACCCCCCCATTCCCATCCCAAACCCCTCCCCACGTATGCTCCCACCCCCTGTTGTCCATGACCACTGGTTAGGCTTATATGCATGCAAGAAGTCCTTTGGTTGATCTCTCCCTCTTCCCCTCACCTTCCCCTGCCTTCCCTCTGAGGTTTGACAGTCTGATCGCTGCTTCTCTGTCTCCAGGTTCAACCAGGTTGTTTCAAAAGGTAGTATCTTCTATCATCTATCATCTATCTATCCGGGTCTGTTTCTGTTAATCAATTTATGTTGTTCATTATTTCCCCAAGATTTTCTTAGAGTATGACAGGGCATTCCTAAATATTTATGGAAGATTCAGTCACATTTTATTAAGAATCTGGAATGTGCTGGGAGAACCTCATTTTAGACATAATATATAAAGAAATATAAGTTCCTTAAAAGTTTGCACTTATGCTGAAACCGGTTTGGCTCAGTGGTAGAGCGTCAGTCTGCGGACTGAAAGGTCCCAGGTTCTATTCCGGTCAAGGTCATGTACCTTGGTTGCGGACACATCCCTGGTAGGGGCTGTGCAAGAGGCAGCTGGTCGATGTTTCTCTCTCATCGACATTTCTAGCCCTCTATCTCTCTCCCTTCCTCTCTGTAAAATATCAATAAAATATTTTTCTTAAAAAGTTTGCACTATGGTACTCAAATTCCAGCTGACTTTGGTAGTATGACAATAACAACATGCAACCAACATTTAATCCTGCCAATTCCATATCCTAAATATTTTCTCTACAAACAATTCACTTCTCTAAATAGTTGTTGCTATATTTTTATTTAAGCCATATCATCTCCCCACTTCTCCATAATCCCACTTTAATTTATTTGTGTAGCAACCAGAATAACATTTCTAAATTGCAAGTCTTATTAAGCTATTTTTTAGATTTTTTTTCCCTAAAATATATTGGAAGCTGTTAAAATCCAGTTTTCTTTCTGTAGACTACATTTCTGGGCCTTGGACCATCTCTATTTTGTTCTTGTGTTTTGATCAGTCACAGGTCTTCTCCAGTTCCTAGAAACTCTTCCATGCCACAAGGCCTTTGCATTTGTTCTTCTCTATTTACAAAATGCTTCTCTCTTACTTTATTATTTTTAATACTAGAGGCCTAGTACACAAATTTGTGCCCTGGGTGTGTGTGTGTAGGGGGGTGACCCTCAGCCAAGCCTGCACCTTCTCTAATCTGGGACATCACTTTCACAATTTGGGACTGCTGGCTCCTAACCATTTGCCTGCTTGCCTGCCTGATTGCCTCTAACTCTTCTGCCAGCCAGCCTGATCGCCTTCTAACTACTCCCCTGATAACCTGATTGATGCCTAACTGCTTCCCTACTGGCCCACCACCCCCAACTGCCCTCCCCTGCCAGCCTGATTGCCCCCAACTTCCCTCCCTTGCTGACCTGATCACCCCCAACTGCTCTCCCCTGCCAGTCATCTTGTGGTGGCCATCTTGTGATATTGTGGAGGTGGCCATCTTGTAATGACATGAGGGCATTGCAAAAGAGCATGAGAGCCACCTAGGCTTTTATTAGTATAGATATATTTTTATTGAAATCATTGAGGTAGCATTGGTTAATAAATTGCATATGTTTCAAATATACAATTCTATAACACATCATCTATATATTGTATTGTGTGTTCAACACCCAAAGTCAAGTCTCCTTCCATCACCATTTATTTGCCCTTTATCCTCTTCTATCTCCCCCCACCTCCTTCTCCTCTGGTACTCACTATACTGTTGTCTGTGTATTCTTTTCTTTTTCTTTTAATTCCTTTATGTATTTCACCCAGCATCCCAACTCCCTTCCCTTCTGACAACTGTCAGTCTGTTTTCTGTATCTATGAATTTGTTTTTAGTTTATTTATTTCATTCATTCAATTCCACATATAAGTGAAATCAAATATGGTATTTGTCTTCCTCTGACTGGCTTATTTGATGCTCCAGGTCCATCCATGTTGTCTCAAAAGGTAAGATCTCTCTCTCTCTCTCTCTCTCTCTCTCTCTCTCTCTCTCTCTCTCTCTTTCTCTCTCTTTCTCTCATCTCTCTCATCACAGCCAAGTAGTATTCCATTGTATAAATGTACCATAATTTTTTTATCCACTCATCTACTAATGGGCACTTGGGGCTGCTTCTAACTTTTGCCACACCAGTCTGCATCCCCACCTAAAGTTCACAAGATTTCCCTTTTCTTCACATCCTTGCCAACACTTCTTGTTTGTTAATTTATTGATGATAGCCATTCTTCCAGGTGTGAGGTGGTATCTCCTTGTGTTTCAATCTGTGTTTCTCTGATGATTAGTGATACTAAGTATCATTTCATATTTTTACTGGCTGAGGGGCAGGCCAGGAGCGGGTCTGCCTCAGGCCAGCCTGTGGTGTGTGGATTCTTGATTTTGTGCAGGAGAGATTTCACAACACAAGTCCAGGTGCTTTTGAGAGTTAAGTTTATTAAACTAGGGATAGTAAAACAAAGGAATGACTTGGATAGAAGAAGTACCAGGAGAGAGACTAGGCGGCACCTTGTTTTGGCTCTTTAGAAATGTGATAGGAAGGAAGGGAGCCAAGGTGGGGCTGCTGTTGGCTCACTGGGAAGTAAAAGTCACAGTGACAGAAGTGAGCTAAAATGGGGCTGCTTTTAGTTCCAGGTCCATCCATGGGAAGTCAGAGAAAATGGGGAGCCTTGAAAACAGGTTTAGGAAGTAAGCCCAGGGTGAGTTGTTGCTGCCTGCTGCTTCTGTGTGGCAAGTTTCTTGGGGACCCTTAGCGTTTAGAAGACAGAAAGTAAAATTTCATGCCAGAGAAAAGGCCTGGGTATGCTCCAGAGCGAACCCATGCTGGTATCCTTTGTTTTGTGAGTTTTTTATCTTCCTTCTGCAGGCAAGAATCTTAGGTTTCATCAGAATATCCAACACCTTTCCAAGTTCATTTTTAATATGCTGATGCATCAAAAGCACCATCTAGGGAAGCTTGGAATTATTCTCTGGTCAGCTTCAATGTTTTACTTTTATCTTGGGTCTGTCTGGCTCTAGTTGGGTTTTTGTTATTTGTTCCACTGACTTCATCCATTCTTGGTTTGGCTGGCATAAGTTACATTGATTTGATCTCTGTTCTCTATCTCCCTCATCAGTGTGGTTTATTCTCTGGCCAGGGAAGAGAGGTATATGCTATTTGTTCTCAAGTGTTCTTGGTAGGGGAAGATAAGGTCTTACAATTCACCAGCTGGCTATAAATTGGTTAAATTGTTTGGACTTTCTAAACTATTTTGTCTCAGTTTCCCCGTTCTATTTGCCTAGCAATGTTTCTATCTCTGCCTCAGTATGTCTATTGACCATTTGTAAGTTCTTTTGGAGAAATGTCTATTTGGATCTTTTTCCCACTTTTTAATTGGATTGTTTTGTTTTCTTTTGTTTTTGTTTTGTGGTGTGTGTGTGTTAAATTGCATAAGTTTTTTATGTGTTTTGGTATCAACCCCTTAGTAGTTGCATTATTGGTAAATATGCTCTGACATTTAGTGCATTGTCTTTTCATTTTGTTGATGGTTTCCTATAGGAATCTCTTTCACGTCCCACGTGGAAAGGGTTCCAATTCAGGGTTCGAGTTCTGGAGAAGGGCTGCACACAAATTAAAGGAGACTTGAGACTTGAAGAAATTCAATTTGGCGATATGGGGGGCCAGGCGGTAGTCCAACTCTAGGGGGAGAACTACTGCTGCTCGAGCTGGCCCTGCCATCCCCTTTTATCAAGGCTTTGGGGAAAACATCTTAGGCAACATAAACAGAAATTTACATGTAGCCCTCAGGCAGGAAATAACAGATACTTGGGACAAACAAGGTGGAGGTTACTTCAGTTAACAATGTCTTAACTAAAGGGTGAGTGGTTAGAGCAATTAAGGTTGTTGACCAGCCTTCCTGGCTTCCTGTCAAAATCTCTCTTTTTAGTGAAACTGATTTGTTTTCCAGCAGTTTCCTTTGCTGTATAAAACCTTTTTAGTTTGATTTAGTCCCATTTGTATATTTTTCTCTTTTTTTCCCCATGCCCAAAGAGGATATATCAGAAAAATATTGCTATGAAGCACGTCCAAGATTTTACTGCCTTTATTTTCTTCTAAGAGTCTTATGTTTTCAAGTCTTACATCTAAATCTTTAATCCATTTTGATTTATTCTTGTGTATTCTGTAAGGAGGTGGTCTAGTTTCATTTGTTTTGCATGTATCTGTCCAATTTTCCCAGCATCATTCATTGAATAGACTGTCTTTATCCCATTGTGTGTTCTTGCCTCCGTTGTCAAATATTAATTGACCATAAAGGGGAGTTTTTTTTTTTTCTGGGCTCTCTATTCTGTTCCTTTGATATTTGTGCCAGTAGCTACTGTGGGAAACAGTATGGAGTTTCCTTAGGGAAGGAAGTTGGGGGTAGGCAGATGAGAGTAAAAGAGGGATAAATGGTGATAGAAGGAGACTTGACTTGGGGTGGTAAACACACAATACATTATACAGATGATGTGATATAAAATTGTATACTCGAAACTTATATAATTTTCTTAACCAATACCACCCCAATAAATTTAATTTTAAAAATAAGTGTTCTAGAAAAAAGTAAGTAAAAAATAAATAAAAAATAGAATAGCCTCATGACCTAGCTATTCCACTTCTGGAAATATATCCAAAGAAATGTGAAACATTAATTTGAAATAATATATGAATCCCTATATTCATTTGAGTGTTATTTATAATAGCTAAGGTTTGGAAGCTTCACTCCAACCTTAAAGTTAGATGAAATGTCACCAATTCAGAGAAGCTTGTCTAAAAATGCCAATACCATGCATCACTACAACATGCCACCATCATTTATCCTCTATCATAATCCCCTTTTCATTTCCTTCTTGTCTTTTGTCAATAGTGGTAATTATTTATTTTACTTACTTACATTTCATTCATTTACTTATTGTTTGTTTAATAATTTATTTTCTGTCTGTATTTCTAAAATGTAACTTCAGTGAGGCATAAACTGTCATTCTTGTTCATTGTTGTATTCTCAGCAGTTAGCACATAATTGATATTCCCTAAATATTTGTAGAATGAACAAATGAATAAATGACATAGAAGATATAGATTTTGGTGTAGAGCTTTAAATGTCATATGTGAGGTTTTATTCTGACATGCACTAAATCACAAATGCAGGACAGGGTAAAATTGTTATGGATTTTATAGCATTTCAGGCTATGGTCTTGTTCATGTGGAAAATATATGTGTTGGTTAGTCCTTCATTGAAGAAGTAGCATATCTTGGTTTATCAGACATAAAACAAATGTGTCCTAGTATAATCTCTCAATGACAGAAAATAGCAAATGATTTTGAAAGCAGTAATATAATTCTAGTTTAATGCTATTTGGAATAATTATAATTTCTTTATTTTTCATAGCCATATTATGAAAAAAAAGTGATGAAATGGAACCTGCAAATTATACCAGAGTGACAGAATTTGTTCTCACTGGTCTATCACAAACTCGGGAGGTACAACTAGTTCTGTTTGCTATATTTCTATTCTTCTATTTGTTCATTCTTCCAGGAAATATTCTTATTATTTGCACCATCAGGCTTGACCCCCATCTGACCTCACCCATGTATTTCCTGTTGGCTAATCTGGCCTTCCTTGACATTTGGTATTCCTCCGTTACAGCCCCTAAAATGCTCATAGACTTCTTTGTGGAAAGGAAGGTGATTTCCTTTGGAGGTTGCATTGCACAGCTCTTCTTCTTGCACTTTGTTGGGGCCTCAGAAATGTTCCTGCTCACAGTAATGGCCTTTGACCGCTACGCTGCTATCTGCCGACCACTCCACTATGCTACCATCATGAATCGACGTCTCTGCTGTATTCTGGTTGCTCTGTCCTGGATAGGAGGCTTTGTTCATTCTATAATACAGGTGATTCTCATTGTTCGACTTCCCTTCTGTGGGCCCAATGAGTTAGACAGCTACTTCTGTGACATCACACAGGTTGTCCGGATTGCCTGTGCCAACACCTTCCCAGAGGAGTTAGTGATGATCTTTAGCAGCGGTCTGATCTCTGTAGTGTGTTTCATTGCTCTACTGATATCCTATGCCTTCCTCCTGGCCATGCTCAAGAAACATTCAGGCTCCGGTGAGAGTACCAGCCGGGCCATATCCACCTGCTATTCCCACATCACCATTGTGGTGCTAATGTTTGGGCCATCCATCTACATTTATGCTCGCCCATTTGACTCTTTTTCCCTAGATAAAGTGGTGTCTGTATTCCATACTGTGATATTCCCTTTACTTAACCCCATCATTTACACATTACGAAACAAGGAAGTAAAGACAGCCATGAGGAAGTTGGTAAACAAATATATTCTATGTAAAGAGAAGTGAAAGATAAATGTCACATTCTATAGTCCTTTGAGGTTACTGTCCTAAAGCAGGAAGCATTTGCAGTGGTAAGAATGCTGCTTTTGCTAACTCCTTTCGTCTGAGTTCTTAAAATAGCACTAGTTTTTTCTCAATTTGGTAAAGAAAAAAAAAAACCTACAAGGAAGTTAACATGGAAATGAATTTACTCACACCATCCCTGAAATTTCTGCCAGATCACTGTTAGAATGATATTATCCTCGAAAACACTTTTATTATTATTATTAATTGTTTACTGAATGACTATACTGGAGAGACTTTGACTGCAAGGAGAATGTGTGTTGAGAAATAATAAAATGCCTAAGATCTGGGAGGCATGCCCACTATGAATATGAAGAAGTGAGTAGCTTTAAGTGGTCCAATAATCTATTGCTGTCATGTCTTAATCTTAGCCTAGTGGCATGGTGAGTCATCTTCCTGGGACTATAAAAACATATGATTTTTCCCCTTATCTTTTCCCCTTGGAAGAATTAATGATAAAAATTTAGGAGTCATTTATAGAAGTTATTTCAACTGATATTTCAGGTGGAAGCCACATAGTATTGGTGTCAGAACATGCTAGAAACAAATTTTATGAATTCAAAACAGAGCATAGTACCAGAGACCCCTCTATTTCCAGAGTAAGTCTCTATCCAATTAGTGGTTTTTATAGCCAGTCTCTACTTACATCCTCCAGAATGAAAGCAATCTTTGAGGAAAGGGATTCTAGGTTGACTGGAAATGATAGACATCTAGCTGTGTGATTTTAAAAAGACTGATACCACCTTTGCCATTTTTGTGTGCTTTCTGTATTTGCTAATTCTGCCTTTTGTGTTGAAATTAAATAAGTATGGTGTTGCTTTTATTAGCACTATAAGTCAGAGTTATCGTTCATGAAACCATTTTTAGTACACATGGAAGAAACCTAGATATATTGGTTTTCATAATCCTCCAGTGAATTATTTATTAATGATCAATGTGCTATTCCCTGGCACTCAGATTCCACATATTGACTATATTTCAGAATGTAAAAGACAGATTAGAATATTTAGTTCATACACATTTATTTACTTAACTTTTCAGTTTCAGAATGAGAGGTCTCTCCATCAAAGGGTGAGACCACTTGGTGGGCTTTGAGCTCTAGTCTTATATTTTATTTGATAACATAACATGACTAGATTTTGAGGAAAGTAGATTCCTGTCAGCATTAGGAATAATGATATGTAAGTGAATGCTGAAAACAGTTCTAGGATAGTCTTTACTTATATTCAATTTATTAATTGAAGAAGTAATTTGCACCTGACCCCAGTGCACCTTAGGTACACAGGATGGAATGATGGTGCATTAAGTTTGTTCTTTGCTTTGGAAATTTTTTTCTATTATGACACTCTTTCATCTTCCATGTTACAGTGACTTTCCTTCAAAGCACCCAAAGACATTGATTAAAATTATAATTCTTGAATTTTGAGTTGATTTCCCATTGCCTGGGAATGTATAAAACAGTAGATTTCCTTAACATTTTACAACAGATTATGAAAACAAACATAAAAATACACACATATAATAAAAATGAGAAGTTGTTTCTAGATTTTATGTTACCTTATTATTATTTCTCTGTATCTGAATAAGCCAGGTATCTATTCATGTAGTCATTTATCTTTCATTTGGCTAAGATTAATGTTCTTGAGAAAAAGACTACTGACTTAATATGTTCTTCAAACATTAGTATATTGCTACAGAACATATTTATGGAAATTATTAAAGCTAGGAATAAGAAGAAAAGCCATAAAAACAGTACTGTAATGAAAAGTTGCTTAATTAGAAAAATAATCTGGAATTAATATTGGTAGAGAAGTGGGAGCTTTTGGAATGCTGGTAAGCAGAGACCTAGCTTGATTCATGGAGTTTACAATTGCTATAAAAACTTAGGTCAGTAGTTTTCAACTGGGGCAATTTCAAGCTCCAGGGGACATTTGGCCATGTCTGGTGACATGTTTGGCAGTCACACCTGGGGAATACAATTGGCATCTTGTATATACGTAGAAACCAGAGAGAGATATTGCTAATCATGTCCCAGAAATTATCTGGTCCAAAATGTTAATAGTGCCAAGATTTTGAATACTGCCTTAGACAGTGAACGGGGATATAAGGCAGGCTATTGTAGGGAAACAGGTATTAATACCATGTATAATCTTTTCATGTTTCTTAAAAAACCCCATGTCCTCAGTTATGTGGGTAGACTCCTTCTCCCTATGTAACGCCTCCTTATTTCTTCCCTGTTACATCTAAATGTCTTTTAATCTTTTATTTTTGTCTTTCTGTCTCTTCTAGTTCTCCTTCCTTCCAAAACTACTGTTGAGCTTCTGTTTTCAATATCAGCAATATCTGGGTTGAGTAAGTTAGTATTTTCAGTTCCAGATAACGGTTGTACTTCCAATTACTCACTGACCTGCGTGAGACTTTTAGAAGTCAAGTTTCATGCATCTCTTAGCTTTTTTCTTATCTCCATATTAACAAGATGGACTTTATATTGCATCTGGTAAAAAGAAAAAACTTTATTATATGAACAAAAATAAAGTTCTCCTGTGTGTTTTTTTAATTACTAAAATAATACATGTTCATTACATAATAAAAATATATGAACTATATGAAAAAAAAAACACAACTGTTACTGGCAATTTTTTCTCCTCAGGGATTAGGGTTTCCCTTTAACAAAGTTTGTGAAGTCTCACCTACCAGCTCCATTGGAAGCAGGCCAGTTTGCCTGTCTTGTATTGCTAATCAATATCATTATCTATCTTTAAGAAAATGGAGGTGAAGAGGTACAAAAGGTATAACATTCTTCAGATCAGTAAGTGTAAATCTTAGAATTTATTTCTATCAAAAGTGGCATTTAAATTAAAGATCTACAAATAATTTTCAACATTAAACAAAAACCTGTCAATATTGTTTCCAAGAACCCTTTTGAAGAAACTACCAGAACAACTTTCAGTCATTGTGAAGACTAAGAAACTAGGACAAAAGGCGGGCACTGAATATTATTGTAAACTATATCTAAGACTAAAACTAATGTGAGGATTTGCATGACTAACCAGTATGAAATGTCACATGGCTCAACAACATAGAAACTATATAGTTGCACTACGCTGTCACATTAGATAATTTTACCAAACCTTTCACTAGAAACAAACTCACATGTTGGATAAACATTTTTTGAAATACTTTGATGAGCTGCCTCCCCTCAAAGGAGATGATATGGAATATTTAGAATCTAAAAATCAAATGAAATTGTGAATCCAGGGAAATATATGGTGAATAGAAATCAGCTTGCGCTGTGAAGACTTGTGCTCTGTTTTCAAGGCCACACATATTGATGGTAGAGACAAAGATGCATAGGAGACAAAGCTCAGCTCACCCAAGGATATATTACACAGCAAGCTGAGGTCTCAAAAAACATATTATCAGGGTAAAATATATTTTTAAAAACTCACCACCCAAAAAGATGAAAAGGGAAAAAGAATTGTGAATTATAAGTGGACTCACATTGTCTACATATATTATTGAGTCCTCTGATTTACTGCTAGCTAATAATTTTGTTCATAGTTTCTGGTTCCAAGGTTATAATGCCTCCTGATAGAAGAAAACATAAATATCCTTTAATACACAACTCAAAGTATTCTACAGATAAGCTTTGAAGAAATGAGAGCTTACAGTCAAACATCAATGAACAGAGGGCATGGTAACCACCATGCTGTTGTCTGTGTCTATGAGTTTTTGTTTGATTTTCTTGTTTGTTCATTTGTTGCTTTCAGCTTTATATCCCCCATATGAGTGAAGTCATATGGTCCTTAACTTTCTCCATCTGACTTACTTCCCCTAGCATCACATTATTAAGTTCCATTCATATGGTTGCAAATGGCAATATCTCATCTTTTCTTATGACTGACTGGTATTCTATTGTGTATATGTACCACATCTTTATTCAGTCATCTGTTGAAGGAAACTTCAGTTGTTTCCATGTCTTTGTCACCATGAATAATGCCACAAAAAACATAGGAGTGCATATATCTTTGCAAATTAATGTCTTTATTTATTGGGAAGATTGCCAAAAGAGGGGTTGCTGGGTTATATGGTAATTCATTTTTAATTTATTTTAAGAAATGTCATACTGTTTTCTATAGTGTATATACCAGTCTACATTCACATCATCAGTGAATGAGAGTTTCTTTTTCTCCCCAACCCCTCCAACATCTATTATTTGTCTTATTGATAACAGTCATTTTAACAGATATGAGGTGGTATGTTGTACTTTTAATATACATATCTCAAATTACTAGTGAAGTTAAGCATTTTCTCATATATGTATTCGACATTTTCTTGAGAGAAGTATCTATTCAGGCCTTCTGCCAATTTTTAAAAAAATATATTTTTATTGATATTTTACAGAGAGGAAGGGAGAGAGATAGAAAGCTAGAAACGTTGATGAGAGAGACCAGCTGCCTCTTGCACACCACCTACCGGGGATGTGCCCGCAACCAACGTACATGCCCTTGACCAGAATCGAACCTGGGACCTTTCAGTCCGCAGACCGACACTCTACCACTGAGCCAAACCGGTTTCAGCTGCCAATTTTTCTAAATAGATTGTTTGGTGTTGAGTTATATGAGTTCTTTATATATATATATATATATATATATATATTTTTTAATATATTTTATTGATATTTTCCAGAGAGGAAGGGAGAGAGATAGAGAGCTAGAAACGTCAATGAGAGAGAAACATCGACCAGCTGCCTCTTGCACCCCCCCCACTGGGGATGTGCCCGCAACCAATGTACATGCCCTTGACCGGAATCGAACCCGGGACCTTTCAGTCCGCAGACCGACGCTCTACCACTGAGCCAAACCGGTTTCAGCTGCCAATTTTTCTAAATAGATTGTTTGGTGTTGAGTTATATGAGTTCTTTATATATTTTTTATATTAACCTCTTGTTGGAGCTGTTGCTTGCAAATGTCTTCTTTCATTTGGTCAGCTGCCTTTTTGTTTTGTTGTTGGTTTCTGTTGCTGTGAAGAAACATTTTAGTTTGATATCGTCCCATTTATTTATTTTTTTGCCTTTACTTCCCTTGCCTATAGAGTCAAATTCACAAAATATTCTCTAAGACAAAGGTTTAATAGCACCTATATTTTCTGCTATGTAATTTATTGTTTCAGATCTTGTATTTAGATCTTTTATCCATCTTGAATTAATTTTTGTGCCTGGGGAAAAATTATAATCTGGTTTCATTCTTTTGCATGTGACATTTGAATTTTTCTAGCACCATTTATTAAAGAGGCTTTCTTTTCTCCATTGTATATTTTTGGTTCCTTTGTTGAAAAGTATTTGCCCATATACATATAGTTGTCTTTCTAGGCTCTCAATTCTGTCCTTTTGGTCTGTGTGTCAATACCATGCTGCTTTTATTATTATCACTATGTGGTATAGTTTGAAGTAAGGGAGTGTGATACATCAGGCTCCATTCTTTTCAGTTGAGATAGTTTTGGCTGCGTGGGCTATTTTCTGGTTCCATACAAATCTGAGGATTTTTTTTCCATCATTTGATTTAAAAAATTCCATTGAAATTTTGAGGGGGTTTCATTAAGACAGTATAGTGCTTGATACTATACATAGAAAACCCCTAAGACTCCTTACAAAAATTACTAAACCTAATAAATGAATTTGGCAATGTAGCAGGATACAAAATTAACACCCATAAATCTATGGCCTTTTTATATACCAATAATGAACTCACAGGAAGAGAAACAAACAAACAAAAAAACCCCCACAACAATACCTATTTACCATTGCACCAAAAAAATTAAGATACCTTAGGATAAACTTAACTAAGGAGGTAAAAGACCTGTACTCAGAAAACTACAGGACACTGAAAAGAGATAGAGGAAGACATAAACAAATGGAAAAACATAACATATTCATGGACTGGTAGAATCAACATCATTAAAATGTTAATACTGTCCAAAGCAATCTAGAGATTCAATGCAATCTCCATTAAAATACTAATGGCATATTTCAAAGATCTAGAATAAACTCTTCAAAAATTCATCTGGAATAAAAAAAGACCCTGAATAGCTACAACAATCCTGAGAAAGAAGAACAAAGTTGGAGGAATCACAATACCAGATATAAAGTTATATTACCAAGCCACAGCTCTCAAAACTGCCTAGTATTAGCACAAGAACAGAAATATAGATCAAGGGAACAGAACAGAGAACACAGAAATTGACCCAAGCCATTAGGCTCAATTAATATTTGACAAAGGAGGCAAGAGCATACAATGGAGTCAAAACAGTCTCTTTAATAAATGGTGCTGGGAAAATTGGTCAAATACATGCAAAAAAAATTAAACTAGATCACCAACTTGCATCATACACTCAAAATGGCTAAAGGACTTGAATATAAAATGGGAAACCATAAAAATCCTACAAGACTCCATAAATAGCAAAATAACAGACATATGTTGTACCAATATCTTTACAGACACAGCTTCTAGGGCAATGGAGACTAAGGAGAAAATAAACAAATAGGACTACATCAAAATAAAATCTTCTGCACAGCAAAAGAAACCATCAACAAAACAAGAAAGTCCACTATGTGGGAGAACGTATTTGCCAATGATATTTCAGATAAAGGTTTAATCTCCAAAATTTACAGAGAACTCATACAACTTAACAAGAGGAAGATAAACAATTCAATAAAAAAATGAGCAAAGGAACTAAATAGACACTTTTCAAAAGAGAATATACACTAGCCCAAGAGACATATGAAAACATGTTTAAAGTTACTAATCATCCGAGAGATGCAAATCAAAACAAAAATGAGATACCATCTCACACCTGTCAGAATGGTTATCATCAACAATTCAGCAAAGGACAAGTGCTGGAGAGGATGTGGAGAAAAAGGAACCCTTGTGCACTGCTGGTGGGAATGCAGACTGGTGCAGCCACTGTGGAGAATAGTATGGAGCTTCCTCAAAAAACTAAAAGTGGAACTCCCATTTAACCCAGTGATTCCACTTCTAGGAATATATACCAAGAAACTAGAAACACGAATCAGAAAGGATATATGCACCCCTATGTTCATAGTGGCATAATTCGTCATAGCTAAGATTTGGAAACAGCCTAAGTGCCCATCAGCAGATGAGTGGATTAGAAAACTGTGATACATCTACACAGTGGAATACTATGCTGCGTTAAAAAGGAGTTCTTACCATTTGCAACAGCATGGATAGAACTGGAGAGCATTATGCTAAGTGAAATAAGCCAATCAGTGAAAGATAAATATTACATGATCTCACTCATTTATGGAATATAATGAAAAACTTAAACTGAT
The DNA here is from genome assembly GCA_963924515.1 of Vespertilio murinus. Lineage (NCBI taxonomy): Eukaryota > Metazoa > Chordata > Mammalia > Chiroptera > Vespertilionidae > Vespertilio > Vespertilio murinus. The sequence continues at coordinate 148,053,914 of OZ004704.1, forward strand.
GAACAAAAACAGATCCAGAGACAGAGAAGCATCGATCAGACCATCAAACCTCAGAGGGAAGGGAGGGAAGGGTGGGGGTAAGGGGAAGAGATCAACCAAAGGATTTGTGTGCATGCATATAAGCCTAACCAATGGACACAGACAATAGGGGGGTGAGGGCATGAGTGGAGGGGTGGGTGGGGGCATGGGTGGAAAAGAACACATATGCAATACCTTAATCAATTAATCAATTAAAAATAAATAAATGAAATGATTTAATTAAAGAAGAAGAAGTTCCTCATCATTGTTTTAGAAGAACAAAGGAGACAATTATTCTAAAATGAAAGGCACAAATACTAAGACCACAATAGGGTCTATGTAGGAGGACAGGAAGTATCAGTCTTACAACATCCAGTTCTTTTTTCCTAAGAAGGATTGTGTAAAGAAGTCTTTGTGAGCATCATTTATTTTCTTTTTGCCAAGCTCTTCACCAGTAATATGTTGAATCTATCATATTTACTCCCTATTTTACCACTTTATTTTTGTTCTTAAAATATCAATGATTTCCTTTCAATTATACTATTTTTTTCTCTTTTTGAATTGTGTGTAAAACATAAATCACCTCCTTTAGCAGTCCACTCACTCAGACCTAATAAACATGCTTGATATACCATTATCTCAGTCATTGATGCAATGTTGATTTTACAACCCCAAGTGACATGGTGTCTTTTTAACTGATATATATTTGTATATTTGTTCCTAACAGATCACTAGTCTAAAAAGAGCAAAGGAATGAATAACTAGCAATTGACCCTCTACTAGAAAGTGATGTCTGCTGTGTGAGAGTAGTGGTAGATGGTTGAGGCAGGATAGTCAGAAGCTAGGAAAAATCTTGGGTGAGTGGAATAGGGAAACTGAGACAAGATAATTAAACCAGGTCAAACAATTTGACCAATTTACAGTCAGCTAGTGAATCACAATACCTTATCTTCCCTAACAAAGGGCACTTGAGAGCAAAGCCCACTTGAGTTTATACCTGTCCTCCCTAACCAGAGAATACATAGCTTTAATCACCCTGGTCAGGGAGATAGAGAACAGAGACCTAATTAACGTAATTTGTGCTAGCCAAACCCAAGGACAGATGACGTCAGGAGAACAAATAATAAACACCCAATTAGAGCCAGACAGACGCAAGATAAAAGTAAAATAGTAATGCCAAACAACAATTCCAAACTCCCCTCTATGCTCCTTTGGATGCATCAGCATATAGAAAACGACCTTGGAAGGCTAATGAATATTCTGCAGAAACCCTCCCCTAAGATTCTTGCCTGCAGGAGAAAGATAATCCTCAAGACAAAGGGTACCTGCATAGGTTTGCTCCGGAGCACGCCCATGCCTGTTCTCAGGCATGAACTTTTTACTTTTTTTCTCCTAAGCTCTAAAGATCCCCAGGAGACTTGCAACCAGGGGATCAGCCAGAGGCAGCTTGTCCCAGGCTACCCCCTTAAACTTTCTCCAAGGCCCCCCTTTTCTCTGACTTTCCAGTGAGCCAAAGCAGCTCAGCCTTGGCTTCTTTCCTGTAAGGTTTCTAGGGAGCCAAAGCAGAGCTCTTCCTAGGCTCTCTCCTGTTGCTTCTTCTACCCTAAGTACTTCCTTAGTGTTACTGTCCCTAACTTTAATCAATACATTCTCAAAACCACCTGGACTCGTATTATGAACTCTTTCCTGCACAAAGTCAAGAAGCCACACTCTACAACTGGCCTGAAGCAGACCTGCTCTGGGTTTGGTTCCTATCTGGTGACATTGCTAGAGAGGTAAATGCTTTTGTCATTCTTCATATTTATAAGGAACAAAGAGAATAAATAAATGGAAACATGTTACAACTCTTTGGGTGGGACATCTGCTCTCTTGAAATGAAATGACCAGAATGACAGTAGAAATAGACCACTCTATGAAATCTGAACTCAGCATTAATAGTTAGAATGACTTTATTGGGGATATATAAAACCCTTATTCAAATACCAGTTGTATTGGGGATGTTAATACTTGGTCTTAAGTTTATATATCATATATTAACTGAAAGAAGTGAGGGATGTTAGATGGTAATGAATCCCATCTGTTAAAGAGTGAGTTATTTAATTGTTTGACCATTAAATAAAGTAGAAAAATAAATAGGACAGAAGGACCTATTTAAAATATAGGACCTATAAAAAATAAATAGGACCTATTAAAATATAGGACCTATAAAAAATAAATAAAATACGAAGAACAGTGGAAGAGCCTGCAACTTTTAACCTTAGAGGTCAAAGGTTTCTTCTATGTCCTAAAGACTGTCTCAATGTTTGCAAGAGTGTGAAAAAATCAACAGTATAATTGTTTCAAGATGTGTAATACTTAGGTGTAAGTACAGAGGAATTCCTAATTTAGTTATCTAACAGCAAGTTTTATACATGGGAAGAATGATAAATATCAAAGCCAATAAATGCCTAAGGAGAGAAGGAAGGAAGGAAGGAAAGAAGGAAGGAAGGAAGGAAGGAAGGAAGGAAGGAAGGAAGGAAAGAAAGAAGAAGAAAGGAAAAGGGAGTGGGGGCTGGGAGGATGAAGGGAACACAAAAGCTAATTTAAATAATTCCATTTGTAAATTTTCATGCTTCAGTTTTGCTTAGGAATTAATGTGTGTGCTAGTGTATATGTGTATGCATGTATGTGCACACAAATTTGTATTAACATATATGTGCCTTTGTGATGTAAAATATGTTTTTCATAATTCCTAATTTTGACTATAGAAGAAAACCTCTATTTTTTAAATATATTTGAATTTAAACATATACAACGCAGATATTTGTGTTTTAAATATGTGTCATTGTAAATATTTCTTAGACTCTTTTTTTGTTTTTCTTTTCCTTCTTTCTATCTCTTCTTTTTCATTCTGTCTCCCCTTGCTATTAGTGAGTGGATCCTTATTTTCCCTCCTCTCTACACTCCATGTTCCACAATACTATTTAAAAACAAGTGTGCCATATAACTGAAAGCATGTGAAATATTGTCTTATATTTTGCTCTAGTTTGAGATGTCAATCTTTTAAATTTTTATCTCAATAATAAGCCATTTTGAGTGTGCACTAGCAACATATATATATTATTTGTATATTTCATATTCAATTATATTGATTGTTTCTATATAAACTGTAGGACTTTCTAAAAATAAACTTTAAATAATGGGATATAAAAATATATGTATAGAAATTTTACCATTATTATTTTCATATCAATAACTTATAATGTTTGTTGGGTGAGCATTTTCTCAATATGAAGACCAGATTTTAATTTCTCCAGAATAATCAGGATTATTTTTTTAAAGATTTATCTTTATTGTTGAAAGTATTACAGATGTCCAGGATTCTTTTTATTTAGATTAAGTTGATAGGCTGATATTCTATAGAGAAAAATGAAATATTTCGGGTAAATACAGGTTTGTTTGTTTTAGCTTTTTAGGTAAACATTTCTAAAGTATAATTCACATTGACTATATATTCAAATATCTGTATAGTTTAATAAATTTTGGCAAATAGAGACTTGTACTGTTATAATTAAGGTATAGAACAAATCTGTCACCTTAAAAAGCTCTGTCATTTCTCTTTGCTGTCAATCTTTACTTCACCACCATTTAAATAAAAGAAACCTAAAGAACTTAATAATTGTGGTTATGTTTTTCTCAATCAGAAAAATTTTCTTTTGCCTAATGCAAATAATCAATCCAGGACAGAGGCATTCCAGACTCCAACATGAGAAACATAAACAAAAGAATAGGGCTAAAGCAGAAAAAGATTGGGGCTTCAAGACCACACTCTTGAAGTTAATAAAGTAAAATATATATGTCTTAGGTTGTGGGATATATAGATGTGGCATGCACTGATGTTAGTTATAGAAGAAATAGATCTAGATGAAAAAGATGGAAATAAATTCTATTCCTTCATGTTATGTAGGCAGAGGAAATGGAGACAGAAAACAGCACAGTCGTGAAAGAATTCATCCTTCTTGGTCTGACCCAGTCTCAAAATATTCAGCTACTGGTCTTTGTGCTAGTTTTAATTTTCTATGTCATCATCCTCCCTGGAAATTTCCTCATCATTCTCACCATCAGATCAGACCCTGGCCTCACAGCCCCCCTCTACTTCTTTCTGGGCAACTTAGCGTTCCTGGATGCATCTTACTCCTTCATTGTGGCACCCAGGATGCTGGTGGACTTCTTCTTTGAGAAGAAGGTAATATCCTACAGGGACTGCATCACTCAGCTCTTTTTCTTGCACTTCATTGGAGGAGGGGAAGGGTTACTCCTGGTTGTGATGGCCTTTGACCGCTACATAGCCATCTGCCGTCCTTTACACTATTCAACTGTCATGAATCCCAGAGCCTGCTATGCCTTGCTGTTGGCTCTGTGGCTCGGAGGCTTTGTCCACTCCATCATTCAGGTGGCCCTCATCCTCCGCTTGCCCTTCTGTGGCCCAAACCAGCTGGATAACTTCTTCTGTGATGTGCCGCAGGTCATCAAGCTGGCCTGCACAGACACCTTTGTGGTGGAGCTCCTGATGGTCTTCAACAGTGGCCTGCTCACCCTCCTGTGCTTCCTGGGGCTTCTGACCTCCTATGCAGTCATCATCTATCGTGTGCATCGGTTGTCCTCTGAGGGGAAGAACAAAGCCCTATCCACTTGTACTACTCATGTCATTATTATACTTATCATGTTTGGACCTGCCATCTTCATCTATACTCGCCCCTTCAAGACCTTACCAGTGGATAAGGTGATTTCCTTTTTCCACACAGTGATCATTCCTTTGTTGAATCCTGTAATTTATACCTTTCGCAACCAGGAAGTGAAATCTGCCGTGTGGAGGTTATTGAGTCAATATGTGGTCTGCTGAATGGATTGTATAAGTCAAAACAGGGGAAGTTGGGTGTACATTATTTATACATTTAATAAATATATTTTTTTGCATTGATTCCCTCCCATTTGTCAGGTATTATTGTAGGCAATGAGTGAGAGTTATGTGTAACAAAAGAAAAAACTTGATATGTTTGAAGACTATAAAGGAAACACCAGAGTGGTTGATGTATAAAGGGTGATAGAGGAGTTAAATTTTATCTGACTATAAGGATCAAGTCACAAAGGTCTTTTAGGCTAAGATAAGAAGTTTTATTTGGTTTTAATTGCAGTAAGATTTCATCTTAATATTCTAAGCAAGGAAGTCACTCATTCACAATTATCTTTTCTATGGTTTAGATTGAGCAACATCAGATTCTGGGCAGAGATCAATAAGCTGCAACACATCAGTAAGAGCAATATGTTATTGGCAGACCTATATACGTTTATTTCTATATATATTTTCCTCCCCTCTGTTCAAATTTAGTAGTGGGATAAGATACAAAGATTATTGATTTTATGGAAAAATATTATGACATTGATTTCATTATTTTTTAGAGCTTCAATATTATTACTAATGGGTTTTTATAAATACTCTCTCTCTCTCTCTCTCTCTCTCTCTCTCTCTCTCTCTCTCTCTCTCCCTTTCTCTCTGAATTTAATAAAAATGTTTTTTTAAAAGAGAAGTACAAAATAAAAATTGTACTTTTCTATAAGACTATCAGAGAGTGAATGAAGCAAGGAAGCCTTATTGTCTTGAGCTCCATAGAGAAACAAGGCCTGTATAAATGAACAGAGATCAATGGCAACTTCCATATCAGTGGGAAAGTATCTAACCTGGATAATGGCAGATGGAAAAGTAATCCTGCCATAGGTTGAGATATTTTTTAAAAATGAGAAAAAGCAAGCTGAATTTTAATAACACTTGAAATTTAGCCAGATGAGAATCTCAAAATTTTTCAAACACAAGAATAAATAGCTCACTTATAAATTCCTGCCCCCTGACATCTTTATCAGTGATTTGCTCAGTAAAGAAGGAGTGGAGAAATAAATAAAAACCAGAGGGAATTTGCACATTCTTGGACATTACTGTAATGCTTCAATGTTGATGTCTACAGAGTTGAATCCTAAGGTGGGAAAAATTATCTAAATTGTGACTGAAATCCCTCCCAGCTACAAATACTGACAAGATCAAAGATATTAGTTTCTTGGTAGTACTTGGCAGATGTTGGAGATAAAACTAATATGAGCTAAATTCAATATAATTAAGATGATTCTAAGCCTCAGCTCAGCTAGAGTTTGAAGAAATTTTAATTTCAGGATAGAGAAAGGGTATTTAACTATGTGAAAAACCAAGCAAAATAAAGTAAATATAATTCTTCATCTTCCACTAAATATTGTGTGAAGAATATAATTAAAAAGAATTAGAAGCTATGCCAAGAAAATAAAACAGGGAAGACTATCCCATCCTATTTAATAAAAGAGTAATATGCAAATTGACCATCACTCCAACACACAAGATAGCTGCCCCTATGTGGTCAAAGATGGCTGCCCCCATGTAAACACAAGATTTCTGCCATAAGATGGCCAGCAGGAGAGGCCAGTTGTGGGCAATCAAACCAGCAAGGGAGGGATGTTAGGAGGGACCAGGCTGGCAAGGGAGGGTAGTTGGGAAGGCAGGCCTCCAGAGGAGGGAAGTTGGGGGAGACCTGGCCTGCAGGGGAGGACAGTTGGGAGGAACTAGGCCTGCAGCTGAGAAAAGTTGGGGGCACTAGACCTGAGGAGGAGAGAAGTTGGGGGGGACCAGGCCTACAGGGGAGGGCAATTGGGGGAACCAGGCCTGCAGGGGAGGGCAGTTGGTAGCAACGGGGCTGACAGGGGAACAGTTAGGCTTCAATAAGGCTAGCAGGGGAGTGCTTAGGGGGTGATCAGTCTGGCAGGCAGAAGTGGTTAGGGGCAGGCGAACAGTTGGAAGCCAGCAGTCCTGGATTGTGAGAGGGATGTCCAATGGATCCTATTGTAGGATCGGGTCTAAACGGGCCATTGAACATTCCTCGAGGGGTCCCAGATTGGAGAGGGTGCAGGTTGGGCTGAAGGACACACACACCCCGTGTGTGAATTTTGTGCACTGGGCCTCTAGTAATTAATAGAAAAATGTTGTAGACAAAGATTATCAGTTGAACCATATAATGAAATTATCAGACAAAACCTTTTGAAAACTATTATAAATACATATAATATACAATGAGATGAGGATTTCAGGAGAGAAGTGCAAACCCTAAATATAAATGAATATAGTAGAACTGAAGAGAACAATATTTGAAATAAAAAGTTCCTTAGATTAGTTGAACAGCATTTTGAAGAATACAGGTAAAATGACTAATTATTTTGAAGATAGGTTTTTAAAAATAACCCAAAGTAAAAGGCAGAGTGAAAAGATTAAAAATCACAAATAGTGTTATGAAATAATTAATAAGAAAATAAAAAGAGGAAAGAAGGTAACAAAGAGAATAACAATATAACTGCCAAGAATTTCACCAAATTTCATAAAAACTTTAAACCCATATATCTAGGAAACTGGGGATAATTTAAGCACTATAAATACAAACAAGCATGATTAAGAAAAAACATTTAAAAGCAGCCATAAGATAAAAAGACAGTTCAGAGCTATGGCAATAAGAATAGTGGTTGATTTTTTAAATCAGAGACAATGGAAACCATGGCAATAAAGTTACATTTTAAAAATCATTAAAGAAAAACAAACTGTAAAACTAGAATTCTATATCCAATGTAAACAAAACTTAAAAAATTACATTAAACAAAGAACAGGTTACCAATGAAATCAAGGAAGTAATAAAAAACTTTCTGGGGGAAGAACCAAGGTGGCAGCATAGGTATACTTGTTGCCTCACACAACCACATCAAAATTACAACTAAAAGGCAGAACAACTACCACCCAGAACTAAATAAATAAAAAGATTTAAATTTGGAAAGGAGGCAGTACAGATGATATAATAATGTACATAGAAAATCCTAAAGACTCCACCAAAAAATTATAGTTAATAAATTAATTTGGCACCATAGTAGGATACAAAATTAACACCCAGAAATGGATGGCATTTTTATGCACCAATAAAGAACTTTCAGAAAGAGAAACTGAAAAAACAATTCCATTTACCATTGTAACAAAAAATTAACATATTTAGAAATAAACTTAACCAAGGAGATAAAAAAATATATACTCAGAAACTTACAGAACATTTAAAAAAGGAGATAGAATGCATAAGCAAGTAGAAAAATATACTGTGTTCATGGATTGGTAGAATTAATATAATTAAAATGGCCATATTACCCAAAACAATCTATAGGTCAATGCAATCCCTATTAAAACACCAATGGCATATTTCACAGATCTAGAACAAACAATCCAAAAGTTCATATGGGACCAAAACTAATCCTGGATATCCGCAGCAATCTTGAGAGAGAAAAAAGAACAAAGTTGAAGGGATCATAATACTGGATAGTAAACTATACTATGAAATTCTATAATCAAAACAGCCAGGTACTAACACATAAATAAGCATATAGATCAATGGAACAGAAAAGATACCCCAGAAATCAACGCAAGCATTTGTGCTCAAATAATATTTGACAACGGAGTAAAGATGACTCTTCAATTAATGGTATTGGGAAGATTGGACTGATACATGCAACATAATGAAACTAGACTACCAAATAACACCATACACTGTATAACTACTATGGAAAACAGTGGATTTTCCTCAAAAAAATAAAAATTGAACTGTCATTTGACCCAATGCTCCCACTTCTAGGAATATATACTAAGAAGTCTTAAATACCAATTGGAAAGCATATATGCACCATTATATTCATAGGAGCATCCTATCTAATAAAGAGGTAATATTCTAATTAACCATCACTCCATCACAAAGATGGTGGTGCCCGCAGCCAATAAGGAGGGAATATACTAATTGACTGCCACACCCTCAGAGATGGCAGTGCCCACAGCCACAAGATGGCAGTATCCAGTCCCCTCAGGCCCCCCTCTGTCAAGGACTGGCCCAAGGCACAGGCAAACCTCAGATGGTGGCTTCCCAGCCACCCAGGGCCACCCAAGGCTTGTGTTGGCAACAATGGCAGCAGCAGAAGTGTGATGGGGGCATCACCTTCCCCTGATCATTGGGTTGCCTTCCACCCCTGAGGGCTCCCAGACTGTGAAAGGGGGCAGGCTGGGCTGAGGGACCCCCTTCCAGTGCATGAATTTTCATGCACTGGGCCTCCAGTTATTTACAATAGCTAAGGTCTGGAAACAACCCAAGTGCCCATCAGTAGATGAATGGATAAACAAATTGGTATATTTACACCATGAAAAATTATGCAGCTATAAAAAAGGACTGCTTACCCTTTGAGATAACATGGATGGATCTAGAGAGTATTATGAAGTGAAATAAGCCAGTAAGTGAAAAACAAATATCATATGATCTCACTTATATGTGGAATCTAATGAACAAAATAAAATGACAAACAAAACAGATACAGAGATATTGAAGGTTGTAGCAGACTGACATATTTCAGAAGGGAGGGAGAGATGGAGGAGAGAAGAGACTAATCAAAGAACTTATATGCATACTAGAGGCCTGGTGCATGGATTCGTGCACATTGGGGTCCCTCAGCCTGGCCTGAACCCTCTCACAATCTGGGACCCCTCAGGGGATGTCAGATGCCTGGTGCATGGAGTCAGCTGATCCCCACAGGCCAGGCCAAGAGACCCCTCTGGTACACAAATTCATGCACTGGGCCTCGAGTATAAGATCTTTAGTTAATCTCTTCCTACCCTCCCCCTCCTCTCTTTCCTCTTAGATTCATCAGTCTGTTCCTTGTTTCCATGCCTGTGTGTTGAGAGTCTGCCCCCTGGTGGTCAGTGTGTATCATAGCTATCAGTCGAACAGTAGAACAAATGTTCACTTAGGCATAGATAGATAGGTAGATAGATAGATGATAGATAGATAGATAGATAGATAGATAGATAGATAGATAGATATACATAGCCCATGTACAGACTATATTGTGGGGAAGGCCTGAAGTGGAGGCTAGGTAAGGTGACCAGATAGTCCTACTTTTGGTAGGACAGTCCAGATTTCTAACAATTTTTCCCGCGGCATTTAAAAAAATATTGATTCTTTCTAAAAATCGGGACTTTTTAAAAACGCCACGGGAAATGGGGAAAATTGTTAGAAATCGGGACTGCCCCGCCAAAAGCCTGACGATCTGGTCACCTTAGGCTAGAGCAAGATGGAGTTGGTCAATGTGGGGGGGGGGGGTGGGGGGGAAGGGACATCTATAATACTTTCGACAATAAAGATATATTTTTTAAAAAGTGCAACAAGTGTTTTAATATTCATAAAAGCTGAGAGAAAATTCATTGTGAGTAGATCTACACAAAAGTTGTGTTAAAGGAAATTCTTCATGCTGGTGGGAAAATATACCAGATGGAAATCTGATTTTATGGGCAGAAATGAAAAGATACAGAAGTGACAGTAAGTATGTAAATATGGGGGGGGGGGGAGTCTATCTTTATATGTACTTATTTACTTATGAAGATAATTTACTGCTTAAATTAAAAACAATAAAGTACCAAGGAACTTATAACTAATGTGGAAATTATATATGTGACAACAATAGCACAAAGAATTTCAAAGAAGATAAAAATTTGTATTTTTGCAAAATACTTATGTAAAATACATAATTGTTCACATTTGGGTTTATGTCCACATTGATTTTTGTTTCCTGTTTGTCTCTTTGCATTTCTCTTCCTTTTTTTAAATATTAGTTGAGTTTTTTTTAATATTTCATTTTCTTTAAGAAGAATTATGCCTTGAAAATCTTCATGAGCATTATTTATATTCTATCTCCTAAATCTTATACATGCATTACTAACTGGGCCACATTACTTGCTTTTAGGAAAACATTAAAAAATTAAAATTAGCCAAAACCGTTTTTGGCTCAGTGGATAGAGCGTCGGCCTGCGGACTGAAAGGTCCTGGGTTCGATTCCGGTCTAGGGCATATACCTTGGTTGCAGTCACATCCCTGGTGGGGGGTGTGTGCAAGAGGCAGCTGATTGATGACTCTCTCTCATCAATGTTTCTAACTTTATCTCTCTCCCTTCCTCACTGTTAAAAAACCAATAAAATATATATTTAAAAAAATAAAATTAATTTTTAAAATCCACGATGAAAAAAATAAATACCATTTTTAAACATTTCATTTCCCAGTGGAAGGAAAACAATATGTTTGCTTTATTTGCATTAAAAATACATTTTTAATTCTTAAAAATATATATTGTTATCCATTTCAGAGAGAAGAAAGGAGAGGGAGAAAGAGAATTATCAATGATCATAGAGAATCATTGATCAGTTGCCTCCTTCATGCCCTCTACAGAGGATTGAACCTGCAACCTGGGCATGTGCCCTGTCTGAGAATCAAACCACGACCTTCTGGTTCATGGGTCAGTACTCAACCACTGAGCCACACTGACTGGGCATAAATGCCAAATTTTAACTAAAGGCAGGATCAGTAATAGTGTTATGCTGAACCATGTTGGAACCTGAAGCAAAAAGAAAAATCTGCCATGTTGATGTCTTCATTTAAAAAAATTGATATTGGATTTATAATTTTTACATTAACGTTTATTTTAAAATATTGTATTAAATATTATTTATTTTGATTATCAAGGTTTTGGTTACTCTGATAAATTTTGTACCTGAGACAAGTACCTCACTTTTCTCACCCTTATTCTGGCCTTTCATCATTCTGCTACATTTTTTCTCTTTTTGAATTATTTTATAAGATATAAATAAACTTTTTCTTAACCCACTATTTACTTTTGAGCTAATAAATATGCTTCCAAATAGTGTTCTATTATCTCATTCACTGATAGGATTCTAGTGTCAGAATTCAGAATTAACCCAGTTGACATTAGGTAACACATTTTATAATATCCATCCTACATAATGTCCTGCTATATTCTCTTGCCTAATTTAGTTGACATTCTAATAACTCCCTTTGGAGATATTCAGTATGATAGTGGTAGTCTCAATTCTCCAAAGAACTTTCTCCACTGCATCCTAAAGAGGTAAAGGAGATTTCAAAATCTAAGTTCCCTTCTGTGAGAATAAATATTTATGATCAATGACAAGAATGGTCAGTTAATGTTTCATCAGGATGGAGTATGGCTATTTTGTGAGAATTATATAAAACTTCTGGAGACTCAAATTTCTAGAAGCAGACTTGAAACAAGAAGACAATAGAAAAAGATTGCAACTTTTCTACTGGCTGCTTTGAAATGCAATGGAATAGAGGTGAGAGTTTCAGGAGGAATAGCCAGAAGCTAAGTAGTGTGGCATTCTCAGCTCCTCTGCCCCCAGTAGATCTCTGTCTGCTATTGGTTGCTTAGTATTATTTTAATGGTGGTCAAAATTCCCATTCTATTACCACAATTAAGTAAAATTATCATTAGGCTTCAGAGAGTTGATGTCTGGTGTTAAAACCAAGGAGCATACAAATACTGACATGTTTTATTTTCTTTGTAAAGTATAGATGAAAGGGAGGCAAGTGCAGACAGCATAGGCTAAAGGCTCCAGAGAAAAAATTAACAGATTTTTATGGTTTTGCAGATTAGCCCAGATCTCTGAATTTTCACTGAATATGTTTGTGTTTCTTCTTTGTCTATGATTCTATTACTGATCAAAATAGGACTTTGCCCGTTTGAGAGAAAGTTGTGAAACTGAGAAAAGCTTTATGGACAAACAGCTGGGTGCATTAGTAATTTTACTTCCATGCTTTAATGCATTGCCACAATTTCTTCTAATAATTGCTCAGATTTATGCAACTATTATTACCAAAGGTTTACTGTAAAGACATTAAGAAAAGATCTAGTGGCAAATCTTTCCATTCAATAGAGCTGCCTCTTATTTATTTGTTTGGTTTTTTTATTTACTTATTTTTTCAATAACAGTTGAAATACAATATATTAGTTTCATGTGTGCAGCATAGGGGTTAGACATTTATATAATTTATGAAGTGATCACCTGGTAAGTCTAGTACCCATCTGACATCATACATAATTATTATAATAATATTGACTACATTCACTATGCTATAACTTCACATCCATGTGACTATTTTTTTTATAACTGGCAAGTTGTACTTCTTAATTCTCTTAATCTTTTTCACCCATCCTCTTAAGCCCCCTTCCATCTAGAAATTATCAGTTTTTTCTCTGTATCTATGAGTTTGTTTCTGCTTTGTTTAACTTATATTGTTTTTTAGACTCAACATATAAGTGAAATCATATAGTATATATCTATATATCTTTGTCTTACTTCACTTAATATAATAACCTCTAGGTCCATCCATATTGTTATAAAAAGCAAATTTCTTTGCTGTGTTTTTAATAACCAAGTATATACCTTTGTATATATTTACCACTTCTTTATCCATTTGCTTATTAATAGACACTTAGGTTGCTTCCTAATTTTTTGAGGTACCTCCATACTACATTTCATAGTGGCTGCATCAATTTACAGTTCCATTAATAAGACACAAAAGTTGTCTTTTCTCCATATCCTCATCAACACTTATTTGTTGATTGATAACAGTCTTTATGTCAGGTCTGAGGTGATATCTCATTGTGGTTTTGATTTGCATTTCCCTGATGATTAGTGATGTTGAGCATCTTATTTCTGTTGGTCATCTTTATATCTTCTTTGGAGATATGTGTCTAATAGAGCTACCTCTTAACAGCTAAATACTTTCAGGTTTGGTTTTGGTTGAAGCATACTTGAGTGAATTACTTATTATTGCCATTGTCACCTCATTTGATTCTTACCTATCACCCCTATCAAATAGAGTCAACACATTATTTATTTGATAGATGAAAACAGACTTTTGAAAGGTAAGTGACTTTTCTAGGGTCATAAAGTTAATGAATTGCTGAGCCATGGTATTAGGATCAATAAAATGATCCCAAACTAAGGTTATTTCTAGCATTGCTATAAAAGCTAGCATTTGAAGGAAATTCAGAGGTAATTTACTCTAACCATCCCATTTTATTGATGTGGGAATTTCCTGGCTCAAGATCTATACATTTGCTCATGGCTTTATGTCTTTCATCAGCATCAGTGTAAACAAACTATTTGATGATATTATTTAACCATATCCAGGTTTTTAAGTATATATAAAACTTGCTAATTTGTACTTAAATAATTTACAAGCTTCAATCAACATGCTAACAGACATTATACTCAAATTTTTGGAAAATTTTTTACATATATTCATTTCATTAAAATGATACTGAAATTGACTTTTCATATGAAAATGCTAAACTATTGAAGTGTATTTAAAATGTGTGTGAAGGGTATGGTATGTGAATTACCATACAGATGCTACCAAAATTATATAATAAGCTAGACTCTAAATATGGTAGTAAAGTCCAAAAACAAACACACACACAAAAAGAGGGGAAAAAATCATCTCATTTTATGAGTTTCAGTTATATGTAGGAAAAATACCATTCAAGAAAAAATAGCTAGTACTGATGAATGAATTATACATTTTTATTTTATACACCAAATGTTTAGAATGGAAGATGGTGGGAAGCACACATATTGCTCATTCTTGCTTGAAAGCAAACAAGAATAAAGTTTGTTTTGTTTCTGTTTTTAGATATGATGACAAGATATGCATGAGATATAATTGAGTAGCAATGAACATGAGGACCAGTGGAAAGAGTGAAAAGTTTTCCAATAGGGAGAGGGAAGAGAAAATGATAGAACTGTATTTAAAGAAAATAAAACAAATAGAGAAAGAAAATTAGAGGACTATAAGAGACAATAAATAAACAGGAAAAATATAACCAAACAGAAAAACAAATTAGTAAAATATAGGCTTATTGACGAGTGAAAGGGAAGAGAAAAGAAGAGAAAAAATTAGAAAAGATGTATGATGAAATGTTTCAAAGAAATGGGGAAATATACTCCTTAAGTCTCTTCTAAACACCTGGTTCCAGGAGCTGGTCTTACCACTGTGTGTACCCAGGGCATGCACAGTGGTGCCTGCAAATATCTTTGTCTCCATCCTAAGACTGAGGAGAGCCCATCTCTCTCATCTTCTATTCCTCTACTATATCATTATTGCCAGAATCAGATGAATCTCCGAATTAGCTTAAATGGCAAAGAAACTTAGAGTATAGTAGCAAGGATTTTGATTTCTAACTCAGCCTTTTCTGACAACAAATACTTTTCCCACTAATTTGATAAAATTTGCATATTTTATTCTGAAAAGAGTTGTAATTTGTCAACTTTTTTTTAAAAGAAACATTTTATTTTACCTAAAAAATTATGTCTATGCCAACCACCATTTCAGAATCACAGTTACAGAAGGTACGTAGATGAGCATGGGAGACGAAAAGAAAATAGATCAAGTATGTTAGGTAGTATGGAATCCCATTGGTTAGATAGGAGTGGAAAAACAGGTGAAAGGGAAGAATGGAAGAGCCTATAACCTTCAATTGCAAAGCCCTTCAAAAATTCTCTGATGTCTTAGAGATGTTATTAAACACAAACACATCATGAAATACCACTCTGAGTGAGCTTGTAGAACTCACAAGAAGAGGGCTCTTGACTAACATTCATTAGTGTATTTTTATAGGCAGACTAGAGGCCCGATGTACAAAGATTTGTGCAAGAATAGGCCTTCCGCCCTAACCAGTTTGGCTTGGTGAATAGAGAGAGCATCGGCCTGCGGACTCAAGAGTCCCAGGTTCAATTCCAGTCAAGGGCATGTACCTTGGTTGTGGGCACATAATTGGTGGGGGGTGTGCAGGAGGCAGCTGATCAATGTTTCTCTCTAATCGATGTTTCTAACTCTATACCTCTCCCTTCCTCTCTGTAAAAAATCAATAAAAAATATATTTTTAAAAAATAGGCCTTCCTTCCCCTGGCTGCCAGAACCAGCTTCCCTCCAGCACCCAGGACCCGGTTGATTCGCTCTGGCCGCCGCCACCATCCACCGGGACCCAGGCTGCTTTGCTTCTGCCACTGCCAGGCATCTGGGACCCAGGCTGCTTCACTCCAGCCACCACTGCCACCCACCAGGACCTGGGCTGTTTCACTCCGGTCACCCTGGGGTGGCCACTCGGAGCCCGCCCCCACCCCTGGTGTGTGTCCGCTGGGGCTGGGGACGGCACGCTGTCTCCTCCTGCTCATCTGCGTGTGCAGCTCCTCCTGAGCCAGTCATGACATCGTAAGGCATCCTAGCTAATTTGCACATTACCGCCATATATATATATATATATATATATATATATATATATATATATATGAACGAATGCTGATACAAATGACTGCCTCAATAGAGAAAAGAAGTAAGTAGAGAAGCTAATTGGAGACCCTACAAAATATTTTTAAAATATATTTTATTGATTTTCCACAGAGAGGAAGAGAGAGGGATAAAGAGCTAGAAACATCAATGAGAGAGAACCATTGATCAGCTTGCCTCTTGCACACTCCCCACTGGGGATATGCCCGCAACCAAGGTACATGACCTTGACTGGAATCGAATCCGGAACCTTTCAGTCCACAGGCTGACATTCTATCCACTGAGCCAAACCGGTTTCAGCCAAAATATTTTTTTTAATTAAAATTTTGTGTAGGGTTCATTCCCCCACCTCCTCTCACGTGTGTGAGTGTATGCGGGCACGCATGTAGTGTTTGTATTCATATCTGTTGATATGTTGAGGTATGACTATCTTAAGTTCCTCTGGTTGCTAGTAGTAGTACATGGAAACATATATTAACCATTCTATTCAGAACTAGGGATAGTTAATGTAGATACTTTTAATGTTTTCTAAAAGATGTAACTTTAACAATGCACTGTACAGACTTACTGTTTTTTTCTTTTTTAAATTTATTTTCTCTTCTTTCTCACTCTCAGCCTTCTCTTTTTCTTTATTTTCTAAGTACTGATACAGTAACATTTTCTGTCAAAGATTTTCCTCCTTTTTGCATCTCATGTTCCACATAACTTAGTTAAAACAACTGCATTATTTAGTTAATAGTATGGGGAACATTGGTATGCATTATACTATATTTTTTGTAGCTTATCAATTTGCAAACTTTAAGAACATTACATACCCATAACAAAAATATTTTGATATATGCATATTTACTTATAAAGCATACACACACACACACACACACACACACACACACACACACATATACCATTATAACTAATAACTAATACCATTATAACTAATACACACTAAGAGGCCAGATTATTATGATCTCTGAATGCATAATAATCTGGCCACTCAGTGTATATCCTATATAATAAAAGGCTATTATGCAAATTGTCCCCTCAACCAGGAGTTCCACCAGTTCCAACTGCCCATGTCCCCTCTTCATGGCAAGGCTGGACAGACCCCACCCATGCACGAATTTATGTACTAGGCTTCTAATATATATATATATATATATATATATATATATATATATATATATATAAATTTGTGCATGGATGGGGTCCAGTCAGCCTGGTCAGGGGGAGGGGACATGGGTGGTTGGCCGGCCTGCCTGCTGGTTGAACTCCTGGTTGAAGGGACAATTTGCACATTAGCCTTTATTATATGGGATATACACTGAGTGGCCAGATTATTATGCATTCAGAGATCACAATAATCTGGCTACTCAGTGTGTATTATAAATATTTTAAAAGAATAAAATTAAAATGCACTGATATGCATATATGTGATTAACTATATACATGTAATAAATATTTATAAAATACTATTTTCTTTCCACCCATCAATGGATAATCATGTGGCCCTCTGGAATTAGCTCCCAGCACTAAACAGACTGAGCCTTAAATGTAAATTTTTCTTCACAATAACTAGTGTTCTGTTTTTTAGACATGGTTCAACTTCTAATTCTAAGCTCTGTAAAGGAGTGATTTTAGACTAGAAATATTATTTTTAGTTATTCAAATACACAAAAATCATCAATTAATAAAGCTGTGTAAATAATTTTTTATTTGTTTAAACTAAATAGTAAACACCTGCATTCTTCCAATACTTGTCAATATAATGAAAAATATCTCATTCTAAACTTTGATAATGTAACCACAGTCATCTTAGTTTTCTTTTCTTTGAAAGGAATGTATTAGACTATAGGTTCTTTATGGTTACTTCCATTTCTTCTATGCTATAATTTTTATGATTTGAGATAATTAATGAAATATTTTTAAACTGAAAAATTTTATCTTATACTATATTGTTTGTTGAAAGACTCTCCCTTGGGTACCATACTAAGACTCAGAGAAAGAAGATTTGGAGTACAGAAGAACTGAGATTCAGATAGTGATCATTAAGCTGCATGAACAATTTATGAAATGGTAACACAGTGGTATTTAACCAGAGATACAGCTAGATTACTACCTCTAAGTTAGGTGAAAATCAGGGTTATTGTTGGGATCCAGATGATCAATTCAGAGTTAGGGTAATGCAATGATACCAGAGGAAGTGCAATAAGAGTATTACTAAGAGAACACAGAGAGCAAAGCAAAGAGTTAGCTGGCAGAAACTTGGAATTCAGAGGAACTGAGCAGAGGAAATACTTAGTAAAAATTATGAGTTAATGAATGAGGGTTGTAATTCCAAGAAACAAGCTAAGCTTCAAGCACAGTACAACCACAAAAGAGCAAAAACCTTGATAATTGGAGTTATGTTGTATATCAATCAGAAGCTTCTCATATAACTAAAAAAGGTAGGAATCACAAGGTTTAGAATGCCAGACTCTTAGAGTGGAGAGCAGTTCTATGGAAGCCCATGGGTGAATGGCAATAAGAGTCTGGCTTTAAGAACAGCATTTTTATTTGCTTCCTTGCTTTAAGTCTGGAAGAAGGAAAGGTTCAGAATTTACCCAGGATATTGAAGAGGGTTGAAACATATTGTTTTTAATTGAAACAACAGATATGCAAAATGTTTTACTGGAGAAAAACTAGAGTCTATGGAAGAAATAATCATAATAATAAATTCTGCTTCTTGATGTACTGCAGGCAGAGGAGATGGCAAGTGAGAATAGCACAATGATAACTGAATTCATCCTCTTTGGTCTGACCCAGTCTCAAAATATTCAGCTACTGGTCTTTGTGCTAGTTTTAATTTTCTACCTCATCATCCTTCCTGGAAATTTCCTCATCATTCTCACCATCAGATCAGACCCTGGCCTCACAGCCCCCCTCTACTTCTTTCTGGGCAACTTGGCGTTCCTGGATGCATCCTATTCCTTCATTGTGGTGCCTAGGATGCTGGTGGACTTCCTCTCTAAGAAGAAGGTAATATCCTACAGGGACTGCATCACTCAGCTCTTTTTCTTGCACTTCCTTGGAGGAGGGGAAGGGTTACTCCTGGTTGTGATGGCCTTTGACCGCTACATAGCCATCTGCCGTCCTTTACACTATTCAACTGTCATGAACCCCAGAGCCTGCTATGCCTTGCTGTTGGCTCTGTGGCTCGGAGGCTTTATCCACTCCATCATTCAGGTGGCCCTCATCCTCCGCTTGCCCTTCTGTGGCCCAAACCAGCTGGATAACTTCTTCTGTGATGTGCCGCAGGTCATCAAGCTGGCCTGCACAGACACCTTTGTGGTGGAGCTCCTGATGGTCTTCAACAGTGGCCTGCTCACCCTCCTGTGCTTCCTGGGGCTTCTGGCCTCCTATGCAGTCATCATCTGTCGTGTGCATCGGTCATCCTCTGAGGGAAAGAACAAGGCTCTGTCCACATGCACCACCCATATCATTGTTATATTTCTCATGTTTGGGCCTGCCATTTTTATCTACACTCGCCCCTTCAGAGCCTTCCCAGCTGACAAAGTGGTTTCTTTCTTCCACACTGTGATCTTCCCTTTGTTGAATCCTGTGATTTATACTCTTCGCAATCAGGAAATAAAAACTTCCATGAGGAGGTTGCTTAATCAGCACTTAGCCTGATGAAAGGGAGGAAGGGAAACATATGAAAATCAAGACTGGAGAATTTTGTCTGAAATGTTCACATTCCCAAAACACTTCATTTATTGAGCATCTCCCATTGTCAGAACTATTCTAGGCACTGGAAGAGTTATTTTTATTAATTTTTCTTGTGGGGGTGGGGGAGAAAGAGTTATTAATGAGACAAGTAAAGTTACTGATCTTCTAAAGTTACCTCTGGTGAAAGTAGACAGCCATTAAGATAAAAAATAAATAGCACAGTTTCAGGAAGGATAATGTCCTAAAAATTTAAAAAGCAATGATAGAGAGTGTGGAGTGGGAGGGGGTAATCAGTTTACTTCCAGTTTATCAAGACAGGTCTTCTTGAGGAGGTAATATTTGTGGCTGATATCAAAAAAAGCAAACCATGCAAATATATACAGGTAAAACATTCTAGGTAGAGGAAACAGGTAGTATAACAAGCTGAAAATAGTAATGAACTAAGTATATTTGTGAAACACAACAAAATTCAAATGGACTTATATAATAAATGAATGTGAAAACAATTAGAGTTAAAGTTAGAGATACTGCTGGTGTATAACATACAAATGGGTCTATGAACTGAATATAAACTTTGATTTTTTTGGTAATAATAATGTCATTCTAAGGTTTGAAGCAACAGAGTGATTTCTCTAATATAGTTTATAAATTACTTAGGGCTGTAAATACATGATTCTGTGCAAATATCAAAGAGTTGAAAAATAAGGGTGGGGCAAAAGTAGGTTTTCAGTTCCTTATTTAGAAAATAATACAATTATTAATAAATAATAATATAATAGTAAACTTCATGTTTTGCATACTCACAACTGTAAACCTACCAATGGGGAAATTATGTTTATAAATATATTTTCCCCATAATTAGAAGAAAGGGAAGGAAAGCTGGTCATTTTTATGTGAAAAGGTCATGGAAACATTTCACTTTCTTTTCTCCAGGATGTCAGGATTACTTCTAGCAGATTTTTATGACTCATAGCTATTTGTTGATCTTATCCTCTGCTTATTTCACACTGCGTGTAATGATGATAGTTCTTTAATAGATCAGTTGGGAAGCTATTGCATTCTAGTTATTTTAAATACATATATAGTATGATATAATATAGTCAGCTATGTGCTTATAAAATAACTGAAAAGTCCAGAAGAACATACAATATGCTAGGCATCCAGAGATGACTTCCAGAACAATACAAAGACTAGACTATCAAGACAGTTGTTTTGCCTACAATCTTTGCTATCTGTTGTTGGAAAAATGCCACCACATTAGTCACAGAACTGGGATGGGATAAAGATGATGATCCAGAGCCAATGTGTACCTATCAGGCATCCCCTAGCCAAACAAAAGCCTTTTCTTCTGCTGCCTCCCTGCCTAGTTAACTTAACCAAATCAAGTCTCTTGAATAAACTAAAAGGGCAACATTCAAAGAAAATCTGTTACCAAAAATACAAGGATTAATTTGTATATTTTATTTTTAAAAATAATCAAAATTACAGTGTTAATGAATAAAAATCATGTGCATAGTGTAATATTCAAAGTATAGCAAGTGTTCTAATGTCTCCTTTCCCATCCTCACACTCAGCTTATCATCTCACTTCCTATTTCACTGAGAATAGAAGCAGAAGAGAATTCCTCAAGCTCCAACCACTACATCTACTCATACACCTGCATCTGGACCATGCTTCCTTTTCTCTCTCCTGAGAGTGGGTGATGGATGCTGCTCCTGCAGAAGCCAATTTCTTCATCTGAGCACCAGAATCCATCCCCTCTACTACTCAGGGCATTTATTTTGGTAATTCTCCACTGTCTCTTCAACACCATTCATTTTTTTTCTCCCTATTGAATTTCCCCCTTAACATATAATCACATTTCTTTCACCTTAAATAAAACCCTTTGTCACCTTTCTCCTCCCACATATTTCTCTTCTCTTCACAGCAAAGCTCTCTAAGTTACTTATACTCAAGAAAAGTGGTAGATGTTTTAAGAACCTTAGCTTTATAGAAAAGTTAA
Organism: Vespertilio murinus; assembly: GCA_963924515.1. Taxonomy (NCBI): domain Eukaryota; kingdom Metazoa; phylum Chordata; class Mammalia; order Chiroptera; family Vespertilionidae; genus Vespertilio; species Vespertilio murinus. Next base: position 148,075,919 of record OZ004704.1, read on the forward strand.
GCAGAAAATACAGTTTTCATACAATATTCCCTCCACAACATCCATGGATTTATCCCTATTAATACCTTGCATTTATGTGGAGCATTTGTTATAACTGATGAACTAATATTGATACATTATTTTAAAATGTCAGTGGTTTACATTTCTATAGATTTTGGCAAATGGCATTGTCATATGTCCACCATAAAACTACATCATACAGAGTAGTTTTACTGTCCTAAAAATCCCATGTGCTCTGCCTGTACAATCCACCCTCCCTTCCCTCTACCCTCAAGCCTCCAGTGACCACTGACCTTTTTACTGTGTTTGTAGCTTTGCCTTTTGCATAATGTCATATAGTTGAAACACAATATTTAGCCTTTTCAGACTGGCATGTTTATGCTCTCTGCTTCCAATTTCTTTCCTTTTCAACTCACCTGATCAGTCCAGTAAATCAGCTCTTGTCATGATCATCAGTAATATCAATGATCTTTATTTAGGTCTCCTATGTGATTCTTGAGTAGCATCTGACACAGTGGATCACTGCCTTCTCAGGAATCCACTTTCATAGTCTCCCTCCACCAAACCAGCTGTTTTCTCATTTTTCTTTGAGAGTTTCTCCTTAGCTGTCCAGCTTTTAATTTCATCTACATGTTGATTAACTCTGTACATATCTTTCCTATGAACTCTAAGCTCCTGTCCCATAGCCAGCATCCTATGCCACTGCCACAGCTCAACTTTAATGTATTAGTATCACCTCACACATAATATTCCAGACTGATGCTTCATCTTTAATACACTCTTCTCCCCACCCCAAAACCAATCTTGATGAATTGTAATTCCATTCTTATTTTAAAAAATATATTTTATTGATATTTTACAAAGAGAAAGGGAGAGAGATAGAAAGCTAGAAACGTCGATGAGAGAGAAACATCGACCAGCTGCCTCTTGCACACCCCCTACTGGGGATGTGCCCACAACCAATGTACATGCCCTTGACTGGAATTGAACCCGGGACCTTTCAGTCCGCAGGCCGACACTCTATCCACTGAGCCAAACCGGTTTCGGCTATAATTCCATCCTTCTAATCTCTGGTCTAAAATATTGGATTCATAATACTTTAGAAACATTTTCTCTCATATTATACATGCAATATATTAATAAGCCTTTACTAGCTCTGTCATCACAAAACTACCTGAATAGATTATCTCTCCTTCAAATTCTACCATCTGGGCCCAAACCGTCATCTTTTATGGCTGTAGACTCTTTACTAGTCTCAATTTTGTTCTTGTCCTATTTTAGTTTTTTAGCTAAGCATCCAGAATCACCTAATTAAAATACAGTCACATCCTCATCCTCCTCTTCTCAAAACCCTCAATAACTCCCATCTTACTTAAAGTAACGGCTAAGGTCCATACAACCCTTTCTCTATCCCAACTGCTTCTGTGTTCCTCTCTCTGACCTCTCATCTTACTCCATTCCACACTGTTCAGCCCTACTGGCCTCCTGCTCCTAGAATGTGCCACGTTGTCCCCGTCCCTCCAAGGACTTTGGACTTACTGTTTCCTCTGTCTGAAATGTGCTTTCCCAAAGTGTTGATTGGCATGACTCACTTCATAATTTATTTCAGTCCTTCCCTCAAATATCACCTTTCCATGTGAAATCTTCCCTGACCACCCTCGTAAAATTTGCAACCCACTCTCACAATTCTCCCTATATCTCATCCCTATATTACTTTTGTCCACAGTACTTATCTCCTATTAACGTGATATATGTTCCAGATATTTATTACCTGTCTTTTTCCACTACAGTATATAATATCCATGAAAGCAGTGAGTTATTTGTTTGTCAACTGCCTGGCACAAAGTAGGAGCTCATAAATATTTATTAAACAAACAAATCCTAATATATAAAAAGCCAGAGGCCGTCATGAACAAAACTACCGGATGGATGACCGAACAGCAGGCTGTGTGGGTCAACCTGGCCAGCAGGGGAGGGCACTTAAGAATGACAAGGCTGGCAGGGGAGGAAGTTTGTGGTGACCAGGTTGGCAGGCAGAGGCAATGAGGGGCAACCAGGCTGGTAGAAGGGGGCAGTTAGGGGTAACCAGGTCAGCAGGCAAGTGAGTGGTTAGGAGCAAGCAGGATTGTAAGAGGGATGTCCAACTGCCAGTTTAGGCATGATCCTCTAGGGGTCCTGGATTGGAGAGGATGCAGAATGACAGACAAATGACTCCTTGCTTTCATGGATATTATATACTATAGTGGGGAAAGGCACTCTTCTGTCCTGGCCAGGTAGTTCAGTGGATTAGAGCATCATCCTGATACACCAAGTTTGTGGTTTGATTCCTAGTCAGGACACATACAAAAAAAATAAATTAATGAATAAGTGGAACAACAAATTGATCTCTCTCCCTCTAAAAATCAATCAATAAATAAAAATTTTAAGTGCTCCTCAACTCTTTGAAAATGGACACATTGCCTTTTTCACCTACTGCTGCTGCTTGTGTTTTAGATTCCATGTCCCAGGACCTGGTCCTTTTGGGCCCAATAAATCCTTTCTTTTAAAAAAGGCTTTGCCAGCAATTGTTTGCTGATTTATTGATGGTACTCATTCTGGCAGGTGTGAGGTAATATCTCATTGTGGTTTTAATTTTCATCTCTCTGATGATTAGTGATGTTGAGCATTTTTTTCATAATGTCTATTGTCCATCTGTATATCCTAGACAAAAGCAGCAGCGTGCTGATAACTAGAGGAAAGGGGGAGTTAGGATAAGGTGGAGGTAGACAAAGGAGGGGGAAATAGGTACAACTGTAATAATTTCAATAATAAAAATAAAAAGACTTTCAGCCATGGAAGTTAAGATTTTTTTTTAACAATATCACACAATATCTTGTACCTTATTTTTAACTTTCCATATATCTTGGGGAATTTTCTATGTTAAGAATTTCTTAACTCTTTATATGGTTGATTATTATTCAATTGACAACAAATTATTATCAACACTTCTACTCCTGTCAGATCCTCCATGATTCCAAAATTTTCCTACTCTTTCTTCTATTTTAAGTTCTAGATCCATATGTTATTTTGAAATTAATAATACTTCATTACTCTAAAATTATGTTGTTCTTGGTTAGTGCAAGTTGAAAACATTATATATATATATATATATATATATATATATATATATATATATATATATATATATAAAATTGATTTCATAAAGGGAGAAGGAGGGAGAGATAGAAATATTAATGATGAGAAAGAATCATTGATTGGCTACTTCCTGCATGACCACTACTGGGATTGAGGCTGCAACCCGGACTGGGAATCAAACTGGTGACCTCTTGGTTCTGGGGTTGATAATCAACTGCTGAGTCAACCAGGCTAGGCAAAAAAATTTAAGACCAATTTCTCTGTAATTATATACATTTGTATTTGATAATTCTATCAGACACTAGGCTTTAATCCTAGTTAAGTAAAATACAGTGTGACAAAATAAATAGTAGTCTATATTACTTATATATGAAGATGTGATATGAGGTAAAAAGACAAAAGTAGAGCCCAACATTTTATTATTTATATATATGGACTTATTTTCCCTTTTTTTCCTTTCTCTTTGTTTAATTAGATGAATCTTTGAACTTATGGAGAAGTCATTTTTTTTGGTTCCATTTCTTTGAAAGGAGAAGTCTGTTCAATAATAATTCAATTTAATAATAAATACGTTAATTAAATCATAATTCAAAACCAGGCTTCAAGTTCCTAAAACAAAAGTCACCTTAATGTTGAGGAATGAAGCAAATCATCATGAAAAAGAATAAACCTTAGCCTGCTACTAGCACAAGAAGAGGCATACAGATCAACGGAACAGAACAGAGAATGCAGAAATCAACCCAAGCCACTATGCTCAATTAATATTTGACAAAGGAGGAAAGAGCATAAAATGCAGTAAAGAAAGTCTCTTCAATAAATGGTGTTTGCATGAAACTAGACCACCGACTTACAGCATACATAGAATAAATTCACAATGGATAAAACATTTAAATGTAAGCTGTGAAACCATAAAAATCCTTGAAGAAAACATAGACAGCAAAATATCATACATATCAAGTAGCAAAATATTCACTGACCCAATGCCGAGGGCAAATAAACAAAGGAAAAAAGAAACAAAAGAGACTATATAAATAAAAAGCTTCTATACAGCAACATAAGCCAGCATCAAAATGAAAAGAAAAATCACTATATGGGAGAACATATTTTTCAATGATACATCTGATAAGGGGTTAATAGTCAAAATATATAAAGTACTCATACAACTCAACAATAGGAAGGCAGATAACCCAATAATAAATAGGCAGGAGACCTAAATAGACACTTCTCCAAGAGACATGAAAAAATGCCTAAAGTCACTAATAATCAGAGACATGGAAATTAAAACAACAATGAGGTACCACCTCACACCTGCTAGAATGACTACCATTAATAAATCAACAAATAATAAGTGCTGGCAAGGATGTGGAAAAAGGAAGTCCTAGTACACTGCTGGTGGGAATACAGACTGGTGCAGCCACTATGTAAATCAACGTAGAGTTTCCTAAAAAATTTAAAATGGAACTACCATTTGACCTAGTGATCCCACGTCTAGGAATATATCCTAAGAAACCCAAAACACCAATCGGAAAGAATGTACGCACCCCTATGTTCATAGCAATACAATTTACAATAGCTAAGAACTGGAAATAGTCCAAGTCTTCATCAGCAGATGAGTGGATAAAAATGCTGTGGTATACTTACACCATGGAATACTACACAACTGTAAAAAAAAAAAAAAGAAGAAGTATCTGTTACTCTTTAAGACAGCATGAGGGACTAGGAGAGTATTACACTAAGTGAAACAAGCCAGTCAGAGAAAGACAACTATTATATGATCTCACTTATATGTGGGATCTAATGAACATAATAAACTGACAAATAAAATAGATCCAGAGACATGGAAGCAGGCAACACACTGAGGATCCTCAGAAAGAATGCGGTGGGAGAGAGAAGAGATCAACCTAATAACTTATATCATTATATGATTAATCCATGGACACAGGCAACAGTGGGGTGAAGGCCTAGAAAGGAGCAGGAGTAGGGAGGAAGGGGGTCATTAGAGAGGAAAAAGGGAAATCTGTAATGCTGTCAACAATAAAGATATATTTTTAAAAAGAAGAAATCTTATCTACCACCATTCCACATTAGAACATGAGATGAAAATTAATTTCTCAATATAATTAGAATATTTTTGGATTAATGGCATTCTTCTTGCTCTTCACTCATCTTTGTATAAAATGAAATTGTGACATGAATATATATTCCTCAAAATTTTGACATATTACCTTGTCAAATAAGAGGACTAAAGCTCTAATTAGTCATATTTATTTCTTCAGTAGTACTTTAAATATATATTGAATGCCTATGTAAAAGTACTCAATGATTTTACGTCTGCTTTGACAAAGGCTGCTAATTATCATTATATGCTATTACTGCAATGTGATCATTAGCATATTTTATTATTAATTTTTTCTGTACTGGTTATGATTTTAACATAAGAAGAGTGAAACCACATGTTATGTATAATCTATTCAAGTTCTGTTAGCATTTGAAAGTAGTGTTAATTTTATTGTGCTTAAATTTAGAAGTTCTGCATAGAGCTAACAAGCAGGAACCGTAATTTTCTCATGGCCACTTGCATTTTCTGATTTCTCAGGGTATAAATGATCGGATTCAGGAAGGGTGTGATAACAGTGTAAAATACAGAAAGGATTTTATTGCCTGCAAAACTACTGAATGGCCAGGCATAGATAAAGATACAAGGTCCAAAGAACAGAGTGACTACAATGACATGTGCGGACAGTGTGGACAGAGCCTTGGAGAGCCCTCCAGATGACCTTTGCCACACAGTGCCCAGGATGACAGCGTAGGAGACAAGCAGGAGGGTGAAACAGAGAAGTGAGAGCAGCCCGCTGTCAGCAATGACAAACAGTTCCAGGGTGTATGTTTTCACACAAGCAAGCTTAATCACAAGGGGGAGGTCACAAAATATATTGTCTACCACATTGGGGCCACAGAAAGGCAAATTCACTACTAGTACCATCTGGCTCATGGTGTGTATAAACCCAATTATCCATGAAAGTACCACAAACCCATTCAGCAAGCGACGGCTCATGATTGTCCTGTAGTGCAGAGGTTTACATATGGCTACGTATCTGTCAAAGGCCATGGCTATCAAAAGAGTCATCTCAGTACCTCCAAAGAAGTGCATAAAGAACATCTGGGTCATGCAGCCCCATTTGGAGATGGTCTTGTGTTCAGCAAGAATGTCTGTGATCATCTTGGGTGTGGTGACAGTGGAGAGACACATGTCCAACAAAGAGAGGTTCCCAAGGAGGAAGTACATGGGAGAATGAAGGGAGGTGCTCAGTGTCACTGTGACTATAATGAGGATGTTTCCCAATGCAGTAGCACTGTAGACCAAGGAGAATGCCACAAAGAAGAAAATCTGAAGTTCCCATCGTCCAGAAAACCCTAGTAAAATAAACTCAGTCACTGCAGATTCATTTTTGAGATCCATTTACTCAGATCAGAAAAGTCCCAGAAGTTCTTTTCTACAAAAAGAGTAAAAAAAGAGAGCCACAATTAGTACCAATGCTTTTCTATTTCTATCTAATGAGTAATAGTTGGTGATATGAGAGCATCTGAAATATATCAGCATATCACTATTTATAATTTGATATTAGTTTATTAGTCACATCACTTAGTAACAATATTCTCATAGTTACTCAGTAATTTAAAGAGCATTTGAAGAAGTGAAATTTTGTCTTCTACTCTATTCTATCAAATAATATTCATCAATTGATCATGACTCCGTCACTATTGTGTTCATGGGAGAAAATTAGATAAGTAACTAGATTAATATTTATTTTGACTTTTTTATTATAATCTTCTTTATGTGTCACCCTTTGACATTATGTTACCTAAATATATGGGATTAAGATTTGGAGATGAGGGAATTGTATTGTCCTATATCTCTGAGGTAATTTGCAAAGGTTATTCTTACCATTCTAAAATAAACAAGGTACACATACAAAATTAGAAATTAATTTATGCATGTAAATGAGTCTTTGAATTCATTAATTTTGCTTTTTGTAGTAGACTGAGAAACATGGGCTCAGCCCCAGATATTTTTTGCTTGTTTTCAGTGAGGAGTGTATGTATTATGTGTAAGTGTACATATGTGATGTTTTATGAATAAATAATGAAATAATTAAATCCTTACATATAGATTTTACCAGGTTGTGTTATATCATCCTAACTTGTCTTTATTCAACTTTTTAGACATTGTTCATGGGATCTAGAGTGATCAAAATTGTTCAGTAATATTAGGTGATTATTGTGTGCTAAGATCTCTTCTGTTTCACATACATTAACACATTTGATTCTCATAACAATCTCAAAACAAGTTATTATTATCCTAATTTTTTCATATTGGGAAACTATGGCATAGAAGTATTTAATGACTTACTCATTGGTACACAGCTAAGGATCAAAGCTGGTAACAAGCCCAGTCAGTCTGATATCAGAATCTAAGCTCATACTAATATATCACATTGCCTCCAAAATTAAAGAAATATGTATTTATGGTTAAGTTATTATATTACTACATATTTATTGAATTCATATGTCCCATGTGAATTTCTTAGGAGATACGATTCAATAAGTATATTGGAATCCCTCTATGTTGTAATTATCTAAACTATTTTTTTCTTATATAGAATAAATCAGTGCCCTATGGTTTACAAAGTTTATAATCTGTAGAGACATAATTATCAAAAAAGATTTGCAATAAATCATACTAGAAAGTATTAAATTTATTACAGGGTATATGTAACATGTAAAAATTTTAAAATAATGGAGACCAATTCCAAGTGACACTTCAGATATGGCTCTAAGTTATTATTTTCAAAACATTTTAAAAGTAAAAACAATTCTCAAAAAAAGTAAAAACAATTCTCATGGCCAATAAATAAAAAGGACAGGCTTAGAGAATGTGTGAGAATTTATAAGAAGAAAATAATTGAAAGCAGTGAAAAGAAAGAATGGTGTATTTAGAAAAGGGACTGAATTGAAGTATGAAGATGCATATGAAGTGTCTGTTTTCTTTTCTCCAATGACCTGTAATTCTCACCTCATTTTCATTTCTACTCAGGCTCTTGTCAAAAAATATTCTATCACCATCATCCAAACTTAATTCCTTCAATTACTTTCCTTACTTAGATACTTTAAGAAATAGATGGTGCCTATAAATTAGGGAAAATAAAGATGGAGGTGATGGACAACCTTCAGGAGTACATGCAGTGGATGCTGAGTGAGGGACTATGGGTCTGGAGGAGCAGAGAGAGGACCGCCATCACACCATGCCTTCTCTGAAGGGTTGTGCTACATTATTATCATGTACGTGAGCAGAAATTTTGCTGTTGAGGCTGTTGTGACAGTGATTGCAATAATTAGAAAATGACAAGTCTTGATAATTATTAGATGGATAAATATTCCCAGTTGTAAATTGAGAATGAATACCTACCTTTGATACATCGAATTTTATGCCCCAAGATACAACAATTTGTCTAAGTGGCTGGAGCATGGGCTCATGCACCGAAGAGTTTTGGGTTCAATTCCTAGTCAAGGACACCTATCTGGATTGTAGGTGCAAACCAGGCCCCAGTCAGGCATATAGAGGAAGCAACCAATCGATTTGTCTCTCACTCAATGTCTCTCTCTCTTCCTCTTCCTACTACTCCTCTCTCCCTTACTCCCTCCCTTCCACTCTCTCAAAAATCAATGTAAAAAATATTCGCAGGTAAGGATTCACAAAAACAACAATAACAGTTAATACAATTAAGCATACATTGATTAAGAAACATTTTATTATGCCAGAGGGAAAGCTGGCATTGATGTATGTGACAGCTTTCCCAGCATTTGCTTCTCTTATCACTCTTCTGCTTTTCTCAAGCAAGTTTTCTAAAAACATTTCTTTAGTTCTATACTTTATATGCCTATTCTTATATTATAAATATACAAAGGTAGTATAAATAGAAGGAAAGAAATTATTATATAGTTTAGACAAAAATTCTATTAGGGAAGAAAAATTCTTTCTCTTAAATAATTAATTGCACACTTTATTGTAATTACTTTTACTCAATTTGTGATGCACTTTGGATAATAATATTAGAGCTAGGAATGAAATCAGTAATATTTATTCTCCATACCTTATTTAATAAGTAAAAAATCAAGATCTATCAAATTAAGTAAATTCTCACAAGTCTTAGAGACAGGAGTGGTGAGTGTTAGGCAAGATAATACATGTTTAAGCTCATGGTCAGGCTCAGAATGAGCTCTGAGAGTGTATGTGCTGAATCTGATTCATTCATGTAAGTAAATCCAAGATTATAATCCTGAGAATTTTCCACATAAATCTCTTTTAGGAAAAGAATGAGCCAATACTTGTTTTATTAAATACTTGGATATATGAACATTTTGGTTTTTGCTCATGCATTAATATAAAATATATCAATATACAAATAACTTATTCAAGTAATTATTTCCTTCCTCTTTCATCATAGGCAATTTAAGAAAATAAATACAATTTCAATCTTTATTGATTTTATGGTTTTTAAAAGTTATAAATAGTTATCCTAAGTTACAGAGGGACTTCAAAAACATAATGCTAAGCAAAAGAAGCCTGACATAATAGACCACATGTAGTATAATTTCATTTATATGAAATGCCTTGGTAACACAAATTCATGGACAGAGGTATAGTGGTGATCACCTTGAGCTGGGGACTGAGTTCAGATGGATACGAGTTTTCTTTTTGTGATGATGAAAATGATTTAAAATAAGATTGTAGTGGTAGTTGGATAACTATGCAAAAGTAATAATCATTAAAATGTATACTTAAAATAGGTGAATTTTATACCATGTGAATTATATTCAATAAAACTTGTTATTATTTCACTTTTGCTCTTATTCTTAAGTTTAAATTATTTTTAATATATTACTTTAGCATTTTAAATGCAGCTTTCTAGAACTATCAGGCAGCTTGTATTCAAATATCTTGCAGTAAAAGACAATCAATGACATACTGCAAATCCTATCCAATCTAATTTTAAAGTTTCTTAGTGTCCCCTATTTGAATTTATGTTTTTACTGGCTTAAGCTTCCTATTCTCTGGTTTTGTTTAGCAGTATTGTTAATAATTTACCAACTATGTAAAATACTCATAATAAATTTCCTGAGTTAATTTACATTTCTCATCATTCCCCTAAATTTAAATATCTTGTAAGGACTTCTCCCTTTTTATTAATTGAAGATTGCATTTATATTTATGACCTAATGGTAAGTTTTATACAGAGATTTTTCCCCCCAAATATCTAGTTCTAGTCACTAATTCTCCCTCATCAGCTCCTTCTCTAATACGCTTACTTATATATTCTGTCAATACCTTGATAAAAAGGAAAATATTCCTATTCCGCAAATATTTATGGGTTTCTAGCTTTTCCATTATTTTTGATGATTGTATGAGTTATCTGAATGATTTAGACATCATTCCTAATAACTTACCACCTACTGTCAAATTTTACTCTGCTATCTCACTTTGAAAGCATATATCCTTTAAATATTCATAAACATTGTTGGTTATAGCACATTGTGAAATAGTTATGAGACCTCCCAGTGAGAGGATTTCATACCTCAAAGTCACATCCTTTCCTTTCAGCGAACACAAAATTAATTAAAACAGCATCTTCAGTACATTAAATTTTGAATGAATTAACTCTCTAGAATATTTTCTCGCTGAAACCGGTTTGGCTCAGTGGATAGAATGTCAGCCTGCGGACTGAAAGGTCTCGGGTTCGATTCCCATCAAGGGCATGTACCTTGGTTGCAGGCATATCCCCAGTAGGGAGTGTGCAGGAGGCAGCTGTTCGATGATTCTCTCTCATCAATGTTTCTAACTCTCTATCCCTCTCCCTCCCTCTCTGTAAAAAATTAATAAAATATATTTTAAAAAATAGAATATTTTCTCTTACCTGTTCTAAATGCATATAGTATGAGGCACGACATGATCACAGGATTTTTAATATTGAAAATCTACCTTTCACACTCGGTGGCACTCTGTATCAAACTCTGCATGCTGTGTTCTGCCTCTTTTGTAGAGATGTGAGCCACTTTGGAGGCATATTTGTTGGAGCTCTGGGAATCCAAATTCCAGTGGGAGTTGTTAAAGCACTGACGCTGCTGCCCTAGCATGACCAGGAGGAAGGTTTATACTTAATTTTGGGCTCTGTAATATGCTGCTGTTGTCTCTGAGCATCACATGATTAAAATAGGCATAAGAATATTTCAATAGGATGATTCATTGCACTATAAGTGTAGACCTTTTTCATTTAATGGATCCCTCTTTTCTCTTACATGACTCCCAAACTATCATTTCCCCTTCCTTCTGACAACTTTGTGGATCATTTTTAGATGAATAATATCCAAACTTTTCTGAGCATGACATCCTCAATATAATAATTGTTCTAGATCCATTACTAAAAGCAGATATTATGTACAATACTAACATACTCAGAAATTAGAAAGAGAAAGTTAAGATATGTTAAGTAATTTAAAATGTGATATACATTAATGGTACAGTGAACAGTTTTATGCTCACTAAATTTTTAGTAATAATTGATAGATCCTCCCTTACACCAACTGATGGACAGAAAATGACATAAACTCCACCTGTAGTCTGAACATTCCTGAACACCTAACCAGGTACCTTATATGCACTGTACATTGAACCACCAATCAACACCTGCCAAATACCCTAATCCCTCAATTCCTTCTAGTCCCTAATTATGTGCCTTATATGAAACCTAACCAGGTACCTTATATGCAATGTACATTGGTTATATAAGGTACCTGGTTATGAGCACCTAACCAGGTACCTTATATGCACTGTACTTTGAACCACCAATCAACACCTGCCAAATACCCTAAACCCTCAATTCCTTCTAGTCCCTAATTATGTGCCTTATATGAAACCACCAATCAGTGTGTGCCACGAACCTAAGCCCATCCCTTCCCTTTCCCTTCCCTCAAAAGGTGTGTTCACCCCGGCACATGGGCTCTCTCTCCTCTGGAAGGCAGCCCGGCAGAGGTCTTCTCCTCCAATAAAGCCTGTGTCCTGGTTCTCTGGCCCCTCTGTCTCATCTTTCATATTGGTGCCGAAAATCCTGGGTGAGCATGGACGATCCTCGGACCTAGCCCGAGCTTCTGACTCCTTCTCTGGCTCTGCTCGGTGGCATGGTTCTGAATTGATTGGCCTGCTCAGAACACTTCTCGAACCCTGCCGTACAAGGACACATGGAAATATCATTGTTTTCTTACTGGTAGCCATCTTTCCTGACCCTCCCCTTCCCCTGGTTCCCTTGAGCTGGAAGGGCCTCAGAGTTTTCCTGTCTACTCACCTATGCATTCTATGTTCTATGTTCTATGAAAGCCCAGGTACCTGGTTGGGAAAACTTTGCTCTACTCCATGGGAAAGGTTTCAGGTGACGACCTTGGAACCTTCTTTCATTTCTTTCTCTACAGGTTGGCTGAGGGAAAAGAATACTTCTTATTTCTTCGCCAACTTCTTGGTGGCCCTTTCCCTCTGGCCATGAGAACCTCTCAATCCATTTCAATATCCTCCAAGATATAGATAATTTTTGCCACTGGACAAGACGGCCTCTGAGATTCCTACGAACAGGCTTCCCCTCCCCAACCCTCACTCGCTCTCACCCCTAGCTTTACTCCTCATGTTCCATCCATCAGATCCTCCTCGTGAAGTCCTCTTTCCCCTCTGAAACCCCTTTCTCTGTCTTCTGACTCTTTTGCCCTGGTGGATCATTTCTCTCCATCTGTCTCACTCCCGTCACCTCCTTACAACCCTAAACCTGTCCCTCCCTGACTAAGCACTCTTTTTCCCAGGTCAATGCTAGAGAGCAGGATGACTCCCCTTCACAGTTCTTGTCAGACTCTGGGAATAGGTTTAACCTCTTCATTTCTGCTGCTGAGCTAGAAAAGTGGCTATGGTGGTGGCATTTGCCCACCACTCCTCTCCCCCGGGTGTTGTAGGATGGGGCTTTTCTACCTCTGGGAATTCTAACTGCCCGCCTTCCCCTGTGCTCTTCACACAATCTCCGCCCCCGTGACCGCCAGCAACAGAATTCTCAGGTGGCCATCCAATTCCCTTTGCATGAGGTTGCAGAGGCAGAGGGCATCATCTGGGTAGCCATTCCCTTCTCACTTTCTGATCTTCCTGAAAGCCCAAATCCTGAGAACCTGAGCTCCAAAACAGTCTTTCCCATCTAACACTCATTCTCAGGCCACCCAAAGACTAACTTCCTAAACACCTTCTTCTATTTCCACTTCCACTCTACCCCCGAGGGAGGCAACTGAGGGCATAGTCTGAGTCCACGTCCCATTCTCTATGCCCAGCCTCACAGATTAAAAGGCATCTCAGGTTTCTTCTTCCACTGACCTGACCACATTTACTCTTGAAACATATGCAGCAACCCCTCAAAAAGACCTCATTAACCTGACCTTTAAGTTCTTTAATAATAGAGACAAGGAGACCCAAATCCAATATCAAAAGCAAGATCAGGCCAAGGATGATCTTGGGGAGGGGAAGCCTGTTCGTAGGAATCTCAGAGGCCGTCTTGTCCAGTGGCAAAAATTATCTATATCTTGGAGGATATTGAAATGGATTGAGAGGTTCTCATGGCCAGTAGGATGCTTTCCAGCTCCTAGCCACCACTCTCACAAACCCCAAACGAAGTGCTGGTCCTCCAACTGCGGGTAAGTCAGGGGATAAGCTTCCTCTGGGCCCATACTTCAAATGCAGCAAAGAAGGACACTGAGCCAAGTCCTGTTCAAACCTGATACCCTCGCCTGGGCCCTGCCCAAGGTGCGGAGGGAAAGCCACTGGAAATTAGACTGTAGTCTGGCTCCTCCAGGTCTAGCCTCAACCAGTCCAGCATGGCCACCCTCTGGATCCGGTTTGGAGCTCTCAGACCTCCTGGGACTAGCCACCAAAGAAATTTCCCAGGCCCTGACAGGGCCCCACAGACTTACATCACCAGGACAGAGCCTCGGGTAATGACTGTGGTGGCAGGTAAGCCGATCTCCTTTTTAATCAACTCTAGGGCCACTTATTCTGCCCTCTCTGAATTCATTTGTCCACTCCTCAGTCTCCATTATGGGGTTGATGGATTAGTCTCACAGTTATTAGCCACGTCACATCTACACTGCATCTTACTAAATTCCCCCATTCACTCTTTTCTCATTCTACCTTGGTGCCTGGACAGGGCTATCATGCATCCCCTCATAAAATCCAGTTGTCCCAAACCCCAGTCAGCTACCTCAGTTTCACTCTCTTACCCCACAAGGCTGAGCCATTCCTTGGACTGTAAACGCCTTATCTCCTCCATGATCATTATCTATAGGAAGAATGTGGTGGTTTGGGACTGAAGCAGCTAGAGGCCTGGCTTGCCTGGGAACAGGCTGTGAAGCCTGGTCCCCCCCCCCCCCCCCCAGCTCCCTGCCTTTTAGAATTCTTAATAGAAGGTCTGTTGCATGGTTATGCATTTTTGAAGGAGAAAAAGAAAGAAGAAAGAAAAAGAAAGAAAGAAAAAAGAAAGGAAGGAAGGAAGGAAGGAAGGAAGGAAGGAAGGAAGGAAGGAAGGAAGGAAAAAAGAAAGAGAAAGAAAGAAGTAGAAGTTACCCTAAGCAAGAAAGTGAGGCTTCAGTCTCCAAGCCTGGCAGGACAAGGTTGTTGGATACTTCTTAAGATAAACCAGAATATTCAGTGTCTAACCTCTTATCCAACCATCCAGGTCCCTGGCTTCCACTACTCCTTTCCTTTCCCTCCCACTTTCACTGCAATAAAATCTCAATCACTCATCTGTCACACCTTATTGGTAGCACCATGACGACTTCCCTCTCAGTTTGGAGTGCGGAACTGGGAAAAGGAATCTCATACCCTTTAGTTCACCTCTTCTCCTTACACCTATCAGCTTGTCTCCATGATCAGGGATTTTTCTTCCTCTGGGGGGAAAATACATGCATCTGTCTTCCTATCAGCTGGACAGGAACCTGTACTCTGATCTATCTCTCCCCCAATGTAGATGCAGCCCCAATAATCAGTCTTCACCTGTCCAGTAACACATCATATCTGACACATAATAATCCAGATAATCCCTCTCCTCTTAACCCTCATCATCACAGCAGGGGTTGGAACTTCCACAGGGAGTTATTTGTTTGTCAACTGCCGGACACAAAGTAGGTGCTCATAAATATTTATTAAATAAATGAATTCTAATATAAAAAAAGCCAGGGGCCATCACGACCAAAACAACTGGTTGGACAACCGAGCATCAGGGTGTGTGGGGTGACCAGACCAGCAGGGGAGGGCAGTTAAGAGTGACCAGGCCAGCAGCGGAAGGCAGTTGGGGGTGACCAGGCTGGCAGGCAGGTGATCGGTTAGGAGCAAGCAGTCCAGGATTGTGAGATGGATATCTGACTGCTGGTTTAGGCCTGATCCCTGAGGGGTCCTAGATTGGAGAGGATGTAGGCTGGGCTGAGGCGACCCTCCCCTGGTGCATGAATTTCATGCGCCAAGGCCTCTTGTTTAAAATAAAGTAAAATGTACATACGATTTCACCATCAAGGAATATATAATGTTAAAATTTTGTCAGTTTTACAAGTTAAAAACACCTTCTTCTTCACTGAATTGCTTTTGCTCTTTTGTCAAAGATCATTGCCTATACTTGTGTGGGTCTATTTTTAGGCTCTGTATTGTGTTTCATTGGGCTATGTATTCTTTCGATAATACTATGCTGTCTTGATTAAAGTTTCTTCAGAATGTGTCTTAAAATGGTTAGTGTGAGTCCTGCCACTTTGGTTTTTTTTTTTTTTTTTTTTTTTTTTTTTTTTTTTTTTTTTTTTTTTTTAGTACTGGGATGGCTATTCCAAGGTTATTATCTTCCTTTATAAGTTTTAGAACTATTTCATTGATATCTACAAGGGAGCTGATGCGGGGCCTCCACCGCGCCTTCGGCTCCTGCTGGGACAAGAAGCCTTTGAGCGTGGTCTCCCTGATCGCAACCAATCCAGCCTGCAGCTGTCCCAGCCCACCCCCCCTGCTGGTGAGGAGATGGCACAGCGTCTCTTCGCCCGCAGCCAGCTCAGCCTGGCCTCTGCGCACGCTGAGCTGGTGAGGAGCTGGCGCGGCACCTTCTGTTCACGGCCCCGGCGAGCCCTTCGCCCTTCAGGCCCACTGCCACAGGGCAGAGCCAGGGCCTCTGCCAGGACCGCAAGGAGAGGTGCCGCTGCCGCCATGTGGATTTCAAAAATACAGTGGAAATTGAGCCACAAAAGCCACCGCACCCGCCGCCACTGCCCCGAGTGAGGGAAGCCCACCAAGAACAGAGCTCACTCCACCCCAGGCCCAGGGAGTGGGCGGCTTCGGAGCTTGGCCTCCGCATCAGCAGCCATTCCACTGAGACTCCTTAGAGCGCGGTCTCCCTGCCCGCAGCCGTCCCAGCCTGCCCGCCGTGCTAGCAAGGAGCTAGCGTGGTGCCTCCAATTCACAACCCCAGCGCCCCAGAGGGGCCGTGTGCCCCGGGTGGGCCGTGTCTCCCAGGGGGCCCTGTGCCCCAATGAGCCGTCTGCCCCAGGGGGGCCGGGTGTCCCGGGAGAGCGTGTGCCCCGGGGAAGCAGTGGGACCCGGAGGGAGGGGCGGTGTGAACCAGAGGAGGAGCGGATTCTATTTGTGTGGTCCTGAGATAGTCACCATAAAATAAGCAGACTGCCAAATGAGAAGCGGATTCTATTCATGTGGTCCTGAGTTAGTCACTGTGGGGAGCTGCCCTGAATGCAGGGGTCCTATATGCCTGAATGCAGGCATGGGTATAGGACACAGCTCTCATGTGCCCCCCCCCCCTTTCCACCTAAGTGGAAAATTATTACCCCTAGGAATGCTGCTATCTGCAGATGTCTTTGCTTTAGGAGCTGCGAGATAAGAGGAAGATAGGTGGATGTAAAGGTCAGGTGGTCTTAAAGGCCAGGTGGTTGTAATAGGTCAGGTGCTGAAGGAACTTATCTGTCCAGGAATTCATCATGTTAGGAGAAATGGTAACTTGCATAATTGCCTGAAATAAATATTTCCTCCTTCAGAATTATATTTAAAGGTTGGAAAAATAAAATTCATGGCTGGAGACCTCGGGTCTGAGCCCTCCTGATGCCCTTCTGCTCTTGTCTGTCTTTTTTTCTTAGCCTCACCCCCCCCAATCAGGTACTGTTCATTGCCAGCAGGTTCCGGCAAGTCACCATAAAACAAGCAGATTGTCAAATGACAGCGGGGAGGGGAAGGAGACCTGGCTGCAGGCAGGGAGACAACGCCCAAAGGCGTCCAGTTCCAGGCAGGAGACGAAGGCTCAGTGGAGGCCTGGCATCGGCTCCCTAGCTCCCACGGCAGGCCGGCAGGGATGGCCCACTCCCTGGGCCCTGGGCAGGGCAGAGCGAGGTCTGTCTTCCCTCATTCCCTGCAGCGGTGGCTCTGGCGGGTCCGGTTCCGCTGTAGTTTTAAACTCCACATGGCAGCAGTGGTGCCCTGCTTTGTGTCTAGTTGTAGCCATCCCATTCTGCCAGCTTTCCTGTGGGTCTGGTGCGATCCCTTTCGATTTTAGCTGTTGTTTTTTTTCCAAATTGTTGATGAGGTGGCAGCTTAGGAGACTACCTAAGCCGCCATCTTGTTTCAGTCTCTGCCCATTTTTTAATTGGATTGTTTGTCTTTCTAAATTATCTTTTATTTTTATTATTTTCCTGTTAATTTTCTTGACTTTTCATTGACAACTCCAGTAATACATTTACCTTTTCTTTTAAACCAGGGCAAATACTTTAGAATTTACTAAATCTTTGTGTTTGTTGGTTGGCTTTTTTCTTTTTCTTTCTTTTTGGGTGTCTTTTTAGTCATTTCCTTGCTCTCTCTTTAGCAGATGAAAAAATTTAAAGATCTTAAAGACATAGTCACTTGTGTTCTTTCAGAGTCATAAAGAAATGTGATCAGCTGGGAAGACTTTCTGGGGGGACCACGCAAGTACAAGCAAGCCTTGTTTGCTAGTCTTGTGAAGAATGTAGAATAGGTATGGTAGTTGTGAAGAATTCAAATCACTGAAATATTTGGGAAGAAAGTTGGGTTTGGAGAGCAAGTCACAGATAAATGATTGACCTTCAGGTAAATATGGCAAGATTCTCAGTTATAGTTTTAGGTTGAGAACCCATAGTTAGTATATTCCTGGATTATGTTTCACTGACATTTCAAAAAATGCTAATAATTATAATAATTTCTGTTATTCCTTCTACTATATTTTATCCAGCAATTCCTCTGTGCAGGCATTGTGCTGAATGCTTTACATTTATTTGTATAATTTAATTCTTACGTCATCCCTCTAGAATACTTGCATAGAAACTGGTTCATTTCTTCTAGTTACTTTGGGCTTTCCAACTTTCCCTACCTCTTCCCCAGATTTCAGCCACCTGTGGTAGCAGCTATCTTACCTATCAGCCTGTACTAAATTTTAATGTCCTTACCATAAAAGAGTAATTTTCCAAATTTCAGACATATAATACTGGGGTAGAAAGGTGGCAATATTTCCATATTCAAAGGTGCAATTTTTTGCTTCTTAAATAGCTTTGCAAAGCTCTCTTCCTCCTAGGCCAGTGCCAGTTGTGCTGTTTCTCTACTCACATTATCTCAACATGAATATGCATCTTCACTTTAAATAGCAAAGACACACCTCATAGTTCTTTCAACTTTGGGGAAAGTTGCTCAACATTTTAATAACTCCCACTGCAAATAGATTGTAGTGTTTAATCCCTGATCTCCTAAATGTTGCTGTCTTTGACTGGCTTTTATACCAAGACTAGAGAAAATATATATTCATATTCCACACATCTGGTGCTTACTAAGGACCGTGGTGATTTCAGTAGGCTTGTGAATTTTGCAAGATGTGGTGATTTTGATCCCTGACGAGTGGCTGTAGGTTAACTGCTGGAAATAATATTAAGGATCTTGAGAAGCAATTGTAGTTTGTGTTCCTTAGCAAAAAATATATTCGCTTATAATTATATAAAGCAAAAATAATAGAGGAGAAGTTAAAATATATATAACTTGAAGATATAAAGATGAATGATTCCACTAAATAGGTACTGGAGATACCCTTCTGAAGTGAAAGGAGGTAAAAACCTGACAACTGTTTATTCACTGACAATGAATACATAATATATACATTATATATGTAAACTGGGTATAGTAAGAGTTCCCATTCTCTCATTAATAATTTCATTATCAAGTCAGGAAAGTAGGAGAAATAATTAAATATATAAGTCTGAGAATGTTCATTGCATTTAATATATTAAGGTACTCATATAATTTTCATATGAAAAGAAGTAATTAATTTAAAAAAGATGAAGTTGTTTTGGAAGCATATATCTGTTTCTAATTTCTGAATTGAAACTGAAAATATTTTTACTGCAATTATTACTACTACAGTACTATTAATAAAATAAGTTAAAATGATTATTTTTTAACAGTATTCTTAAATTTTCATTGGGAGATGTGGAGAGTTCATGAATTTTACCCAGAAAATATTTTACTACTTTATATAAACCAACTAATTTAATTTTCACAGACAAAGAAGCAAGTCTCAGAGAGACTTCTGAGGAATGATCAAGATCACAGAGTAAGTCAAACCCCCAGCCCACATTGCCTATAATCTATAACCATTATATCCATTCTTATTTATTTTGCCCATTTCCCTATGTAATCTTTGCCCTTGTACCCCATAGAAGCAGTTGGTTTATACAAGGAGGGGTAGAGAGCAGATTTTGTGGATGACCTGCTGCTCTCCCATACTGCCAGCATCATTGGAATAACCAATCATCTATTTTTCAATCCTGTCTCTGCTTAATTGGCTCAAATAGTGAAAGGTAGCCCTGACCCATTGGCTGTCCAGATTCAATAGCAGGATGCCTAAAAAAATTATTATTAATACTTTAGTGAGCATAAAATTGTTCATTATACCATTAATGTATATCACAGTTTAAATTATTTAACATATCTTAACTTTCTCTTTCTAATTTCTGAGTATGTTAGTGTTGTACATATCTGCTTTTAGTAATGAATCCATAACATATGTAGAACAATTACTATATTGAGGATGTTATGCTCAGAAAATTTTGGATATTATCCATCAAAAAAATTATCCATAAAGTTGTCAGAAGGAAGGAGAATGGTAGTTTGGGAGTTATGTGAGGGAAAGGAGGGGTCCATTAAATAAAAAAAAATCTACACATATAGTGCAATGGATCATCTAATACTCTCATGCCTATTTTAATCATGCAATGCTCAGAGACAGCAGCATATTACAGAGCCCGAAATTAAGTATAAACCTCTCTCCTGGTCATGCTAGGGCAGCAGCTTCAGTGCTTTAACAACTCCCACTGAAACTTGGATTCCCAGAGCTCCAACAAATATGCCTCCAAAGTGGCTCACATCTCTACAAAAGAGGCAGAACACAGCATGCAGAGTTTGATACAGAGTGCCACCGGGTGTGAAAGGTAGATTTTTCAATATTAAAAATCCTGTGAGCATGTCATGCCTCATACTATGCCTGTAGAACAGGTAAGAGAAAATATTCTAGAGAGTTGATTCATTCAAAGTTTAATGTACTGAAGATGCTGTTTTAATTAATTTTGTGTTCACTGAAAGGAAAGGATGTGACTTTGAGGTATGAAATCCTCTCACTGTGAGGTCTCACAACGATTTCACAATGTGCTATAACCAACAATTTTTATAAAAATTCAAAGGATATATGCTTTCAAAGTGACATAGCAGAGTAAAATTTGACAGTAGATGGTAAGTTATTAGGAATGATGAGTAAACTTAAGAAAAGTAAATCCTGAGCATCCAGATAACTCATACCATCACCAAAAATAATGGAAAATCTAGAAACTCATAATTATTTGCAGAATAGGAATATTTTCCTTTTTATCAAGTTTCAGGTGTTGACAGAACATGTAAGTATGTTAGAGAAGGAGCTGATGAGGGAGAATTAGTGACTAGAACTAGATATTTGGAAAAATGTCTGTATAAAACTTGCCATTAGACAATAAGTATACCATTGCCATTAGACAATAAGATGTTCCAATTCAGGGAAATGTAGGGAAATGTGAATTAATTCAGGAAATTTATTATGAGTATTTTACATAGTTGGGAAATTATTCATAATACTGCTAAACAAAACCAGAGAATGCGAGTTTCCTGATATATAAGGCAGTAAAAACGTAAATTCAAGTAGGGGACACTAAGAAACTTTAAAACTAGATTGGATGGGATTTGCAGTATGTCATTGATTGCCTTCTACTATAAGATATTTGAGTACAAGCTGCCTGATAGTTCTAGAAAGCTGCATTTAAAATGCAAAAGTAATATATTAAAAATTATTTTAACTTAAGAATAAGAGCAAAAGTAAAATAATAGCTTAAGTTTTATTGAATATAATTCACATGTTATAAAATATACCTATTTTAAATATACATTTTAATGATTATTACATTTGCATAATTATCCAACTATCACTACAATCTTATTTTAAATAATTTTCATCATCACAAAAAGAAAACTTGTGCCCATCTGAACTCAGTCCCCAGCTCAGGGTGACCACCACTATACCTCTGTCCATGAATTTGTGTTACCAAGGCATTTCATATAAATAAAATTACACTACATGTGGTCTATTATGTCAGGCTTCTTTTGCTTAGCATTATGTTTTTGAAGTCCCTCTGAAACTTAGCATAACCATTTATAACTTTTAAAAACCATAACATCAATAAAGATTGAAATTGTATTTATTTTCTTAAATTGCCTATAATGAAAGAGGAAGGAAATAATTATCTGGATAAGTTATTTGTATATTAATATATTTTATATTATCTTATTGCATGAACAAAAACAAAAATGTTGAGATCCAAGTACTTAATAAAACAGTATTGGCTCATTCCTTTCCTAAAAGAGATTTATGTGGAAAATTCTCAGGATTATAATCTTGGATTTACTTACATGAATGAGTCAGATTCAGCACATATGATCTCAGTGCTCATTCTGAGCCTGACCAAGAGCTCATACATGTATTGTCTTGCCTAACACTCACCACATTCCTTTGGAGTAGTCCTGTCTCTAAGACTTGTGAGAATTTATTTAATTTGATAGATCTTGCTTTTTTAGTTGTTAAACAAGGTGTGGAGAATAAATATTACTAATTTCATTCCTAGCTCTAGTATTATTATCCAAAGTGCATCACAAATTAAGTAAAAGTAATTATAATAAAATGTGCAATTAATTATTTAAGAGAGAGATTTTTCTTCTCCAATAGAATTTTTGTCTAAACTGTATGATCATTTATTCCCTTCTATTTGTATTGCCTTTGTTTACTCATAATGTAAGCATAGGCATATAAAGTATAGAACTAAAGAAATGTTTTTAGAAAGCTTGCTTGAGAAAAGCAGAAGAGCAATAAGAGAAAAAAATGCTGGGAAAGCTGTCACATAAATGAATGCCAGCTTTCCCTCTGGCATAATAAAATATTTCTTAATCAATGTATGCTTAATTGTATTAACTGTTATTGTTGTTGCTAATCCTCACCTGTGAATATTTTTTACAATGAGTTTTGAGAGAGTGGAAGGGAGGGAATAAGGGAGAGAAGAGGAGAAGGAAAAGGAAGAGAGAAAAAGGGAGAGAAAGAGAGACATTAAGTGAGAGACAAATTGATTGGTTGCCTCCCCTACATGCCCTGACTGGGGCCTGGTTTGTACCTACAACCCAGGTAGGTGTCCTTGACCAGGAATTGAACCCCAAACTCTTTGGTGCTTGGGCCCATGCTCCAGCCACTGAGCCAAGTTTTTCTGTTGTATCTTGGAGCATAAAATCCCATGTATCAAACGTAGGTATTCATTCCCAATTTACAATGGCATATTCATTCCATCTAATAATTATCAAGACTTGTCATTTTTTAATTATTGCAATCACTGTCACAAAAGTTTCAACAGCAAAATCTCTGCTCATGTACATGATAATAATGTTGCACAACCCTTCAGAGAAGGCATAGTGTGGTGGTGGTCCTCTCTCTGCTCCTCCAGACCCACAGTCCCTCACTCAGCATCCACTGCGTGTACTCCTGAAGGTTGTCCATCACCTCCATCTTTATTTTCCCTAATTTATAGGCACCATCTATTTTTAAAAGTATCTAAATAAGGAAAGTAATTGAAGGAATTAAGTTTGGATAGTGGTGATAGGATATTTTTGACAAGAGCCAGAGTAGAAATGAAAATAAGATGAGAATTACAGGTCATTGGAGAAAAGAGAACAGACACTTCATATGCATCTTCATACCTTAATTCAGTCCCTTTTCTAAATACACCATTCTTTCTTTTCACTGCTTTCAATTATTTTCTTCCTATAAATTTTCACACATTCTCTAAGCCTGTCCTTTTTGTTTATTGACCATGAGAATTGTTTTTACTTTTAAAATGTTTTGAAGATAATAACCTAGAGCCATATCTGAAGTGTCGCTTGGAATTGTTCTTCATTATTTTAAAATTCGTATGTGTTACATATACCCTGTAATAAATTTAATACTTTCTTATATGATTTCATGCAATTTTTATTTGATAATTATGTCTCTCTAGATTATAAATTTTCTAGACCATAGGGCATTGATTTATTCTATATAAGAAAAAATATTGCCATTAATTACAGCATAGAGGGATTCCAATATACTTATTGAATCATATCTCTTAAGGAATTCACATGTGACATATGAATTCAACAAATATGTAGTTATATAATAACTTAACCATTAATACATAGTTCTTTAATTTTGGAGGCAATGTGATATATTAGTATGAGCCCAGATTCTGATATCAGACTGACTGGGCTTGCTACCAGCTTTGATCCTTAGCTGTGTACCCATGAGTAGGTTATTTAATACTTCTCTGCCATAGTTTTATAATATGCAAAAATTAGGATAATAATCACACTTGGGATTGTTATGAGACTCATATGTGTTAATGGATGTGAAACAGAACAGATCTTAGCACATAGCAATCACCTAATGTTACTGATCAATATTGATCACTCTAGATCCCATGAACAATGTCTAAAAAGTTGAGTAAAGACAATTTATTATGACATATTACAACCTGGCAAAATCTATATGTTAGGATTCAATTATTTCATTATTTATTCCTAAAACACCACATATGTACATTACACATAAAACACACACTCCTCACTAAAAACAAGCACAAAAATATCTAAGGCTGATCCCATGTTTCTTAGTATACTACAAAACAAAAACTATAAAGCAAAATTATTTTTAATGAATTTAAAGACTCATTTACATGTATTAATTAGTTTCTAATTTTGTGTGTGTACACTTATTTATTTTAGAATGGTAGAATAATCTTTGCAAATTACCTCAGATATATAGGACAATACAATTCCTTCATCTCCAAATCCTAATTCCATATATTGAGGTAACAATCTCAAAGGGTAACACATAAAGAAGATTATAATAAAAAAGGCAAAATAAATATTAATCTACTTATTTATCTAATTTTCCTCATGAACACATTAGTGACGAAGTCATGATCAATTGATGAGTATTTTTTGATAGAATACAGTAGAAAATAAAATTTCACTTCTTCAAATGCTCTTTGTTACTAAGTGATGTGACTCAGAAACTAATCTCAAATTATAAATAGTGATATGCTGATATATTTCAGATGCTCTCATATCGCCAACTTTATTCATTAAACAGAAATAGAAAAACATTGGTGCTAATTGTGGCTTAATTTTTTTATTTTTTTTGTAGAAAAGAACTTCTGGGACTTTTCTGATTTGAGTAAATGGATCTCAAAAATGAATCTGCAGTGACTGAGTTTATTTTACTAGGGTTTTCTGGACGATGGGAACTTCAGATTTTCTTCTTTGTGACATTCTCCTTGGTCTACAGTGCTACTGCATTGGGAAACATCCTCATTATAGTCACAGTGACACTGAGCTCCTCCCTTCATTCTCCCATGTACTTCCTCCTCGGGAACCTCTCTTTGTTGGACATGTGCTTCTCCACTGTCACCACACCCAAGATGATCACAGACGTTCTTGCTGAACACAAGACCATCTCCATATGGGGCTGCATGACCCAAATGTTCTTTATACACTTATTTGGGGGTGCTGAGATGACTCTTTTGGTAGCTATGGCCTTTGACAGATACGTAGCCATATGTAAACCTCTGCACTACAGGACAATCATGAGCCGTCGCTTGCTGAATGGGTTTGTGGTACTTTCATGGATAATTGGGTTTATACACACCATGAGCCAGATGGTGCTAGTAGTGAATTTGCCTTTCTGTGGCCCCAATGTGGTAGACAATATATTTTGTGACCTCCCCCTTGTGATTAAGCTTGCTTGTGTGAAAACATATACCCTGGAACTGTTTGTCATTGCTGACAGCGGGCTGCTCTCACTTCTCTGTTTCACCCTCCTGCTCGTCTCCTACGCTGTCATCCTGGGCACTGTGTGGCAGAGGTCATCTGGAGGGCTCTCCAAGGCTCTGTCTACACTGTCCGCACATGTCATTGTAGTCACTCTGTTCTTTGGACCTTGTATCTTTATCTATGCCTGGCCATTCAGTAATTTTGCAGGCAATAAAATCCTTTCTGTATTTTACACTGTTATCACACCCTTCCTGAATCCGATCATTTATACCCTGAGAAATCAGAAAATGCAAGTGGCCATGAGAAAATTATGGTTCCTGCTTGTTAGCTCTATGCAGAACTTCTAAATTTAAGCACAATAAATTAACACTTCTTTCAAATAATATGTTAACAGAACTTGAGTAAATTATACATTATACACGATTTCACTGTTTTTATGTTAAAATCATAACTAGTACATAAAAATTAATAATAAAATATTTTAATGATCACATTGCAGTAATAGCATATAATGATAATTAGCAGCCTGCATCAAAACAGACATAAAATCATTGAGTACTTTTACACAGGCATTCAATATACATTTATAGTACTAGTAAAGCAATAAATATGACTAATTAGAGCTTTAGTCTTCTTATTTGACAAGGTAATATGTCAAAATTTTGAGGAAAATATATTCATGTCACAACTTCATTCCAAACAAAAATGAAGAGTAAGAAGAATTCCAGAGGTTCCACCAATCCAAAAATATTCAAACTATATTAAATGAGAACTTAATTAGAACTTAATTCCTCTAATGTGGAATGGTGGTAGATAAGGTTTCTTCTTTTTAAAAATATATCTTTATTGTTGAGAGCATCACAGATTTCCCTTTTTCCTCCCCAATGACACCTTCCTCCCCACCTCTGTCCCTTTCTAGGCCTTCACCCCACTATTGCCTGTGTCCATGGGTTAATCATATGAGGATATAAGTTATTAGGTTGATGTCTCCCCTCTCCTACTGCATTCCCTCTGAGGATCTATTTTGTTTTTCAGTTTATTATGTTCATTAGATTCCACATATAAGTGAGATCATGTGATGATTTTCTTTCTCTGACTGGCTTGTTTCACTTAGCATAATACTCTCCCAATCCCTTCATGTTGTCTTTTTTTATAGTTTACTTTTTTAAAATTTTCTATTAAGGTATTATATGTGTATATATTTTATCATTGCCCCCCCCCCACCCCACTCCCATACATGCCCTCACCTCCCAGAATTTTGAGTGCATTGGTTATGCATATATTCATGCATACAAGTCCTTTGGTTAATCTCTTATCTCCTCCACATCTCCCTAACCTTTCTTCTATAATTTGACAGTCTGATTGATGCTTTACTGTCTCTGTATCTATCTTTTTGGTTCATCAGTTTATAATGTTCTTTGTTATCCATAAATGAGTGAGATCATGTGGACTTTTTCTTTCATTGACTGGCTTACTTCACTTAGCATAATGTTCTCCAATTCTATCCAAGTTGCTGCAAATAGTAAGAATTCCTTCTTTTTTATGGCAGCATAGTATTCCACTGTGTAGATAAACCATAGTTTTTTGGTGCAATGGTAAATGAGATTGCTTTTTAGTCTCTCTTTTTGTAAATTCACTATTGGTGCATAGAAATGCCATAGATTTCTTGATGTTAATTTTGCATCTTACATTGCCGAATTCATTTATAAAATCTAATATATTTTGATTGAGTCTTTAGGTTTTTTATGTACAATATTATGTCATCTGCAAATCACGACAGCTTTACTTCTTCTTTTCCAAATTGGATGCCTTTTATTTCTTCTTGTCTAATTGCAATGGGTAATATTTCCAGTACTATGTTGAAGAGGAGTGGTGATAATGGGCATCCCTGTCTTGTTCCTTTTCTTAAAGGGAATGGTTTTAGTTTTTGCCCATGAGTATGAGGTTTGCTGTGGGTTTATCATATATAGCTTTTATTATGTTGAGGTATGATCCTTCTATTCCTACCTTATTGAGAGTTTTTATCAGGAAAGGGTGTTGGATTTTGTCAAAAGCTTTTTCTGCATCAATTGATATGACTGTGATTTTTATCTCTCAATTAGTTTATGTGATGTATCACATTTATTGTTTTGCGGATATTGTACCATCCATGCATTGCTGAGATAAATCCTACTTGGTTACGATATATGATCTTTCTGATGTAGTGCTGGATACAATTTGCTAGAATTTTGTTGAGGATTTTGGCATCTATGTTCATGAGGGATATTAGCCTGTAATTATCTTTCATTGTGTTATCTTTATCTGGTTTTGGCATTAGGGTGATGCTGGCTTCTTAGAAGGAGTTTGGCAGTGTTCCTTCCTCTTGAATTTTTTTGGAATGTTCTGAAGAGAATAGGTTTTAGTTATTCCTTGAATGTTTTCTAAACTCTCCTGTGAAGCCATCTGGACCTGGGCTTTTGTTTGTTTGCTGGAAGCTTTTTTAAAAAAAAATAAATCTTTATTGTTCATATTATTACAAATGTTCCTCATCCCCCCCCCCCTCCATTGCTCCCCTACACCAAGTTTCCATTCAATTCTCTGCCCTTTCCCCATCCCCCATTGTCCTCATCCATAGGTGCAGTTTATGTTCAGTCTCTTCCCGCCCCACCCCACTCCCCATTTCCCCGAGAATCATCAGTCCACTCCCTTTCCATACCTCTGATTCTATTATATTCACTAGTTAATATTGTTCATCATGATTTTTACTTCCCTTGGTTTTTAGACTCACTTGTTGATAGTTACGTGTTTGTTCATAATTTTTTATCTTTATTTTCTTCCCCTTCCTAATGAACCCCTTTTAACAATTCATATAGTTCTGGCTTGGCAGTGATGAACTCCTTTAACTTAAATTTATTTGTGAAGCTCTTTATCTGGCCTTCGATTCTGAGTGATAGCTTTGCTGGGTAGAGTATTTTTGGCTGTAGGTTCTTGTTATTCATCACCTTGAATATTTCTTGCCATTCCCTTCTGGCCTGCATGGTTTCTGTTGAGAAATCAGCTGACAGTCGTATGGGTGCCCCTTTATAGGTAACTACCTACTTTTCTCTTGCTGCTTTTAATATTCTCTCTTTGTCTTTAGCTCTTGAAATTTTCATTATGATGTTTCTTGGTGTGGTCCTCTTTGGATTCCTTTTGTTTGGGGTTCTGTGTGCTTCCTGGACTTGTAAGTCTATTTCTTTCCCCAGGTGGGGGAAGTTTTCTGTCACTATTTCTTTCAATATGTTTTCGGTATCTTGCTCTCTGTCATCTTTTGGGATGCCCATAATTCTGATGTTGGTTCGCTTGAAGTTGTCCCAGAGGTTTCTTACACCATCTTCAACTTTCTGGATTCTCTTGTCTTCTTGCTTCTGTGGAGGAGTGTCTTCTGGCTCTTTGTGTTCCAAATCTTGGACTTGATTCTTGCAATTTTCCAATCTGTTTTTAGAACTCTGTATAATATTATTTATTTCAGAGATTGTATTCTTTATTTCTAGTTGACCCTTTATTATTTCTTGTTGATCCCTTTTCTTATCCTCATAGGTCTCATTTATTTTATCGGCCTTTTCTAAGAGATTGTTGAACAACCTTATAAGCGTGGCTTTGAACTCTATATCCAGTCGCTTTTTGTCCTCCATTTCTTTTGTTTGTGATCTGTTTCCTCATCTTGGCATTTTCGCTGCGTCCCTGAGTTGGTAGGTTGGGAGGATCAGCTGTGTCTATGCCAGGAGACAACCTTATTCCACTAGACTTGGAAACCTGCAAAAGCCTTTCTAAGTTCAGCTTGGATGGGGCAGAGTTTCAGGGTGGAGCCTACAGCCTTGGCTTCTGGTTAGCCCTGCCCTCTGAGGTTCCTGAGTCTCAGTGTAGCTTAGTGTCCTTTGGTACTCCTGCAAGCACCTCTGAGAGAAAGGCACCCTAGAGCTTCGCCCGCTACCAGACAGTGTAGTCTCTCCCCCAACAAGCCCACAACTGGGGTTCAGTGAAGTTGGAAGTGGGGTTAAGAACAGTCCAACGCTTATGTCTCCTTCCTGCTAGGGCAATCCAGAGTCCCAATCAACAGCCTGTCCTCTGTGCGCGCAATGTGTGCGACTCAGGGGCTCTGCCTTTCACTGCTCCCCTGAGATTCTGTCTTATAGCCCAGATTCCCTCTGTATGAGGCTGGGGCCTGAGGGTCTTGCCCAGGACTGGGGTTCAGTGCAGTCAGAACTGGGGCTCAGCACATTCCTGAGCTTTTGATTCCTTCCCGCTAGGGCAATTCAGCAGCTCAGTGAACAGTCCCTCCTCTGCGCCCAATGTGCACAACTCCAGGGTTCTGCCCTTTGCTGCTCCACTGAGCTTCTGCCTTACAGCCAGATTCCCTCTGTATGAGTCTGGGACCCCAGGGTCTCGCCCAGAACTGGGGTTCAGTGCAGTCGGAGTTGGGGTTCAGCACAGTCTGGAGCTTTTATCTCCTTCCCGCTAGGGAATGCCAGCCAGGCACTCAGCCGCCCCTCCTCTCTGGCTCCGTCCTCTCCCCACAGACACACTGTGCCTCTGTACCTTAAGCATTGACAGCTCCTCTGGTTTTCCTTCTGGTTTTCTCTTTCCTTCTAGTTGTAGAATTTCCAGTCAGTCAACTTTCCTGTAGTTCTGGATAATGTCCACTTTATATTTTAGTTGTATTTTTTGAAATTGTTGAGTGAGGCTGCAGTTAGGCATTTACCTCTGCCACCATCTTGTTGCTCCTGTACTGCTGGGAGCTTTTTTATGACTGCTTCAATTTCTTCCACAGTTACTGGCCTTTTGAGCTGTTTTGATTCTTCCTGATTGAATTTTGGAAGGTTATATTTTTCTAATATGTCCATTTCCTCCATCTTGTCCAGTTTGTTGAAATATAGTTGTTTGTAGTATTTTTTAACAATCCTTTGTATTTCTGTGGCGTCTGTTGTTATTTCTCCTCCTCTTTCATTTCTGATTTTGTTTATTTGGGTTCTCTCTCTTTGCTCCTTGGTGATCCTGGCTAGAGGTTCATCAATCTTGTTTATCCTTTCAAAGAACAAGCTCTTGATTTTGTTGATCTTTTGTATTGTTTTTTTGGTCTCTATGTTGGCTATCTCCTCTCTGATTTTTATTATTTCCTTCCTTCTACTTATATTGGGCTTTTCTTACTGCTCTTTTTCTAAGTCTTTGAGTGTAGGGTTAGATAACTTATTACCATTGTTTCTTATTTTATGTAGTAGGCTTGTACAGCTATGAACTTCCTTTTCAAGACTGCTTTTGCTGTGTCCCATACATTTTGGATTGTTGTGTTTTCATTGTGGTTTGTTGCTATGATGTTTTTTATTTCTTCCTTCATCTCTGTGGTGACCCAGTCATTGTTTAATAGCATGCTGTTTAGTCTCCTTGTGTTTTATTTCTTTGCATTGTTTTTACTGTAGTTGATTTCCAGTTTTATGCCCCTGTGATCTGAGAAGATGATTGATATGATTTCTACCTTTTTGAATTTAAAGAGACTTTACCTATGTCTCAGCATATGGTCTATCTTTTAAAATGACCCCTGTGCACTGGAGAAGAATGTATATTTTGTGGCTTTGGGGTGAAATGTTCTGAATATGTCAATTAATTCCATCTGGTCTAATGAGACATTTAGGATTGATGTTTCTTTGCTGATTTTTTTGTTTAGAGAATTTGTCCAGTGGTGATAGTGGGATATTAAAGTCTCCTACTATGATTGTATTGCTGTCCATCTCTCCCTTGATATCATCCAGGAGATTTTTTTGTGTGTATTTGGGTGCTCCTGTATATGGTGTGTATGTTTACCAGACTTATTTCTTCTTGTTGGATTACTCCCATTAGTATTATGAGGTGACCTTCCTTATCTCTTGTTATGTCCTTCACTTTGAGATCTAATTTGTCAGATATAAGTATTGCTACCCAAGTTTTTTTTTTCTTTCATTTTCATTTGCCTAGAAAACCTTTTTCCAGCCCTTCACCCTCAGTCTGTGGGTATCTTTTTTTCTGAAATGGGTTTCTTGTAGACAGCAGATATATGGGTCTTGTTTTTAATGCAACCCATTATCTTATATCTTTTGATTGGGGCATTTAATCCATTTACATTTAAAGTTATTGATGGATACTTATTTGTTGTCATTTTTATTCTATATTCTTGTGTTCCTTCTTGATTCTTATTTCTTTATTTTACAGCAGACCCTTAAGCATGTCTTGCATTGCTGGTTTGGTGGTGATAAATTCCCTTAGTCCTTTTTTGTCTGTGAAGTTCCTCATTTCCCTCTCAATTTTGATTGATAGCCTTGCTGGATACAGTATTCTTGCATTCAGTCCCTTCCTTTGCATGACTTTGTATATTTCATTCCATTCCCTTCTAGCCCAATGAGTTTCTATTGAGAAATCAGTTGCTAGTCTGATGGGGTTCCTTTGTATGTAATTTTCTGTCTCTATATGCCACTTTTAAGATTCTTACTTTCTCTTTGTTGTTTGCCAATTTAATTTTAATGTGCTTTGGTGTCAGTCTTTTGGGGTTCATTCTGCTTGGGATTCTGTGAGCTTCTTGGATGTATGTGGGTTTTTTCTTCCCTATATCAGGAAAGTTTTCTGTCATTATTTCTTCAAACAGGTTTTCTATTCCTTACTCAGTTTTCATTCCTTCTCGGAACCCTATGATACAGATGTTGTTTTGTTTCATGGTGTCCCAAAGTTCCCTTAGGCTCTCTTCCTTTAAAAAAAAATTTTTTTTTCTAGAAGCTGCTCTACTTGTTTTTTTTGTTTGTTTGTTTGTTTGTTTGTTTGTTTTACCATCTTGTCTTCTAGCTCACTGATGCGGTCCTCTGCTTCTTCTAGTCTACTCTTGATGCGTTCTATTGAGTTCTTTATAGCAGTGATGTTATTTTTCATTTCTTCTTGGTTCTTCCTTTCCTCTTGCTTCTTACTCATGTTGTCAAACTTGTCTTCTATTATTTTCATCCAACTTACAACCATTTCTCTGAATTATTTCTGGATAGTTTGCTTGCCTCTAATTTGTTTACTTCCTTTTCTGGTGATGCCTGCTTTTCTTTCATATGCGGGTTGTTTCTTTGTCTCCGCATGGTCTCTCTTCTCCAGATGTCTGGTTATGTAGTTCTCTCTCTTCATATCTATGGCAAAATCTGACCTTTCTGTGGTGGAGTGAAGAGCTCATATGAATCCATGTGTTTGCGCCAATTGTGGACTGATGTTCTGGGGCTCCCAGCTGTTCAGTGGTTGCTGCAGTTGTGGATTTTCAGGCTCCTAATAAGATCCATTTTCCCTTTCAAGATGGTGAGGTTTCCCGCTCTGAGCCCATAGCTCCAGGAGGGGACACAGCCACAGTGGGGTTGCTCACCTTGTCCAGCAGTCCTTCCCACCTTTCTCCTGGAGTTTAGCTGTTCCTTAGCATCCAACAAACACTCCCTGTGTGACCCTCAGCTGCTCCTTCTTTCTGCTCCAGGACAAGGCTCAGAACACATCTACCCTGGTTCCCCGAAAATAAGACAGTGTCTTATATTAATTTTTGCTCCCAAAGATGCATTAGGTCTTATTTTCAGGGGATGTATTATTTTTCCATGAAGAAGAATATGGTACACATGTATTGTTAAATGAAAATGAAGGAAATTTATTACCTGTATATGGTACAGTAGTATGGTAGTTGTCAACACAAAGCAGACAAACTGTGAATCCTAGAGTATCAAGAATTTACTCATTTATTCAGTGACAATCATGTCATCATCTTCTGGAACATCATCATAACAATCCAATTCTTGAATTTCCTGGTGAATTTCTTGTGATTCTATTTCTTTCAGAATCAGTGGACCAAATATCTCATGTTTAGCAATAGCACTGTCTTTAATGAGTACTTCTTGTCAAGGTAGCCTGCTCACAGTGCATTTGCAATGCAACTGTCAGTGATTTTCACCCATGAATTCTTCACCGAAGTCACAACTTCTTGCAGTTTAGGTTTCACAAAGTTTCCACCCTGATTTCTCTCCATTCTATTTTCAATGTAGTCATTAATTTCCATGTGCAAATTGTCTTTGAATGGCTTCTTTATTGCAATATCAAGAGTCTGGAGATAGGCCGTCATTCCTGCGGGAATCATTATCTGATCTATTTTTCTTTTGTGAAGAAATGTCTTCATGTCTTTAGTGCGGTGAGTGCTGGATGCATCCCAGACTAGCAGACCTCTTTGGCTCCCTCGCATAACAAGTGGCAGCATTAAATCAACCCACTTCCTTATAACTGCTTGTGTGGCCCAGGCTTTTTCAGTTTCAAGAATAAAAACACCCAAAACACGTTCAATCTTTTCCTTCTTGCCCTTAGAAATGATTAAAGGTGGGATTTTAGTGCTATCCAGATGAATTGCCAAAATACAGGAAACACGTGCACTTTCTTAAGCAGTGGAGGGAATGTACACTAAGGAGGCACCCCATTGTTCAATTGTCGTTTGAGATGATTGGCCTATAAACACTGCAGTTTCATCCATAGCAATCATGTTGGAAAGACTATATTTAGAGAAGTCAGCATCATCAACAAAGGACTTGAATACAAGTGCTCGCTTAATAACTTGAGTATCTTCCAACCTAAACAATGTTGTAGATCTTCTTAAAGACAGTTCACTTCGCTGAAGGAAATTATCCAGCCAGTGTTGTGATGCTTTGAAGTCTTCGGGGGCTATGTCAAACTGTGACATTGCAAGGGCAAATTCTTGAATCTGAGCCCTATTCACAGCCAAAGCCTTTGCTCTCCTGTCAACAACCCATTCACAGATCAAGTCTTCCACCTCGGAAAATAATGGTTGCTGACCTGATCCACACTTGCCCTTTTTAGCATTTCTCTTGTCCACTTGTTCAATGAGGTTACCATACTCTGCTCGCCTTTTTTGGACCAATCAGATACTCAACATCTTCTCTTTGTAGAAAGCAGTAAGATTTTAGCCCCAAGAGTCTTCCACGATTCCTTTCTTGTACTCCACGGAGTAGCTTTTTCTTTTTGCACTCATTTCTAGGGGTAAAATAAGGAATTGGGGTATCAAGGTGGGGGGAGAGATATCACTTAAAATGACGCAGGGGGGACCAAAGGGGGGAATCAAAATCGCACAGGAGAATCAGAGGGGGGATTACCATTTTAGTAACCCCTTTTGATTTTCCTGTGTTATTTTGATTGCCCCCTCTGATCCTCCTGTGTCATTTTAAGTGATCTCCCTACCCCCACCCCTGTGCCACTGAACACCTTCACCAGACATGCCCCCTACCCCTTTATCAGACATTTACCCCCTGGGACCTTCCTCGGGACTGTCACTGGGCTTGCTGGGGCCTGGATCTGGGCTGGAGCAGGGTCTGCCACTGACTGAGAACCTTCGGTCATCATGAAGGTAGCCACGAGCATCAGGTAGTGTCACCAGAGACAGACCAGCACTCACCATCTTCGCTGGGTCCTGTCCACTCTAATCCTCCTGTTCTTCTCAATGCATCTGCAAAAGTCTCCTCATCTCTCCCACCCCGCACTCACCACTCACTCCAACCTCCACTCCACCTCCACACAGCAGTGACATCAGGACTCTGAGTAACATCACTGGTTGCTAGATGCCAGTTGGGGTGGCCCTAGTGACCAGTTTACAGTAAATTAATTTTCATTCTGAGACAGAGCCTGGGGCCTTATTTTGGGGGGGTGCCTTATATTTCACTCAGAAGGAAACCTCTAAGTAGGTCTTATTTTCGGAGGATGTTTTATTTTCGGGGAGACGCGGTATCTATTCTGCCGCCATTTTCTCCTCCACCCCTCCATGCTGTCATAAAGTAACAGATTCTTCTTTTTTTACAGCTGTATAGTATTCCATGGTGTAAATATACCACAGAATTTTTATCCACTCATCTACTCATGGAGACTTGGACTATTTACAGATCTTAGCTATTATAATTTGCACTGCTATGAACATGGGGGTGTGTACATTTTTTCTGATTGGTCTTTTGGGTTTCTTAGGATATATTTCTAGAAGTGGGATCACAACATCAAATAATATTTCCATTTTAAATTTTTTTTTAGGAAACTCTACATTGATTTGAGTAGTGGCTGTCCCAGTCTGCATTCCCACCAGTAGTCTACTAGGGTTCCCTTTCTCCACATCTTGCCAGCACTTATCATTTGTTCATTTATGATGGTAGTCATTCAAGCAGGTGTGAGGTGGTACCTCATTGTTGTTTTAATTTGCATCTTTCTGATGATTAGTGATTTGGGGCATTTTTTCCTGTCTCTTGGCAATTTGTATGACCTCTTTGGAGAAGTGTCTATTTAGGTCTTCTGCCTATTTATTATTGGGTTATTTGCCTTCCTATTGATGAGTTGTATGAGTACTTTATGTATTTTGACTATTAACCCCTTGTCAGATGTATAATTGAAAAATATGTTCTCACATACACTGGTTTTTATTTTTCATTTTGATGCTGGCTTATGCTGCTATACAGAAGCTTTTTATTTATATAGTCCCATTTGCTTCTTTTTTCCTTTCTTTCTTTTGCTCTTGGCATTGTATTAGTGAACATTTTGCTACATGAGATGTCTGATATTTAGCTGACTACATTTTCTTCAAGGATTTTTGTGGTTTCACAGGTTACATTTAAATGTGTTATTCATTGTGAATTTATGCTTATGTATGGTGTAAGTTGGTAGTCTAGTTTCATGCAAACACCATTTATTGAAGAGACTGTCTTTACTACATTGTATGCTCTTTCTTCCTTTGCAAATATTAATTAATCATAGTGGCTTGGGTTGATTTCTGCATTCTGTTCTGTTCCATTGATCTATATGCCTCTTCTTGTGCTAGTACCAGGATAAGTTTTATTCTTTTTTATGATGATTTGCTTTATTCTTCAACACCCAGGTGACTTTTGTTTTAGGAACTTGAAGGCTGGTTTTGAATTATAATTTAATTAACTTATTTATTATTAAATTGAGTTATTATTGAACAAAATTCTCCTCACCTAGAAATGGGGAAAAAATTGACTTCTCCATAGGTCCAAACATCCATCTCATTAAACAAAGAGAAAGAAAAAAAAATGAAAATAAGTACTTACATAGAAATAATAAAATGTTGGGCTCTACTTTTGTCTTTTTACCTAATATCACATCTCCATATATAAGCAATATAGACTATTTATTTTGTCATACTGTATTTCACTTAACTAGGATTGAAGTACACTTTCTGGTAGAATTATCAAGCACAAATTTGTATAACTACAGAGAAATTGGTATTAAATCTTTTTTTGCCTAGCCAAGTTGGATCAGCAGTTGATTATCGAACCAGGAACCAAAAGGTCACTGGTTTGATTCCCTGTCCAGGTTGCAGGTTCAGTCTCCAGTAGTGGTCATGCAGGAGGTAGCCAATCAATGATTCTTTCTCATCATTAATGTTTCCATCTCTCACTTCCTCTCCCTTCCTTTCTGAAATCAATAGAATAAATATTTAAAAAATATTTTCAATTTGCACTAACCAAGAACAACATAATTTTAGAGTAATTAAGTATTACTAATTTCAAAATAACATATGGATTTAGGAATTTAAAATAGAAGAGAGAGTTGGAAAATTTTGGAATCATGAAAGACATGACAAGAGTAGAAGTGTTGATAATAATTTGTATTTTTATTTTTATCCATTATTATTTCTACTACTATTTTACCTTATTTCTTTAAAAAAAGTATTTATATTTCCTTTTTATTTTATTTTATTTTATTTTGGTTGTAGTGTTCTACATTCTATTTACATTTTCCTTTAGCATCATTTTACTTTATCTCAACTTTACCTTTATGCCAACACTCTCTTCCTTACTTTTCCTCTTTTATTGTCCTGTTTCTCTTATCCTCTTCCTGCTTTAGATTTTCCCTATTCCTTCTTTTTACTCCTTGTTAAAAATTCACCCTATTTATATATCTAATTTCTGATCCCCTGCTCTAAGTCCACATACACCCCTCTCTTCTCTTTCTGTTCTATCCAAATATTTTTTTCTCTGCCTTTTTTTTGGTTTGTTATTATTGGTGTTTTTTTTTTTTGTTTTTTTTTTTTTTTTGGTTTATTGTGCTTTCTTTGTTCTAGGTTTTTTGTTTTATTTTGTTTTGTTTTTCCTTTCTTTCTCTCTGTCTTATTGTTGTTTTTTGCTTGATTCTTGATTTCCTTTTTTTGATTTCATTTGTTTTTTGCTTCTGTTTTCCTCTCCTCACTTATTATTAGTTATAGTTTGTACTATCCATTCATCTCTGGGTATTTATTGTTTGCATTTTTGGGGATCATTGGTTGTTCTATTGGAGTTTTCTCCTCATATAAATAGTCCCCCTCTTCTTTTTTATTCTTTTTATTTTCTCTCTTACTTTTTTCCATTTCTCACTATTGTTTTTGCACGCCTTTTTTCTTATCTCATAATTCTCTTTTCTCTGGTGGAAAATTTTATTTGGGGTTATTAGTATCATGAATACATTTGTGTTCAGTGCCTTGTGAGTTGTGCCCTGTTGTGATAT
The DNA here is from genome assembly GCA_963924515.1 of Vespertilio murinus. NCBI lineage: Eukaryota > Metazoa > Chordata > Mammalia > Chiroptera > Vespertilionidae > Vespertilio > Vespertilio murinus. Next base: position 148,114,119 of record OZ004704.1, read on the forward strand.
ATTTTGTGCATTTAAATCAATGCAGGAGAGAGAGAACTACATAACCAGATACCCTGAGAAGAGAGATCATGGGGATACAAAAAAACACACAAAAAAACAGCCTTTATATGAATGAAAAGGAGGCATCACTAGAAAAGAAAGTAAACAAAATAGAGGCAAGCAATATGTCAGAGAAAGAATTCAGAGAAATGGTCATAAGGTTGCTAAAAATAATGGAAGACAAATTCAACAATATGTGTAAGAACCAAGAGGAGATGAAGAATAACAAAGAAGAAATTAAAAAAATGACATAACTGCTATAAAGAACTCAACAGAAATCATCAAAAGTAGACTAGAATAAGCACGGGACCACATCAGTGAGTAAGAAGACAAGCCCAAGCAGAGCAGCACCTACAAAAAAATTTAAAAAACAGAAGGAGAGCCTAAGGGAACTTTGAGACAACAAGAAACAAAGCAACATCTGCATAATAGGGTGCTAGAAAAAAAGAGGAAACTGATCAAGGAATAGAAAACCTATTTGAAGAAATAATGATAAAACATCCCACTATAGGAAAGAAAAAAGCCACACAAATCAAAGAAACTCACAGAGTCCCCCAAAAATGAATGCCAAAAGATCGATGTCAAGGCACATTATAATTAAACTGGCAAACAGCAAAGACAAAGTAAGAATCTTAAAAGTGGCCAGAGAGGGATGAAAGTTACTTACAAAGTATCCCCCATCAGACTAGTGACTGACTTCTGAACAGAAACACCTCAGGCCAGAAGAGAATAGAATGAAATGTACAAAGTCATGCAAAGGAAGAGTCTGAATCCAAGAATACTGTACCCAGCAAAGTTATCAATCAAAATTGAGGGGGAAATGAGGTACTTCACAGACAAAAAAGGACTAAGGGAGTTTATTACCACCAAACCAGCAATGCAAGAAATGCTTAAGGGTCTGTTATAAAAAGAAGAAATGGGAAGTAAAGAAGAAACCCAGGGGTAAAGAATAAAAATGGTAACAAGCAAGTGCTTATCAACAATAACTTTAAATGTAAATGGATTAAATGCCCCAATCAAAAGACATAGTATAGCTGAGTGGATAAGAAAATATGATCCATATACATCTGCTATATACAGGAAACCCACCTCAAAAAAAAAAAAAAGGACTCACACAGATGGTGAATGGATGGAAAAGGGTTTTTCAGGCGAATGGAAATGATAAAAAAAAACAAAAAACTGGAGTAGCAATACTTATATCTGACAAATTAGATCTCAAAGTGAAGGACATAAAAAGACATAAGCAATGCCATTTCATAATACTAAAGGGAGCAATCCAACAAGAAGAAATAACTCTGGTAAATATATGCAATAAATACAGGAGCACACATATACATAAAAAAATTTCTAGAGGCTAAGAAAGGAGATATCGACAGCAATACAGTTATAGCAGGGGATTTTAATACCCCACAATCAACATTGGACAAATCCTCTAAACTAAAAATCAGCAAAGAAACATCAATCCTAAATTACACAATAGACCAGATGGAATTAATTGACATCTTCAGAACATTTCACCCCAAAGCCACAGAATATACATTCTTTTCAAGTGCACATGGGTTATTTTAAAAGATAGACCTTATGCTGGGACATAAGCAAAGTCTCTTCAAATTCAAGAAGATAGAAATCATATCAAACATCTTCTCAGATCACAGTGGCATAAAACTGGAAATCAACTACAATAAAAATAATTAAAAAATCAAACACCTGGAGGCTAAATAGCATACTACTAAACAATGACTGGGTTACCAGAGAGATCAAAGAAGAAATAAAAAGCATCATGGCAACAAACCACAATGAAAACACAACAATCCAAAATGTATGAGACACACCGAAAGCAGTCTTGAGAAGGAAATCCATAGCTCTGCAGGTCTATCTAAAAAAAACAAGAAAAAGATACATCTGTAACTGCACCGTGTTCCTAACCCTGGGTGATGGATACTGCTCCTACAAGTCCTAAAAATCCCATGTGCTCTGCATGTACATTCCACCCTCCCTTCCCTCTACCCATAAGCCTCCAGTGATCACTGACCTTTTTACTGTCTTTGTAGCTTTGCCTTTTGTAGTTTTGCCTTTTGCAATGTCATATAGTTGAAAAACACAGTATTTAGCTTTTTCAGGTTGGCATGCTTATGCTCTCTGCTTCCAATTTCTTTCCTTTTCAATTCACCTGATCAGGCCAATAAAATAGCTCTTGTCATGATCATCAGTAATATCAATGATCTTTACTTAGGTCTCCTATGTGATTCTTGAGATGCACTGATCACTGCCTTCTCAGGAATCCATTTTCATAGTCTCCCTCCACCAAACCAGCTGTTTTATCAATTTTCTTTGAGAGTTTCTCCTTAGCTGTCCAGTTTTTAATTTCATCTACATGTTGATTAACTCTATACATATCTTTCTTATGAACTCTAGGCTCCTGTCCCATAGCCAGCATCCTATGCCACTGCCACTGCTCAACTTTAATGTGTTAGTATCACCTCACACATACTATTCTAGACTGGTGTTTCATCTTTACTACACTCTTTTCCCCACCCCACAACCAGTCTTGGTGAATTGTAATTCCATCCTTCCAATCTCTGGTTCAAAATATTGGATTCATAATATGCTAGAAACATTTTCTCTCATATTACACATGCAATATATTAATAAGCCTTTACTAGCTCTGCCATCACAAAACTGCTTGAATAGATGATCTCTCCTTCAAATTCTACCATCTGGGCCCAAATCTTCATCCCTTATGGATGTAGCCTCTTTACTAGTTTCAGTTTTGTTTTTGTTCCATTTTAGCTTATTTTTAGCTGAGCATCCAGAATCACCTAATTAAAATATAGTCACATCAACACCGTCCTCTTCTCAAAAACTCCCAGCTTACTTAAAGAAAGGGCTAAAATTAAACATAAATTTATCTACCATAAAGGTCCGTGTAACCTTTTCTATATCCCAGCTCCTCTCTCATTCCTCTCTGACCTGTCATTCTTCTCCATTCCACACTGTTCAGCCTTACTGGCCTCCTGCTTGCTGCCCTTACTCCTCCCAAGAATTTGGACTTATTGTTTGTTTCCTCTTTCTGGAATGTGCTTTCCCAAGGTATTGATTGGCATGACTCACTTCATAATTTATCTTAGTCCTTTCCTCAAATATCATATTTCTATGTGAGACCTTCCCTGACCACTCTCTTCAAATTTGAAACCCACTCTCAACAATTCTCCATTTCCCTCTTCCCTACATTACTTTTGTCCATAGTATTTATCACCCATTAACCTGATATATGTCCCACATATTGATTTTATTACCTGTCTTTTTCCACTACAGTATATAATAACCAGGAAAGCAAGGGGTTATTTATTTGTCAACTGTCTGGCACAAAGTAGGAGCTCATAAATATTTATTAAATAAATGAATCCTAATATATAAAAAGCCAGGAGCCATCATGACCAAAACAACCTGATGGACGACTGGACAGCAGGCTGCATGGGGCAACCAGGCCAGCAGAGGAGGGCAGCTAGGGGTGAACAGGCCAACAGCAGAAGGCAATGAGGGATGACCAGGCTGGTAGGGGAGGCAGTTAGGGCTGACCAGACTGGCAGTCAGGTGAGTGGTTAGGAGCAAGCAGTCCAGGGTTGTGAGATGGATATCCCACTGTCAGGTTAGGCCCGAACCCTGAGGGGTCCTCCTAGGTTGGAGTGGTTACAGGCTTACCCCTGTGCATGAATTTCATGTACCAAGGCCTCTAGTTTAAAATAAAGTGAAATGTACATTCGATTCTATCATTGAGAAATATCTAATATTAAAATTTTGTCAGTTTTACAGGTATAAACACTATCTTCTTCACTGAATTGCTTTTGTTCCTTTGTCAAAGATCATTGCCTATACTTGTGTGGATCTATTTTTAGGCTCTGTATTGTGTTTCATTGAGCTATGTATTCTTTCAATAATACTATGCTGTCTTGATTAAAGTTTAGTGTGAGTCCTGCCACTTTGTTCTTTTTTAGTACTGAGCTGGCTATTCCAAGATTATTGTCTTTCCTTATAAGTTTTAGATCTATTTCATTGATATCTACAAAATCCTTCTGTCACTTTTAAGGACTCTTGCATTTATATTGAGTCAACAGGATAATGCTGGATGATCTCCCTATTCTAAGTTTAATTTATCAGCAGCCTTAATTTTATCTCAAAGATCTTTTTTTAATTAAGGTTATAATGCTGTAAACATTATCTATCTATATAAAAGGCTACGTGACTGACCATATGTCCATCCAACTGTCCGACTGTCCAGCTGGTAAATATGATGAGCACTGGCTATTTAAAAATTTATGGAGATTTTCACACCTGTTTGAGTGATAATTGTATTGATTTAAAGGATGATGCTTAAAAGGGAAAATTTCCCATTAAATTTCTTTTTAAAAAATATATATATATTTTATTGATTTTTTACAGAGAGGAAGAGAGGGATAGAGAATTAGAAACATCGATGAAAGAGAAACATCGACCAGACCAGGTGCCTCCTGCACACCCCCTACTGGGGATGTGCCTGCAACCAATGTACATGCCCTTGACCGGAATCAAACCTGGGACCTTTCAGTCCACAGACCAACACTCTATCCACTGAGCCAAACCGGTTTCGGCCCATCAAATTTCTTAATAGTGCCAAAACCGGTTTGGCTCAGTGGTAGAGCGTCGGTCTGTGGACTGAAAGGCCCCGGGTTCGATTCCAGTCGGGGACATGTACCTTGGCTATGGGCACATCCCCGGTAGGGGGTGTGCAAGAGGCGGCTGGTCGGTGTTTCTTTCTCATCGATGTTTCTAGCTCTCTATCTCTCTCCCTTCCTCTCTGTAAAATATCAATAAAATATATATTTTTAAAAAATTTCTTAATAATATGACTCCTTCAGGAATGCCATGACATAAATTAAAATTGAAAGTTGGTGCTATCATCATGCTACTGAGAAATCTCAATAGTAAATGGGATCATTGTAATGGTACTAGATTATCAAAAGACTGTGACCTAACCTAATCAAAGCTGAAATATTAACAGGATCTGCAGAAGGAGGGTTGTTCTAATTCCAAGAGTTGATTTGTCTGACACTAGCCTTATGTGGTGGGTGACCTGCACAGCAGGGTTCAGGATCTGAAGAAGGGGCCAACACACAAATGAAAATACTATACAAGAAATATGAATGTAGAAGGCATTGGGGGCCAGGTAGAGACCTCTTTCTTGAAGCAGCACCCTGACCTCTGGCTGGTCCTCTTTTTATTTACTTGAGTATTCATTTGTCCTTTAGCATTAAATACAAGCATATCAAAGGTAAAGTTTTGCAAGCAGTGAAAGGATTATCAGGTTAGGAAATTGCCTTGAGCCACCACTATCTCAACACTGGGTGCTTAGCAACAGCCCTACTAATACCCAAGGTCCATCAGGCTTCCCCATTCCTTGGTGCATTGATAGTATTGGCAAATGGTGGCTTCCCACAGCTTCCCATTTAAATTAATTCAAAGGCAGTTTCCCATGATGTCAGCATTTGCAATAACTATTAATAAATCACAAGAACAAACTCTAGAAGAGTAGGAATATTCCTACATTAACCCATTTTCGGACATGGTCATTTTTGTGTTGCTTTCTCTCAAGTTCGAAGGGTGTGTGACATTAAAGTTAAATTTGTAAATATTTCATCACAAGGGAAATTAGTCAAGAACTCTTAATATGTTATACAGAGAATAATTAAAATAAGTTTAATCAATTTATCAGTCATTTTTTAAATCAAAGTTGTTTTTGTCGTTTTTATATCATGTCTGTTGTTATATCATGTTGCTATTTATTTACTAATCGTTTATATATTATTTTCATATACATTTTAATGATTTTCTTTCCTCTCTTACACTTCTATTATATTGAAAAGGTGAATAGCTGTATTAAAATATTTCTTCTAAATAATTTCCTTTCAATGTGCACAAATCTGTACAGTAGGCCACTAGTAATATAATATATTCTTACATATTTTTGCATCCATATCTATATTTGGGTACTCTTAGGTCCCTTACATTAATTTTTTCATTATGTCACATGCTTCTCATGTGTCATTTAAATATTATGGTTTTATAATACTTTTACATATTAAAAATATTATTTCTAATTCTTGACGACTCATATTTCTTCCACAAATATTTTAAAAATTATTTTGTTAAATCAAAATACTTACATAGAGTTTATTAGAAGTTATGTGTTGAATGTTTGATTTTTTTCCATCCAATAACTCAATATATGCTTCAATTTATTCCAGTTTTTTAATTTCTTTTCTAAAGTAATATAGTTTTTTGTCACATAAATACAACATATTTCTGAATCATATTATTCTTATTTGTATATCTTATTGTTTGACTGAATAGGCTGTTTTATTATATACTTTAATATGTAATTGATTTATAAAGAAGCTATTGGTTTTATTTGCTTTTTTTATAACTGGCCACTGTACTGAATTACCTGATTTTGCTTTTTAAAATTCTACTTTATAAATCATCTTAAAGTAAATTTGATTTTGGTTTCTTTTGGTATGCAGTTCTATGAATTTTAACACATGTATAAATTCATGTAAACACCACCACAACCAATTACAGGACCATTTAAATGCCCCAGAACTCCTTCATGCTCTTAAAAAAATTATATTTATCTTTATTGTTGAGAGTATTATAGATGTCCCTTCTATTCCCCCACAACCTCCCTCTACCCAGCCCTTGCTCACTCCAGGCCCCCACCATACCATCATCCATGTCCATGGGCCACACACACATATAAGTTCTTTGTTTAATCTATTCTCCCCAGGCCACCTTCCCTCTGATATTTGTCACTCTGTGCCATGATTTCATGCATCTGGACTTATTTTGTGGGTAAGTTTATTTTGTTCATTAGATTCCACATATAAGTGAGATCATGTGATAGTTGATTTTCTTTGACTGACTTATTTCACTTAGCATAATATTCTCCAGATCTCTCCATGCTGTCTCAAAGGGTAAGAGATATAGATATTTTTTACTGCTGTATAGTATTCCATGGCATAAATGTACCACAACTTTTTTATCCACTAATCTACTGATGGGCACATGGGCTGTTTCCAGATCTTAGCTACCCTATCTAACATACAAGATGGCTGCCCCCATGTGGACACAAGATGACTGCCAGAAGATGGGGAGGGCAATTGTGGGCAATCAGGCCAGCAGAGGAGGGCAGTTGAGGGGACCAGGCCTGCAGGAGAGGGTAGTTTGGGAGTGATTATATCTACAGGGGAGGGCAGTTAGGGGTGACCAGGCCAACAGTGGAGGATAGTTGGAAGGGACCAGGCCTGCAGGGGAGGGAAATTGTGGGGGACCCAGGCCTGCAGGGGAGGGCAGTTGGAGGTGAGCAGGCCTCCAGCGGAGGGCAGTTAGGGGTGACTGGACCAGCAGAGGAAGGGGGACTAGGTTGGCAAGGGAGGGAAGTTAGGGATTACTGGGCCAGCAGGGAAGGGCACTTGGGGGTGACCAGTCTATAGGGGAGGGCAGTTAGGGGCAATCAGGCCAGCAGCAGAGCAGTTAGGCATCTATCAGACTGGCAGGGGAGTGGTTAAGAGGTGATCAGGCTGGCAGGCAGAAGCAGTTAGGGGCAATCAGGCAGGCAGGCAAGTGAACGGTTGAAAGCCAGCAGTCCTGGATTGTGAGAGGGATATCCAACTGCCCGTTTAGGTCTGATCACGGTGGTATTGGGCCTAAAGGAGCAGTTGGACATCCCTCCAGATTGAATAAGGTGCAAGCTGGGCTGAGGGATACCCTCCCCCCCAATGCATGAATTTTGTGCTCTGGGCCTCTAGTCCTATATAATAAAGAGCTAATATGTAAATGCCCCCTTGTGCCCTTGTGTCTTTGTGCCCTTGCACATAGCTGGGGACCTGAGGCTGCCCCCCACCCTGATGCTGGGGTTGGGGGACTGAGAGTGGGCCTGGGGGACCTGAGGTTGCTCCCCCCACCCTGGCACCACAGCGTGGGGACCTGAGGGCAGGCTAGGGGACCTGAGGCCTTGTCCTCCACTAGGCACCAGGCTGGGGAGCCTGAGGCTGCACCCCCTGCCCTGCAGGATTTGACAGGAGTGGGGTCGGCTGAGTCTGGGTTTCCTATGATTTTGAGGCACACACCGATGGGCAAGGACTTGACTCTAGGTCCTAAGGCTTGCCCCAGACTCTGACAAGAGGGAGATTTTCATATACATTTTAGTAATTTTCTTTCATTTCTGACACTTCTACTATAGAGAAAGGGCAAATAGCAATATTAATAAATTTCCTCTAATTAATTCCCTTTTAATTTTCATGAATTTTGTGCACTGGACCACTAGTTGTAAACAATGCTCTTATGAACATAAGGTGCATATATTTTTTCTGATTCGGTATTCTTAGGATATATTCCTAGAAGTGGGATCACTGGGTCAAACAGCAGTTCAATTTTTTATGTTTTTGAGGAAACTCCATAATGTTCTCCATAGCGACTGCACCAGTCTGTATCCCTACCACCAGAGTAGTAGGGTTCCCTGTTCTTTACCTACTGGTTAGCACTTTTTGTTTTATTTATTTATTAATTGTAACTATTCTGACAGATGTGAGGTAATACCTCAAGGTCATTTTTATTTGCATCTCTTGGATGATTAGTAACTTTGAGCACTTTTTCATGTATCTCTTGACCTGTGTATCTTCTCTGGAGAAGTGTCTATTTAGGTCCTTTGCCCATTTTTTAATTGGATTGTTTGTCTTTCTAAATTATCTTTTATTTTTATTATTTTTCTGTTAATTTTCTTGCCTTTTCCTTGATAACTCCAGTAATACGCTTACCTTTTGTTTTAAACCAGGGCAAATACTTTAGAATTTACTAAATCTTTGTGTGTGTTGGTTGGCTTTTTTTCTTTTTCTTTCTTTTTGGGGGTCTTTTTAGTCATTTCCTTTCTCTCTCTTTAACAGATGAAAAATTTAAAGATCTTAAAGACATAGTCACTTTGTGTTCTTATTTCAGAGTCATAAAGGAGTGTGGTAAGCTGGGAAGATTTTATTGGGCTCGTTCACTAGTCCTGTGAGGAATGTAGAACAGGTATGGTAGTTGTGAAGAATTCAAATCACTGAAGTATTTGGGAAGAAAATTGGGTTTGGAAAGCAAGTTACAGATAAATGATTGGCCTTCAGGTAAACATGGCAAGATTCTCAGTCAGAGTTTTAGGTTGAGAATCCACATTTAGTATATTGCTGTATTATGTTTCATTGACATTTTGAAAAATAATGTTAATAATTATAATAATCTCTGCTATTCCTTCTACCATATTTTATCCAGCAATTCCTCTCTGCAGGAATTGTGCTGATGTTTTACATTTATTTATATAATTTAATTCTTACGTCATCCCTCTAGAGTACTTGCATACTAACTGGTTCATTTCTTCCAGTTACTTTGGGCTTTCTAACTTTCCCTACCTCTTCCCCAGATTTCAGCCACCTGTGGTAGCCACTATCTTACCTATTAGCCTATATTAATTTTTAATGTCCTTACCATAAAAGAGTAATTTTCCAACTTTCAGAAATAGAATACTGGGGCAGAAAGGTGGCAATATTTCCATATTCAAAGGTGCAATTTTTTGCTTCTTAAATTGCCTTGCAAAGCTCTCTTCCTCCTAGGCCAGTGCCAATTGTGCTGTTTCTGTACTCACATTATCTCAACATGAATATGCATCTTCACTTTAAATAGCAAAGACACACCTCATAGTTCTTTCAACTTTGGGGAAAGTTGCTCAACATTTTAATAACTCCCACTGCAAATAGATTGTAGTGTTTAATCCCTGATCTCCTAAATGTTGCTGTCTTTCACTGGCTTTTATACCAAGACTAGAGAAAATATATATTCATATTCCACACTTCTGGTGCTTACTAAGGACCGTGGTGATTTCAGTAGGCTTGTGAATCTTGCAAGATGTGGTGATTTTGATCCCTGATGAGTAGCTGGTAGGTTAACAGCTGGAAATAATATTAAGGATCTTGAGAAGCAATTGTAGTTTGTGTTCCTTAGCAAAAAATATTCATTTATAATTATATAAAGCAAAAATAATAGAGGAAAAGTTAAAAAATATATATATCTTGAAGATATAAAGATGAATGATTCCACTAAATAGGTACTGGAGATACCCTTCTGAAGTGAAAGGAGGTAAAAACCTGACAACTGTTTATTCACTGACAATGAATACATAATATATACATTATATATGTAAACTGGGTATATTAAGAGTTCCCAATCTCTCATTAATAATTTCATTATCAAGTCAGGAAAGTAGGAGAAATAGTTAAATATATAAGTCTGAGAATTTTCATTGCATTTAATATATTAAGGTACTCATATAATATTCATATGAAAAGAAGTAATTTAACTTAAAAAAGATAAAGTTGTTTTGGAATCATATATGTGTTTCTAATTTCTGAATTGAAACTTAGAATATTTTTACTGAAATTATTACTACTATGGTACTATTAATAAAATAAGTTAAAATGATTAATTTTTTAACAGTATTCTTAATTTTCATTGGGAAATGTGGAGAGTTCATGAATTTTACCCAGAAAATATTTTTACTGCTTTATATAAACCAACTAATTTAATTTTCACAGACAAAGAAGCAAGTCTCAGAGAGACTACTGAGGAATGATCAAGATCACAGAGTAAGTCAAGAAAAAATATACTTTAACCTTTAACCCTTTTGCCACAGTTCAGTCTTAAAATTTCTGGAATATTTTTGACAAATTTTAAATCTCATATGTTATAGATATACCATTTGGTCATCAGTAGTTTTATGGAATTTAAAATTAATTTATCATTTATATATTAATAGATAAAAAGAGTACTTAATCAATACTGACAAAACACTTTGAAAGTAGGCAATTGAAATGAGAATGAAACTTGATTTTTTCTGTAGCTGAGAAGATTGGGAGTTCACATAAATGAAAATCTTTTCTCACCCTCGTAAACTGAGTGAGTCCTCTGAAATCATGTTAAACTGTTAGTTTAACCCAGTGCTCAAAAATAGTGGATTCAATATAATGACTTCTTTCTTTTGGTTTTATAGAAACTGTTGCCATTTCAACCTTTATTTAACTTTTTATTTATCTAATTTATTAACTAGAGCACACTAACCCAGTGTAATCGTCCCCTCTAAATATAGATTATACAACATTCAGAACAGGAATATTATTGTGTGGGTATGTGATGAATATAAGCCAACATGTACTAATGCTGGTCAAAACTAAGACGTTGTCCATTTGAGCTGATATCTAATAGCTGATATACTAATGCTGGTCAAAACTAAGACGTTGTCCATTTGAGCTGATATCTCATAGCAATTGGTAAGAGATTACAAAAAGAAAAAAAATGTTACTGAGATAGTTATTAGTTGGATTTTAGGTAATGATCAATATTTTAGTAAAGTATTAACTAATATCATAACTCCTTATTATGTACTTATAGAAGTATCCCATTTTCTAGCTCTATCATTCTGTTCCATTTTGTCATTATAGAGCAAAGTCTGTAGATCAATGGAGGGGTCCAACCATTCCAGAGTGTCTGAATTTGTGCTACTTGGACTTACTGGTTCTCCTGAGCTCCAGATTTTCTTCAATGTGATGTTTTTCATTTTCTATTTGATGACCATGTTTGGTAACTGCCTGATTTTGTTCACGATCCTGTCCACCCCACACCTCCACTCCCCCATGTATTTCCTACTCAGCAATTTATCTCTCATTGACATGTGCCTGTCCTCCTTTGCCACTCCAAAGATGATCATGGACTTCTTTGCTCAACGCAAGACCATCTCCTTTGAGGGCTGCATTTCTCAGATCTTCTTATTGCACCTCTTCACTGGGACTGAGATTGTGCTGCTGATCTCCATGTCTTTTGATAGGTACATTGCCATATGCAAACCTCTCCATTATCCAACTATTATAAGCCAACGAGTGTGTGCTGGGCTTGTGGTAACTTCTTGGATGGTGGGCTTCCTGCATACAATGAGCCAATTAGCTTTTATTCTCTATTTACCCTTCTGTGGCCCCAATGTTATAGACAGTTTCTTCTGTGACATTCCTTTGGTCATCCAGCTGGCTTGTATCGATATATATGTTCTTGGGGTTTTCATGATCTCAACCAGTGGTGTGATTGCTCTTGTAAGTTTTCTGCTTTTGCTCACCTCATACATTATTGTTCTTGTTACTCTCAAGGACCACTCTTCCATAGGATCATCTAAGGCTCTTTCTACCTGCACTGCACATTTCATTGTTGTGTTCATGTTCTTTGGGCCCTGCATCTTCATCTACGTGTGGCCTTTCACAAACTTCCTAGTGGACAAAGTTCTGTCTGTTTTCTACACCATCTTCACCCCGTTTTTGAATCCACTTATTTATACTTTGAGAAACCAGGAAGTGAAAACAGCTGTGATGAAGAAACTAAGGAATCAATATTTATATCTTGGGAAAATGACCCCAAGATATCCAGTGCAGTGAACAGAGATCCCTGTCTGAGATTTAGTATCCTGAGTTTTGTCCTTAGTGCAATAGAAAAATTAAGCTCAGTAGTCGCCTTTCAAGTTATTTAGTCCAAATTCATGAAAATAAAAACCAAGGTTGAAAATATAAAATATCTTGCTTAAAAGTCAGTGCAGTGTTTACAATCCTTTTAAGATTATGAATTCATTTAAAAATCTGTCAAGAATCTGTTGTGTGTTTTTTTCATAGAAAAATGTGCACATCAAATTTGTGAACATGAATTCAGGGTTTCATAGATAGAATCCTACAAACTTTCTTAGATTAAGACTACTTAGAAAAGCTGAGATAAAATACTGCTCACTTGTGTACTAGCTCAGACCATATCACTGAGCTGTGTAACCTTGTGGTACTCTGATGGTATCCATATGTAGAGCTTTAACTTAGAGTTTTAGGCATAATAGGCTGTTGTTTTTTTCCATATCAGTAGAATATTTTCATGAAACAAAAATTGGCATCATAAAGAGATCCTTTTGAATATTCTTGAACAATCTTAATTCGTTGGGTCTAATTGTTTGAGTTCTGAATCAACTTTAAACAAAAGAGACCAGGTTGGAGAACCTGAAATTGAACAATATGGTTTCTTAATAGGCATGTACTTATCACACTTGATAGCTGACATAGCAGATAATTAATCAAACTTTAAACCATTAAAACCTAGCTGAATATCATAAATATGATTAATTCTTTTAATTATAAGATAAAACATTTGGAAAATTATTAACTTTAATTAAATTTGTGACATTTTCATCTCAAATAAAATATTCAAAAGTATTATTAGTTTTAGAATGAGTTTTGGGTCTTATTTTCAATTTAACATAACCTGTGGAAGAAAAGATGAAAATAATTTAACAAGTGTAGAGCAGAATTCTCCCCAACTTGGTTTATAATATGTTAAATATATTTTTTATTACAAGACAGTGTTTGGAAATCAGTTGACCACCCATTTCCGTAACAGTAAAGAACCTGAAGTCCTGAGATTTTATGGAGCTTGCTCAAGGCTGAATCACTGTAAGGGGCAAAGATCATTGTTCCAAACATAAATGGACCTCAGAATTAAATCTTGGATCTGCCATTTCGTAATTGTGTTATTCTGGAAGGTTCCCTTTACCTCATTGTCCCTTTTAAATAGCTAATACAAGGATAATAAAAGTGGATTAATTATTTGATGTAACTATTTTATTTAAAGTACACAGAATGGATTCTAAAAAAAAAAATGTAATTAGCTTTCCCCCTTCCCATCCCCTTGGAGTTCTACACAAAATGCATCTGATTTTTAAGTAGTATGCCTTTGAAGAATAATTGCCCTCAGGCCAATCCATAAGCATAAAAATTTGATATTTTAGTTTTAGGATGTCTTTAAGATTGTGGTTTGTTGAGACATATGGCAGAAAAATAAAAAGAACACTTTCCAGTTTTCCTTTGCTAGCATGGAGGTGTAGAACTATATTAAATCGCCTGATACTTTGAGATTTCTATGAAAACAACACTGATAAGTTGTATCTCTTGAATTGACTGAAGTATGTGAAAAGAATGCAGAAAGCAACCTGTCATCATGGATTCAGACACTATGTAAGTACTTTGAGGAAAACACAAGCTCCTCTCTTGCAAAATCAGAAATGGCAGGCATTAATAGTTTCTTACATTTTTCTTCAAATCTTAAGGTCTCTATGTGTTTTAGGTCAAATAACCTCCAAGCCAAATATTAAATATCTGAAGTTACATAATATACAGAAATTTATGTACAAATGTAATGTTGGAGTTATGTATAAGACCACATTTTAAATTTTAAATACTATTTCATTTTTAATCAAATCATAAGCTGTTACTTCTTGCTTCAAAGTCAGTCAGACGAATGAAAATAGGTAAGGTAGAAATGACTTTTGCCCCATTCCCATTATTCAGCAAAAATTATCATCTTTGTTTTAAATATAAATCTCACTTCTAAAATTTCAATTTTAGTTCAATAATTGCTCCTTGAGCACATTCTTTGTTTAAGCCTTTGCTGGGTTCAGGGGAGTTTAATGACAAGATTGTTCCTCTGTCTTTAAGTGACACATTTTTAGCAATTAGATAGGATCAATCTGCTGTAGGTTGAATTCCAGTGCCACACTTTCTCATTGTGCAACCTTGAGCAAGTATTTTTAATGTTTCCAAGAATCATTTTCATGTTTTCTTAACTTATAAAATGTGCAAATAATATTTAACCATTAGAGACTTTGTGAAAATTAAGCCAAAACACATGTAACAAACTAGCAGAACTTGGCACTCATTAAGTGCTGAATAAATACTAATAATATTGCTATTGTGTCAAATGTTTATGTAAAAATTTGGGTGACTGGAATTGAAATATATGTGCTTACTTGAATGTAAAAGGCATGGTTTTAAAATTATAGTAGCATGTGTCAATTTATTTCCTATTAACTAATGTTTAAATATTGGATTTCTGCCAATTATTAATATTTTGTGTATTTCTATAGTTAATGTTGTCCTTCATGTGTTTGTGTTTTTCAAAAGAAGTATTATATTTTTGAGGTTTCTTATTCATTTTAAGTTGAAATATTTTTCAAGAGTGTGTGCAAGGGAGAAAACAATAAATACACAATGTTAATTAGGCCACTATTTTGTTTTGTCACAATAACATTTTAAAATAAAAGTACATAATTAAAAAGTGATAAAATATTATTCACATCTTTTGTGTCTTTCACCTATTGAAACTATAGTAATTAAGTGCTTTAAATTCTTATAACCAGATTTATTAAAAGCATCAAATGAAAAATGAATAATGACAATTATCTATTCATTTTATATATAGCACATTAATAAATACATTTTAACTAAAGGCAAAAATGCTGTTTAGATATATGAAAATATGAAAGAACTATTTATTTAAAGACATGGTGCACATGTCTTATCCAGGAAATTGTTAAAATTGGAATCTTAAAATTATAGCATTAGCCATTACATCTAGCTAAATATTTCTGAAGTTCCAGGATTAATATCTAATCCCTATCTGGGCACTTCTCAGTGGTAAATCCCATTCCTGTGTCCTCATTGCTCATTTTGATAAATGTATTTCAGTATAATTGGTTTTCTTTGAGCTCTTGTGTATTTTATTTCATGGTTTTGAGCTATTATTCTAATGAGAAAACCTTGGGCTTCACTGAACTTCCAAAGAGGTCTGTGGTACATTTATCTGTGTGTGTGTGTGTGTGTGTGTGTGTGTGTGTGTGTGTGTGTGTGTTTCTGCGTATGCACTCACACTATTAAGAACTCCTTGAGTGAGGATGGTGAGCAGCCCCATAAAAGACAGATTGCCTGATTAAATTCAACTGTACATCACTTACTAGGTTTGTGGTTTGGAGAAAGTCGATCTATCATCTTTGCAGGTTGATAGGCTGCAAGCTGCAACTGCCTGCATTCACAATATGTTTTCTTTTTCCTCAAAGATTTATAAAGAAACTAGAGGCCAGGTGTATGAAATTCATGCACGGAGGGGGTGGTGTTCCTCAGCCCAGCCTGCACCCCTTCCAATCTGGGACCCCTCAAAGGATGTCCAACTGCCCATTTAGGATCCCAGTAGGATCAAGTCTACACAGGCAGTCAGACATCCTTCTCACAATCCAGGACTGCTGACTCCAAACTGCTTGCCTGCCTGCCTTCCTGATTGCCCCTAACCATTTCTGCCTGTCAGCCTGATCACCCCCTAACCACTCCCCTGCCAGTCTGATTGATGCCTACCTGTTCCCCTAACAGCTCGATTGCCCCTAACTGCCCTCCCCTGCAGGCCTGGTCCCTCCCAGCTGCCTTCCCCTGCTGGCCATCTTGTGGTGGCCATCTTGTGTCCACATGGAGCAGCCATCTTTGAACACATAGGGCAGCCAACTTGTGTGTTGGAGTTATGTTTAATTTGCATATTACTCTTGAATTAGATAGGATGGAGGCCTACTGGTTTGCCCTGAAGGGTGTCCCGGATCAGGTTGGGGGTTTTCTTGTGGTATGGGGTGGCCTGGGCAAGGGGCCTGTGGTGGTTTGCAGGCTGACCATGCCCCACGATGACCCAAGTGGAGGCCCTGGTATCTGAGATTTATTTATCTTCTATAATTGAGTGGAGGTATGGACTGGCCAAAGTGTGCAAAAAGCTTGGCTTCCTCCATTGCCAGGGAAACCCAAACCTCCTTCTTGTTCTGTGGCTGCAGCCATCTTGGTTGGGTTAATTTGCATACTTGCTCCTGATTGGCTGGTGGGCATGGCTTGTGGGTGTAGGAAAGGTATGGTCAATTTGCATATTATTCTTTTATTAGATAAGGCTAGAGGCCCAGTGCACAACATTTGTGCACTGATTGTCCCTCAGTCCTGCTATCACCTTTTTGCAGTCCAGGAGCCTTCAGGGATGTCTGATTGCCCGCTTAAGCCCACTCCCCTCTGAGCATCCTTAGCACTGCTGAGGAGGTGGGAGAGGCTGCCTAGGAGGCAGGAGAGGCTTCCACCACTGCCACTGCACTTGCCAACCATGAACCTGGCTTCTGGCTGAGCATCACTCCACCTGTGGGAGCATACTGACCATAGGGGGCAGTTCCTGCATTAAGTGTCTGGCCCCTAGTGGTCAGTGTGCAACATAGTGACCAGTCATCCCTCCTTTCCATTGATTTTCATATTATCCTTTTATTATATAGGATAAAACTAATATATATATATAAAACCCTAATATGCAAATAGACCAAACGGTGGAATAACTGAACAACCAGTCTCTACGACATGCATTGATGACCAGGGTGTGTGTGCAGGATATGGCGCACATTGGCAGCAGGTGGCAGAATGTGGAACATGGCAGACATCAGCCGAGGTGGGATGATGAAGCAGGTAAGTGGGAGTACGAGAACAAGGCAGGGCGAAGGTTGCTGTCATTGGGCAGCGCCTCTGGCGGTTATTGGAAATTCTTTGCTCCTATGCACCATGGCCTCGCTCAGTGCTCACACCTGCTGCTGGCATCAGGCTCTGGCTGCAGTCCCTCAGCACCATCAGTGGGTGTGAGCAGCGGCTGCTGGTCTGATCACCCCTGAGGGCTCCTCCACCTCCACCAGCTCCTGAGGGGCAATCAAGGGAAGCAGCTGCCACTTGTACCCACTACTGGCACTGGCCCCAATCACTCCACGATGTCAGTGGGTGCAAGCAGGACCTGAGCCATCAGTACGTGGGAACAGCAATGGCAGAAGCGTGGCTGCTGGCAGCAGACAGGGGACTAGGGTCTGCATTGGGAAGGGCCAGGCGGGGGCATGGAGGATGGGCCAAGTCCCACCCCTGTGTCCACCACAGCTTCATACCCCACAGTTCCTTTCAAGGTGCATGAATTCGTGCACTGGGCCCATAGTTAATAAAATAAGGTAGTGAGATTTTTTACATAAAAAATAGAGCTTGATTGCCCCAACTAATGTGGCTCAGTAGTTGAGTGGAGACCCATGAACTAGAAGTCACAGATTAATTCCTGGTCAAGGGCACATACCCAGGTTGTGGGCTCAATCCCCAATAGGAGGCATGCAGGAGGCAGCCAATCAATGATTCCATCTCATCATTGATGTTTCTATCTCTCTCTTCCTCTTTCTTCCTCTCTGAAATCAATAAAAAATATTTTTAGAAATATAGTTTGATGGATTTTCTTAAAAAACTAAACACAAACACAAACCCTTCAACACTGAGCCACAATTCTAAGCTGTAGCTGTTTTTTGATCAGGTGAGTACTGGATATCTCATCTCCTGTTTTATACCAGACCACTCCATTCATGTGTATCACCTCAGCAGTTTGTCACCCTTAATAAAGAACTTAAAATGTTTAATATGCCTTTTCCACTGCCATACCTATAACTTGGCCAGCTCTTATCCCCACTTTGAGATAGTCCACTCTTTCCTTTAACCTTTGACAACTAAATCTTAACAAACAGCATTTAATGAATCACCTGGGAATGTTGATATTCCTACAAATTTTTCCTATTTGAGGATTTAAACCAAAGAGTAGTATAAAATATGTTATACTGCTTTTTTTAATTAAAATTTTCTAATATTGACACAATTACAAGTGCCCCTCTCCCTCCATACTTTTGCCTACTGCCACCCACTTCTCCCTCACCCCCACCTCCACTCCCACTCCAGCCTTCATCAAACTATTGTTTGTATCCATGGGAATTGCACATATGTTCTTTAGCTAATCCCTTCACCTTTTTTTATCCTGTATCCCATCTCTTTCCCTTGGGCACTGGCCAGTCTGTTCCATGGTACTGGTTTCATTTTGTCAGTATATTTTTTTCATTAGATTCCACATATTAGATTATGTGATGTGTGTCTGTCTCTGTCTGGCTTATTTTGCTTAGTATAATACCCTCCAGGGCCATCTATGCTTTTGAAAAGGGTAAGAGCTCTCTCTGACCAGAAAAATCACAACTAGTGAAATTGAAGCAGTAATAATAATTTTTAAAACTCTCAGAAAATAAAAATCCTGAACTGGATGGCTTCACATGTGAATTTTACCAAATACTCAAAAATAACTAATACAAATCCTCCTCAAACTATTCTAAAAATTTCAAGAGGAGGGAAGATTTCCAAGCTCTTTCTATGAGGACAATTACATCCTAATGCCAAAACCAGATAAAGACATTACAAAGAAAGAAAATTATAGGCCAATATCCCTAATGAACATAGATGCTAAAATCCTCAACAAAATATTAGCAAATCAGATCCAGCAATACATTAAAAAGATCATACAACATAATCAAGTGGGGTTTATTCCAGGGATGAAAGGATGGCACAATATTTGCAAATCAATAAATATGACACATTACATAAACAAAACGAAAGACAAAAATCACATGATCATATTAGTAGATGCAGAAAAAAAAACATTCTATAAAATCCAGAACCCATTTATGATAAAAAACCTCTTAGCAAAGTGGGAATAGAGAGATCACACTTCAGCATAGTAAAAGCTGTAAATGAAAAACTTACAGCCAACATCATATCCAATGGGCAAAATCTTTTTTTTAAAATATTTTTTATTAAGGTATTATCTGTGTACATAGCTTATCATTGCTCCCCCCCATAGATGCCCTCCCTCCCCAGAGTTTTGTGTCCATTGGTTGTTCTTATATGCAAGCATACCAGTCTTTCGGTTGATCTCTTATCTCCCCCAGATCTCCCTACCCTCCCCCCCCCCCGCTGTCATTTGGCAGTCTGCCTGTTGTTTTACTGTCACTATATCTATCTTTCTGTTCATTCGTTTATAATGTTCTTTAATATCCATAAATGAGTGAGGTCATGTAGTGTTTCCCTTTCATTGACTGGCTTATTTCACTCAGCATGATGCTCTCCAATTCCATCCAGGTTACTGCAAATGATGAGAATTCCTTCCTTTTTATGGCAGCATAGTATTCCATGGTGTAGATGTACCATAGTTTTCTGATCCATTCATCTGCTGACGGGCACCTAGGCTGTTTCCAAGTCCTAGCTATTGTAAATTGTGCTGCTATGAACATAGGGGTGCATATATCCTTTCTGATTGGTCTTTCTAGTTTCTTGGGGTATATTCCTAGTAGTGGGATTGCTGGGTCAAATGGGAGTTCCATTTTCAGTTTTTTGAGGAAGCTCCATACTGTTCTCCACAGTGGTTGCACCACCCTGCAATCCCATCAGCAGTGCAGGAGGGTTCCTTTTTCTCCACAACCTCGCCAACATTTGTTGTTTGTTGTTTTGTTGATGTTGGCCATTCTGACAGGTGTGAGATGGTACCGCATTGTTGTTTTGACCTGCATCTCTCGGATAATTAGTGACTTGGAGCATGTTTTCATGTGCCTCTTGGCCTTCCTTCTGTCTTCTTTTGGGAGGATTCTATTTAGGTCCATTGCCCATTTTTTAATTGGCTCATTCATTTTCCTTTTATTGAGTTGTATAAGCTGTCTGTAGATGTTGGAGATTAAACCTTTACCAGTGATATCGTTTGCAAATATGTTCTCCCATACAGTGGGTTTTCTTGTTGTTTTGTTGATGGTTTCTTTTGATGTAAAAAAGCTTTTTATTTTGATGTAGTCCCATTTGTTTATTTTCTCCTTAGCTTCCATTGCCCTACGGTTAGTATCAGTGAAGAAGTTCTTTAGGCATATGTCTGAGATTTTGCTGCCTGCGGATGCCTCTAGTATTTTTATGGTTTCCCGTCTTATGTTTAAGTCCTGTATCCATTTTGAGTTTATTTTTTGTGTATGGTGTAAGTTGGTGATCTAGTTTCATTCTTTTGCATGTATCTGTCCAATTTTCCCAACACCATTTATTGAAAAGACTGTCTTGGCTCCATTGTATGTTCGTGCCTCCTTTGTCAAATATTAATTGAGCATATTGATTTGGGTTGATGTCTGGATTCTCTAATCTATTCCATTGATCAATATGTCTGTTCTTGTGCCAGTACCAGGCAGTTTTGAGAACAGTTGCTTTGTAATACAGCTTGAAATCTGGTATTGAGATTCCTCCTACTTTACTCTTATTTCTCAAGATTGCTGAGGCTATTCGGGGTCTTTTATTGTTCCAAATGAATTTTTGGAGAGTTCTTTCTAGGTCTGTGAAGTATGTCCATGGTATTTTCATGGGGAGTGCATTGAACATGTATATTGCTTTGGAAGTATGGACATTTTGATGATGTTGATTCTACCAATCCATGAACATGGTATGTTCTTCCATCTGTTTACATCTTTCTCTATTTCTTTTTTCAGTGTCGTGTAGTTTGCTGCATATAGGTCTTTTACCTCCTTGGTTAAGTTTATTCCTAGGTATCTTAATTTTTTTGGTGCGATGGTAAACGGGATTGCTTTTTTAGTCTCTGTTTCTGTAAGTTCACTATTGGTGTAGAGAAATGCCATTGATTTCTTGGCATTGATTTTGTATCCTGCTACATTGCCAAATTCGTTTATTAAGTCTATTAGCTTTTTGATGGAGTCTTTTGGGTTTTTTATGTACAATATCATGTCATCTGCAAATAGTGACAGCTTTACTTCTTCTTTTCCAATTTTGATGCCTTTTATTTCCTCTTCTTGTCTAATTGCAATGGCGAGTATTTCCAGTACTATGTCAAAGAGGAGTGGTGAGAGTGGGCATTCCTGTCTTGTTCCTGTTCTTAGAGGGAATGGTTTTAGTTTTTGCCCATTGAGCATGATGTTGGCTGTGGGTTTATCATATATAGCTTTTATTATGTTGAGGTATGATCCTTGTACTCCCACCTTGTTGAGAGTTTGGGCAAAATCTTTAAAAAGTGTTTTCTTTAAGACCAGGAATAAGACAGGGATCCCACTTTCACTGCTCCTGTTCAACATAGTATTAGAAGTTTTAGCTATACTTCTATTTTCTAATGTTTTTCTCCTTCTGTGTCCTGATTCTCTTTCTTTGACTGCACTTCAATAGAAATCTTCTTTTAATTGTTTACATTTCATTATACATTGAAAAGCTATATTAGTTCTTCCAAGTGTATCTTTAATTGTAGTTGGATAGAATCAGCTTCTTGTTGACGTAGTTCAGCATTAGTCAGTAGAGATGAATTGTCGTAAGTAGAATTTTCTGCCTTTGTCAAATAATTCTCTCAATTCTCTTCTCACAGTAAAGATAATCCAATAAGTGTGGGTTTATTTTTACATATCAAGAACTTCCCTGTCCTTAGTAAACAGAATAATCCTAATATATAAAAACCCCAAGTCAAACGAACAGTAAAGACCAAGGCTTGACCAACTGGAAGTCAGCTTCTGCTGCAGGCATAGTGCCGCAGCACTGACTTCTGAGGAGGCTGTGAATCAGGGCCAGAGAGAGGACTAAAGAGAGGAGCAGGGACTGATCCATTGCCTCTGAGGCAGTTTTTAATCAGCACTTGCCTCTCTCTTTCTCTCCCTGTCTGGCCAGCAGCCTCACCTCCATTTCTCTCCAGGCTGCCACAGGGGCTGCTGATCAGCCCCAACTTTCTGATTAAGCCATGTTGATCAGGCCCAGAGACACTAACTGGCATAGAAACTGACCAATCAGAACCAAACACGGGTGCTGTGGGGAGCCAATGGCTGCCTAGAAGGTAGAGATTTTAATGCTGACTGGCATAGTAACTGACCAATCAGAACCAAATTGCCCAGCAGAGGAGGGCAGTTGGGGGCAAGATCAGGACGTCAGGGGAGGGCCATTGGGGGAGAGATCATGCAGGCAGGACAGGGCAGTTGGGGGCAACCAGGTCAGCAGGGGAGGGAAGTTAGAGGTGATCAGGCTGGCAGGCAGAGGTAGTTAAAGGCAATTGGGCAGGGAGGCAGGTGAGCAGTTAGGAGCCAGTGGCCCCAGATTGCAAGAGGGATGTGAGATCCTGGGCCTAAACCAGCAGATGATATCCCCTAAAAGGTCCCCAATTATAAAAGGGTGCAGGTTGGACTGAGGGGAACCCCCCCCCCCGCCTCCGTGCACAAATTCTGTGCACTGAACCTCTAGTAGTATATAATACCTACCCTTAAAGAGATTATATGATATTATACCAAATAAGAAGAAAGCTAGTAAAATGCAGATTCAAAATTAACATGATATAAGTTTGCAGTAATAAGAAGACTTTGGAAAACACATATCCAAATGTGCCTGCAGAAGTCAAAGAAATATTCTTAAAGTGCTGATCTGAGTCTGATACTGGAAAGGCCAAGTTGGGGAGAAATATGCCAGAGGGCAGGAACAGCAGAAAATAATACAAATACTAGTGAACTCAGGATTTTCATGTCATTTTCTATTTCTAGAGAACAAGGTGTAAAATTAGTAGTAGTGGAAAGAAAGACTGTGTTGAAAGTGACCAGAGGGTTGGATGCTAGATATTTATTGCAGAAGTAATGGGGAAGCACTGAGTATCTGAGGGCAGACTGTAAGCAACAGGCCAACTTTTACCCAGTTCCTGTTGTGAGAACTTTTTACAGCCTTCTCAGAAAAAACATTTGATAAAAACCAGCACCCATTTATGATAAAAATTCTTTGATGGAAGTTTTTTCTTATTTATTTTTTCTATGGTGGATAAAATATGATAAACATATAGCTGCACTTTATATTGGAGCTACAGAAGAAAATTATTCCAGGTCTTATCGCTTTCCAATATCTCCTGTATAACCTTTAATTTGCTTACTTGATCAGCATACTGAAGTTTAGAGAGCTGACCTACTACTATTAGCACAGAAATTTCTGGGAATATGAGTCCTTTTTGCCTTTTCTCTTCTTTTTTCTATCACCTGGCACATTGAATCTATTTCCCAGAATTTCTTCTCCTTCCATACCCTAAAATGACCTTGTTGGTTTATTGATGCTTGCCCCCCTGATTGCATGTGGATTAATTTTTATTGGGGGATGATATGGAAGTTGGCGGGAGCCTTTACATTAAGGTGACTGAGAATACCTGGGATGGGGGGAGCAGCAGGAAGGATTACAGAAGAGATTAGGACATCCTAGGTTAGACAAATACTGCTTAACACTTGTCTCTCCAAGCACGAAGTATTCTGATTTGATACTGGGTTTGACATTGCTCATTACACTGTTGATGAAGATCATATATGTATTTTTCTCAAATATTTATTACTAAAATCTTATATTGTGACATGATTCATTTCTCTAGATTCCAGAAAAAGAATACCAATATGATTGGGGAATATACAACAACGTATTACAATGTGTAGTAGGACTTGAATATCAGGATTCTGCTTACTTCCTTTGCCCCCTTTTCTCCCTTTGGAACACTTATTTTCCTTTCCCACCAATGTGCTGGGCTTGATTCTGTTGGGGCCTTTGCACATGCTATTTTATCTGCTTAAATTCTGACAGCAATACTCTAGAATTGTGTAGGAAGTGAAAGTGTAGAATTTTTGTATGCAATGAAGTGATGTTGTTATCAGCTCAAAATAGAATATTATAACAATAAGAAGTTTTTTTTTTTTCTTTTTGAAAGACTCATGGAGACTACAACCAAAGAATCTAAAGCAGATACAAGAAAAGATAAAAAGAAGAGGACCAAAGCATGACACTGCAAATAATCCTCAATAAAAAAAGAAAGATAGCAAGTGAGGAAGAGAAAAACACAATGACTACAGACAGTTTCAGTTAGGTTAATGACTCTTGGAGGTGAAGACACAGTATCACAAAATTATGTTCAGCATCCTGAAATTGTTTGCTAAGCTTATCTTTAACAGTCAACTGTTGGGACTCAGTGTTAGACTGCTTCTCTATGGTAATATAGCTATAATAATAAAAGTGTAATATGCAAATTGACCAAATAACCAAATAGCAGAATCACTATCCACATGACCTTCTGGACAATCATGCTATGATACCCACTGGCACCAGCTAGTCAAAGCTAGTGCGATGTGATTGGTCAGGGTTCCCTGCAGAGGGAGGCCCAGGCCACCAACTGGCAGGCTGCAATGGAAGGGCAGGGCCTCCCTCTGCAGGGGTGATTCATTGAGGAGC
Organism: Vespertilio murinus; assembly: GCA_963924515.1. NCBI lineage: Eukaryota > Metazoa > Chordata > Mammalia > Chiroptera > Vespertilionidae > Vespertilio > Vespertilio murinus. The sequence goes on from OZ004704.1 coordinate 148,139,219, forward strand.
CCCAGCCTGGTGGGCATGGGCAGGGCCTACTTCTTTGAGGTGATTGATTACTAGGCTCTGGAACACCCCCCCGCCCAAGTGCATCAATTTTGTGCACCAGGCCTCTAGTTGAAAAATAAAAGAGAATGTGCAGATGACTGAAGCCAAAAGAGATTATGAAGCAGGAAGGGAGAGGAACTTATCAATAGTATAGTGTTTATTCCAACTAGATTTTATCTCTGGGATTAATTTTCCACATTGCATTCCTTCTTTTGAAAAATAATTTTAATTAAATTTATTGGGGTGACACTGGTTAATAAGATTATATAGGTTTCTAGTACATGTTTCTGTGATAATTGGTCTATATCTTGCTATTTGTGCCCACCACCCAAAGCCAAATAATCTTTCATCATGCATTCCTAATTCATGAAATCTTATTTTATAGCACATGCTAATTTTTAAAAAATATTTTTTATTGATATTTTACAGAGAGGAAGGGAGAGAGATAGAGAGCTAGAAAGGTCGATGAGAGAGAAACATCGACCAGCTGCCTCTTGCATACCCCCTACCGGGGATGTGCCCACAGCCAAGGTACATGCCCTTGACCGGAATCGAACCTGGGACCTTTCAGTCCGAGACCGACGCTCTACCACTGAGCCAAATCGGTTTCAGTGCACATGCTAATTTTTATTATGTTCATTAGATTCCATTTGTAAGTGAGATCCTGTGATATTTTGTCTTTCTCTGACTGGTTTATTTCACTTAGCATAATACTCTCCAGGTCCCACCATGCTGTTCAAAGGGTAAGAAATCCTTCTTTTTTATAATTACATAGTATTCCATGGTGTAAATATACCACAGCTTTTTTACCCACTTATCTATTGATGGGCCCTTGGGCTGTTTCCAGATCTTAGCTATTGTAAATAATGCTGCTATGAATAAGGGATGTATATATTATTTCTGATTAGTGTTTCAGGCTTCTTAGGATATATTCCTCAAAGTGGGATCTCTGGGTCAAATGGTAATTCCTTTTTAAAAATTTTTTAGTAAATTAAAAAATAGTGGCTTTACCAATCTACATTCCCACCAGGAATGTACTAGCATTCCCTTTTCTCTACATCCTCACAAGCACTTTTTGTTTGTTGATTTGTTGATGGTAGCCATTCTGGCATGTATGAGGTGACATGTCATTGTATTTTTAATTTGCATCTCTCTGATGATTAGTAATGTTGAGAAATTTTCATATGTCTATTGGCCATCTGTATGTCCTGTTTGGAGAAGTTCCTATTCTGATCCTGTGCCCATTTTTTAATTGGGTTGTCTTCATTTTTTTGAACTGTATGAGTTACTTCTATATCTTGGCATTTAACCCCTTATCAGGTGTGTCAATGGCAAATATGTCCTCCCATAAAGTGGGTTTCCATTTCATTTTCAGGATGGTTTCTTTTACTGTGCAGAAGCTTTTTAATTTGATGTTCTAGTTGTTGTTTTTTTTTCTTTGTTTTTCTTGCCGTAGGAGATGTATTGGTAAAAATTTTGCTATGTGAGATGCCTGATATTTTCCCATGTTTTCTTGTAGGATTTTTATGGGTTTGCAACTTATGTTGAAGACTTTTATCCATTTTGAGTTTATTCTTGTGTATGATGTAAGTTTGTGATCTAATTTTATTATTTTTTTTCATGTTCCTGTCCAATTATCCCAGCACCATTTATTAAATAAACTGTCTTTATTCCATTGTATGTTCTTGCCTCCCTGTCAAATATCAATTGACCATAATGATGTGGGTGATTTCTGGAGTTTCTGTTCTGTTCCTTGATTGATTTGCCTAGTCTTGCGCCAGCACCAGGCTGTTTTGATTACAGTGGCTTTGTAATATACTTTTATACCCAGTATTGTGACCCCACCAACTTAGTTTTTCCCCCCTCAAAATTGCTATGGCTATCCAGGGTCTTTTTTGGTTCCATATTAATATTTGGAATATATATTCTAGATCTGTGAAATATGATGTTGGTATTTTAATAGGAATTGTTTTGAATCTATAGATTGCTTTGGCCAATATGAACATCTTAATGATGTTAATTCTTCTAATCAATAAATACAGTATATGCTTCCACTTGTTTGTACCTTCCTCTACTTCTTTTTTCAATGTCCTGTAGTTTTCCAAGTATAGGTTATTTATCTCCTTGGTGGAGTTAATTCCAAGGAATCTTATTTTGTTGTTACTATTGCAATGGTTAATGGGATTGTTTTTCTAGATTCTCTTTCTGATAGTCCATTATTGGTGTATAAAAATGCCATTGATTTTTTTTAGTAATTTTAGTTTGATATTTTTAAAATAAATCTTTATTTTTCATATTATTACAAATGTTCCTCATTCCCGCCCCCCTCCATTATTCCCCTACACCAAGTTCCCATCCCACCCTCTGCCCTGTCCCCATTCCCCATTGTCCTCATCCATAGGTGCAGTTTATATTCAGTCTCTTCCCACCCCCTCCCCATTTCCCCAAGAATCATCAGTCCACTCCCCTTCCATACCTCTGATACTATTATATTCACCAATTAATATTGTTCAGCATGATTTTTACTTCCCTTGGTTTTTAGATTCACTTGTTGATAGTTACATATTTGTTGTTCATAAATTTTAACTTATTTTCTTCCTCTTCCTAAAGAACCCCTTTTAGCAAGTCATATAATTCTGGTTTGGCAGTGATGAACTCCTTTAGCTTAAATTTATTTGTGAAGCTCTTTATATGACCTTCAATTCTGAGTGATAGCTTTGCTGGGTAAAGTATTTTTGGCTGTAGATTCTTGTTATTCATCGCCTTGAATATTTCTTGCCATTCCCGTCTGGCCTGCATGGTTTCTGTTGAGAAATCAGCTGACAGTTGTATGCATGCTCCTTTATAGGTAACTGCCTGCTTTTCTCTTGCTGCTTTTAATATTCTCTCTTTGTGTTTTGCTCTTGGAATTTTCATTATGATGTGTCTTGGTGTGGTCCTCTTTGGATTCTTTTTGTTTGGGGTTCTGTGTGCTTCCTGGACTTGTAAGTCTATTTCTTTCACCAGGTGGGGGAAGTTTTCTGTCACTATTTCTTTCAATATATGTTAGGTATCTTGCTCTCTGTCATCTTCTGGGACACCCATAATTCTGATGTTGGTTCGCTTGAAGTTGTCCCAGAGGTTTCTTACACTATCTTCCACTTTCTGGATTCTCTTGTCTTCTTGCTTCTGCGGAGGAGTGTCCTCTGGCTCTTTGTGTTCCAAATCTTGGACTTGATTCTTGCAATCTTCCAATCTGTTTTTAGGACTCTGTATAATATTTTTTTTTTTTAACTTCAGAGAATGTATTCTTTATTTCTAGTTGCTCCTTTTTCATATCCTCATAGGTCTCATTTATTTTATTGGCCTTTTCTAGGAGATTCTTGAACAACCTTATAAGCGTGGTTTTGAACTCTATATCCAGTCACTTTTTGTCCTCCATTTCTTTCATTTGTGATCTATTTCCTCATCTCGGCATTTTCGCTGCTTCCCTGAGTTGGTAGGTTTGGAGGATCAGCTATGTCTATGCCAGGAGACAGCCTTATTCCACTAGAATTGGAAACCTGTAAAAGCCTCTGTGTTCAGCTTGGATGGAGGAGAGTTTCAGGGTGGAGCCTACAGCCTTGGCTTCCAGTTAGACCTGCCCTCTGAGGTTCCTGAGTCTCAGTGTACCTCAGTGTCCTTTGGTATTCGCTGCAAGCACCTCTGAGAGAAAGGTGCCCTAGAGTTTTGCCCGCTACCAGACAGTGTAGTCTCTCCCCCAACAAGCCCACAACTGGGGTTCAGAGCAGTTGGAAGTGGGGTTAAGAGCAATCCGGTGCTTATGTCTCCTTCCTGCTAGGGCAATCCAGAGGCCCAATCAACAGTCTGTCCTCTGTGTGCAATGTGTGCGACTCGGGGGCTCTGCCTTTCACCACTCCCCTGAGCCTCCGCCTTACAGCCCAGATTCCCTCTGTATGAGCCTGGGGTCCGAGGGTCTCACCCAGAACTGGGGTTCAGTGCAGCCAGAACTGGGGCTCAATACAGTCCGGAGCTTTTGTCTCTTTTCTGGTAGGGCAATCCAGCAGCTCAGTGAACAGACCGTCCTCTGCGCGAAATGTGGGCAACTCTGGAGTTCTGCCTTTCACCACTCCGCTTAGCTTCCACCTTACAGCCCAGATTCCCTCTGTATGAGCCTGGGATCCCCTAAGGTCTCGCCCAGAACTGAGGTTCAGTGCAGTCGGAATTGGGGTTCAGCACAGCCTGGAGCTTTTATCTCCTTCCCGCTAGGGAACGCCAGCCAGGCACTCAGCCTCCCCCTCCTCTCCGGCTCTTTCCTCTCCCCACACACACAGCGTATCTCCGTACCTTAGGCTTTTACAGCTCCTCTGGTTTTCCTTCTGGTTTCCTCTTTCCTTATAATTGTAGAATTTCCAGTCAGTCAACTTTCCTGTAGTTCTGGATAATGTCCACTTTATATTTTAGTTGTATTTTTTGAAATTGTTGTGTGAGGCTGCAGTTAGGCATTTACCTATGCCGCCATCTTGGTTTCTCTCTTGCCATTGATTTGTGGTTGTTAATTTTGTATACTGCTACTTTGATGAATACATTTATTAAATCTAGTAGTTTTTTGGTGGAGTCTTGCCAGAACTGATCAGCAGACCTTGAGTCACAGATGAAGATTACTCTAACACATGTTTCTGTAAAAGAGAGCTGGTTGGCATTAGGCACCAAAAGCAGCCTCGATTGCCAGCCCCATGAGGCCTTTAATATTAACAACAGCTTGAACTAAGATCAACCTCTAGATACAATCAGCAGGGTAAGTATCCTTGTGAAAGCACATGCTTCTACAAGGTCAGGTCTTAAAGACTACACATAGAGATTCTAGCAAAACACCCAGGAGCTCAGACTTGTTTGGAAAAGTTTGGAAAAGTGATGGCAGGGTTGCTTCTTTCTGCAAGTTTCCCCTAGAAGCCCCCGGCCTTTCAGGGAATTCTCCTTACAGAGTTTTCAACCAAGTCCCATGTTTCCCTACAGAGTCTTTAGGGTTTTCTATGGTACAATATCATGCCATCTGCAAATTTTTAATTCCTCCTTTCCAATTTAGATGCCTTGATTTTTGCTTCCTGACTGATCACTGTGGCTAGGACTTCCAGGACTATGTGGAGTAAGAGTGGTGAAAGCAGACATCCCTGTCTTGTTCCTGTCCTATTTGTTTTTGCCCATTGAGTATGATGTTGGCTATAGGTTTGTCATATATGGCCTTAATTTTGTTGAGGTGTTATCTTTCTATTCCTGCTTTGCTGAGAATTTTTTAAAAAAATAGGTGCTGGATTTTGTCAAATGCTTTTTCTTGCATCTGTTGATATGATCATGTGATTTTTATTCTTTATTTTGTTAATGTGATGTATCACATTTATTGATTTGCATACATTGTACCAAACTTGCATCACTGGAACAAATCCCACTTGGTTATTTGGTAATATTTTGTTGAGGATTTTGGCATCTATGTTCATCAGGGATATTGGCTTATTATTATCTTTATTTGTAGGTGTTCGTCTTTGAATGTTTGGTAAAACTCACCAGTGAAGCCATCCAGCTCAGGACTTTTGTTTGTTGGCAGTTTTGTGAGGGTGTGTTTTTTTTAAATGACTGCTTTGATTTCATTAGTTGTTATAGGCCTTGTCAGGTTTTCTGCTTCTTCCTAATTCAGTTTTAGAAGTTTGTATTTTTTGGAATTTGTCCATTCATCCAGGTTGTCCAGCTAGTTAGCATATAGTTGTTCATAGTATTTTCTTACAATCCTTTGAATTGCTATGGTGTCAATTGTTATTTTGCCTCTTTAATATTGTGTTTTATTTATTTGAGTCCTCTCTCTTTGTTTCTTGTTGAGTCTGGCTCACTGTTTATCAATCTTGTCTATCTTTTCAAAGAACCAGCTCTTGGTTTCATTGATCTTTTGTACTTTTTTTTTAGACTTTGTGTTATTTATTTCCACTTTAATATTTATGATTTTCTCCCTTCTATTTGCTCTGGGCTTTCCCTGTTGTTCTCTTTCTAATTATTTAATTGTAGGATTAGATTGTTATGAAACTTTTTCTTGAGGCAGGCTTGTTTATGAACTTCCCTTTCAGAACTGCTTTTGCTGTGTCCTACAGATTTTGGGTTGTTGTGTGTTGGAAGATGCTGAGGACGCCTCACCATACCAACAGACAGCGGCTGCCTATTGCTGAAAGATACCCACGATCAAACAAGAGATGGTCGGACCTGCATTACCACCATTTGTCCACCAACCAGATCTGAAATATCATGGCTGACATGTACACATAAGGAACTATTTGACATTGAAACTGGGACTCAAAAGAACTGCTGGCCCAGAAAGGAACTCATTTTCATTTTTTCTTAAGTTTTTTTATTTCTTCCTTGATCTCATTGGTAATCCATTTATCGTTTAATAACATGCTACTTAACCTCCATGTGTTTGAACCCTTTTGAGTTTTTAAATTGTAGTTGATTTCTAGTTTCATCCCATTGGGATCTGAGAAGATGTTTGATATTATTTCGATCTTCTTGAATTTGTTAAGGCTTATTTTATATTCTAACATATGGTCTATCTTTGAGAATGATCCACGTGCACTTGAGAAGAATAAATATTCTGCCACTTCTAGATGAAACGTTCTGTATATATCAATTAGATCCAACTGATCTAGTGTGTCATTTAAGATCATTGTTTCCTTGTTGATTTTTTTTGTCTGAGAGATCTATTCAGTGATGTCAGTGGGATGTTAAATTTTATGAAATTTTAATTTTATTAATTATATCCACATTACTAATGCCTAAAGAGTCAAAGTGATCTCCTTATACCTTTTTAAAAATAATATATTGTCTTAACTTTTCTCTTCTTCAAACCATCTGTATCCTTACAAAATACTGATTTTACATCATCATAACCCTGTCTACAAGCTTACAATGGGTCTTTGGTAGCCTTCACATCAAGTTATATTTTAGAGTTGCATTCTTATTCTTCTAACCTTCTAACTGAATAACTTACTCATGCAAAAAGTCCACTATTTTATTATATACATACATTTTTCCCTGCCAATGAAAACTTTAGTTTTCCTTGCAGGTCAAGTTCATGACATTTCTCTTGCAAGATCACTTTCTTGATTAAGCATATTATACATTTTTCTTTATCTAAAATCCAGTTTGCTCATTATCTCTGACAATTGTTCAAACATTTGATTGATGTCACAGTGTGTGTTTTTTTACCAATTGTTTTATTTATAGGTATTCAATGTCTCCTAAGAAACTATAAATTCCTTGAAGCAGAAGTGAATGTTTCTGGATTTTATTCTCCAGTGCCTCTAGAACATGGTTAGATAACCAAGACAAAACTTGTTGATTTAATACTTCATGATGCTTCTTAAATAATGGCTTTCCAAATCTGTTCCCTGAATCTCTCAAGTCCAGGTGAAAACAATCATTGTAAATTCCCATAAGACTCTTGATATATCTTTCTGATGTGAAAAAAATAATACCATCTTAGTTGTTTAATAAATCCCATTGCAGGACTATTTCTTGGTTAATTCCCAAGTCCCTGCCACATCCATTTTATCTATAACTGCTAAACAACAAAGATTCACCTAAGTCATTTATTTGTATTCAAAATTGTCTCCTATTAGTGGTCTGTCAGCGTCTGCTTAACAGACTGAATAATCTAAAACGCCGATTCTGCTATAGATTTGGTAAGCAAAGATGTTTCACCAATGGTTTCTATTAAAAATTTTTATGTGCTTGACCTTCCTACTTCCATCTCCTAACCCTTATCCCATGGAGCTAAGATCAACATATAGCTTGCATGTGTTGCTATATATGAAAGAAGAATTCAAACAGGTATGAGACTTAATAGCTTATTCCCATAAAATTTATGCTACATTTTATAGGAGATAAGGTAAAATTTTAAGCCATAGAATTATAAATATTTGTAAGAGGAACAGATTTCTATTTTAACAAAACAAAAATTGAGAAGAAAAAATATTAAATGCCATCCCTTGGGATATATGGTTGGTTACATTGTAATATTGTTGACAATAACAGTCTTCTGCTGGATAAATGTCTGCAAAACTAATTTTTCCCCTGTATTTCTGTTCTGTTTCAGCCAGGCAACTTCTGTGTATATATTAACAATTTTTCTCTGGAAATTTATGAGTTCTTGCAACTGTTTGAAGTCTTTCTGTAATGTTGCTTAATAGCCTATGTCATTTGTATGTGATATAATTTTTATATGTTCTTTTAATAAGGATATTGTTATGGATAAAATCTAAATAATTAAATGTATGTGTTTAACACTTCAACAGCCCAGAGTAAGGGCTCACTTAATGTTAGCTATTATCTTCAGAATTGTAAAATCAAGTGGATGGGCAAATATGTAGGTGAGTATATCTGTTCCAGATGATATTATCTCAATTTGATTGCCCATTAGAACCAGAAAATAAAGTGTTATTTACAGCACCTATGATTTAAATGATATCCCACTATGATGTCTGATACCTTATAATTATTTTTCAAATCAATATACCAAATTAGGTTGGAAAGAATATCAAATATAAGTTTTCATAGAGGAAGCAAAGCTATGAAAGTGATTTCTTGGAAATGTGTATTTTGCTGCAATAGACACATACTTTCTCTTGACTTTTTTTTTCCAAATACAGGCTTCCACCTGTCATTCAGGACAATGCATGTGGCTAATAAATCTACTGTTTCTGAATTTGTTTTGCTGGGACTCTCTGATTCCTGGGAACTACAGATGTTTTTCTTCGTGGTGTTTTCATTGTTTTATGTGGCAACAATGGTGGGTAATAGCCTCATAGTCATCACAGTTATCGCTGACTCTCATCTACACTCTCCTATGTATGTCCTGCTCACCAACCTTTCCATCATTGATATGTCTCTTGCTTCCTTTGCCACCCCTAAGATGATTATAGACTACCTCACTGGACACAAAACCATCTCCTTTGATGGCTGCATCACTCAGATTTTTTTCCTACACCTTCTTACTGGTACAGAGAGCACTTTACTTATGGCTATGTCCTTTGACAGATATATTGCCATATGTAAGCCTCTCCGCTATGCTTCAATCCTAAATCCCCAGGTTTGTGTTGCCCTCGTGGTGGCTTCCTGGGTTGTGGGAGTCATGCATTCAATGAGTCAGGTCATATTTGCTCTCACTTTAGAATTCTGTGGTCGCAATGATGTGGATAGCTTTTTCTGTGACCTTCCTGTGGTGTTCCAGTTGTCTTGTGTGGATACTTATGTCCTAGGCCTCTTTCTGATCTCAACAAGTGGTATAATTGCCTTGTCCTGCTTTATTCTTTTATTTAATTCTTATGTTATTGTCCTGGTTACTATCAAGAATCATTCTTCAAAAGGGCCGTCTAAGGCTCTTTCTACCTGCACAGCTCATTTCATTGTTGTCTTCATGTTCTTTGGGCCATGCATCTTCATCTACATGTGGCCACTAAGCAGTTTTTTAGTAGATAAGATCTTGTCTGTGTTTTACACCATCTTTACTCCCATTCTGAATCCAATAATATATACATTAAGAAACCAAGAAGTGAAGGCAGCCATGAGAAAATTAAAAAACAGACTTTTAAATTCCAACAAGGCAGCTCCTTTGCATTCTTTTTAGTTAACTTCTAGTTTGGTTATATTTTAGTTTTAGCATCCTAGGCATTAAGTACCACAGTCTTTGTATACATAGCATGTGCTCTGCTCTTACTACTTATTAAACTGTAATTGCCAAAATTTGTGAAAGTACAAGGAAAGTTCATATTTAAATATGAATATGTTTAAAATACATTTTAAATATTAGAAAAGCAAGTAGACAAAAACAATGTCTTCTAGAAGCAAAGAATATTCATATAAATGCTAAGAGTGCTCCGACCAGGGTGAACCAGTTAATTGGAGCATCATCCATACACCAAAAAGTTACAGGTTCAATTCCTGGTGCCCATATACCTAGCTTTCACATTCTGTTCTGGTTGTTGAAGTAACCAAATTTTATAAGAGGCAACCAATCAATGTTTCTCTCTCACATCAATGTTCCCCCCTTCTCTCTCTCTCTCTCTCTCTCTCTCTCTCTCTCTCTCTCTCTCTCTCTCTCTCTCTCTCCTTCTATCACAATCTCTATCTCTATCTCTACCTATCTTTATCTCTATCTCTATTTATCATCTCTCTTCCTTTCTTTCTCTAAAATTAATAAACACATCCTTGGGTGAGGATTAAAAAATGCCAAGAGTGACTTTTCCAATTAGAAAATTCAAGATTAATATCCTGTTCACTGATAAAAGGAAAGAAAATGAGAAGGAGTATAGATTAAAAGAAAACTAGGATATAACATTTACACAATACAACTGATTTACTCAGAAAATTGAGTAAAATTTCTATATCTATAAGCTTTAGAAACTCACACTGCCATAGGAGTAGCCTCTGACGAATTGTGATTACCTACATACATCTCTTGAGTGTTACTACTTAACATTTAAATCATTTTGTGATCTCTTCTATTAAAGAAAGTCCTTGCTATATTTCATTACAAATGTTGATGAGTTCCAAAAGGAAATGCTATAAATAAAAGAATCTCCACTGCTTACTTTTAGTTAGCAAGGAAATAAACACAGCCATAACTCCTTCTAATAATGCAGAATGTGTAAAGATGCTGGAGAACTGAGCAAATCAGAAAATATTATGAAATGAGTTTCAAAGCAGTACAATTTGTTTCATACAAAAAACCATGGTTACTTAATGTGTGGGAAGTTAAAGCTAGAATTAAATTAAGAGATACCATTGATGATAATAAGTAAAATTATGGAGAGCCTATACTTTGATTTAAAAGTATTATATTGCTTTACACTTTGGTTAAACCACATTTTCCTTTTAATATTTGGATGCAAAAATAAGAATTTTGTGCTTAGTAACATACCATTATTGTAGTAAGCATGTTTCTATATACAATCAGATTTTTTGTTATTTTTGTTGTTAGCTATCATTTTAAATGCTAGGTTGAAGATTAGTTTTAAGGTACACAATGTATTACTATCACCTGCTGTTCAGTACTAGAATTGCAAGCATTGAAGGTCAGAAATAATTCTGGATGACTTGTTTCACAGATTATCTTATTTAAATGATGGTAACCATTAAAGGATCAACTGTTATTTAGAATTTGGTGAGTTATATTTATAAAATATGAGGAATAGTATATTATCCAACTCATATCCACAAGAATGAGGATCTTTTGCAACCACAATATTTGATAAATATCTAATTGTTATTTTTTTCTGGGGTTATTGAGTAAAAAGAGAAAACCAAGAAGTATATATGCACTAATTATCACTGATGAGAAAGAAGTTAAAAAAGAATTCCTAACTTTTCATTTTACACTATATGAGAAAAAAATGTGTTTTTCTTAATCAGCGTTTTTCTTTTCTTTATTAATGTGTTAAGCAAACAAGGGAACAACTTTATAGATTAAAATTTTGATACTATGTTTCAAAACTAGTCATGTTTGATGAACAGAATGTCATGCCTCAGAGAAAAGGTAGGGGAAGGATCAACAAAAGGACTTGTATACATGCAAATTAGCATAACTATAGACCTGGACACTAGGACAATGGGGGCTTGTCCTGGAGGGTGGATGTGGCGAGGGGGGCATCAATCAGAGGAAATGGAGACATATGTAATACTTTAAACAATAAAAAAAAGCTAGTCATGTTAAAATTGTTGGGTAAAATATCTACAGTATTAATTTGCAAATGAAATGTGTTTATGTCCTCAAAATAAAAGTGTAATTCTTTTAGAGACAGTGATATAAATGGTCCAATTTATGTTGTGCGTGTGGACTTTATCTCAGTTTTAGTTACATGTGCAAAAGTGTTCAAGATCCTGGAACTCATTTATGTAGAAATGTATACTTGGTGTGTTATAAATGCCCCCAATAATTATTTCATAAGTTTTATTTGAAAAGGAAATATATTCTTTAATGAATTGAGGTGGATAACTTTTTGTTCTTTTTTTAAATATAAATCTGGAGTCTTTTTAAAGGGATATCATCAGTCTTCAGTGCTTGTGTGGAGATTTATAAATGTCAAGGACATGTTTGCCAAAACCCTAAAAGGTGTGACTGAATAGCAGACAACTCTGTGAAGCAAGTCTCAATGAGACTGAGTAATCATCAACAAGACTGAGTAGTTAGGTTCTCAGAGAGGTGCTGTAGCTGAGAATGAAAAGGACCATGCCAGTCTTTGGAGCATTTCCATTTATGAAGCAAACTACCTACCAGCTTCGCCAATGGAGAGTCAACACACAAGACAGCACCGCATCTATATTTATGAAAGCCTAAGCAACGGTTACAACTAAACTATCAGAACAACCGAAACAACTGGAACAACCAGCCAACCAGTTACTATGATGTGCACTGACCACTAGGGGGCAGACACTCAATGTAGGAGCTTCTCCCTGGGTGGTCAGTGCGCTCCCACAGCCAACCTCCCTTGGCCAGCCAACCTCCGGCAGTCCCTCCTCAGGCCAGCTGGCCCCAATCGGCCTACATCAGGACTGTTGTATATTGTTGCCTCCTTTGTCATAGATTAATCAACTATATTGGTGTGTGCTTATTTTTGAGCTTCTTCTGTTCTGTTGATCTGTTTGTATGCCCGCACTGTGCTGCATTATAGCCTTATAATACAGTTTGCTATCAGGTGGCACGATACCTTCAACTTTGCTCTTCTTTCTCAAGATTTCTTTGGCTATTTGAGGTCTTTTATGGTTCCATATAAGTTTTAGGATTATTTGTTTTAGTTCTGGGAAAGTGACATTGGTATTTTGATAGGGAATACATTGAATCTGTAGTTTGCTTAGGGTAGTATGGACGTTTTAACAATGTTAATTCTTCCTATCCATGAGTACTGTGCATGCTTTAATTTATTTGTATCTTCTTCAAATGCTTTTTCAATTTTTTATAATTTTCTGGGTATAGCTCTTTCACTTCTTTGGTTAAATTTATTTGTAGGTACCTTATTTTTTATACAATTGTAGATGAGATTACTTTATCAATCTTTCTTTCTGGTAATTGGTAATTGGTTATTAATGTATAAAGTACAACCAATTTCTGAATATTAATTTTGTATCCTGCCACTTTACTGAATTAACCTGTTAGTTTTAATACTTTGTTGTTCTCTATACGCAATGTTATGTCACCTGCCACTCTAATTACTTTGAAGCTTTTCCAATTTGTAAGGTGTTTCATTACTATTGTAGAGTTGTTGCAAAATATTTTCATTCCTTTGAACTATTTCATTGCTTATTTTTCTACTTGATTATTAATATATCTTTATTTTTATTTCTAATAATACTTTGATTAATAAGAGATTAGTCTTTTATTGTCATAGTTGCTATACATATTTTCCATTTTGGAATTTTAATTAAATGCTTAGTGTGGTTTTTCTTTGCTATACCAACTCTAAACATTTTGTATTCAATAAATCTATCCATTATGGAATCATGCTTAGGAAGAACTAACTCTCCAACTCCAAATCATAAAAATATTTCAAGTTATTTTAGTTCCCTCCCTAATCTTTTTAAATTGAATGCTTGACCCAACTGAAATTTATTAAGGTGTCAGAACTGGCATACAGATAGAAATTCATCTTTTCCAACCAATTCCACATATTTAATAGTCTGTATTACCTTAAAATAAACAACTTTACCTTTACAAATGATATTATTTATGACATTTATTAATACAGTTATCACTACATGCTATTTTGTTTCATTTACTGTTCTTTATATATAACTTTTATTTCATTTTAATTTTTATAATTTCAATTAAATGTATTGGGGTGACATTGGCTAACAAAATGGCATAGACTTCAGTGTACAATGTAATAACAATCATCTGTATATTGTATTGTGTGTTCACCCCCAAAGTCAAGTCTCCTTCCGTCACCATTTATCTCCCCTTACCTGCTTTGAACTCACCTCACCGCCACTTCTTTCCCTCTCGCAATCATCATCCTGTTATCCGTATATCTACATATTTTTTTAAATATCAAGGTATTTGAATATATTTTGTTTGATAGAGCTACTTCTGATTATTTTTCTCTTAAAAATATTTCCTGTGTATTCTCACACAATTCATTCTTCTAGTAGTCTTTATTTTAAAATATATTTTATTGATATTTTACAGAGAGGAAGGGAGAAAGAGAGCTAGAAACGTTGATGAGAGAGAAACATCGACCAGCTGCTTCTGAGCCAAACCGGTTTCAGCTCTTCTAGTAATCTTTATAGACTACTTTTGTAATGATACTTTTTTGCCAGACAAATTACCTAATTTTGACCAACCTGAGCGAAAAGTAACAATTAGAAGCACTTAACATTATCTACGTTTTTGATGGGAAGTTTGTGGAAGCAGTGTCAGAAATAAACAGAAAGCACTAGAAGTTATGCAGCATGAAACAGAGCCAAGACCATGTTTGCATAGTAAAAACAACTCTTTACTGACACGGGGTCTTCCCTGAACTACTACTGCTGGAATCCAACATTCAAAGTCCTGAGTAGTACTATCCTGTTGTGCATTTATGCTCACACTGTCTGCCCACATTGTAGGGAGCATTTCAACAAAAGAGGCTTAGCGCACATACCACACGTGCTCTTCCAATAGAGATGGAGATTCCTCATAAACATAAAAGTAGTTCAAAATGTACAGTTGTGAAGAAATCTGGAGGAAGATGGCAACATAGGTAAACACCGGCACTTGCTGCCTTTCACATCCACATCAAAACTACTAGGGATCTTATCTGAGACCCGAAAAAACCCCAACAGTGAAGACCACCGAGCAGCTGTGGGGCCCTGCTCGGTGTGAACACGCGAATTCCACAGAAAGGCTGGATTTTTCCAGGGATAAAGTGGGGTGTCTGGGTCCCCGCAGCAGAGGCGGCAGCTGCAGAGGCTGTGGCAGCAGAAGCTGCAGCCCCCGCAGTGAAGCACACACGCTGTAAGACCCAAGGGACCATGGAAATCTGTGTTCACAAAAGCCCCCCGCTGTTGGGTCTGGCGTGATCCATGAAAACGGACAGGGGTCCTCAAGGTTGCTAATAGTGGGATTCTCTAGGGAGCAACCCATTCTTATCTGACACGGAAGGAGAACATAGGAGTTTGAAAGGTGTGCAGTCTGTTTGTAATTGTGCACAGACTGGCCATCACACACCCAGGCTGGTTCCCCTGCAACCCTTTGCTTCTGATTACAAGGGAGAGGCCACCCAGATTGGCTGGCCCTGAGAGACTGCAGGGGGAAACTGCTTTCCTGGAAGCTGAGACGCAGAGCAGGGAGAGACCATCTGGGACCCAGCTCCAAGGCAGCCCACCTCAACAAAGCAATATTGAGCACCATAGAGAAAGAAGGCTAGAGCAGCCAAAAAGATGAGGACATCAATCCAAAAACACTGCCACCTAGGGGCTGGAGTACAAACTGATTGTGTTTATTATTAGTTTTATTTAATAAAAAATCAAGAAACAGCTATACATGCATATAAGTACAACCAATGGACACAAAACTCTGGGGAGGGAGGGCATGTATGAGAGGGGGGAGGCAATGGTAAGCTATGTACACATATAATA
Organism: Vespertilio murinus; assembly: GCA_963924515.1. Classification (NCBI taxonomy): domain Eukaryota; kingdom Metazoa; phylum Chordata; class Mammalia; order Chiroptera; family Vespertilionidae; genus Vespertilio; species Vespertilio murinus. Next base: position 148,154,888 of record OZ004704.1, read on the forward strand.
CCGTAATAAATTAAAAAAAAAAACCCAAGAAACAAAGAAATCGCCAACTTAAAATTAAGGACTAGCTAACAACACTGAAGTAAAGCAGAATGCAGGGAACTGCAATACTGTCTGGACTGAGAAACAGGAGTGCCAAACAGAATAATGGAGGAAGTAAATGGCCTTCACTACTGCACACTTTTAAAGCTAATTTTCCTATTTTTTATTTTATTTTCATTTTTTGCATCTTTTACTTAAGAAACAATTTTTTTCCTTTTTCTTCACTTGATTTTACCTTTTTAATTATTGCATTTTTAAGTTCAATTAGCATTATTACTACTGCTATTTTAACTTTTTTGTTTCCTTTTTTTTTCATTTTTTAAGTACCATTATATTTTCTCTTTATTTTACATTGGAATTAGTGTTCTTCATTCTATTTTCACTTCTCCTTTAGCATCATTTAACCCTATCTTAACACGACCTTTACACCATTACTATCTTCCTAAACTTTCCCCTTTTGCTGTCCTGTTTATCTTAATCCTTTCCTGCTTTAGATTTTCACTACTCTTTCTGTCTACCACCTGCTAAAATTTCTGAGATTGGCTGGGGGTAGGGGAGGGTCAAGCAGGGAAAAAGGAGACATATGCAAAACTTTAGACAATAAATTAAAACATATATATGCAAGTGTAAAAAAAATAAATACCTTAAAGTTTGAAGCAAACAACAACACAAAATGATGGTACATCTAACACAATGGAACACTATGCTTCTGTAAAAAAAAGAAAAAAACTCTTACCACACACAACAGAATGGATGGACCTGGAGAGCATTATGCTAAGTGAAATAAGTCAGAGAAAGATAAATTTCCCACGACCTCACTCATTTGTGGAATATAATAAACAACATACACTGATGAATGAAAATAGACCCAGACACAGAGAAGCATCGAACAGACCATCAGACCTCAGAGGGAAAGCAAGGGGAGGTGAGAGATCAACCAAAGGACTTGTATGCATGCATATAAACCTAACCAATGGACACAGACACTAGGGGGATGAGGTCATTTGCTAGGGGGTGGGAGTGCCGGGGAGAGGTCAATGGGGGAAAAGGAGAAATATATAATGCTTTAAACAATAAAGAATTAAAGAAAAGACATAGACTGTCAATGAAAAATAAATAAACTAATGAACAAAATAGATCCAGAGACATGGAAGCATGCAACAGAATAATGAATTTCAGAGGGAAAGTAGGTGGGGGAGTGTGGATGGGTAGGAGGGGAGTGATTAACCCAGGAACTTATATTCATATACTAGTCTGCATAACCCATGGACATAGACAATAGAGTGGCGAAGGCCTGTGAGAGGCTGATGCAGGGTGTAGGGGGTCAATGAGGAAAAGTCAAACAAGCAAAGGGAACATTTGTAATACTTTCAACAATAAAAATAAAATTTAAAAATATGCAATATCATTCATTCAGTTTAAGTCCCTTTTATACAATTTTTTACTCCTTCCTTTGTATTTTCATTACATTGTGCAGAATGTGTACCATTACTCTGGATATTTAAAAACTTTTATTTAAAAAACATGTCCATATTTCTTAGGCTTATAAAATGTGCACAATATAATTTTACCAATCTTCCATTTTCCCTTTGATATTACCGTGTTTCCCCCAAAATAAGACCTACTTACTGGTTTCCTTTTGAGTGAAATATAAGGCATCCCCCCGAAAATAAGGCCCCCAAGCTCTGTCTCAGAATGAAAATTAATTTACTATAAACTGGTCCCTAGAGCCTCCCCAACTGGCATCTAGCAACCAGTGACGTTATGCAGAGTCCTGACGTCATTGCTGTGTGAATGGAGAGAAATCAGCGTGGAAACTTTGTGAAACCTAAACTGCAAGAAGTTGTGACTTGGGTGAAGAATTCATGGGAGAAAATCACTGACAGTTGCATTGCAAATGCACTGTGAGCAGGCTACCTTGACAAGAAGTACTCATTTAAAGACAGTGCTATTGCTAAACATGAGAGATTTGGTCCAATGATTCTGAAAGAAATGGAGTCACAAGAAATTCACCAGGAAATTCAGGAATTGGATTGTTATGATGATGTTCCAGAAGATGATGGCATGATTGCCATTGAATAAATGAGTAAATTCTTGATACTGTAGGATTCAGTTTGAGCAGTCCGGCGCTTATGTCTCCTTCCCGCCTGGGCAATCCAGAGGCCCAATCAACAGTCTGTCCTCTGTGTGAAATGTGAGTGACTCGGGGGCTCTGCCTTTCACCGCTCCCCTGAGCCTCCGCCTTACAGCCCAGATTCCCTCTGTATGAGGCTGGGGTCCAAGGGTCTCGCCCAGAACTGGGGTTCAGTGCAGCCAGAACTGGGGCTCAATACAGTCCGGAGCTTTTGTCTCTTTTCTGCTATGGCAATCCAGCAGTTCAGTGAACAGACCGTCCTCTGCGTGTAATGTGGGCAACTCCGGGATTCTGCCTTTCACCACTCCCCTTAGCTTCCACCTTACAGCCCAGATTCCCTCTGTATGAGCCTGGGACCCCAAGGTCTCACCCAGAATTGGGGTTCAGTGCAGTCGGAATTGGGGTTCAGCACAGTCCGGAGCTTTTATCTCCTTCCCACAAGGGAACGCCCTCCTCTCTGGCTCTGTCCTCTCCCCACGTGCATAGCGTGTCTCCGTACCTTAGGCTTTTACAGCTCCTCTGATTTTCCTTCTGGTTTTCTCTTTCCTTCTAATTGTAGAATTTCCAGTCAGTCAACTTTCCTGTAGTTCTGGATAATGTCCACTTTATATTTTAGTTGTATTTTTTGAAATTGTTGTGTGAGGCTGCAGTTAGGCATTTACCTATGCTGCCATCTTGGTTTCTCTCTTGCCATTGATTTCTGGTTGTTAATTTTGTATACTGCTACTTTGATGAATACATTTATTAAATCTAGTAGTTTTCTGGTGGAGTCTTGCCAGAACTGATCAGCAGACCTTGAGTAACAGATGAAGATTACTCTAACACATGTTTCTGTAAAAGAGAGCTAAAGGGCTGGTTGGCATTAGGCACCAAAAGCAGCCTCGATTGCCTGCCTCATGAGGCCTTTAATATTAACAACAGCTTGAACTAAGATTAACCTCTAGATACAATCAGCAGGGTAAGTATCCTTGAGAAAGCACATGCTTCTACAAGGTCAGGTCTTAAAGACTACACATAGAGATTCTAGCAAAACACCCAGGAGCTCAGACTTGTTTGGAAAAGTTTGGAAAAGTGATGGCAGGGGTTGCTTCTTCCTGCAAGTTTCCCCTAGAAGCCCCCGGCCTTTCAGGGAATTCTCCTTACAGAGTTTTCAACCAAGTCCCATGTTTCCTCACAGAGTCTTTAGGGTTTTCTATTGTACAATAGCATGCCGTCTGCAAATAAAGACATTTTTAATTCCTCCTTTCCAATTTAGATGCCTTGAATTTTGCTTCCTGACTGATCACTGTGGCTAGGACTTCCAGGACTATGTTGAGTAAGAGTGGTGAAAGCAGACATCCCTGTCTTGTTCCTGTTCTATTAGTTTTTGCCCATTGAGTATGATGTTGGCTATAGGTTTGTCATATATGGCCTTAATTATGTTGAGGTGTTATCTTTCTATTCCTGCTTTGCTGAGAGATTTATCAAAAATGGGTGCTGGATTTTGTCAAATGCTTTTTCTTGCATCTGTTGATATGATCATGTGATTTTTATTCTTTATTTTGTTAATGTGATGTATCACATTTATTGATTTGCATATATTGTACCAAACTTGCATCACTGGAATAAATCCCACTTGGTTATTTGGTAATATTTTGTTGAGGATTTTGCCATCTATGTTCATCAGGGATATTGGCTTATTATTATCTTTATTTGTAGGTGTTCGTCTTTGAATGTTTGGTAAAACTCACCAGTGAAGCCATCCAGCTAAGGACTTTTGTTTGTTGGCAGTTTTGTGTGTGTGTGTGTGTTTTTAAGTGACTGCTTTGAATTCATCAATTGTTATAGGCCTTGTCAGGTTTTCTGCTTCTTCCTAATTCAGTTTTAGAAGTTTGTATTTTTTGGAATTTGTCCATTCATCCAGGTTGTCCAGCTAGTTAGCATATAGTTGTTCATAGTATTTTCTTACAATCCTTTGAATTGCTATGGTGTCAATTTTTATTTTGCCTCTTTAATATTGTGTTTTATTTATTTGAGTCCTCTCTCTTTGTTTCTTGTTGAGTATGGCTCACTGTTTATCAATCTTGTTTATCTTTTCAAAGAACCAGCTCTTGGTTTCATTGATCTTTTGTACTTTTTTTTTAGACTTTGTGTTATTTATTTCCACTTTAATATTTATTATTTTCTCCCTTCTATTTGCTCTGGGTTTTCCTTGTTGTTCTCTTTCTAATTATTTAATTGTAGGATTAGATTGTTATGTAACTTTTTCTTGAGGCAGGCTTGTTTATGAACTTCCCTTTCAGGACTGCTTTTGCTGTGTCCTACAGATTTTGGGTTGTTGTGTGTTCATTTTTATTTTTTCTTAGGAAGTTTTTTTATTTCTTCCTTGATCTCATTGGTAATTCATTTATCGTTTAATAACATGCTACTTAACCTCATTGTGTTTGAAAATTTTTGAGTTTTTAAATTGTAGTTGATTTCTAGTTTCATCCCATTGTGATCTGAGAAGATGTTTGATATTATTTCAATCTTCTTGAATTTGTTAAGACTTATTTTATATTCTAACATATGGTCTATCTTTGAGAATGATCCACGTGCACTTGAGAAGAATAAATATTCTGCCACTTCTAGATGAAACGTTCTATATATATCAATTAAATCCAACTGATCTAGTGTGTCATTTAAGATCATTGTTTCCTTGTTGATTTTTTTTGTCTGAGAGATCTATTCAGTGATGTCAGTGGGATGTTAAACTTTCTGAAATTTTAATTGTATTAATTATATCCACATTACTAATGCCTAAAGAGTCAAAGTGATCTCCTTATACCTTTTTAAAAATAATATATTGTCTTAACTTTTCTTTTCTCCAAACCATCTGTATCCTTACAAAATACTGATTTTACATCATCATAACCCTGTCTACAAGCTTACAATGGGTCTTTGGTAGCCTTCACATCAAGTTATATTTTAGAGTTGCATTCTTATTCTTCTATCCTTCTAACTGAATAACTTACTCATGCAAAAAATCCACTATTTTATTATATATGTACATTTTTCCCTGCCAATCAAAACGTTAGTTTTCCCTGCAGGTCAAGTTCATGACATTTCTCTTGCAAGATCACTTTCTTGATTAAGCATATTTTACATTTTTCTTTATCTAAAATCCAGTTTACTCATTATCTCTAACAATTGTTCAAACATTTGATTGATGTCACAGTGTGTGTTTTTTACCAATTGTTTTATTTATAGGTATTCAATGTCTCCTAAGAAACTATAAATTCCTTGAAGCAGAAGTGAATGTTTCTGGATTTTATTCTTCAGTGCCTCTAGAAGAAGGTTAGATAACCAAGATAAAACTTGTTGATTTAATACTTCATGATGCTTCTTAAATAATGCCTTTCCAAATCTGTTCCCTGAATCTCTCAAGTCCAGGTGAAACAATCATTGTAAATTCCCATAAGACTCTTGATATATCTTTCTGCGGTGAAAAAAAATAATACCATCTTAGTTGTTTAATAAATCCCATTGCAGGACTATTTCTTGGTCAATTCCCAAGTCCCTGCCACATCCACTTTATCTATAGCTGCTAAACAACAAAGATTCATCTAAGTCATTTATTTATATTTAAAATTGTCTCCTATTATTGGTCTGTCAGCGTCTGCTTAACAGACTGAATAATCTAAAACGCTGATTCTGCTATAGATCTGGTAAGCAAAGATGTTTCACCAATGGTTTCTATTAAAAATTTTTATGTGCTTGCCCTTCCTACTTCCATCTCCTAACCCTTATCCCATGGAGCTAAGATCAACATATAGCTTGCATGTGTTGCTATATATGAAAGAAGAATTCAAACAGGTATGAGACTTAATAGCTTATTCCCATAAAATTTATGCTACATTTTATAGGAAACAAGGTAAAATTTTAAGCCATAGAATTATAAATATTTGTAAGAGAAAGAGATTTCTATTTTAGCAAAACAAAAATTGAGAAGAAAAAACATTAAATGCCATCCCCTGTGCTATATGGTTGGTTACATTGTAGTATAGTTGACAATAACAGTCTTCTGCTGGATACATGTCTGCAAAACTAATTTTTTTTTCTGTATTTCTGTTCTGTTTCAGCCAGGCAACTCCTGGGTATATATTAACAATTTTTCTCTGGAAATTTATGAGTTCTTGCAACTGTTTGAAGTCTTTCTGTAATGTTGCTTAATAGCCTATGTCATTTGTATGCGATATAATTTTTATATGTTCTTTTAATAAGGATATTGTTATGGATAAAATCTAAATAATTAAATGTATGCGTTTAACACTTCTACAGCCAAGAGTAAGGGCTCACTTAATATTAGCTATTATCTACAGAATTGTATAATCAAGTGGATGGGCAAATATGTAGGTGAGTATATCTGTTCCAGATGATATTATCTCAATTTGATTGCCCATTAGAACCAGAAAATACAGTGTTATTTTCAGCACCTATGATTTAAATGGTATCCCACTATGATGTCTGATAACCTATAATTATCTTTCAAATCAATATACCAAATGAGGTTGGAAAGAATATTAAATATAAGTTTTCATAGAGGAAGCAAAGCTATGAAAGTGATTTCTTGGAAATGTGTATTTTGCTGCAATAGACACATACTTTCTCTTGACTTTTTTTTCTCCAAATACAGGCTTCCACCTGTCATTCAGGACAATGCATGTGGCTAATAAATCTACTGTTTCTGAATTTGTTTTGCTGGGACTCTCTGATTCCTGGGAACTACAGATGTTTTTCTTCGTGGTGTTTTCATTGTTTTATGTGGCAACAATGGTGGGTAATAGCCTCATAGTCATCACAGTTATCGCTGACTCTCATCTACACTCTCCTATGTATGTCCTGCTCACCAACCTTTCCATCATTGATATGTCTCTTGCTTCCTTTGCCACCCCTAAGATGATTATAGACTACCTCACTGGACACAAAACCATCTCCTTTGATGGCTGCATCACTCAGATTTTTTTCCTACACCTTTTTACTGGTACAGAGATCATTTTACTTATGGCTATGTCCTTTGACAGATATATTGCCATATGTAAGCCTCTCCGCTATGCTTCAATCCTAAATCCCCAAGTATGTGTTGCCCTCGTGTTGGCTTCCTGGGTTGTGGGAGTCATGCATTCAATGAGTCAGGTCATATTTGCTCTCACTTTACCATTCTGTGGTCGCAATGAAGTGGATAGCTTTTTCTGTGACCTTCCTGTGGTGTTCCAGTTGTCTTGTGTGGATACCTATGTCCTAGGCCTCTTTATGATCTCAACAAGTGGTATAATTGCCTTGTCCTGCTTTATTCTTTTATTTAATTCTTATGTTATTGTCCTGGTTACTATCAAGAATCATTCTTCAAAAGGGCCGTCTAAGGCTCTTTCTACCTGCACAGCTCATTTCATTGTTGTCTTCATGTTCTTTGGGCCATGCATCTTCATCTACATGTGGCCACTAAGCAGTTTTTTAGTAGATAAGATCTTGTCTGTGTTTTACACCATCTTTACTCCCATTCTGAATCCAATAATATATACATTAAGAAACCAAGAAGTGAAGGCAGCCATGAGAAAATTAAAAAACAGACTTTTAAATTCCAACAAGGCAGCTCCTTTGCATTCTTTTTAGTTAACTTCTAGTTTGCTTATATTTTAGTTTTAGCATCCTAGGCATTAAGTACCACAGTCTTTGTATACATAGCATGTGCTCTGCTTTTACTACTTATTAAACTGTAATTGCCAAAATTTGTGAAAGTACAAGGAAAGTTCATATTTAAATATGAATATGTTTAAAATACATTTTAAATATTAGAAAAGCAAGTAGACAAAAGCAATGTCTTCTAGAAGCAAAGAATATTTATATAAATGCTAACAGTGCTCTTGCCAGAGTGAACCAGTTAATTGGAGCATCATCCATACACCAAAAAGTTATAGGTTCAATTCCCGGTGGCCATATACCTAGGTTTCACATTCTGCCCTGGTTGTTGAAGTAACCAAATTTTACAAGAGGCAACCAATCAATGTTTCTCTCTCACATCAATGTTCCACCCCTTCTCTCTCTCTCTCTCTCTCTCTCTCTCTCTCTCTCTCTCTCTCTCTCTCTCTCTCTCTCTCTTCTCCTTGTATCTCTATCTCTATCTCTACCTATCTTTATCTCTATCTCTATTTATCATCTCTCTTCCTTTCTTTCTCTAAAATTAATAAACACATCCTTGGGTGAGGATTTAAAAATGCCAAGAGTTACTTTTTCAATTAGAAAATTCAAGATTAATATCCTGTTCGCTGATAAAAGGAAAGAAAATGAGAAGAAGAAGTATAGATTAAAAGAAAACTAGGAGATAACATTTAAACAACACAACTGAGTTACTCAGAGAATTGAGTAAAATTTCTGTATTTATAAGCCTTAGAAACTCACACTGCCATAGGAGTAGCCTCTGACAAATTGTGATTACCTACATATATCTATGAGTGTTACTACTTAACATTTAAATCATTTTGTGATCTCTTCTATTAAAGAAAGTCCTTGCTATATTTCATTACAAATGTTGATGAGTTCCAAAAGGAAATGCTCTGAGTAGAAGAATCTCCACTGCTTACTTTTAGTTAGCAAGTAAATAAACACAGCCATAACTCCTTCTAATAATGCAGAATGTGTAAAGATGCTGGAGAACTGAGCAAATCAGAAAATATTATGTAATGAGTTTCAAAGCAGTTCAATTTGTTTCATACAAAAAACCATGGTTACTTAAAGTGTGGGAAGTTAAAGCTAGAATTAAATTAAGAGATACCATTGATGATAATAAGTAAAATTATGGAGAGCCTATACTTTGATTTGAAAGTATTATATTGCTTTACACTTTGGTTAAACCACATTTTCCTTTTAATATTTGGATACAAAAATAAGAATTTTGTGCTTAGTAATATACCGTTATTGTAATAAGCATGTTTCTATATACAATAAGATTTTTTGTTATTTTTGTTGTTTGCTATCATTTTAAATGCTAGGTTGAAGATTAGTTTTAAGGTACACAATGTATTACTATCACCTGCTGTTCAGTACTAGAATTGTAAGCATTGAAGGTCAGAAATAATTCTGGATGACTTGTTTCACAGATTATCTTATTTAAATGATGGTAACCATTAAAGGATCAATTGTTATTTAGAATTTGGTGAGTTATATTTATAAAATATGAGGTATAGCATATTATCCAACTCATATCCACAAGAATGAGGATCTTTTGCAACCACAGTATTTGATAAATATCTAATTGTTATTTTTTCTGGGGTTATTGAGTAAAAAGAGAAAACCAAGAAGTATATGCACTAATTATCACTGATGAGAAAGAAGTTAAAAAAGAATTCCTAACTTTTCATTTTACACTATATGAGAAAAAAATGTGCTTTTCTTAATCAGTGTTTTTCTTTTCTTTATTAATGTGTTAAGCAAACAAGGGAACAACTTTATAGTTTAAAAGTTTTGACACTATGTTTCAAAACTAGTCATGTTTGATGAACAGAATGTCATGCCTCAGAGAAAAGGTAGGGGAGGGATCAACCAAAGGACTTGTATGCATGCTAATTAGCATAACTATAGACCTAGACACTGGGACAATGGGGGCTTGTCCTGGAGAGTGGATGTGGCGAGGGGGTCATTAATCAGAGGAAATGAAGACATATGTAATTCTTTAAACAATAATAAAAAAAAGCTAGTCATGTTGAAATTGTTGGGTAAAATATCTACAGTATTAATTTGCAAATGAAATGTGTTTATATCCTCAAAATAAAAGTATAATTCTTTTAGAAACAGTGATATAAATGGGCCAATTTATGTTGTGGGTGTGGACTTTATCTCAGTTTTAGTTACATGTGCAAAAGTGTTCAAGATCATGGAACTCATTTATCTAGAAATGTTTACTTGGTGTGTTATAAATGCCCCCAATTATTATTTCATAAAATGTATTTGAAAAGGAAATATATTCTTTAATGAATTGAGGTGGATAACTTTTTGTTCTTTTTTCAAATATAAATCTGGAGTCTTTTTAAAGGGATATCATCAGTCTTCAGTGCTTGTGTGGAGATTTATAAAAGTCAAGGACATGTTTGCCAAAACCCTAAAAGGTGTGACTGAATAGCAGACAACTCTGTGAAGCAAGTTAGCAATGAGACAGTAGTCATCAACAAGAGTGAGTAGTTAGGTTCTCAGAGAGGTGCTGTAGCTGAGAATGAAAAGGACCATGGCCAGTCTTTGGAGCATTTCCATTTATAAAGCAAACTACCTACCAGCTTCGCCAATGGAGAGTCAACACACAAGACAGCACCGCATCTATATTTATAAAAGCCTAAGCAACGGTTACAACTGAACTATCAGAACAACCGGAACAACTGGAACAACCAGCCAATCAGTTACTATCATGTGCACTGCGGGGGGCAGGCACTCAATGCAGGAGCTGCCCCCTGGGTCTTCAGTTCGCTCCCACAGCCAACCTCCCTTGGCCAGCCAACCTCCTACAGTCCCTCCTCATGCCAGCTGGCCCAATTGGCCTACATCAGGACTGGGCAAGATGGCCCCAATTGCCAGCCAGGCTGAGGGACCCTACCCATGCATGAACTTGTACACTGGGCCTCTATTTTTAAATAAACACCTAAAACTTATTTAATCAGGAGCTACAGATTGATGATTTTATCACCATGTCATCTCAACATGCTACTGATTCTCTTACTAAGGATAAATGCAGTGACATGGCCATAGGCTAAACTGCAGTCAAGATGGTATAATATTTGCCACCAGGGCACCTGAAGGTAGAATAATGTTTTGCAAAACATGCCAGATGAACATACCAGGTAGAGGAAAGCTTTAAATGATCTAAATTCCCAATAACACTATTGAAGAAGTATTGAGATACTAAGAATTTACAAAAAGACTATATTGATAAGCAACTTCAGCTTCTAACAATAAAGATGAACTTTTAAAAAATCAGGTATAGATAGAAACAGATAAAATATAATTGTAATTATGTAGTGGAATTATGTAAATATAATGGAAATGAAAACTATAAGTGATGTATACTTCCAAAAGTGTTTAAGGAAAAAAATGCTGTTCCATACTTTCTTCTTTGCATTAGTTTCCCCCAGGATCATGGAATGGGCCCTCACAACCTTTTATTCATTATTTTTACTCTTTTTCTTTTCTTAAAGAAGTTCCCTCATAACTTATAAGTTTTAGGCTCTGCAGAACCTTAACCCACCCGGAGTGTAGCAAAATCTTAGGCCCATGTATCTTTTTACCAGTACTACAGATTGTTAGTGGTGTGACCTTGGCAAGAGACTTAATGTCTCTTAATCTGTAAAGGAAATAATAATGATACTTAACATGATATGAAGGACATAATGTTTAATATTTGTTTAATAAATATCAATTGTTTTAGTAGCATTCTGACCAACTCTGGACATCTTTGTTTAAGGGGTTTGAGCTAACAATTGGCATGTTTAATTTGAAAGGTAAATTTTTATTTTATAAATTTTAATTATTTTATCTGTATATATTTGCATGAAATTAAGCTGTATCAGGATTAAAGTAACTTCCACTAGAACATTACACTGGCTCATCTATTAATTCAAGCTTATAGAAACTTATTTTTCCCACTGCTTATCATATTTATGAATCAAGAGAAATTTCAAATTGTTGTTTAATCAGTATATGTTTACAATGAGCAATTATTAAATTGATTTAATGAATTATTAATTTTGGAATGGATTTTCAATATAATTTTGGGCAGAATAAGAATGGTGATGCTTTGATAGATAAGGTAATAGTGATGTAGATAAATAAAATTTTGTATGATATGAACTGCCTTATGTGAATTATTTTTGTATATTGATAACAGCCTGAAATAATGTGATTAGTGGAATCTATTGTCAAACAAAGAAGTTCTTGGTAGATGGCATCATGTGAAAATATTCAGACTTTTTATAGAAGGTTTTTCAAATGTGAAAACTTACCAATGAAACCTTTCTTTTCAAATGAGCTTTTAGAAAAACAACAACAGTGAAAGCAAGGTTGTCAAGAGAGCTGGAGTAACCCTCTTCTCTCCCTGTTTATTTTCTTACTACAGGGATCCCCTTCCCCCCCCCCCAAAAAAAAATGTATATACTACTGAAAGCTGATAGCTCAATTGACATTTATTTCTTTTCAGATTTAACCCATTTGAATAATAATTTAAACTACCGTATTTGCCGGCGTATATGACGACTTTTTGGCCCTGAAAAATATGCCTCCAAGTGGGGGGTAGTCTTATACGGTGAGTATATAACAAACTCTGTATTTTTAGTGGAAATGTTAGGGGGTCGTCTTATACGCCCAGTCGTCTTATACGCCGGCAAATACGTATTTTTCAGAGCCAAAAAAATCGTCTTATACTCCGGCAAATACGGTATTTATATGTTTGGGGGGGACACCCTATATTCTTGAAAAGAGTCAGAAACATTTCACTTAGTTAGAAAGATCAAAATTGGAGTATCAGAGAAGTGTTCTGGCAGAGAAGAATGAGGATGGACCTATGTGAGTGGGCATGAAGTGCATGAATACTTATATCTTACATCAGTGACCAATGGAGACCAAAAGCATGTACTCCTTTTGACCAAGGTTGGTCTCATAATTGCTATTTCTGCTACTGAACACTTGATCAGTAGAAGGAACTGATGCTGAGGTCTTGATATGGTGCCATTCTCCAGAATAACCAGACCTATTCAGTGCCAAGTCAATTACATCACACCCCTTCTTCCATGCAGTGGGTAGTGATGTATCCTTATTACAAATGACTTCTGCTCCAGAAATGGGTTTTCCTTCCATGCCTGCAGTCCCTATGCCAGGACATTACCCAGGGCTTACAGAGTGTTTGAGTAATGGATATATATAAGATTCCATGAAGATTGCTTCTGGATTGACAGATAAAAGTATTTACAGTGAATAAGGTATAATTTATGTTGAAGAAATGTGACAACAGAAACACTCTCATGGGATCTACATTTCTGGGAAGTTTCCAGCCACAAAGAACTATGGAATAGCCTATTAAAAACTTAGATAAGACTCTAGGATTGGGATTACACCCAACTTGGTTGAAATGAACAAATCCAAAATGTAAAATATGCATTGAACCAACAATTCACTTGTAATTATGTGTTACCAATAGCTAAAGGATTCACATTCAGGAAAAAAGGACCAGAAGATTGACCCCTCGCTCCTTGATTTTCCCACAGACACCACTTGTGGTTTTGGACTTCCTGCTCCAGCAATTCTAGGCCATATTATCGTTTTCATTTCCTCTAGTGGCATGTAGAACTTCTTGATTCTGTAACTTTCAGCAAGGATCTTTTCAACTATTGCTTTAGCTTTGCTCTCTCTTCTGCTTTTGTGACTTCAATTATATTAGTCTTGCCCCTTGTATTCCATATGTCTTTCTAATGCACGACTCTTGGCTATTTTATCAATTTAACTAACAATAAAAGTGTGTTTATAAATTATTTTAAATTTCTTTAGAGAAATATCTAGAAATGGAATTGCTTGGTCATATGGTAGTTCTATATTTACTTTTCTGAGAAACCTCCATACTATTTTATCAATTTACAATTCCACCCATAGCAAATGAAGGTTCACTTTTCTCCACATCCTCGCCAACAGTTATTTCTTGATTTATTGATAACAGACATTCTTAAAGATATGAGATGATATCCCATTGTTGTTTTAATTTGAATTTCCCTGTTGAATAGTCATATTGAGCATCTTTTCATATGCCTACTGACCATTTTTTGCCATTTTTGAAGAAATATCTATTCTGGTCCTCTGCTCATTTTCTTTAAAAATCAGATTGTATGTGTGTGTTTTATTTATATATATTTTAGTGTTGAGCTGTACAAATTTCTTATATGTATCTGTTTTTCCAACACCATTAATTAAAGACTGTTTCTATCCTGTTGTATATTGTTGCCTCCTTTATCATAGATTAATCAACTATATAGGTGTGTGTTTATTTTTGAGCTTCTTCTGTTCTGTTGATCTGTTTTTATGCCCATGCTGTGCTGCATTATAGCCTTATAGTACAGTTTGCTATCAGGTAGCATGATACCTTCAACTTTGCTCTTCTTTCTCAAGATTTCTTTGTCTACTTGAGGTCTTTTATGGTTCCATATAAGTATTAGGATTATTTGTTTTAGTTCTGGGAAAGGTGACATTGGTATTTTGATAGGGAATACATTGAATCTGTAGTTTGCTTAGGGTAGTATGGACGTTTTAACAATATTAATTCTTCCTATCCATGAGTACTGTGCATGCTTTAATTTATTTGTATCTTCTTCAAATGCTTTTTCAATTTTTTATAATTTTCTGGGTATAGCTCTTTCACTTCTTTGGTTAAATTTATTTGTAGGTACCTTATTTTTTATACAATTGTAGATGAGATTACTTTATCAATCTTTTTTTCTGGTAATTGGTAATTGGTTATTAATGTATAAAGTACAACTAATTTCTGAATATTAATTTTGTATCCTGCCACTTTACTGAATTAACATGTTAGTTTTAATACTTTGTTATTCTCTATATGCAATGTTATGTCACCTGCCACTCTAATTACTTTGAAGGGAAAATAAGAGATTTATCATGGAGAAAAAGTGAGAGCACCTTAAAAATTTGAGGAATCATTACATTAAAATGAGAATAAATTTATTCTATTAAACCACAGGTGGCAGAACTTGTTGAGCACTCTAACTAGATCCATCAGATTTGTGAAGTAGTGGATTCCTTATGATTGGCAGTAAGCATCCTGAGGCTTTGATCATTTTGTAAGATTGTGTAATTATTTTTTTGACAGGAATATCGGTGCCAAAAAATTATTTCACTGACTGGGAAACTATGAAAATCAAATAATCTGTTGTTCTCATATGTACCAACAAATTGGTAAAACACACACACACACACACACACACACACACACACACACACACAACTTTTTTCCTGTCTATTTCTGGAAAAATTATTTTTAAAAATATAATTACTCTCACTGCAGTTAAGACCTCAGATCTCTAAAGGGTGATTTCTCACTTCTCCAATGAAATCATTTTCTTGGAATGAGGAAGGAAGACTTTATATTGCCTTCCCTTAGGACACTAATTTGATGGTCAGGACAATAGGACCAGAGTCCTCACTACCACAGGGAGGAAGCTGATGGGCTTGTTTCTGCACAGCTTAGTGCAGGGACCACGTTAAAATGCATCAAGAGTATATTGCAAGTGTTTCTGGTATGAAAACTCATAGCAGAAAGTGGGAAGCTTAGAAACAAACTGAAGGGGACCAAATTTGGAGAAACTAAGGAAGAACTGAAAGACTGGGAGAAATTACTAAAAGTAATATAAATGTAAGTATTATATATGCATATGACGATATTGTTTGAACTAGATATGATGGGCAAATCGCCTTCTAGATGCAAAATCAAAAACCAGAAGATAGCAAAGGAGAAAGTATTCTTGTCTCCGTCAAATTGGAAAGTCTATCTGGAAGAAGCGAATCTCTGTTCTCTGCTTCTCTGTCTATGTGACTGTCCCACAGCCCTGATAATAATAGGATCAGTATCTGACAAAGAAAGGGAAGTTCACTATAGGATTATCTCTTCCTTCTCTGCCCCTTTTACGCTTTCTAGTCAGGGAATACTTAGCCATCTGTTAAGCAAAGATGTGTTGACTATCAAAATTTGCCTGGAATGAAGAAGGAGCAGCTACACAAGGTAGTGTCATGGTCAACAAGGATATCCTTTATTGCTTTTTACTGTTAGGCTTATTATAAGTCAAAATACTAAAAACAAAAGTATGCTTGTTTTTGGTTTTGGAGTTCTGTTGACATGTTTTATAGAATATTAATATAATATCACCTTCTAAGTATTAAAGTTGGTTTTACACCAGGAATAAGGAAATTCTCTTATGCTTTTAAAAAAAATTTAAAAACATTTCTATATTGAGGTACACTAACAATTTAAAAAAAAGTTAATGATTCCTTAATGAAGAAGCGTCTGTATACTCTGTGTATAGTCCAAGGAATTCCGAGTGACTTTTAAAAAATACATATACCATATTTGCCGGCGTATAAGACGACTTTTTGGCCCTGAAAAATATGCCTCCAAGTGGAGGGTAGTCTTATATGGCGAGTATATAACAAACTCTGTATTTTTAGTGGAAATTTTAGTGGGTCGTCTTATACGCCCAGTCGTCTTATACGCCGGCAAATACAGTATTTCTGTAACATCACTGCCTCCTGCACTTTAAAAAATTTTTTTTTCATCTTCACCTGAGGAAATGCTTAGAGAGGAAGGGAGAGGGAGAGAGAGAGAGAAAGAGAGAGAGAGAGAGAGAGAGAGAGAGAGAGAGAGAGAGAGAGAGAGAGAGAGGAGAGAGAGAGAGAGAGAGAAATAATGAATCAAACACAAAACCCCAGCATATGCCCTGACTGGGAACCAAACTGGAAGTCTTTTGGTGCACAGGATGATGCTCAACCAACTGAGCAACTCCAGCAGCCAGGCACTGCCTCTGCACTCAGAAGTTTAGAGGTAAAAATAGTTTTGGAGATAATTTAGTTCTATCTTCCAAGGCCAATCATACAGCTAGTGAGTGGCCAATGCTATTTATCTTTACTAATGTGCACTTGCCTTAATTATGAAGAAGAAAATGAGATATAGCATTGAACCTAGTCTTTTCTATACTTGGATTAAGAAATCATAGACAATTAGCATGGAGAGTATATTCTACTTGTTTCCTGTATTTTGAAAAATGAAGACTGACAAACCTTATCATTTATTAGATATAGAGGCCTGATGCATGAAATTAATGCACTTGGGGTCCCTCAGCTGGGCCTGTGCCCTCTCTCAGTCTGGGGTCCCTTGGGGGATGTCTGACTGATGGCTTAAGCCCACTCCCCACAGCAAACATCTTCAGCACTGCCAAGGAGGCAGGAGAGGCTCCCGCCATGGGCACTGAGCTCACCAGCTGTGAGCCTGGCTCAGAGCTTCTGGCTGAGTGGTGCTCCCCTGTGGGAGTGCACTAACCACCAAGGGTCAGCTCCTGCCCTGAGCATCTGTGTGGATCATAGCGACCGGTCATCCTGCTGTTTAGTAGATTTGCATAGTAGCCTTTTATTATGAAGGATGGGAAAAATAGAGTTGGTAGGAAATTTGAATATTTTCAGAAAATAATTTTTCAAAGATTAGATGATCTATTAAAAAATGTATAATACCACTAACTTTATCTAACACGCTGTTAACCATTAGTTTTCTTCTCCTCTTCCTCCTCTTTCTCCCTGCTCCTCTCCTCAATATTTTCCTATAATAAATTGCCTTAGTATTGGTAGGCTTTACACATGGATTAAATGTTATTAAGGCCGAAACCAGTTTGACTCAGTGGTAGAGCGTCTGTCGGTCTGCGGACTGAAGGGTTCCAGGTTTGCTTCCGGTCAAGGGCATGTACATTGGTTGCAGGCACATCCCCAGTGGGGGTGTGCAAGAGGCAGCTGGTTGATGTTTCTCTCTCATCGACGTTTCTAGCTCTTTTTCTCTCTCCCTTCCTCTCTGTAAAATATCAATAAAATATATTTTTAAATGTTATTAAAAGGTCCTTATAGAGCCAAACTTTATATTTTTTAAATTTTAAAAAATGTGGGTCTTTCATATACTTAGAAATGGGAATCTCTTTGCTCTCTAGAGTTTAGTTGCCTTTTTCTCTCCACTGTCCATGAAATTACACGATCAGACAAACCAGCCTTGGCCCAAACCTTCCACATGGAGATGAGAAGCTCATGATGGACAATTGTGCTGAAGTCACTTCATACCTTATTTATGTATTTATATTATTGAGTAACATAAGCTTCCACGTTCATTTTAAAAACCAAGTATCAAAATTTAAGTGCCGAGATGAAAGCTCTTAGAGGATAGGATTTAGTGCTTCAACAACCAAGATAAAATAACAAAAACTTGTAAGTAGTTTAAACATTTAATTGGTTAAATTATAAATACCTATGCACTTTTGGCTTTTAAATTTTAAATATGTATTATGTTAGTTATATCCAAATAACATGGTCCTAACAAACTATTGAAAAATACAGGGTGCATAACATTAATCAGTATAAGGACAAGCAAATGATTATCATACACTGTTGGGTATACAGGGCTAAAGCCAAAAGTGTTTTCTGAAACATTGAAGGTTGTATAGAGTTCTTTTCTGGGAAGAAGCTGCTACCTGGTGTCCAATGTGTTAAGCAAAGTGTCAAAAAAACATTCAAGAGATAATTTACACATTACTTAGCTTTTATGAAAAGGTATCATGTGTTTAAAACACATCATGTAAGGGCTGTTCTGAAAGGTGTTGCAGATTTTTATAAATCCAGGTGTTTAGAAAGAGACACCACTGCCCTTTCTTCCTAAGCAAATTGCTTTTATTTAAGTTCTTAAAACTATCAAGCACTTTATGATTCATAATTTCAAGAACATTAATCTAGTCCACTTAGCCTTGCATTCAAACCTAGTTGCATCCACAATGATCTACCATTCCCAACTTCACTGTGATTGCTCCTCAGCATGACCTCTTCTTCAGACAGCCACTCAGCTATAGTTCCTGAGTATATCTTTCACATTTTTACCTTTGTATCTTTGTTCTCCTTATTCCCCCACCAAAAAATAGCCTTTCCTTCAGTTTTGGCTAGCAGATTCCACGCTATTAAAAAGTTTTAACTTAAAATAATACCTACTCCATGACACCTCGCTTTACCAATTTGGCATAATTTCTTTCATCTTGATAATATTTATGGTATTAACATACCACTTATATTTGCTCATTTCCATTTTTATATTTTTATTTTTAATGTGTGCATCTTATGTACCTAGTTATGATAGGATTCATGTCTAATCTTTTTTTTCACACTATTCCTCTTTTCACAGCAGTTGGATGTTAAACATTAGTAAATTTTTTATATAACTTCATTAAATTAAATTGACTTTTAATTGAAAGCTGGATATGTTTCTTTTGCATGTATCCCAGATATAGTCCTAACCATTGTGTGATGTTTCCCTGATGTTTTTTAAATTTAGGTAACTGTAGATTAGCGACATGGCTCATATAAATGAATCGGTGGTGTCTGAGTTTGTGCTTCTGGGACTCTCCAATTCTTGGGATCTTCAGCTTTTCCTTTTTGCCGTCTTCTCTATGGTGTATGTGACATCTGTGCTGGGCAACCTCCTGATTATTGTTATCATTTCCTCCGACTCCCATTTGAATTCTCCGATGTACTTCCTGCTCAGTAACCTTTCTTTCATTGATATCTGCCAATCTAACTTTGCAACCCCCAAGATGCTTGTGGACTTTCTTGTTGAGAACAAGACCATCTCCTTCGAGGGTTGCATGGCCCAGATATTTCTCCTTCATAGTTTTGTTGGGAGTGAGATGATGTTGCTTGTCGCTATGGCATCTGACAGATTTATAGCCATCTGTAAGCCCCTGCGCTATAGCACGATTATGAATCGGAGACTGTGCATAACCTTTGTGTTTATTTCCTGGGCTGTGGGTATTCTTCATTCTGTGAGCCACTTAGCTTTTACAGTGGGTCTGCCATTCTGTGGCCCAAATGAGGTAGACAGCTTCTTTTGTGACCTTCCCCTAGTGATAGAGCTGGCTTGCATGGATACTTATGAGATGGAAATTTTGACACTAACTAACAGTGGCCTGATATCATTGGGCTGTTTCCTGGCTTTAATTATTTCCTACGTCATCATTTTGATCACTGTCTGGCGCCGGTCCTCCGGTGGGTCATCCAAGGCACTTTCTACATTATCAGCTCACATCATAGTGGTGATTCTTTTCTTCGGGCCTTGCATCTATTTCTACATATGGCCTTTTAGCAGATTTTCTGTGGATAAGTTCCTTTCTGTGTTCTACACTGTTTGTACGCCCATGTTGAACCCCATCATCTACTCTCTGAGGAATGAAGATGTTAAATCCGCCATGCGAAGGTTGAGAAATCGTCATGTGAACTGGAAAAACTAGAGATCACTGAAGGTATATAATCCTGAATGAGAATGAAGGGCCTCCACTGGATCACAGCATCATGCCAATTACTTTTTGCTAATGACATGGGTTATTGAGATATAGAATTCGATTTTTGTCCTAAGTGCAATGAAATTGCTTAAAATCAGTTCTTGGTTTAATAGTATTTAAAGAGAATTTAAACCATTTTAAAAAATAATTCTAAAGTATAAATTCTCTTAAAATATTTAATAATTCCTTTAGATATTTTATAAAAAAAATTGGAATCTAACCTACATAAAATGCGACTTATGTTACTAAATTTGTGATTATCTTCAACTGCAGTGATATTTTGTACCTTGCAATCATAATGTTTAAGCAAACTGAGTTTCTGATATCTTCATTCAACTTATTCATAACATTTTAAAATATATTGACATAGTAGAAGAAATATTGTATTTTACACCATGGACTTTACCTCATTGACATACATTTACTAGCTCACCTTTTCCTTTATATTGCATATTTGGTTATTTCTAATTTGGTTGTTATACATTTGGTTATATATACTTTTCCCTACTACTACTCTGTTCCAATAAAAGGATCTTGTTTTCTAGATTGATATTCATCTGTACTCATAAAACTTTTCCTAGATATTTGTTGTTATCAGCAATATATATATATATATATATATATATATATATATAAAGTCTACTTATTTTAAAGTAGAATAATTTGTTATGATAAATTCTGTTATGCATAGAAAATTGTAAATATCTTTGAAATTGATTGCAAATATGGCATGTGTTGAATAATTAAATTCAGAGAAAATGTTAATTTTATATGTTTCTAAAACCTAAAAATGCACAAAGTGACAAAAGATTATTTGCAACTGAAGATCAAATCTGAAATCTATTTTTTCATGTTTCTTGGAAAACAGAAAGAGAAAGTAAAATTCATGTGCCTTTAATAACAAGGATTTTAAAATCTATTTATAATTGTTTTATTTGCTGGTCAAAATTTTATTATGTACTTCTTTCTGAATTTACATTATAAAAAAGAGAGGTTAAATGTATTCTAACAATGAAAAAGAGAATTGCTCAACAGAAAATAGAAAGCCGCATTCAGTACTCTCGATTCAGTTTTAAGTATACTGTAAGACATACGTTAGTGGCTATGCACATAGGTATTAACTCTGCATGCCAAGTCTTAGTGCAAGCTGAGTTTTAGACATAGACATACAGTCTGTTTGAACCATGAGACTATTTGATTAAGTTTTCTTAGAACCTCGTCTTTTGATAAACTTCATTTGTACAATGTCAAAAATGATAATGATCTTTTAAATTTGAATAACTTTTATATATTTTTATGCAGTGCCAAAAAACATTTTAATTATTCAATAAAAATTAAATCAGCCATGGTATTGTTGTTAGTATTTTTATTTCCTTTTAACTCTGTCCTGCCGGTAAAAATGGAGAGGTTGTAGTGCCCTTGCAAAATTGAGTCATTTCATTGCTCTGATTCTCAAAATTCCATAATGAAGGAGAGGAAAGGCAGAGGAATAAGGGGGAAATGAAGGGGAGAGAGAGGAAAAGAGCAGAAGAAAGAGGAGGGAAATTAGAATTTATGAGGAGCTGTTTAATTTGGTCAATTATTTGTCATGCCAGAGATATTCCTCAATTTTCTAATTCTTAATTTACCGTTGTTCTAGTTGGGTTTTTACTGATCAGACATAGCACATTAAGTTTGGCAAAAAATCCAAAAATCATAAAGTAAAAAAAGTTCATATATCTAACTACATAATTTTATCTTTTTGTGTTATGTATTTTTATTTTTAAATTAAATTTATTGGGGTGAGAGTGAATGATAAAATTATGTATCAAGTATACAATTCTATAATATATCACATCTACATTGCATTGTGTGTTTACCACCCAAATCAAATCTCCTTCCATCACCATATAATTTTGCACAGAGTTTTCTGTTTTGTTTTGTTATAAAGCCTATCACAAATAAAGTCAAAAGGAAAAAGAGATGAAAAGAAGTATTGTTGTTAGGGGTAATATCTTTAATTTTTCAAGAGCTCTGACAAAAAAATAAGTAAATGACCAAAAAATCCAATAGAAAAATTAGCAAAGTATATGAATAAGTGGTTTATTATTAATGTAATGTAAGTTACTCATCAATATATTAATAAAACTAACATATATGAGAATGTAAGTATAAGTGCATGAGACTCCCTTGTTCAGTTGTATGATTGAAAAAGATTTAAAAGTCTGATAGTTTACTGTGCTGATAAGGCTTTGATAAAACAGGAAACCTCAAACATTGTTATCAAAACTCTAAAATGGTACAATATATTAAGGACATTTTCAATATCATAACATTTTAAAAATCTGAATTGGTAGTTATACTTACAGTATTTTATCTTACAGATATTTCCATGCATATGTAACATAAAATATGTGCCTGGTATTTATTGCAAGCTTTGCTTTTAGGAACAAACTATGGAAAAATATAAATATACAAAACCTAAATGTTTATTGAAGGAGACACCTGAACTATATTATTGGTACTTCCATTTAATAGAATGCTGTGCAGCTATTAAGAATAATTAGGCATCATATAAGGCTTTTATCAATTTACAAATAAAAAAAGTGCTCCTGATTAAGGGAGGGCTAGAAAACACTTTATCAGGGACTTTTGGTTAAAAAGGGTTGTTAGAGATAATTTAAGCCAGATTCCTCATTCACTGAGGAAATTCAAGACCAGAAAATATAAATGCTCTGTCTAAACATTTTTGTGAACTAGTGACACAGGCAATATTTACATATCCCAACCTTTCCTTCTAGCAAGTTGCAAGGTTACAGAATTATGGACCTGTGTCTGGGTTGCAGTTTTAGTAGGTGTTTCATGAAATGGAGTCTTTAATGGGACTATTAGAGTTGAGGGGGTATTACAATTATTAAAATCAATGATTTTTCTAACTATATTTAAACATTTTTGGAGAACAATTTTATTGTAATTTGATAATGGGTTACTCTAGATATGCATGCTTTGATATTTGTGTAATATTATTTAAAGATTTTTTTCTCTTTATAGCATAATAAATTGTGGTTTGATTTTAGAGTCCTTGAAAATAAACTCTCATAAGCTAATAGCTCTGGTCCAGGTGATGGTGTTTTCTTAATACTCTTGGGCAAAGAATAAATCTTGATTGATCTTATTCTACTTAGTATGTATTCAATCACATCCTCTACATTGAGCAAAACAATGCTTTTCTTCTTATTTTGAATGATCCTAAACTAATAATAGCCACTTTTTAAATATCTAATAAGTGCCAATGACTTTCAGTTTTACATTTGATATTGGTCATAGTGGCATTGTATGGCGGGTACATAGCTTATGCCCATTTTATAGACGATGAAACTGAGAGGCTTAGTGAAAGTCAATATTTTAATGCCCTTTCCTATTCATCACAACGTCACAAGTGAAAACAGTCTCAGCAGCTAAGAATTTGTTCTGAGATTGACAAAATTAGCAACCAGAAAGGCATAAGCAGGAAAGAGTCTCTGAAAACTAAAATAAATATCATAAAGGTTAACCACTAAATCTCATATTCTATTGTCCAGTGTTAGGGATGGCTGGAATTTCCAGGTAAAAATACTAGAAAAGAAAGAACTACAAAGATATATAGCAACAGAAAGTTATAGGGGGCTTCTTTGAAGTATTTGACTACATATTCATCAGTGCATATGTGTGAGGCAGTTATCAGGAACCAGGGAAAGAACCAGCAGAAAAGAGATGGCTAACCAATCCTCTCACAGGCCAGAGAATGCTTATGTTTCCTCTCTCCAGAGTAGAGTTTTAGAAATGTTTGGCTTTTATAGTGCTGAAAGAATTGCCATAGACTAAAAGTTAAGCTGGATCTTCACAAACAAAGCTAAGAGAGAAGCCCAGAACACTTCAAATGGATCCCAAGTAACCTCACTGTTAAATCCAATAACATTTACAGGAATGAGTAGAGAAGGGAAAAAGGAACTAACATTGCAACATTCACAATGAAAAATTACAACATGCAAAACAGCAAAAAGGTATGACCTCTAAGCAGAAGATAATACAACCAAAAAAAGGAGACTGAGAAATAACATATGTAATAAAATTATCAATCAAGACTCTTGAAATAAGTAATAAATATGCTTCTTATGTTCAAGAAGATAGGCAAAAAAAATGTTAGGTAAAAGATGAAAAAAATATTTAAAAAGCTCTAAATAAAATTTCTAGTGAAGAAAATGGCAATGCCTGAAGGCAAAATACACAGAAGAGAGTAGCATAGATTGGACCCTGTATGTAATTTGTGTTTCTTTCTTTCTGGATGATTATAACATGTTCTTATTTTGCTGATATTCAGCAACTGGGTTATGATGTGCTTTGATGTATTTCTTTTTTAAAAAAATCTTTTTATTGAATTTAGAGAAAAAGGGAGAGAAAGAGAGATTGAAACACCAGTGATGAGAGAGAATCATTGATCGGCTGCCTCCTGCACACATCCCACACTGGGGGATGGAGCCCACAACCTGGGCATGTGCCCTAACCAGGAATCGAACCATGATCTCCTGGTTCATAAGTTGACTCTCAAACACTGAGCCATGCCATCCGTATGGTGTGTTTCTCTTTAAATTCCTTGGACTGGGTTAGTTGAACTTCTGAATTTATAATTTTTTAATATTTAGGAAATTATTGTGTATTTAGCAGTGTTGCTTAATAAAGTTTCATTTCCTCCAAGTTGATTTATGTTTCAATGAAATCCAACTAATATATTCAAGGAGATTGGCATGCTAATTATCCAACTTACACAGAAATACAAAATGATAAGAATAACCAATGGACTCTTAAAGGAAGAGATACTACCATATATTGAGATTTTTAATGTTAATGTTGTATTAAAACTAGTATTTACTAGCTGTGGGCAAACCATGGCCCGCAGGCCAGATCTGGCCCAGAGCTGAAAGAGCGGAGGGTTCTCTTGCTCTCCCCTCCGCTCCTTCACCAGCAGCCCAAGATGAGAGTGCCAGCATGGTCAGGTTGCTTTTGTTCCGGTCCTCTGGTCCAGTTTAAATACACATTGTGGCCCTCAAGTCAAAAAGTTTGCCCACCCCTGATTTAGACTGTACACTGAGTGGCCAGATTATTATGACCACCTGACATTTGTAGGCAAATTAGCCATACTGCATAGTTTGCTGTCTGCAGTTACCAAGATAAAATGTCTCCAATTCACACAGGAGCCCAAGGATTGGACAGTTGAACATTGGAAAAAAGTCATGTGGTCTGATGAATCAGTTGCATCATGCAGATGGCAGAGTGAGAATTTTGTGGAAACAACATGAAAGCATGCACCCCACATGCATGAGTATAACGCTTAAAGTTGATGGAGGCAGTGTTATGGTTTGGAACATGTTTTCCTGGCATGATTTGGGCCCTTTAATTTATGTGGAACAACATCTGAATAGCACAACATACCTAAATATCATTACTGATCAAGTTCATCTATCATGTCGATGGCATATCTCAATGGAGATGACTTCTTCCAACAAGACAATGTGCATGCCACGGTGCTCATATTGTGTGGGAGTGGTTTCAAGAACATGAGGGGGACTTTATTTTGTTTAAGTGGCTCCCACAATCCCCAGATCAGCCAGCTGGTTCCACAACCATCAAATCTCACAGAACTGGACAGTGCTATTCATCAGGCATGGTGTCAAATTCCTCGCATCACTTTTCAACATCTTGTGGAGTCAATGCCAAGAAGAATCGCCACAGTATTGAAGGCAAAAGTTGGCCCAACGAAGTACTGTTGGGGTGGTCATAATAATTTGGCCACTCAGTGTATATTAACATTTAGTGTTATTGGTAAAAGAAAATAGAAACATGCTAATGGAACATAATTGAGAATCCTGGAACAAAATACATATATACAGTCATCTGGTTTATGAAAAGAGATGATAATAAGAGCAGGGGTAAAATGAGGGCGATTGGTCAATGGTATATTTACATTTTTAAAAAACTTGTTTTTAACCTCACAGTTAACAAATATTATGTCAGATTCTTATGTATATACTAGAGGCCTGGTGCATGACATTCAGGCACTTGGACGGTGGGGAGATCCCTCAGCCTGGCCTGCGCCCTCTCACAGTCTGACTGCCTTGGAGGTGGGAAAGGCTCCTGTCACTGTCGCTGCACTCGCCAGCCATGAGTCCAGCTTCTGGCTGACTGGCTGAGTGGTGTGCCCCCCCGTGGGAGCACAATGGCCACTAGAGAGGCAGTTCCTGCATTGAGCATCTTCCCCCTGGTGGTTAATGTGCATCAAAGTGACTGGTCATTCTACTATTTGGCCGATTTGCATATTAGCCTTTTATTATATAGAATTTTGTATCAATTGGAAAAAATAAATATTTTAGACCATGGTATAGGAGGATATGTTGCATAGAGAATATGAAATCCTAGGCAAGGATTTTTGAAATAGGATGCAAATTACTTTAAAATGACAAACCAGACTTTATTAAAGTATATCATCAATAGTCATTGAAAGACATTAATTTAAGAGAGCAAAATACAAATCATAATTTGGAAAAAGGTATGTACTATACATATTACCAACTTATATATAGAATATTTTTATAAACTGAATACAAATTAATTTTTAAAAAGCAGACTAACAAAAAATGGGCAAAAACTTGATTGGCTACTTTACAGAGGAATATAGTCAAGTGCTAAGTAGTCTATGAAAGTATGCTTAATTTCATTAATGATCAATGAAACTACAATGTGAACGAAAGCATTACTGTTCTGGATATTAATAAGAATGTGAAGCAGCAGAAACTCTCAGCCACTACTGTTGAAAGCATACATTTGTCAACCATTTTTGAAAACTGTTGTCAGTATCACTAAAGTTGAACATACACATGCTCTATCACTCACTAATTCTATTAATTCTTTCCTAGTTATTTACCCAATATATATAACAGATCCTCACTAAAACGTATGTACAAAAATGTTTGCAGCAGTACCATTTTAGTAGTACCATACTGTAAACAAACCGTATACCCACTAATAAAAGGATGAAGAAATAAATTGAGGTACATCTATATACATTATATATAAAAACCTAAGCGACCATTCAACCACTTGACTACTTAACTGGTCGACTGGTAACTCTGATGCACAAAGACCACCAGGGGGCAGATGCTAAGCACAGGAGCTTCCTCCTGGTGGCCAGTGTACTCCCACAGCAGGAACACCACTCAGCTGACATATGGGTGTCAGACCCAGGGCAGGCCTCCGCAGCCCAGAGACCACAGTGGAGCAGCAGCAAACCTATCGAGCAACAGTGGTGGCAGGTGCAGTGGAGCTGGGATGAGCAGGAGCAGCAGGCAGAAGCAGCAGGCAGCATTGGACTGCTGGTTTTGGCCGATCCCTGCAGGCCATGTTGAGGGACCCCACCCATGCAGGATTCCATGCACTGGGCCTGTAGTTAATAAAATAAAATACTATGTAGCAAAGAAAATAAAAGAAATATAACTACACAAAAATAGGCATGGATATTGAGCAAAAAAAATCAACCAAGGTAGTCACGATAGAAAGGCAAAAAGGAGTGCATGTCTGGTGTTCTGGTAATATTTTATCTTGATCTATGGAATAGTCATGTGGTTGTGTTTATGTTTATAGTGTGATAGGCTGAGGATGGTTCCTCAAAAGGCATCTATGTGCTAATCCCTGGAATGTTCAAATATTACTATCTATTTGAAAAGCTGGATCTTTGGCCCAGTGGTACTGATTTTGGATTTATGACCTCCAGAACTGTGAGACAATAAATGTCTTCTGTTTTGAACCATCGAGTTTGTAATAGTTTTTATTTTTATTTTTATAGCAGCTATAGGAAATGAACATATATGGTAATTATTTAATCAAGCTATATACTTATGATTTATCAACTTTATGTTTATGCTACAGCTTGGAATCGTTTAATAAAAATTAAAAGCATGGAGAATAGACTTAAGTAAAGCATGAATTTATTCAACAAGCATTAATGAAATGCATCATCTCTCACATTCTAGGCACTATACTTACTGGGAACACAATGAAGGGAAAGATGGGAAAGACCCCAGGCCTAGTGGAAAGGTCAGATTAAACAAATACTAATTATCAAGACTGAATGCTCTGATGGAGAATTAAGTGTTGGCAAATGAATGATACAAGCACTCTCCTAGTCTAAGGCAGACAAAAAGAACCTGAGACCTGAGGTGTTAGCAGATGAAGAAAGAACGTAAGGTTTTTCCTGGCACAGAAAACTACCTTCAAAAGCTTGATGATGAGATGGTCATCTCAATGGAGGATCTAAAAGAAGTTCATTTTTACCTGAGTTTAGATTGTAGGAGATGGAGTGAGTCAGAGACAGCTAAATATCCACCAAATGCCATGCCCAGGGAGGAAAAATGGGGGATATCTGTAATACTACAAACAATAAATAAATACATAAGTAAATAAATAAATATGTAAATAAGTCTTGGCACAATTAAATGAGGCATTTAGGAATCAACAGCAGCATCAGGAACCTTATCATCCTTAACCAGAAGGGACAAGAGAAGGGAATGATAATAGGTCAGAGCTGAAGACACAAAGGGACTACAAGGTACTGAGTAGCCAAGTCAGTAAATATGCCAGATGTGGCAGGGATGAGAAATAAAGAAATACCAAGACCTCTCTCTTTTTTTCTCTGTGATCTCCTGCCAGTTTCTTCTAGTCTCTAATATCAGTAGATGCCAGTTAATGTAGTTCTTGGTGGTCCTCCCATAGGGTCACAGTACACAAGGCATACAAAATGGAGCAAATGTAGAAAAACAAAGCAGTAAGAGAAGTGGGCAGGGATAAAGAAGTAGTTACAGCAATGCAAGTATCTCTGCAAGAATTATGAGTATAAATGGGAAGATATAACTTTGTGGTTGGAAGAAGACACCTTAAGAAAGCAAAGTACTTAACAGAATAAATGGAAGGAATCTAGACCTTTGGGTAATAGGATTGGTTTTAGATAAGAAAGAATGAGTATACTCAGTACTTGCCATATCCTAAAAGTCCATATAAAGAAGAAAATTCAAATTCCCTGTTTTCTGCACTATTTATTTTCCATTGTATAGGCTCATAATGGTTAAATATCTTCATTAAACAACTGTACAAGAAAGAATCTAACTTGGGGGAGGGTCTACTTTTGTTCACTTTTATGCAAATCTAGCATAAAAAATTTAATTGAAAAAGTAAAATCCTATTTTGCCACCAGGTTCTGGTATATGGACTGATTTAAATTGTTTTGTCTTAAACGAAGGCAAGAGGAGTAGAACATCTCTAAATCTTCATATTTCAAATATTTGGCTTTAGTTTAGGAATTTTGGCTGAATTCTGACTATTGAAATTAACATATTTTATTACAGAATATTTGTGTGAGACTTTTTGTACCTATGGGCTTCAAAAAAGCCACAATAAAATAGGTTGGAGAAATGAAACAAGAAAATGTCAACTGAAATGGAAAGCTAATATTAACAGACAGCTTATATTTCTGCTATCACAACCTATACTTTCCAGTTTTAAATAAATAATTTATTTGTTTATATCATTTAAGGAATAATTATGATAATTTGGAATAAAACAATAGACAATTTTATCTAATAGATTTTGCTGCATGTCAAGCCACTTCAAATTTTGTTGTTTTAAAGCAACACTGATTTTATATTTCTTCTCTGGCCTGAGCCAGGATGTCTTCTCTCTGCTGAACTGTTTGATGAGCCTGGAAATTGGAAGATCAACAATTATTTCACCCACATACCTGGTTGTTGGCAGATAGGCAATAGGAATTAGCTATCAGACTGGGCATCTCAGTTCTTTACACATGGCCCGTCAGTTTAAATGATCTACATGTCCACCAATAGAGTATTCACCTCATTATAACATACCCATTTTTAAAAATAATATGTATCAATTAAAAAATAATTAGATGTCGAAACCGGTTTGGCTCAGTGGATAGAGCGTCAGTCTGCGGACTGAAAGGTCCCAGGTTCGATTCCGGTCAAGGGCATGTACATTGGTTGCGGGCACATCCCCGGCAGAGGGTGTGCAGGAGGCAGCTGGTCGATGTTACTCTCTCATCAACGTTTCTAGCTCTCTATCCCTCTTCCTTCCTCTCTGTGGAAAATCAATAAAATATATTTTAATAATAATAATAATAATTAGAGCTGTGTGCAATTCATGGAAGTCTGCCTACTAAGCTCTCTCCTTTTTTGTCTCTTCTGTCTTTTCTCTTTCTCTATTTTCTCTCTTTTTTTTCCTCTCTTCCCCTTTCTTCCTACTCCCCCCACCCCGCCCCAGTGGTATGGAGGTGGCAGTGGAAGAAAGGGGAGATTTTCATTCTTACTTTACATATTCCTATAATTTAAGAAAATAAAACAATATAAGATCTGAAGTTGAAAATTCTGATCAGAGAAGGCACTTGATATGGAGAAAGGGACACAAACAAAGTTGCTGGCAAGATAACTGCAGCCAAACTTTCATTAATGATTCATTATCTTTCCCATCAACCTCAGTCCTGGGAACACTTGACTCTCAATGTAACCTAGCTGACATTATTGCAACTATCACATCTTTTATCTTTTTTCTGTAAATTGCCTCTTACCCTCATATCCCACAATCACCCCAACACACATGTATTTTTATGTTGTGTAATTTCTATCAAAAGGTTATAATTAACATTTTAAAATAATTCCCTTTGTGATTTGACTTTGAGTACCTGAGTTTCTAAATCCCTTAACATCAAACTTGCCTAATGATGGCCAGTGTATCCATGGGGTTCCAACTAATTTATTTATCTTCTGGGTTCAGTTGTGTCTAGGATGGTTTATAATATTAGAGTGCCAGTATTCTGTGATTGTGGGACTTAAGAACCTACACTCTTCAGATAGAAGGTGTGTAATTTGACTTAAAATGTATTATACTGAAAGCCTTTCTTCATGCTCCTGTCATCTGTACTCATTTTTAGGACTAGCATTAATTGTCGTTGTGGTATTTTTCAGTGCAATATTATATTAATTATATAAATCAAAAAATGCATTTAGCATGATTTTTAAAATATCTGACTAGTGAGTGCCCTACCTGGTCTGGCTCAATGGATAGAGCATCAGCCTGTGGACTGAAGGGTTACAGGTTTGATTCTGATTAAGGGGACATGCCTTGTTGGCTTGATCCCCAGTGTGGGGCATGCAGCTTATCAATAATTCTCTCTCATCATTGATGTTCTCTGTCTCTCCCTCTCCCTCATTGAAATCAATAAAAATGTATGGGAAAAAAAAATATATATATATATGACTAGCTAAAGTTAACAGTATTTACCTTTAATATTGGGAGAATAATTTCTTTCTTCATGTTTTCTATGTTTCCAAATTTCAGCAATAAACAGTCATTATTTTTGTAATCAGAAAAAAAAATAAATAGTAAAATACATCTTGCAAAACAAATACCTTGTTAAAAACTTGCTTCTGATAAATCTGGGTTTGATGTTATCTAGACAGCAACTATTATTCTCAAAAAAAGTTACATGGATTATAATTAAGGGTAATTTTTACCTGAAACTTAGTAACTATAAGTAAATAATAATTACATTAAAGAAAGAGAACAAATTTTAAATATTCATTTTTCATATAAAAATAAAATAGAAAGTCATAAGACAACTGGATATGCATAACCACAGAAATTTACAGAAAGTTTATATATTTATCATAAGTATAATTGAGTTTATTGCAGAAAATTAAAAGCTATCAACAAGATGTCCCAATTGTCAAAGTCAAAATTTATAAATATTTTATTGTCTTTAATTTTAAATTATTATATCTTAATACTTCAAAATTTGCTCTGTATGTGTTAGAACTGTAAAATTTGAGTCAATAGCAGCTCTCATGAGTCTTCAAAGGATTATCACCCATTTTCATTTAATGCAGTAATTTCTTCAAGCCATGCTCATATGAATGTGTAAAATACACATACACACACACTCCCTGGATGGCTAATATTTTTCATCTCTGATAAATAATTTACTTTTACCTAATTTGAAAGGATAGTCAAAAGAGTCACTTAAATGCATGAATAATTATTTTATTATTCTATTTAGAATCATATTAAAAGCATAACGTATGACCATATGTCCTCAGCAGACTTAAGAAGAGAAATGTATTGTAGACCATAATAATCTGGACAGAAATGTGTTATAGATGATAACAAGCTGGACAGGCACTCAGGAAAGTTAGGTAAAGGTCAGTGAATTAGCAATAAGCCCAAAGTGGAATGTGATCTTTCCTCCAGCCATTTGCACAGGGCAGAGAGTTATTTTAATAGGAAAGAGTGCAGGGTAATTATTGCAGCCTGAACATCTACATAGTGTGATTTCCTATCCCAAATACAATCTCTACAGAGCTTATGCCTGTTTAGTTTAATCTTAAATTCTACCTTCAAGTTTTACGAATGCCATGCACCAGGCTTTTAGTATATACATATGTACATATGCATATATTACTATCTTTGGGAAATGTAGTATATATTTAGAGACAATGTAAAAAAAGAGAAGTAAAATATCGAATTATGGGAGAGAGATTCATCAAGTTGAAGGTAAATGCCTGGGACCAGGCAACTTCATGCTCTAAAATAATCTTGTCTGTCTCAAAGTTGGAGCTAGTTGGAGAATATATTTTTATATTAGCTAAGTAGAGAAGAATTTCTTCCAGCTAATCAAGATATTCTAGGGAAAACTATCTCTTGAAAATGAAAAGTTTCTTGTATTTTGTGTAAAACATCTCATCTGTTTTTATTACTGATGTCCCTTGTTGAATTTCTTGCATCTAGGTGGAGCCAGATCAAATGGATGAAAACCAAACAGAAGTGGTGAGAGAATTTGCCCTGGCAGGCTTCTCCCAGGAACCATCTATTGAGGCAGGGCTATTTGTATTATTTCTCTTCTTCTATGTGTCCACATGGATAGGCAACGTCCTCATCATGGTCACAGTGGCCTCTGATAACAATTTAAACTCATCACCCATGTATTTTCTTCTTGGCAACCTCTCTTTCCTAGACCTTTGCTATTCAACAGTAACTACTCCTAAGCTTCTGGCTGATTTTCTTGACCATAAAAAGCTCATTCCATATGACCAATGCATTGCACAACTCTTTTTCCTGCATTTTGTAGGGGCAGCTGAGATGTTCCTGCTCACGGTCATGGCCTATGATCGCTATATTGCAATTTGTCGCCCCTTGCACTATACCACAATCATGAGTCAAAGATTATGCTGTGTGTTGGTAGGTGCCTGCTGGATGGGAGGATTTGTGCATTCTACTGTCCAGACAGTTCTTACTATCCATCTGCCCTTTTGTGGGCCAAACCAAGTGGACAACTTCTTTTGTGATGTTCCCCCTGTCATCAAACTTGCCTGTGCAGACACATTTGTCATTGAATTACTAATGGTATCTAACAGTGGGTTGATCTCTACCAGCTCGTTTGTGGTGCTGATTTCTTCCTACACCATTATTCTTGTCAAGATTCGCTCCAAGGAGGGAAGGCAAAAGGCACTCTCCACTTGTGCCTCCCACCTCATGGTGGTAACACTCTTTTTCGGACCCTGTATTTTCATTTATGCTCGTCCCTTCTCCATCTTTTCTGCAGACAAAGTGGTGTCTGTGCTCTACAATGTTATTACCCCTATGCTGAATCCCCTCATCTACACACTTCGGAACAAAGAGGTCAAGTCAGCCATGCGGAGGCTGTGGGGTAGGAGTGGACTTCCTTGGAAAAGGAAGTGAGAATTTGAAGTGAGTTCTGAAAGCAAAGAATCTGTATTTAATAATAAAAAGAATTATTAAAATAATTCATTTTGTATTAATGAGTTAGGAAACGATGGCCTAGTTGTTCAGTTTTCTTTCATAATACTCCTATCCATGGCTTTACAATTACATTAAAAGCAGGAAAACTTTCATATTGAATTTTCCTATCTCTTGTTTCCTTTTCTTCCCCAAAGCAAATCTGTTTCCTGTTTTTATCACTCTGTGTTCTTTTTTTTATTAGTATATTTTATGATTTTTTTACAGAGAGGAAGAGAGAGGGATAGAGAGTTAGAAACATCGATGAGAGAGAATCATCAATCAGCTGCCTCTTGCACACCCCCCACTAGGGATGTGCCCGCAAGTAAGGCACATGCCCCCGACCTGAATTGAACCCAGGACCCTTCAGTCCACAGGCTGACACTCCATCCACTGAGCCAAACCTGTTTCGACACTCTGTGTTCTTTCATTCTATCCACTCATTTGATCAAATTTTATTCTATTCTTTCTTTCTATTCAGTTTGTTATTACCCAGTGATACAAACTACCCTTTCCAAACTTTCACTACTTTTT
Organism: Vespertilio murinus; assembly: GCA_963924515.1. Lineage (NCBI taxonomy): Eukaryota > Metazoa > Chordata > Mammalia > Chiroptera > Vespertilionidae > Vespertilio > Vespertilio murinus. The sequence continues at coordinate 148,189,586 of OZ004704.1, forward strand.
CTTTGCCTTGCCACAATTTTTTTCTTCTTTATTTTTAACTTTTAAAATTACTAGATGTCTGAATAAAACTAGATGAACTGAATAAGGAGTTTATATTTGTTTTTTATTCCCACAAAATATTTAAAGGTTATCAGTTGAATGAATTAGGGTGAATCAAATTTATATGACTCTTGAACAATAAACTAAAGGGACATATTAGTTAGTTTTGTCACTTCTCCATACTGCTAACAAACATCTAGTAGTATAACTGACAGATCAATTGCCTATTAGTATGGGTTCAAATACCCATCTGTGAATTACAAGCCAATTGAATCTAGACAAATTACTGAAACGATTGAAACCATAATTTCCTTATCTGTAGTATTCACAGAATGATGCCTATCCCTCAGTGCTCTTTTGGAGACTAAAAATTATAATAGATATATCTAGTTTGTTGCCTAGCTTATAACAGAGATTTACAATGATTTATTTATTAAAGTGTTTTTTGATGACAGAAGATACAGATGGTGATATTTGAAACTGGTTGATTTGCTTTAGTGAAGCAACAGCATGGTCTGTAAATAATTTGTGAAGGATGTTAGAAAGTGTGTAAAAATGAGCCATGATATTTCCCCTGTATGCATTATTGAACACAGTTTATATTCTGTCACCATTATCATTAAAAAATTCCTCATTGACATTGGTTGTCCTCAAAGTTATAGTAAAACTAATTCATAAACTTGTGTACTGCTTATTGAGATTTTATAATCAAGGGTAATAAAATTAAATTAACAGTAAAGTTTATGACAAACTAAACACAAATAAAACATGAATGCAAAATACGAATGTACTATACCTTATTTGCATTGCTTTAGTCTTTTTTTTAGTCAGTGGATTATAGAAGCAATTTCAGCAACTAATTTAGGTGATGAAGTCAGAAGCCAAGAATGTTATGTAAATTCATTGAAAACTGGAGTTTTGTCTTTATTATCTTTACATTTCTAACACTTTTTTAAATGTCTAAAATAAATGTGTTGAACAAATGAAGGAGGCTTTTATATATTCTCTGATCAATGTGGTAATGATTAGGAAAGAGATATTTCATAGATGTTTTCTTTTTCCATACTTGGAAAGGTAACTTGTAAATTTTTCAGTGAGCCTTAGAAAACATTTTGAGAGATATTACAGAAACAAGAACATATCAAAACACTTATGGATATACCACTACTGTTGTTAGTGAGTCAGATAGATACCTCAATATAAAAGAGATAATTAAGAAATGTAATTCATAATAAGGCAACTATTACTCATGTGACTTCATCTATAGAGACGTGACTACAGAATCAAAGAAGTCTATATTTGAATTCTCAGTCAGTACTTTATTAACAATACTACCAACTCGTGAGGCATTGAGGATCAAAATGCAGCAGAATTAAGGCAATTAATCATAAATACATAACCCAGTTGGTTTTTCACTATAAATTAATATTGATGCTGGACATTTCCCATAATATATGATAAAAGTAATACTTAGGAATTTTGTAAATCCCCAGCTCCTCCACTCGGGAACCTGTAGTTTTCCGTGCGGGTCTCGGAAAACAGAGAAACAATCCCTTCACAATTATATTATACGGGTGGGTTTTTTTTTTTTATTCATTCTCCTATTGATGGGCACTTTGGCTGTTGACAGATCTTAACTCTCTATAATAATAAAAGTGTACTATGCTAATTAGACCAAACAGGCAAATAACCTTCCAGACGTCATTCCAGGCATCCTTCCAGACAAAGCCACAGTGGTGGGGGACAAGACAGAGGCATTTAGAGGTGATTAGCAGTCAGGCAGAGGCAATTAGGGATGATCAGGCAGGCAGGTGAGTGGTTAGGGCAATCAGGCAGGCAGGCAGGTAGGCAGAAAGGTTAGGGTCGATCAGGAAGGCAGGCAGGCCAGCAGTTAAAAGCAGCGGTCCTGGATTGCGAGAGGATGCAGGCCAGGCCGAGGGGCCCTCCCAATTCTCCTTTCCCCTTCTCCCCTATCCTGTACAAGAATTTTGTGCATTGGGCCTCTAGTTGCAAATAACACTGCCATGAACATAGGAATGCAGATATTCTTTCGAATTGGTGTTTCAGGATTCTTAGGCTATATTCCCTAAAGTAGGATTACTGGGTCAAAGGCTGTTCCATTTTTAATTTTTTGAGAAAACTTCATATTGTTTTCCACAGGGGTTGCATCAGTGCACTAGGGTTCCCTTTCTGCACATCCTCACCAGCACTTATTATTGGCTACTTTATTGATGGTAGTCATTCTGGCAAGTGTGCGGCTATATCTCATTGTGGTTTTAATTTGCATCCCTCTAATGATTAGTGACACTGAACATTTTTTTATGTTTATTGGCCATTTGTATGTCCTCTTTGAGAAGTGTCTATTCAGGTCTTTGCCCATATTTTAACTGGGTTGTCTTCCTAGTATTGAGTTGAAGTTCTTTTGGAAATTAACCCCTTATCAGATGTATCATTGCCAAATATTTTCTCCCATACAGTGGGTTTCCTTTTCATTTTGTGGATAATTTCCTTTGCTCTGAGAAAATTTTTAGTTTGATGTAGTCCCATCTGTTTATTTTTTCCTTTGTTTCTTTTGCCCTGGGAAATATATCAGTAAAGGTATTGCTACAAGAGATGTCTGAGAGTTTACTGCCTATGTTTTCTCATCCACTGAAATGATTCATAATAAAATCAATGTCTATGACAAAATTCCACATCAATCCATGGGTTAAGTGGTGAATTTGACTGGAATTTTAAAAAGGTTTGGAGTTAAGTGACAGAGGTGTCAACCAATTTAAAATTTATTCATGACATGCTTTGTTGCCAAGTTATTAAAACGCACTCTGAAACCTATGATGCAAAGTGCACCAGAGCAACACCCCCTTGTAAAATGAAACTTTATTATAATATTTTATAATAAAAGGTGTAATGATTATGAAACTATTTTGTGCCATATAGATATATTCTCTAAAAATCTCATACATTAGGGGCAGAAATAGAATGTTTATAAGAAATATTACTAAAAATATTAATCATTATTAAAAATATTAACTGTGTTTGTTTTGTTCTGATTTAAGAAAGCATATTCAGGCCAGCTAGGATTGCTCAGTGGCTGCACATCGATCTGTGAACTGGGAGATTACATGATTCCCTAACAGGGCACATGCCAGGGTTGAGGGCTCCATCCCCAGTGTGGGTCATGCAGGAGGCAGCCAATCAATGATTCTCTCTCATCATTAAAGCTTCTATCTCTTTTCTTCTCCCTTCCTCTATGAAATCAATTTAATAAAAATAAACAAAAGACAAAGAAAGCACATTCTAATCTGGCTGTGAGTCATAGGATGCCTGGGAGCTCACCTGGAAGTGTGGCCCATCCTCCCCATCAGGGAGCTGTCTATTATCATGGAAAGACTAACAACTTTGTTGTGAAAGGAAACAATGGAGTCCCTGGATGCTCCCTGCCCTTTGCAAACCCCCAGCCCACATTGCCTATAATCTATAACCATTATATCCATTCTTATTTATTTTGCCCATTTCCCCATGTAATCTTTGTCCTTGAACCCCATAGAAGCAGTTGGTTTATACAAGGAGGGGTAGAGAGCAGATTTTGTGGATGACCTGCTGCTCTCCCATACTGCAAGCATCATTGGAATAACCACTCATCTATTTTTCAACCCTGTCTCTGCTTAATTGGCTCAAATAGTGAAAGGTAGCCCTGACCCATTGGCTGTCTGGATTCAATAGCAGGATGCCTAAATAAAAACTTATTATTAATAATTTAGTGAGCATAAACTGTTCATTGTACCATTAATGTATATCACAGTTTAAATTTCTGAGTATGTTAGTATGTTGTAATAACTGCTTTTAGTAATGAATCTATAACATATGTAGAACAATTATTATATTGAGGATGTTATGCTTAGAAAAGTTTGGATATTATTCATCTAAAAATGATCCACAAAGTTATCAGAAGGAAGGGGAGATGATAGTTTGGGAGTCAGTTGGGGGAAGGAAGGGTCTATTAAATAAAAAAAGGCCTACACTTACAGTGCCAGGAATCAGGCAACACTCTCTTGCAATGCTCAGAGACAGCAGCATATTACAGAGCCCAAAATTAAGTATAAACCTCTCTCCTGGTCATGCTAGGGCAGCAGCGTCAGTGCTTTAACAACTCCCACTGAAATTTGGATTCCCAGAGCTCCAACAAATATGCCTCCAAAGTGATTCACATCTCTACAAAAGAGGCAGAACACAGCATGCAGAATTTGATAGAGTGCCACCGAGTGTGAAAGGTAGATTTTCAATATTAAAAATCCTGTGATCATGTCGTGCCTCATATTATGCCTTTAGAACAGGTAAGAGAAAATATTCTAGAGAGTTAATTCATTCAAAGTGTAATGTACTACTGAAGATGCTGTTTTAATTAATTTTGTGTTCGCTGAAAGGAAAGGATGTGACTTTGAGGTATGAAATCCTCTCACTGGGAGGTCTCATAACAATTTCACAATGTGCTATAACCAACAATTTTTTTGAAAATTTAAAGGATATATGCTTTCAAAGTGACATAGCAGAGTAAAATTTGGCAGTAGGTGGTAAGTTATTAGGAATGATGACTAAATTTAAGAGCATTCAGATAACTCATATCATCAAAAATAATGGAAAAGCTAGAAACTCATAAATATTTGCAGAATAGGAATATTTTCCTTTTTATCAAGTTTCAGGTGTTGACAGAATATGTAAGTAAGCATATTAGAGAAGGAGCTGATGAGGGAGAATTAGTGACTAGAACTAGATATTTGGGGAGGGAAATCTCTGTATAAAACTTACCATTAGACCATAAATATAAATACAATCTTCAATTAATAAAAAGGGAGAAGTCCTTACAAGATGTTTAAATTTAGGGGAATGAAGGGAAATGTAAATTAACTCGGGAAATTTATTATGAGTATTTTACATGGTTGGGAAATTATTAACAATACTGCTAAACAAAACCAGAGAATGCAAGTTTCCTGATACATAAGGCAGTAAAAACATAAATTCAAATAGGGGACACTAGGAAACTTTAAAACTAGATTGGATAAGATTTACAGTATGTCGTTGATTGTCTTCTACTGTAAGATATTTGAGTACAAGCTGCTGGATAGTTCAAGAAAGCTGCACTTAAAATGCTAACGTAATATATTAATATAATTTTCACAAGAATAAGGACAAAAGTAAAATAATAGTTCAAGTTTTGTTGAATGTAATTCACATGGTATAAAATTCACCTATTTTAAATATACATTTTAATGATTATTACATTTGCATAGTTATCCAACTACCACTACAATCTTATTTTAAATAATTTTCATCATCACAAAAAGAAAACTCATACCCATTTGAACTCAGTCCCCAGCTCAAGGTAACCACCACTATAACTCTGTCTATGAATTTGTGTTACCAAGGCATTTCATATAAATGAAGTTACACTACAATGTGGTCTATTATGTCAGGTTTCTTTTATTTAGCATTATGCTTTTGAAGTCCATCAGTAACTTAGCATGATTATTTATAATTTTTAAAAAGGATAAAATGAATAAAGATTGAAATTATATTTTTTTCTTAAAATGCCTATAATGAAAGAGGAAGAAAATAATTACCTGAATAAGTTTTTGTATATTAATACATTTTATATTATGTTAATGCATGAGCAAGAACAAAAATGTTCATATCCAAGTACTTAATAAAATAAGTATTGGCTCATTCTTTTCCTAAAAGAGATTTATATGGACAATTCTCAGGATTGTAACCTTGGATTTACGTGAATGACTCAGATTAAACACATATGCTCTCAGCACTCATTCTGAGCCTGACCAAGAGTTTATACTTGTACCATCTGCCTAATGCTCACCACATCTCTTTGGAGTAGTCCTGTCTCTAGACTTGTGAGGGTTTCCTTAATCATGTGGATCTTAAATTTTTACTTACTAAATAAGGTGTAGAGAATAAATATTACCATTTTCATTCCTAGCTCTACAATTATTATCCAAAGTGCATCACAAATCGAGTAAAAATAACTACATAAAATATATAATTAATTATTCAAGACAAAGAAATTTTTCTTCCCTAATAGAATTTTTTTCTAAACTGAATGATCATTTCTTTTCTTCTATTTATATTGCCTTTGTATACTCATAATGTAAGAATAGGCATATGAAGTATAGAACTTAAGAAATAGTTTTAGAAAGTTTGTTTGAGAAAAGCAGAAGAGAGATAAGAGAAACAAATGCTGGGAAGGCCATCCCATAAATGAATGCCAGTTTTCCCCCCTAAGTAAAAGGGCATAATAAAATATCTCTTAATCAATTTATGCTTAATTGTATTAATTGTTGTTGTTAATCCTTACCCGAGGATATTTTTTACATTGATTTTTAAGAGAGTGGAAGAGAGGGAGAGAGGAGAAGTAAGAAGAGGAGAGAAAGAGAGAGAGAAAGAGAGACATTGATATGAGAGACAAATCAATTGGTTGCCTCCCCTTCATGTCCCTATTGGGACCAGCACCACACCTGCAAGTCAGGTAGGTGCCCTTGATCAGGAATTGAACCCTGAGCCTTTTGGTGCTTGGGCCCATGCTCCAGCCACTGAGCCAAGTTTTTCTGTTGTATATTGGGGCATAAAATTCCATGTAGCAAAAGTATTCATTCCCAAATTATAATTGGCATATTCATTCCATCTAATAATTATCAAGACTTGTCATTCTACAAAGTGCATCTAATTATTGCAATCACTGTCACAAGAGTCTCAACAGCAAAATTTCTGCTCACGTACATGATAAGGAAAGTAATTGCAGGAATTAAGTTTGGATAGTGGTGATGGGATATTTTTGACAAGAGCCTGAGTAGAAATGAAAATGAGGTGAGAATTACAGGTCATTGGAGAAAAGAAAACACACTTCCTATGCATCTTCATACCTTAATTCAGTCCCTTTTCTAAATACACCATTCTTTCTTCTCACTGCTTTCAATTGTTTTTTCCCCATAAATTCTCACACATTCTCTAAGCCTGTCCTTTTTGTTTATTGGCCATGAGAATTGTTTTTACTTTTAAAATGTTTTGAAGATAATAACCTAGAGCCATATCTAAAGTGTCACCTGGAATTGGTCTCCATTATTTTAAAATTCATACATGTTACATACACCCTGTGATAAATTTAATACTTTCTTATATGATTTATTGCAATTTTTGTTTGACAATTATATCTCTCTATATTGTAAACTTTCTAGACCATAAGCATCAATTTATTCCGTATAAGAAAAAAATAATCCTGTTAATTACAACATAAAGGGATTCCAATATACTTATTGAATCATATATTTTATGGAATTTACATGAAACATATAAATTCAATAAATATTTAGTAATATAATAACCTAAGCATAAATTCATATTTCTTTAATTTTGGAGGCAATATGGTATATTAGTATGAGGGAAGATTCTGATATTAGACTGACTGGGATTGATATCAGCTTTGATTCATAGCTGTGTACCCACGAGTAAGTCATTAAATATTTCTATGCCATAGTTATCTAATATGCAAAAATTAGGAAAATAATAATACTTGGGATTGTTATGAGATTCAAATGTGCTAAAGGATGTGAAACAGAACAGATCTTAGTACATAATAATCACCTAATGTTACTGATCAATTTTGATCATTCTAGATCCCATGAACAATGTCTAAAAAATTGAGTAAGACAATTAAGTATAACATATTACAACCTGGCAAAATCTATATGTTAGGATTGAATTATTTCATTATTTATTCCTAAAACACCACATATGTACACTTACACATAATAACACACTCCTCACTGAAAACAAGCACAAAAATATCTGGGGCTGAGCCCATGTTTCTCAGTATACTTCACAACAGAAACCAAAAAGCAAAATTATTTTTAATGAATTTAAAGACTCATTTACATGTATAAATTAGTTTCTAATTTTGTGTGTGTGCACTTGTTTATTTTACAATGACAAGAATAACCTTTGCAAATTACCTCAGAGATATAGGACAATACAATTCCCTCATCTCCAAATCCCAATTCCATATATTGAAGTAACATAATCTAAAAGGGTGACACATAAAGAAGATTATAATAAAAAGGCAAAATAAATATTAATCTAGTTACTTATCTAATTTTCCCCCATGAACACAATAGTGACGAAGTGCTGATCAATTGGTGAGTATTATTTGATAGAATACAGTAGAAAAGAAAATTTCACTTCTTCAAATGCTCTTTAATTACTGAGTAACTATAAGAATATTGTTACTAAGTGATGTGACTCATAAACTAATCTCAAATTATAAATAGTGATATGCTGATATATTTTAGATGCTCTCATATCACCAACTATTATTCATTAAATAGAAATAGAAAAACATTGGTGCTAATTGTGGCTTAATTTTTTTATTCTTTTTGTAGAAAAGAACTTCTGGGACTTTTCTGATCTGAGTAAATGGATCTCAAAAATGAATCTGTAGTGACTGAGTTTATTTTACTAGGGTTTTCTGGACGATGGGAACTTCAGATTTTCTTCTTTGTGGCATTCTCCTTGGTCTACAGTGCTACTGCATTGGGAAACATCCTCATTATAGTCACAGTGACACTGAGCTCCTCCCTTCATTCTCCCATGTACTTCCTCCTCGGGAACCTCTCTTTTTTGGACATGTGTGTCTGCACTGTTGCCACACCCAAGATGCTCACAGACTTGCTCACTGAACACAAGGCCATCTCCAAATGGGGCTGCATGACCCAGATGTTCTTTATGCACTTCTTTGGGGGTGCTGAGATGACTCTTTTGATAGCCATGGCCTTTGACAGATACGTAGCCATATGTAAACCTCTGCACTACAGGGCAATCATGAGCCGTCGCTTGCTGAATGGGTTTGTGGTACTTTCATGGATAATTGGGTTTATACACACCATGAGCCAGATGGTGCTAGTAGTGAATTTGCCTTTCTGTGGCCCCAATGTGGTAGACAATATATTTTGTGACCTCCCCCTTGTGATTAAGCTTGCTTGTGTGAAAACATATACCCTGGAACTGTTTGTCATTGCTGACAGCGGGCTGCTCTCACTTCTCTGTTTCACCCTCCTGCTCGTCTCCTACGCTGTCATCCTGGGCACTGTGTGGCAGAGGTCATCTGGAGGGCTCTCCAAGGCTCTGTCCACACTGTCCGCACATGTCATTGTAGTCACTCTGTTCTTTGGACCTTGTATCTTTATCTATGCCTGGCCATTCAGTAGTTTTGCAGGCAATAAAATCCTTTCTGTATTTTACACTGTTATCACACCCTTCCTGAATCCGATCATTTATACCCTGAGAAATCAGAAAATGCAAGTGGCCATGAGAAAATTACGGTTCCTGCTTGTTAGCTCTATGCAGAACTTCTAAATTTAAGCACAATGAAATTAACACTACTTTCAAATACTATGCTAACAGAACTTGAATAGATTATACCTAACATGTGGTTTTACTCTTCTTATGTTAAAATCATAACCAGTACAGAAAAAAATTAATAATAAAATATCTTAATGATCACAGTGCAGTTATAGCATATAATGATAATTAGCAGCCTGCAGCAAAGCAGACATAAAATCATTGAGTACTTTTACATAGGCATTCAATATATATTTACAGTACTAATAAAGAAATAAATATGACTAATTAGAGCTTTAGTCCTCTTATTTGACAAGGTAATATGTCAAACTTTCAAGGAAAATAGATTCACGTCACTATCTATAATAATAAAAGCATAATATGCAAATTGACTGAACGACGGAATGGAAGACCACACCATGACATGGACTGGCACTAGGCCAGCCAAGGCAGGTGTGATGCGATTGGTCAGGGGGCCCAGCCATGGCCCCATGATCACCCCGCAGAGGGAGACCCAGGCCACCCTCTGTGGGGCAATCGATGAGGGGTTTCACGATTGTTCACCCCAAAGAGAGAGGCCGAGGCCACCCTCTGCACAGCGATCAACCATGGAGCCTTGGCTAAGTGGGTGCAGCCTCCCTCTGATGAGTTGATCATAGAGCCATGTGATTAATTGCCCCACAGAGAGAGACCCAGGTCACCTGGCTGGTGGTAATAAAGCAAATGGGTGGGGCCTCCCTCTCCAGGGCAGTCAATCTGGGGGCCCTGAGATCGATTGTCCCACAGAAGGTGGCCCAGGCTCCTGGCCAGCAACACTCTGGCAGGTATGCAGGACCGGCCAGAGATTGCCCTGCAGAGAGGCCCAGGCCAGCAAAGTGATTGCTCCCCACGCCTATCACCTGCAGAGAGAGGTGATCAGTAGCGGGGGAGAGGGGTGCAGAGCTGCACAAATGGCAAGCAGTGGCAGCGTTGGGGGCTGGGCCAGCTGCCAGCAGCCTTGAAAAGGAAAGCCCCAATATGCCCTCATTGCCAGCCAGGCCTAGGGACCCTACCTGAGGGGTCCCAGGTTGCAAGAGGGTGCAGGCCAGGCTGAGGGACATTCCTACACTCCATGCATGAATTTTGTGCATCAGACCTCTAGTATATAATAAAATCCCAGCAACCAAATGGCAGAATGACCAGTCATGATGATGTGCACTGACCACCAGGGGGCAGACGCTCAATGCAATGGGAGCAGCCACTCAGAGTTTGGGTCCAACAGTAGCTTGGCTAACTGGGTTGAGAGGCTGCTCCTGCAGCGGGCCCCACCAGTGCACAAATCCCATGCGCTGGGCCTCTGGTTTCATTACAAACAAAGATAAATGTTAAACAAGAAGAATCCCAGAGGTTCCATTTACCTAAAAATATTCTAATTATATTAATTGAGAACTTAATTTGCATCTCATGTTCTAATGTGGAATGGTGGTAGATAAGATTTCTTCTTTTTAAAAATATATCTTTATTGTTGACAGCATTACAGATTTCCCTTTTTCCTCCCCAATGACCCCTTCCTCCCCACCCCTGCCCCTTTCTAGGCCTTCACCCCACTATTGCCTGTGTCCATGGGTTAATCATATGAGGATATAAATTATTAGGTTGATCTATTCCCTCTGCCACCGCATTCCTTCTGAGGATCTATTTTGTTTGTCAGCTTATTATGTTCATTAGAGTCCACATATAGGTGAGATCATATAATAGTTGTCTTTCTCTGACTGGCTTGTTTCACTTAGTGTAATACTCTCCCAGTCCCTCCAAGCTGTCTTAAAGGGTAACAGAGTCTTCTTTTTTACAGTTGTATAGTATTCCATTGTGTAAATGTACCACAGTGTTTTTATCAACTCATCTACTGGTGGGCACTTGGACTATTTCCAGATCTTATTTATTGTAAATTTTGTTGCTATGAACATAGGGGTGCATACATTCTTTCTGATTGGTGTTTTGGGTTTCTTAGGATATCTTCCTGGAAGTAGGATCACTAGGTCAAATGGCAGTTCCATTTTAAATTTTTTTAGGAAACTCTACATTGATTTGCACAGTGGCTGCACCAGTCTGTATTTCCACCAGTAGTGTACTAGGATTCCCTTTTTTTCCATATCTTCCCAGCACTTATCATTTGTTGATTTATTGATGGTAGTCATTCAAGCAGGTGTAAAGTGGTAGGTACCTCATTGTTGTTTTCATTTGCATCTCTCTGATGATTAATGACTTTGGGCACTTTTTCATGTCTCTTGCTATTTGTATGTCTTCTTTGGAGAAGTATCTATTTAGATCTCTTGCCTATTTTTTATTGGGTTGTCTGAGTACTTTATATATTTTGGCTATTAACCCCTTCTCAGATGTATCATTGATAAATATGTTCTCCCATACAATGGCTTTTCTTTTCATTTTGATGCTGGCTTATGTTGCTGTACAGAAGCTTTTTATTTATGTAGTTCCACTTGTTTATTTTTTTTCCTTTGTTTCTTTTGTCCTTGGCATCGTATCAGTGAAAATTTTGCTACATGATATATCTGATATTTAGCTGACTACGTTTTCCTCAAGGATTTTTGTGGTTTCACAGCTTACATTTAAATATTTTATCCATTGTGAGTTTATTCTTGTGTATGGTATAAGATGGTCTAGTTTCATTTTTTGCATGCATACACCATTTATTGAAGAGATTGTCTTTACTCCATTGTATGCTCTTGCTTCCTTTATCAAATATTAATTTAGCATTAATTTAGGGTGATCATGCGTTGGGTTGATTTCTGCAATCTCAGTTCTGTTCCATTGATCTATAGGCCTCTTCTTGTGCAGTACCAGGTTAAGGCTTATTCTTTTATATGATGATTTGCTTCATTCTTCAACACTAAGGTAACTTTTGTTTTAAGAACTCGATGGCTGGTTTTGAGTTATGATTGAATTAGCTTATTTATTATTAAATTGAGTTATTATTGAACTGACTTCTCCTCACCTAGAAATGGGGAAAAAATGGACTTCTTTTTGGTTTAAACATCCATCTAATTAAACAAAGAGAAATAAAGAAAATAATTGCATGCATATAAATAATAAAATGTTGGGCTCTACTTTTGTCTTTTTACCTAGTATCATATCTCCATATATAAATAAAGCAGACTCCTATTTATTTTGTCACCCTGTTTCACATAACTAGGATTAAAGTCCACTGTCTAATAGAATTATCAAACACCAGTATATATAACTAAAGAAAAATTGCTCTTAAAAATTTTTGCCTAGCTGGGTGTGGCTCAGTAGTTGATCATCAATCCAGGAACCAAGAGGTGACTGGTTTGATTTACAGTCTGGATTTCAGGCTCAATCCTCAGTAGTGGACATGATTCTTTCTCATCATTAATATTTCTATCTCTCTCTTCCTCTCCTTTCCTCTCTGAAATCAATAAAAATATATTTTAAAAATGTTTTAAACTTGCACTAACATAGAACAACATAATTTTAGAGTAATTAAGTATTACTAATTTCAAAATAACATATGGATTTAGGAACTTAAAATAAAAGAATGAGAAGGAAACATTTGGAATGCTAGAAAGCAGTAAGCTAGCCTGAATCATGGAGGACATGACTGGAATAGAAGTTTTGATAATAATTTATTGTCGATTGAGTAATAAACAACCATATAAAGTGTTAAGAAATTCTGTAAGCAAAAATGAAACCCCCATTTGACCCAGTGATCCCACTTCTAGGAATATATCCCTAGAACTAGAAACACCAATCAGAAAGGATATATGCACCCCTATGTTCATAGCAGCACAATTTACCATAGCTAAGATTTGGAAATAGCCTAAGTACCCATTAGCAGATGAGTGGATTAAAAGACTGTAGTACATCTACACAATGGAATACTATGCTACAGTAAAAAATGAGTTATTTCCATTTGCAATAGCATGGATGGGACTGGAGAGCATTATGCTAAGTGAAATAAGCCAGTCAAAGAAAGACAAATACCACATGATATCACTCATTTATGGAATATAATGAACAACATAAACTGATGAACAGGGACAGATCCAGAGACAGAGGAGCATCAATTATATGCCAAACCTCAGAGGGAAGACAGGGGAGGGTGGGGGAAAGGAGGAGAGATCGATTAAAGGGCTTGTATACATGAATATAAGCCTAACCAATGGACACAGACACCAGGGGGTGAGGGCATGAGTGGGGGGGGGGTTGGGGGGTTATTGGAGGGATGAGGACACATATGTAATACCTTAATCAATAAAGACATTTTTAAAAAATAAATTCTGTAAGCATTAACATGGAAAATTCCCCAAGATATATGGAAAGTTATAAATAAGGTGTAAGATATTGTGTATGATATTGTTTTAAAAAATCTTAACTTCCATGGCTTAAAGTCTTTTTATTTTTTAACTTTATTTTTATTATTGACACTTTTACAGTTGTCCCTATTTCACCCTCCTTTGTCCACCTCCACCCTATATCAACACCCTCTTTCCTCTGGTCATCAGCACACTGCTGTCTATATCTAGGACATATGGATGGACAATAGACATTATGAAAAAACTAGAGGCCCTGTGCATGAAATTTGTGCATGAGGGGGAGGGGGGCCCTCAACCCAACCTGCACCCTCTCCAATCTGGAATATCCCTCTCACAATCAAGGACTTCTGGCTCCCAACTGCTTGTCTGCCTGTCAGCCTGATCGATGCCTAACTGCTCCCCTGCCAGCCTGATTGCCCCTAAATGCCCTCCCCTGCCAGCTTGATCCCCCTAACTGTCCTCCCATGGTTGCCCTTAACTGTCCTGCCCTGCAGGCCTGTTCCTTCCCAACTGCTCTCCCCTGCCAGCCTGGTTGCCCTCAACTGCCCTCCCCTGCAGACCTGCCCCTCCCCAATAACCTTCCCCTACAGGCCTGGTTCCTTTCAACTGCCCTCCCCTGCTGACCATCTTGTGGCAGCCATCTTGTGCCCACATGGGAGCAGCCTTCTTTGACCACATGGAGGAGGCCATCTTGTATGTTGGAGTAATGATCAATTTCCATATTACCTCTTTATTATATAGGATGCTCAACATCACTAATCATCAGAGAGATGCAAATTAAAACCACAATGAGATATTTCCTCACACCTACCAGAATGACTAACATCAATAAATCAACAATTGATAGCAAAGCATTTTTTAAAAGAAAGGATTTATTGGGCCATAAAGGACCAGATAATGTCTAAACCACAAGAAGCATCAGTAGGTGGAAAAGGCAATGTGTCCTTTGTCAAAGAGTTGAAGAGCACTTAAAAATTTTTATTTATTGATTGATTTTTAGAGAGAGGGAGGAAGAGAGAGAGATCAATTTGTTGTTCCACTTATTTATGAATTCATTTTTTTGTATGTGCCCTGATTAGGAAAAATCACACCAAATTAATTTTTCTCTTATTTGAGAGGGCACAGCCCTAGAGAGTATATAAGAAAGCATAACGCTCTCTTACTCAGGAAGACTTATTCCTGAAAAGTTTTTTTGAACATAACATATTATTTTACTACTTAGCTCTTCTGCACCAAAATCATGCCAACATACTTACCATTAAATTATCTCAGTACTTTAACTTATTAAACATCAATGCCTTCTTACCACTTATATGAATTATTTAATAAGATCACTGTTACTGATAAAATGTCAAAATCAAGATTCTAATTAGACCCAGTGGAGCCTTAGCTGACCTACGTTTTGAATATTTAGTCCTTAAAATTTTCTAATTTTAGTTTACATTCTAATAATTACCATTGGAAGGAATCTACAGGCTGAAAGTTGCTGTAAACCCCAAGGAATATTCCCAATTGCATCACAAATTAGTAAATTTCACAGTTTATTATTATTCACCATGAGAATATATATTTAAGGAAGAATTCTGGAATACTCAGTTGATCTTTTCATCATAAGAAAGTGGAAGATAGCTATATGTTTGAGAGTAGTATTGGACTCCTGGCAAGGTGGAATTTTTGGTCATTCTTTGATTTATTTTTTTTAACTGAGAGGAAGAAGAAATAGAACAAAATTCATACTCTTTGTCTGGGACATCTGCCTTAAAATGCATGAGGATAGGATAATGCTGCAGAAACAGAGAAAGGGTAAGATCTAAATTCATACATATAGCACTTCCTACTCTGTTTCTCAAATATACCACCTGTTATGTCTTCCTGATGCTTAGCATTATTTTAAAGGACCTAAAATATTTAATTGCACTATTATAAAAAAAAATGAAAATGGCAATAACTTTGGAAGATTCACCATTTGCATTTAAATTTGAGTATCACACAAATGACTGATTTCCCCCCATGATAAATCAGAGGTAATGTGGAGGTGAAAATCAAAATTCACAGGTCAGAAGGAGTAGGCAGAGTTCCAGAGACAACCCTCACTAACTTTACAAGTTGGCGAACCCTTTGGTCCCCTACTCAACTGTCATAAGTTTCCTGCATATGGTTCTATTATACACCAATATAAGGCTCAGATTTAGGGATCTTAAAACAAGACAATTCACAAACCTTAGCTGAATTAGATAAGAAAACTTTACATGGACCCTTCCTTGACCCTCAACGAGTTCCTACCTTGAAATGTCCCGTTTAAGCAGTCACCATTTCCTCTGGGATTAACAGCAGAGCAGTGACAAAAGATCTAGTGACACAGTGCCTACTTCCCATTTTTTTCTAGAATTTATTTAATCACTGAATGTTTTCTTAGTTCATTTTAAGTAGATGTGAATTGACTACTAATCACCTAATTTCATCTTTATATTAATGCTGTGAAGTAAAAAGAATGAATATATTATTACTCCTTTATAGATTAAAACATCAGGTTTCAAAGGACTAAATGACATTTAAGTTTATAGTTTCAAAACTGTAGAAAAATTCCCAAACCAATGCTCTTCCTACAATATTCATGATACTGTCTAAAACCTTTAAATATGAAAGAACTATAGAGGTTTCCATCATCTAATTTATCTATTCCATTTGTTTGATAAGTAATTTTCTGGGTGAAGATTTGTGCAATTGAATGAAATCTTATATAATCTTCAACTATAGTATCAATTAAACATTTTTTATGTTCTTCAGCCTGATCCATATTTTTAAAAACTTGTAGGTAACAGTATATTTTAACAACTTAACTCAGCCTGCCCCTTCTGACTTGTGAATTCTGATTTCTTCCTCCATTTTATCTTTGAGTTCTCATGGGGGAAAATAAGTCATGTGTGTGATACCCAAATTTAAATACAAATGGTTAATCTTCCAAAGTTATTGCCATTTTCATTTTTTACAATCATCCAATTAAATATTTTAGTGCAATTAAGTATTATTTCTATATTAACGACTTAAAATATAGAACTAAATACAGTATCATAAAAGACACTATCATTTTCAAGCTTTTATTCATTGTATTCCTGTTGGCAGGAATAATATTAAGGAGACTCATTTTAAAGCATGGGCTGCTAAAAATAAGTCACTTTGTTTTTATCAGAATGAGTTAGACACTATACGTGAGAGAATGAGAAGTGACTAGTGCATTGTTGAGAATGAGCAAATTTCAAGGGTGGTAATATTCAGGAGGAAAGGCTTAACACTGAAGAGCAGGTTAAGAATTTTCAATCTGCAGAAAAATCCATTGGAATTGACCACTTAGGAAGCACCTATGATGCTCAGTCTACTATGGAATGATAAAACAATCTATTGCCTCAGAATTAATAGAAAGACAGGCATTGAACATAATGAAGTAGAATACATGTAGAGAGCAAAGTGGAAAAGATTTAAGACTGAAACAATGTGGGTGAATGAGAGAAAGAAGAAAGGGATAAGGAAGAGAGAGATAAGGAAGGAAAAGCCAGGGATAAAGTAAGTGAGAGAAACTGCAAGAAAAAAAATAAAAGAAACTACAGCACATGTAAAAGGAATAATTTAAAAAGCTGAGTGTGCTGTTGGGGGGGGAGGGTGGAGGCATTGGACAAAAAAAGAAAAGAAAAGAAAAGAGAGAAAGAACTCCTGAACATGGACAACAGTGTCATGCTTACAGGGAGCAGGGCGTGGGTGGCTGTGGAAAAGGGTATAAGGGGGATAAATGGTGATGCACAAAAATAAAGAGAAAAAAGAAAAAAAGAAAAAAAGAAAAAAAACTGAGTGTCTTAAGGTAAAATTATCAGGAAGAAAATAGAATAATGAAATAAAAAGAAGCAAAAAGAAATGAATGGGAAAAGATGAAAGGATGAGATGCTAGCATGGTGATCAGGTCTCCAAACACCCGCTCCAGGAGTTGATCTGATAGCCGAAATCCCGGCCAGTTCCATGCAGCCTGCAGATGCTGGGTGTCTGCACTCTGATATAAGGGAGGGACCTCGGCACCATTTCCACCTGTGCATCTTTGGTGCCAGATGTGTTTTTGTATCAGTTGAAATAGTAAAAAAGGTTAGAAATGAAACATTCAAGTTTCTATCTTTGCCTACACTATCAATACTGCTTTGCCTTATTTGACTAGAACAAAAAACAAATATGTCTATAAACTCGATTGCTTTTGTTTCCTCCCCAGGAATTCATTTTGTACAGAGTGATGTCCATCTGAGAAATATCTGTCCTCAACCACTGTGGTGAGCACAATTTGAGAACCATCAGAACAGAATGTGCATAAATGAGAATGGGAGGAGGCAAGTGGAGGGAAGATGTCTGTGGTAAGCAATTCCACCTGCTAATAATAGACAGGACATAGATATGGATGATAGAAAATAAAAACAAAGGAGGATTTGAAGAGACTGTAACTCTCAGAGTGTCGTTTGTGTCTGGAATTGTCAACCCAAAGAAGCATGAAATAACTGAAAACCCGGAATGCATCACACTTCAGAAAAGGTAATGGAAACTATTGACTTACTTTCTTGAAAGAGGTTTCTGTTTGCAGATTGAGGAATGAATGTGGAAGCCAATAGTTGTCCAGGTGGATAAAAGACAGGAGGAAGCTCCTAAGCTAATGTGGAGGACTATTTTCTATTCCAATTTGCTTCAACTCATTAGGTGTGTGCTTACATGTGTCAATATGTGTCCATGTGTTATAAAATCCCATTCCATAACATTGGGCTGCTAATTATAAAGGTTACTAATCATACAGAACAAATGTTCTGATATTTAGGTGTGTCTACAACAACAGTGTATTGCTTAAATTTCCCATGAGTTCTCCATTCATTGACTTTTTAAGCCTGACTTTTCTTTATTATTTTCTTCTTTCCTCTCTTCCTAGATTCTCTTTCTAAGGATGCTAACAATCATTTCTGTCAAATTGCAATGGGGAATTATTCCTTCTATGGTCTTTGCCCCCAACCCCCGCCTCCATTTTTCTTTTTTCCTCCAAGAAAAACTACTTTAAATATAATAATGTTACATGCAATAAACATTAATATTTCAAGAAAAAATATTTTAAATATAATATTACCAAAACTGTACTAACATAGTATAATATCACAAAAATTTTAGAAAATATTAAAAATTTGCAAGTAACAAGGTTACTTCTATTATATTCTACTTTAAAAAGATTTATTGAGATATGATCAACATATCATAAATTCCATCATTTAAAAATTAAAACTCAATGGTTTTAAATGTTTTCATAGAGTTATGTAAGTATCAACTTATATAATTTTAGAAAATCTTCGTCACCTAAAAAGGAACTTCATACTCATTAGCAGTCCTTCCCACAGCCTACTCTTAGCCCCAGACAAACACTCTTCTATTTTTTGTCTCTACAGATTTGCCTTGTCCAAACATTTTGCATAAAATGAATTATACAATATGCAGTTCTTTGTGACTGACTTCATTCATATAGCATAATATTTAGAGGTTTGTCCATGTTGTAGCATGTATCAGTACTTCACTCCTTTTTATTGCTAAATTGAATACACTGTATCCATTGCACATTAGAAATACAAGTATTGCATGTATTTAAAAATCAGGGAAATTTTGTTGTATGTCACATTATATTATTTTATTATAATTAGCAATTTTTCACTCTTAAAATTATTCCTACAGTCAAACATGCTCATATATCATAATACTACATATGCATATCCTATATAATAAAAGGCTAATATGCAAATTGAACAAATGGCGAAATGACTGGTCACTATGACAGGGACTGACCACCAGAGGGCAGACTCTTAATGCAGAAGCTGCCCCCTGGTAATTAGTGCACTCTCACAGGAGGAGCACCAGAAGTGGGGCTCACTGCTGGCAAGCACAGCGGCAGTGGTGGGAGCCTCTCCCTCCTCTGTGGCAGCACTAAGGATGTCTGACGAATGGCTTAGGTCCACTCCTGGACTGAGAGAGGGTGCAGGCCAGACTGAGGCACTCCCCCGAGTGCACAAATATTGTGCACTGGGCCTCTAGTTTATTTATAAAATGTTTCTACAATCGTAGTAATATAAGAAGTATAAAACAATCACAAATATAAAACATTGCAGAAGCATAATTTATAATAATACAGGGAGAAAGTCTTCTATTTTTATGTACCTTAGTTAATTATCTTGTGTATCTCCTGGGGTGAACATAATCAACCCCTTTGGAGGTCACTACATAGATTAAGCCTTACCTCTGAATGTCTCCAACATGAATAGAGTCCTTATTTAAGCTAGATTATTCCCCCCAAATGGGAAACATTTATTTACACACGTAATATCATGGTTAATTACTTAAGTGTCTAAATAAAATAATACCAGTTGAAGGGAGATTAACAATTTCCTAATCAATTTAAACAAATGAAAACATGCCTTTTTTTCTACAATTTCCTAATAAGAATTAAGAAGAAAACTCATTGCAAATTAAAAAATCTTAACTGCAATTGCTTTATTTTTCTCATCTGCCAAGTGAGTATATTAGACTCTATGTGCTATATGATCAATTCCAGCTCTAGTGTGCTTTGATTTTATTAGAGATAGCAAAAATATTTTATATGTTGTAAAAAAAAATTTATTTTTATTGATTATGGTATCACATAATTATCCTCAAACCCCCCCCATTCACATCCCAAACCCCTCCCTACATATGTCCCCACTTCCCTTGTTGTCTATGGCCACTGGCTAGGCCCATATGCATGCACACAAGTCCTTTTGTTGATCTCTCCCCCTTACCTCCACCCTCCCCTACTTTCCCTCTGAGGTTTGAAAGTCTGATCGCTGTTTCTCTTGCTCTGGCTCTGTTTTTGTTCATCAGTTTATGTTGTTCATTATTTCCTCTAGACGTGTGAGATCATGTGATCCAAGAAATACTCTTGTAAGAACCCAAACTGAGACAAGCCATAATGGTTATGCTGAGAGGCAAATGAATCAGTCTGCAGTGAGTTCCTTTCTGAGCCAACAGTTCTTTTGAGTCCCAATTTTAATGTCAAAGAGTTCCTTATGTGTACATGTCAGCCATATTTCAGATCTGGTTAGTGGACAAATGGTGGTGATGCAGGTCCAACTGTCTCTGGTTTGTCCTGGGCATCCTTCAGCAATAGGCAGCTGCTATCGGCTGGTATGGCGAGGCGTCATCAGCGTCTTCCATCTCTGAATTGTTTCTCTTCTGTCTTCATGGCTGGAGCACTTCTGTCTATTCCTCTCTGTTACAGGAATCCAGATGGTCTCGGAGTTGTTTTCTGAAAATATACAAACATATTCTCATCCAAAAGTTAATAAAGGGATATTTTCTATAAATTTGACTTGGGATCTTTTTTCATCCCCCCTACCCCCAAAAAAATGATTTTTCTCTGGCTTGTTTTGACACCAACTGTGT
Source organism: Vespertilio murinus (assembly GCA_963924515.1). Classification (NCBI taxonomy): domain Eukaryota; kingdom Metazoa; phylum Chordata; class Mammalia; order Chiroptera; family Vespertilionidae; genus Vespertilio; species Vespertilio murinus. Next base: position 148,210,828 of record OZ004704.1, read on the forward strand.
ATTTTCAGGGGTATCTTGCTGTTATTATTTCAAATGAAGGTTAATTTCCTAAAGTACAAATTTTTTAGATGTAATTTACTCCCAGAATATTCTTCCTTACATGATATTCTTCTACTGTCACCCCTTTTTGAATTTTAATAATAGGAGGCTTTTGGAAATTTTATAATGTAGTCTTGATAGCTTTTACATTTTAATTAGTTGCGCTAAACTATGACTGCTTTAGGTTCATTACATGTTATGCAATTTTACCATGAGTCGCTCTGCCAATAAGAATTTTTGTTCACACTTTAGGAACAGCTTAACAAATTTTATATTATATAAAAATATCTGTGGGAAGAATCATTTGGCTGTCATTATGAGATCTGAGGAAGAAGTGGGCTATGGATATACTGTATAATGAGCAAAAGAGACCTAGGATATAATAGAAGTAATCCTGTTATTTTCAGGTTTGCAGATTAGTGTTAAGATTTAAGAACAGTGTGGAACAGATGCAGGACTGGGACTCTACCAGGGGTATAATGGGGGGATACCTTTAAGTTTGGGAAAATGTACATAGCTTGCTGTTCAATGAGATCCCAGTGACCGGCTTGGATTAAAGGTGCACAAGGGCACCAAGGAAGCACAATGTAATGAGAACTATTGAGGCACAAATCAAGACAGAAAAAAAAAGGCATATAGCTGCCAGCTGGGAACTAGGCCTTCTACAGAAACTGAAGGGAAGAAGCACCTGCAAAAGCACTTTTCTCTGTTGGGATGAACACAGAGAACCAAAATCCAGCAACTACTCTAAACATTGGAGGTAGTAATATAACCACTAGCAGCAACAACAACAAAATCTGATCATTTTGATAATGGTTAAGTTTTGTTTTAATCAGAAAAATTTTAATATACCTCAAGCAAAGTAGCCCAGAGTTCTAAAGGGGCACAATTACATAGATGCACTTAAAGGGGAACAACAGTGTGGCCATAAGAACAGTGTCTAGGGGAATCGGGAAAATGAAGGGTAGAAATATTAACTCAAAACATATGACAGTTGTGAGGCATAAGTTGTTTTCAGCTAGGGAATGTTGGATGTGGCGAATATTGTTTTTATTTGGAGAAGAGCTATGGCACAGATGAAAAGAAGGTTATAACAATATTTTTTGCTTTGCTATCCTGTAGGTTGAGGAGTCATGGAGAGCGAAAACAGCACAGTGGTGACAGAATTCATCCTCCTTGGTCTGACCCAGTCTCAAAATATTCAGCTACTGGTCTTCGTGCTAGTTTTAATTTTCTACATCATCATCCTCCCTGGAAATTTCCTCATCATTCTCACCATTAGATCAGACCCTGGCCTCACTGCCCCCCTCTACTTCTTTCTGGGCAACTTGGCGTTCCTGGATGCATCCTACTCCTTCATTGTGGCGCCCAGGATGCTGGTGGACTTCCTCTCTGAGAAGAAGGTAATCTCCTACAGGGGCTGCATCACTCAGCTCTTTTTCTTGCACTTCCTTGGAGCAGGAGAGATGTTTCTTCTGGTTGTGATGGCCTTTGACCGCTACATAGCCATCTGCCGTCCTTTACACTATTCAACTGTCATGAACCCCAGAGCCTGCTATGCCTTGCTGTTGGCTCTGTGGCTCGGAGGCTTCACTCATTCCATTGTACAAGTGGCCCTTATTCTCCGCTTGCCCTTCTGTGGCCCAAACCAGCTGGATAACTTCTTCTGTGATGTGCCGCAGGTCATCAAGCTGGCCTGCACAGACACCTTTGTGGTGGAGCTCCTGATGGTCTCCAACAGTGGCCTGCTCACCCTCCTGTGCTTCCTGGGGCTTCTGGCCTCCTACGCAGTCATCCTGTGCCGTGTCAAGGGGCACTCCTCTGAAGGGAAGAACAAGGCTTTCTCCACATGCACCACACACATTATCATTGTGTTTCTCATGTTTGGACCTGCCATCTTCATCTACACTCGCCCCTTCAGGGCCTTCCCAGCTGACAAAGTGGTTTCCCTCTTCCACACTGTGATCTTCCCTTTGATGAATCCCGTGATTTACACCCTACGCAATCAGGAAGTGAAAGCTTCTATGAGGAAGTTACTCAGTGGGCACATGGTTTTCTGAATGGAACAGAAGAATGAGAAAAGCAAGAAAAGAGAAAGTCCAGTTTGAATCAATCAAGCAATGCGTTCATTATGCACTGGATCAGTCAACCATACTGTGTTTTGTAAGCACTTCCAATTTTTAGGCTCTATTATTGTTGTATGAATAAGATGGGTAAGATTCCCAGTCTCCCATGGTTACATTCAAGTACCTAAAGACAGATTAAACCATTAAATTTAAAAAGGAAACACCATAACATTAAGATGGGATAGTGCTCTGAAACAAATCAAAAGTAATGCTATGATAGAATTTGGCAGGAAAATGATAGTTACTTTACTTTTGGTTGTTAAGCAAGGTCTTGAGTGGTATTTAACTGATACAAGATGATTTGAAAGAAACAACCATGCAATTACATGGAGACAGAAATATCTGGGCAGAGATGATGACTATACAAGTGCACAAAGATCTTATGAGCTTGGTACATTTGAAGACCATAAAGAGATACAGAGTAGCTGCAAAGCAGTTATTGAATGTAAAAGTGGCAGGAATTGAAGTTGGAAAAGTTGGTATGGGCAAAATCTTGTATTTTAGGTGATTGTAAGAATTTCAATTTATTTGAATTTCAAAGAGAAACCATTAAAAGACATTAAGCAAAAATAACTACCTAATGTTTCCTATTTAGCATAGGCAACAACCTGAAGATTCTGAATAAAGTGCTATCTGTAGCAAAATATCATTAAGTAAAAAGTATCATGCTGTTAAATATTTTGTATGGACACTTAAAGGTCTAGTTACTTTTTCTTAATTTAGTGGAGATAGAAAAAGAAGGCTGTTATATTCAATGGGACACTGTTATGAAACTATTTAACTTTCTATTTTAAAGTTTTGGGGAGTTTTGTGGCTATGCCTAAAAGTTATTTTTTAAATATTAGAGAGGAATTAGAGTTTATTTGAAAACCTTTGAACCCTGAATGCAATGATGATAGGGATTTGGTGTGACAGTCATTAGTTGGTTACAGATAACTAAATCACTCTGGTTAATTTTAAAATAGTAATAATATAAGGCGGTAGACATTTACAAAATCATGAAAATACCTATAAGAGTAGCCTTTAATGTGACAACCAGTAGCAAACCTCAAGACATTCCAACAAATTGGTATACATAGGGAGTTACTGTTCACATAGCAAATTTTGGAGCTAAGGAATACAGAAGTCCTTTTTTTCCTGCTGGTTCCAGGGTCACAGCACCTAAAAATACTCCAGAGCTGCTTTAGTGCCACTAGACATCCCCATAAAAATGGAAGCCTTCCATTATGTTATCTTTATGCCCACATCCATTATTCCTAAATTTAAATCTCACATAAGTGAATCAGAACTCCTGAGAATACATCAGGGTTCGATTTTAATTCTAGAAGTCTATGGATGAACCAGAGGTAGACTGAGTCTTATGAAGGCTGCAAATCAGCTTAAATCTAAACTCTTGTTTGTGTTAAGTCTCAACTTTGGTATTTTGGACATTTGGGGCCATACAGTTCTTTGTTGTGAGAGGTTTTCCTGTGTTCTATAGAATGTTTAGCAGCAATCCTGACTTCCACTTACTAGCTGTCAGTAGAAGCTCCTCAGCTGTAATACCAAAAGTATCCCTACATTTTGTATTCCTCTAGAAGGCAAACTTGCTCCTGCTGAGACACATTGGATTAAGAGAATTAACCTCCACTATATAGATCTCGTGGTGAGAGGAATAATTTTTACAGAGAGGAAGGGAGAGAGAGTTGGAAACATCAATGAGAGAGAAACATTGATCAGCTGCCTCCTGCACACCTCCTACTGGGGATGTGCCCACAACCAAGGTACATGCCCTTGACCAGAATCAAACCTGGGACCCTTCAGTCTGCAGGCCAATGCTCTCTCCACTGAGCCAAACCAGTTAGGGCGACTAACAGCTTTTTTATAACAGAAACATGAGAGCCAAAGGATAATGGAGTGACATATTTAACATGCTGAAAGAAAACAATCTAAAAATCTATATGAGTGGCACAATTTACTATAGCTAAGTTTTGGAAACAGCCTAAGTGCTCATCAGCAGATAAGTGAATTAAAAATTGTGGTTCATCTACACAATGGAATACTACACTGCAGAAAAAAAGAAAGAAAGTTGAAAGAAAGAAAGAAAGAAAGAAAGAAAGAAAGAAAGAAAGAAAGAAAGAAAGAAAAGGAATTCTTACCATTTGCAACAGCATAAATGGAAGTGGAGAGCATTATGCTAAATGAAATAAGCCAGTCAGAGAAAGATAAATATCACATGATCTCACTCATTTATGGAATATAATGAATAACATAAACTGGTGAACAAAAACAGATCCAGAATCAGAGAAGCATTGATCAGACCATCAAACCTCAGAAGAAAGGTAGGGGAGGTTGGGGGTAAGGGGGAGAGATCAACCAAAGGATCAGTATGCCTGCATATAAACCTAACCAATGGACACAGACAACAGGGAGGTGAGGACATGAGTCAGAGATGGGGAGATGAATGGAGGGATGAAGACACATATGTAATATCTTAATCAATAAAAAAAAATTAAAAAGAAAAAAGAAAAAATGAAAGTCTATATGAGATTAAAACATTGTATTTAAATGAAGGTAAAATAAAGATATTTCAGAAAAAACAAAAATGAGTGAATTTGTTGCCTAAAAAGTTGCTTTTCATAGTATACCATTCTTTTTCTTTAATAGCTACTTAGAGTGGATGCAATGTAGTTTTCATTCTTGCATCTGAGTGTTTTCTTCTTGTTCTTATAATAGCAAAGCTTATCCAATATACATTTTCCCTTCAAGGGCCAGTTGTTTGTTCAGTTTCTAGTTGGCTCCCTACTTTTTTTTTTTTCTTTTTTTTTTAATATATTTTATTGATTTTTTACAGAGAGGAAGAGAGAGGGATAAAGAGTTAGAAACATCGATGAGGGAAAATCAGCGATCAGCTGCCTCCTGCACACCCCACACTGGTACATGCCCCCGACCGGAATCGAACCCGGGACCTTTCAGTCCACAGGTCGACACTCTGTCCACTAAGCCAAACCGGTTTCGGCAGGCTCCCTACTTTTTATCAAGCGATAAATTTGGATTGTGATAGTTAGCCTCACTTGTAATCAAGCTTGTAGGTCTCTCTATCTGAATATTTCTGTAATACTTATCACCTTAGCATACCAGAGATTGTGTTCATTTATAGAAAATAACAAATGTCACCTGATCATTTGATCTTCTTGTAATATTTTATAGCAAGATGTATTATTCTAGTAATTTAACTATTATAAAACTGAGGTGTACAGAAATAAACTACATTGAACAATAAAGAATGACTCAAATATCAAAGCATAATACACTTAGGGCCTCCCTTGTCCTTATTCCTCTATAAGTAACATGATTTATTTCTCTCTAGAGTCCATCAAGATTTATTTTTTCTTTTCTTTAGTTTGATTTTGAATATAATATGCTCTGGTGTAGATTTTCTTTATCCTGCTTGGTGTTCTTAGAGCTTTCTGGAACTGTCATTTAACATTAGCCACTATTATTCTGAAGTCCCACTTGTTTTGCATCTGTTTGTACTTGACGATCTAGGTCTCAACTGTTAAGAGGCTTCTCTGAGTTGCAAATCCAAATTGTTCCCTCTATAAATCTCTCGTACATTATTCACATTTTCTTCTACAGAAGTTATTTATAGCTTTCAATTATTTATTTATTTATGTAAGTATTTGTTTTGATATATGGTCAAATTCTAACTTCTGGTCAACCTAGTTGGTTTAGCTAAACTACTATTCCATTAGTAGACCATAGTTTTGTACATTGTAGGCAAATCACATAAGCATTTTATCTACTCAGAGACGTAAAAATGTAAATTCATATTAGTTTTTCCTTCTTTCCTCACTCATCTCCCTTGTTCTCGCTCTCTACTGCTTCCAAAGATCCCCTTCTCACATGAACTGACTGCACACAAGTCTTTCACTCAAGCTCCTTTTTGGGACAAGGAACCTTAAATAAGGCAGGAGCCAGAGGTGGGAAGTCCACATTGGGCCCTTGGCTATATAGTAGAGTCAAGGGCCATCGTTGTTATGGATACTCCAGCTAGAAAGAAAGCAAAAGTGTATATTTGGTTTGATGTATAAACTAAATCTAGTATAGTATTATCACCATTTAACAGATTACACATTACTTTCTTTATCTGTGCTATTTTGTTTGGACACTGTCCAGAGAGATAAAAAAATATATAAATAAACACCAAATAATAATACAAAGGATAATTTTATTTCTTTGTTTGTTTGTTTGTTTGTTTGTTTATATTTAATGGTAAGGGAGACATTTTATTCAAGACCATTGCAAGAGGGGAATGAAATTGGGCTCCAAGTTTCCCTGAGGTTTGACATTCTGATTGATGCTTCTCTGGGTCTATTTTTGTTCTTCAGTTTATGTTGTTCATTATATTCCACAAGTGAATGAGATCATGTGATATTTATCTTTCTCTGCCTGGGGAAGGTAGGGGACAGTGAGGGTAAGGGAAAGAGATCAACCAAAGGACTTACCGCATTTGCCGGCGTATAAGACGATTTTTTGGCCCTGAAAAATATGCCTCCAAGTGGGGGGTCGTCTTATACGCCAGGTACACTTCAGATAGACTGCCCATAGTGCTTGCCCTGTGCCATAGTGGCCTCCCGATGCCCGCCCACTTCATTCCACATACCGTTCAGGCATCAGTAGCGCTGCTGGGTGTATGCTCGGCTGTTATGCGATTTTGCAAGTGTGGTAAATTCGGGTTACCGTATATTTCTTTACATATGCATTGAAGATTCGCGATTTTGCGCTATCATGGTGCCTGTTAGAATGTTGAAGAGCTCGCACTTGTGCACTAGTGAGGTCCCAGGGAGATGCTGATGCAAGGGTGGACCGGACTGCTATAGTGACAGGGCGGGCAAACAGGGAGCAGGGACCAATCAAATCAGGCTTTGTATACAGCCAACAGCCAGCCACAATACTGCACCATTGTACAGTACAGCATAGAAAATGTCGACCAGTCAAACCCCTATCATCCCTATCATGGCACCAGCCAAAAGAAAGAAGTATGATGCAAATTTTAAACTGAAAGTTATAAACTTTGCTAAGGAAAATAATAATTGTGCTGCTGCAAGACAATATGCAGTAACAGAAAAGATGGTTCAGGACTGGAAATCAAATGAGAAAGCATTAAAGAGTATGCCAAGGGGTAAGTGTGCATTAAGAAGAGGCACCCCACACTGGCCAGAACTCGAAAAACATGTAGCAGACATGGTGGCCCAACATCGCCAAAACGGTTATGTGGTGACACGAAATACGATACGCTTGTTTGCACTTCAGTGGGCCAAATCTAACCCAGATCACAGCAACAATTTTAAGGCCACTATATCCTGGTGCAGTAGATTCATGGCAAGGCATGATCTGGTACTAAGGCAAAAGACAAAAATTGCCCAAAAATTACCCTCAGATCTGGATAACAAAGTGGGTAGTTTCCATCGATACGTAATACAACAGCACACTAAACATGGCTATGTGTTAAGTCATATTGGAAATATGGATGAAACTCCAATGAATTTTGATATGATTGGAAATAAAACTATCCATCAAAAAGGTGAAAAAACTATTTTGATAAAAACAACAGGACATGAGAAGTCAAGTTTTACAGTGGTACTCGCATGTACAGCTGATGGCAACAAACTGAAACCTATGATTATTTTTAAAAGGAAAACAATGCCAAAACTCAAGTTCCCTGCTGGTTGTTTTGTGCATGTGCATGAAAAAGGTTGGATGGATGAGGAGGGTGTGAAGCTATGGCTGGATAATGTATGGAGCAGACGACCAGGTGGTCTACTTCAAAAACGTAGTCTACTTGTGTGGTATATGTTCCGGGCTCATTTAACTCCCAGCACCAAGGAAAGGCTTGCGAGAATAAAAACAGATGCAGCAGTTATTCCTGCAGGATTGACATCATTGGTACAGCTCCTGGATGTGTGCCTAAACAAGCCGTTTAAAGATCGCATTCGAGAACAGTGGAATGAATGGATGGTTAGCGGCTAAAAGTCATACACAAAAGGAGGAAACATGCGTGCTCCACAGTTGGATGTTTTGTGCCAATTTGTCATAAAAGCCTGGAATGATATTGATGCACAAACAATAATCAAGTCTTTCAAGAAGTGTGGCATATCAAATTCATTAGATGGTATGGAGGACGAGTACTTGTGGCAAGATGAAGAGGAAGCTAAAGCTGAGGCCACATCATCTGACGCAGAATTGGTAGATCCATACGATGACTGCCTTGCAACTGTATCCCAAGATGTCGTTGATGAACTTTTAATATCAGATGATGAAGAGGAGTTTGAAGGCTTTTAAGGGGAAACTGTCACGCCAGTAAACTTGCTAGGGACTTGCCCAGCACTTGCTCTCTCCCTCTATTTGTTATCTTACTTCTATCATTGACAGTCCCTCTAGGTTGTGGGCTGCTTGCCTATGTTCCTGAGAAGCATCTACAGCACCAGTCTATAGAGTGTGTTTTCTTTAGTGAATTACCAGTATGTTTACCGGTAATAAACTTGCACAGTTTTATGTATATGTTTGATTACATACAGCCTTGTGACAGTTTTCCTGCATGTCATAAGCATTTGAATATAAATTAAAATGTTGAAATCAAATCTGATATTGTTTTACCTTTTATTTGGTGTGTGGAAGGTGTGCGGAAGAGGAGGTAGTCTTATACGGCGAGTATATAACAAACTCTGTATTTTGAGTGGAAATGTTAGGGGGTCGTCTTATACGCCCAGTCGTCTTATACGCCGGCAAATATGGTATATGCACGCATATAAGCCTAATCAATGGACACAGACAACAGGGGGGTGAGGGCATAAATGGGAGGTGGGAGGTAATGGGGTGATAAGGACACATATGTAATACCTTAATCCATAAAGAAAATTTTAAAAATAAGAAATTGGGCTTGATTATGAATACAACAAAGACAGTGGGGGATTTATTTATAGAATCAGGGTAAGGGATGAATGGATGGAAAATTACTAAGAGGATACATCAAGGGTAGGAAGATTCTTGCTAAGCTGACCTAACAGATTTTTTTTTCTTGTTGTGCATTGGTTTAATACAATTTCAAATCCACTTGTTTATGAGTTGAATGAAACTGTTTTAAACTGCTTGTTTATGACATAAAAAAGTTGCTTTGCTATAAAAATGAAGTTGCGTCAGGATAACATCATTCTGTCTGTTGTCAATGCTAAGCAGTCAGCAGCCCAGCTGCTGAGGAGCCCAGTGGGGGGCTTACTAATAAGAATCATATGGAGAAGCAACTATGGCAAGGGGACATTTAGACTATAATGAGAGTTCATGATAACTGTTTGAAAGTTTCAGTTTGGGTAAGTGACTCCTCACTAACCTAAAAGCTCTCTAAATGATACTGTTACAGCATGGTTATTATTTAACAGGAAAGGAGTAAAGGGGAGACTAGATAATACAGGCATGCCATTTATACAGGTTTGCTAGGAAGCTGCAGTTAAAATTCTCCAAGCCTTTTCCCTGGAGATCCCTGGAGGAAGAGACTGGACAATAGACATGCCCAGTAAGGTCTGGGTGATGTGGGAAGGTGCTTACCTATCAGTCACTCCTGGGAGCTAGTCAGTGGCCAGGATACGCGTGGACACTGCAAGGGCATGAAACCTGAATGTTTAAACTGCTGGACAGAAGCGTGCACTCTCTTGGCTCTTGGCCCTCTAGCTCCCTTGGGACTCCTGTTGCAGGCGGCACAATCCTCTGCATCTGCCGAGGTAGCTTGTGGCCGTCATTTTGCATTCTAAAATACATGAGGCTCAGAGTTTATAACCTGATTGAGTTCCCATAGTTCATCTGTGATAGACCCAAGTCTCAGACTGCATCTGCCTGGCTTCAAAGCCTGGGCTTTTTGGTTCACATCACTCACTATCCTCTGTCATGCATATGCTAATAGGGTTCCCACTATTAGAAATTACATTCCTTTACCTCTACATCTCTGTGGCATCTACCTATTATTCAATCAAGTTGGTCCTATCCTTGTTGATCCTTTAATCCTATGAATATTATAGCTCCCAATTGTATAAAAACTTTTGCTGCTCAATGTTTTATTTCTTAATCTTAACTTACCAACCTAATAGTGCATTCCTTAAGGTAAGGACTATGTGTTGCATGTATTTGTATCTAGAAGTTCTTCTAAAACAGAATCCTAGGTCAGCTTCTTCCCTGAGCAGACTGCCGGAAGAAAGATGCAGAGCACCAGATGGTGGGTCCCATTTTTAAAAAATCACTTTGCTCTGAAAACAGCAGGTTGAAGAAATCATAACTTTATAGATCTCTAGGTCCTGTAACTGCCTGGGAAGAAGTTGAAGGTAGGGATAAAACAGAAAGTGTCATTTCTTGAGTCTAAGAAGAGATCATCAAAATAGTACTATTGAAAATGTGGAAAGAGACGTACATTCAATACTCCATCACTTAATTCTTTTCTCCTCATTACCCTTGTGCAACAATTTTTAGCTCATAGATGTCCTGACCTTATTTAAAATTATATTCATGCCAGTAGCCTACTACTTTTTACACCATCAGCCTGGGAGAGGATCCAGACCAACATTCAAAAAGTCTATCTATTACCTTACTTAAAGGTTTCTTTCCTCCAGTGATTACTTAACTCCAAATTATAATTCTTATTTAGTTGATGGTCTTAGAGTAGCCCTTTCTAATATAATCCAGCCCTTTCTAATTAATTTAGCCCTTTCTAATATAATTCAGCAGCCCTTTCTAATATAATTCAGCATCCTGGTTTGAGACATAGATGTTTCTCAGCCAATTATTAACTAACAATCCCTATAACATATACATATGCAAGTCTTTTTAAGATGGCAACTCATTTTAATTTGCATATCTCAAATGATTAGTGACTTTGAGCATTTTTTCATATGTCTCTTGGCCTTCTGTATGTCCACTTTGGAGAAGTGCCTATTTCCATCCTTTGCCCATTTTTTAATTGAATTGTTTATCTTCCTTTTGTTAAGTTATAAGAATTCCTTATATATTTTGGAAGTTAACCCCTTATAAGATGTATCATTGGCAAATATGTTCTGCTGAGGAGTGGGTTCTCTGTTCATTTGTTGATGGTTTTTCTTGCTGTGCAGAAGCTTTTTATCTTGATGTAGTGCCATTTGTTTATTTTTTTGTTTCCTTTGCCCTAGGAGATGTATCTATAAACATATTGTTATGAGATATAACTGAAATTTTACTGTATGTGGCTTCTTCTAAGATTTTTATGACTTACATTTAAATTACATTTAAGTCTTTTACTCATTTTGAATTTATTCTTGTGTACAATGTAAGTTGATGGTCTAGTTTCATTTTTTTGCATGTATCCATTCAATTTTCCCAACACTATTTATTAAAGAGACTGTCTTAACTCCATTTTATGCTTTTGCCTCTTTTGTCAAATATTAATTGAGCATCAAGGCTTGGGTCAATTTCTGGGATCTCTGTTCTGTTCCATTGATCTTTATGCCTGTTCTTGTGGAGAGCACTTTTTAAAAGTATCTTTACTTTTCAACAAAAAAATAAAGTATGATTTAAATATATTTTATCTTAATTTTTCTTTATTTCTCTAAAGGTAACCATTATCTTTAAACGAAAGTATTTACTAAGCATACATTTATTTTAAATAATTTCCTATTTAAAGTAACCTTTTTTTTAATATATTTTATTGATATTTTACAGAGAGGAAGGGAGAGAGATAGAGAGCCAGAAACGTCGATGAGAGAGAAACATTGACCAGCTGCCTCCTGTACACCCCCCACCGGGGATGTGCCCGCAACCAATGTACATGCCCCTGACCGGAATCGAACCTGGGACCCTTCAGTCGACAGACCGATGCTCTACCACTGAGCCAAACCAGTTTCGGCTAAAGTAACCTTCTTTATACAAGATACTTAATAGTAAACAAGACTCCTCCAAGTATATAAATGCATTGAAAAGAAATGGAAACAATAGTCACCAAAATGTGGACAAATTATTTTTTTTTCAGTGAAAAGAAAGTAGTAAAAAAAAAAAAGGGGGGGGGGTCAAGTAGGAAAATAGAGTAAGACCATAATATTTCCTTCTCAAAACTATAAAGTGTTGGAATACTTATAACACTGATTTTACATAACACTTTGTAAAAGTATTGCAAATAATAGCTAGGTTTCTATTTAGAAGAACATTAATAATGCTGCTTTTTACTCAATGTTAAACCTAGAATATTGCTCAAGTAAACACAAAACTTTTTGAAACTTTAAAATATATTCTACTCTTCATGAAATCCCTACTAAACTAGCAATTCAAGGTGCCAGTGGCATATACCACTGACTGGCTCATCTCTCTCTGCTAGACATCTCCTGCCTACTCATCCACATCAGCTGAATTCTGCTGGGACTAGAAATGACAACTCAATTTTGAAATAATGTTCCTCTTGAAAAGAAAATAACTGAAGAAATATTTTAAAACTGTATTTAAATTTCATCATTAGAACTTATATGATTGTACTCACCAAGTCTATCTTTGACCATAGGTACACTTACAGGTAATGCTCTTAATTCAGAGAAACTCAGAAATTAAGAGGTCCCAAAGGAGCATAGCTTGACTAGTTTGAAAGTTTCCTACCCCAGAGGCTACTCGCTGTAGTGAATATATGCCTCACACTCTCCCACGATCACTGGTCATAACAGAAAATGGATTGTTTTGCTGAAATATGACTTTGTTTCAGATTCTAGTTAGACTATGAACAATGCTTTATCCATGGGGAAAAATGTGGTCCAATATGGTGTCTCTCGGGTAAGAAAATATAATTTATACTATGTAAATTTCTTAATTTCTCCCTTAATTACCTTCCCCTGTCACATTGAAAATAACTTCACAATGTAATATCACATATCCATACATATTAATTGGGAAGGAAGTTGAGCATACATTGCTTCATAGATACCAGAAATATCAGGGGTTTTTTTTGTTTCTCTTAGCTACATCTTAGTACTTCTGGACCTCCTATAGCATCAGAAGATATGTCTTCTATACAGTCACATAGCACCTTCAAAGCCCTGGTTGAGGAAGTTTTCATGTTCTCACAGCACCACAATCATTAGGTCCCACAGTTTTCATGGGTTAAGTAACTCTTCCAGGCACAGATATGTACTATAATTAACAGAAATTTCCAACATGGGGAAAATTGATTATTAATGATTTAGCTCAGAAAGAAGCCAAATAGAAACATGGAGGAAAACATCTCAAAAGCTATAACAGTCAATAGTTCCTTTGAAATGGAATGGGTGCTCGTGGAACAGCAGGAGATATAGAATGATATCACAGAAGGAGAAGGACTAAAGTCAGAGAACATTGGGTGTGCATCCCTGTCAGGCTGTCTCTTAGCCCTGAGACTTCTAACAGGTTTCCCTGAGAGTCAGCCTCAGAATAGTAAGACATATTTCATTGGTTTATTGTGAAGATTAATTTAGACAATGTAAGTGAAAGTTCCTAGCACATAGGATGCATTTAGAGAGAGACAGAGAAACAGAGAGACAGAGAGACTTGGTTTTGAGATGATCCTGAAATTAGCAGCTCCAAAAGGAAAAATGGAAATTTTTTCTTTTTTCTTTTTTTTTAAGTTTTGATTCCCTTTGGTGAGTTTTGCTTTTAAGTCTTTTGATTCTATACATACTCTTGGAAGCTGGAGATTTATCTCTCCCACCTAAAATATGATTGAAAATTTATTATAAAAGTATTATTAGTATGGATATTAACATAATTATATTTTAGCAGTAATATTTTGCTTTAGTAACTCAACTAAAATAATATTAACATGTTTTAAAGCCAGTATTAGGTAAAAAAGAAGACATAGACTTTTACTTCTTTGGTATAACCTATGGTCTTTTCTTTTTCTTTTTTTTTCATTTTTTTTTTTCATTTAAAGAGCCCAGAAGTGATGAGTGTGCAGTAAGAAAATATTTTATAATTCTTGTTGACCATATTAGAAAGAATTAAAAGTCTCTTATGCACTTAGTACTTTCTAATTTTGCTTTTATTTTCATCCTTGATATTTGATAACTCTAATGAATTTAAAAAACATCATCAACAATTTCAATTATAGACAACAATGAGGTAAGCCAAGACTAAATTAGAGGAAATTCTGAAGCAATTGGTGCCAAGAGCAATAACAGAATTATTATAGATACAGAGAATATATTTCATACAACCACTGGCTACTTATATTTCTTCTTATGTCAATGCTTTTTAAAAGATCATTAATTCTTAAAGAGAATCTTATTTGTTTCTTGATTTCTAGGAAATCATATTTTTTCTCAACAAACTAAACTCTAACATTCTTTCCTAATTCTAATAGGTCCTCTGTTAACTGTGTTTGGCCATTTACCTTTTATTGGCATTGTTCTTCCAGCAGTACAATAAGTATGATTGTTATTGTGAGTGGTTAAAAATGTTTTGTATAGCTCTGAGTTATATAGAAAAAATTTAAAACTATATAGCTGTCCCAAACTTTTTAAAAAATATTTTATTGATATTTTACAGAGAGGAAGGGAGAGAGATAGAGCTAGAAATGTCAATGAGAAAGAAACATCGACCAGCTGTCTCTTGCACACCCTCCAGTGGGGATGTGCCCACAACCAAGGTACATGTCCTTGACCGGAATCAAACCCGGGACCTTTCAGTCCGCAGACCGACGCTCTACCAATGAGCCAAACCAGTTTCAGCTGTCCCCAACTTTGATAGAAGGCTAGGAACACCAGTCATCAAGAACTTAGTAATGGATGTTAGAGATAATTGATCTATTATGGCAAAGTTTGAGATTTTTTTTACAATTGTAAAAGAAAAGGGAATAGAAGGTGAAAGAGGAGAAGAAAAACTGGGAGGAGAGAGATAAAAATTTAAAAGAGAAATATATAGATCTACTTTACAGCATAATAGGATTGTTGGATTTTTTTAAGTAATTTAAATTGCAAAAATAACTCCTTTAGAGACAAACTTAAACTCTAACTTGTGATAAGAACTCTAATTAATTTGTAATTTACTCTGCCAAAGATTGTTTGGGAGAATATATATTTCAAAAATCATGATAAGGCATGATACTGAATGAAAGTATCTTCCTATGGACATGTTGGAAATGGAAGAATTTACCTAACTCTAAAATTGTAGCCAGAGCCTCAGAACCCAAGGACCTTCTCATGTGTAACACAAGAAAATCTTTCTCTCAAGTATAGTGACGCAGTCTCTCTCCCAGTGTTTCACCACAGTTTTTGGATCATTTTAGACATTGCAGAGACTTCCAGATTTTAGTTTCTCAGAAGCTATGTTGTTTCAAATAAAATGTAACACCAGATTCTGTATTCTATAGTCCTTGATAATGTCTAGCAAAATAGGTTTTCAAACACAATTTAGAGTTTGATATTCAACACTCAACTTCAGGATTCAGCTGTGGTGGAGGTATACTTTAGGCTTTGAGTAACTTCTTGCAGGTTACAAAAGCTTTGAGTTTTTTGAACAAAGAATATTTCTCCCAGATGCTCATGATTTATCTTTTCTTTATACCTAGAATGAATGATTCTTTTCCCTTTTCCGTGATTTATCTGATCTTCTACTTAGTGAGCTCTGTGAAAAAGTTTCATCTCTTTGGCAAGACTAGTATTAATATCTCTTTTTTAACTGATTGATTTGTGTATGTAAGCATTAATAAAAAACCATTCACCTTGAGTATTGTGCTAAATATTATTTCAATTTTTCAAATTTACTTATAAAAACTATTTTTCTACCATATACCCACTTCACATTTTTTTAAAAAAGTTATTTTATCTCAGGTCCACAGTATTGAATTGATTATAGTCCTTTATTCAAAACATATTCTCATCATTTATTCCATGACCGTTTTGTATTTGTCTTTTTACTACAAAGTTTATACCTATGAACACATGACCTAATACAGGATCTAAACAATTGATAATAACATACAACTGCTGTCTGTTGATCCTCATGCTGATCCTCAGCTTTCCCACAATTGAGGCTACTTAGCATCTTCTCTTTTTGTACATAGTTTTATCATTTATACAGTTCCTGCAAAGTATACTGTTATTTTTCTATTGCTTTTTACCTTATTGAAATTATGCTGAATGGATCTGCTTTGGATTTCCCCCCTTTATTATTATATCTTACTAAGATATAATTATATCAGTATATATATAGTTGTATTTTATTTGTCACAATAATATTGCCTTATCCTGCCTACGGGTATTGTTATAAATGTCTCCTTATATACATATGCAAGAGTTTATCTTGGGTATGTAAATGGAATGAAATGGTTAGGTCATAGAATGTGTGAATTTTGAAGTATGCAAGATAAGGCCCAAACTGATTATATCAGTATACCCTTCCTGTTAATAATAGATAAAAGATCCTCTTCTCCTGATTCATACACTGTTTACTCAAAAAAAAAATTTCATGTCTTTTCTTCAGATGAATTTAAAACAAACTGGACTAAATGGAAGAAGTTAACCAGTCTGTGGTGTCCGAGTTTATTATCCTTGGGCTATGTAACTCATGGGAGCTCCAGGCCTTCCTCCTCGTGATATTTTCTTCACTTTATTTGATCACCATTTTAGGCAACATCTTCATTGTGCTCCTGATTATCACTGACCTTCATCTCCACTCCCCCATGTACTTCCTGTTAGCCAATCTTTCATTCATTGACCTCTGCCTTTCCTCAGTCACCACCCCTAAGATGATCACAGACTTTCTCAAGGAAAACAAGACCATCTCCTTTGGAGGCTGCATGTGTCAGATTTTCTTTGGACATTTCTTCGGAGGGGGTGAGATGGTGCTGCTGGTGTCAATGGCCTACGACCGTTACGTGGCCATCTGTAAGCCACTTCATTACTCCAGCATCATGAACGGGCGCATGTGCATTCTGTTAGTGATGACGTCATGGACCATTGGCTTTGTGCATTCAGTAAGCCAACTAGCCATGATCATAAAGCTCCCCTTCTGTGGACCCAGGGAATTGGATAGCTTTTTTTGTGATATTCCATTGGTAATAAAGCTAGCCTGCATGGATACCTATGTTCTAGAAATGTTGATAAATGCTGACAGTGGGGTACTGGCAACCATCTGCTTCATACAGCTGCTGATATCTTACTCTTATATTCTGTTTACTGTCTACCTTCACTCTAAGGATGGAGCATCCAAGGCTCTCTCCACCTGTACTGCCCATATTACAGTGGTGGTGCTGTTCTTTGGGCCTTGCATTTTCATCTATCTGTGGCCAGTCAGCATCACCTGGGTCGACAAGTTTCTTGCTGTATTTTATGCAGTCATTACACCTCTCCTAAATCCAGCTATTTACACTCTAAGAAACAAAGAAATTAAAAATGCCATTAAGAGACTACGATGTTAGCATATGGGTTTCTGTGATATTTCGGGGTCTTACATTATCAGAATGTCCACTGTAAGCTCCCTAAATTAGCCACTTTTGTCCTGTTATGTGGGACTGGGAAACATTCCCCAATTCATACATGGAAATAAGATGCATTTCCAGATGTGAGTTTTACATAATTCTCTTATAGTCCACAATCATTTATTGGTCATTGAATGCAAAATGATTTGGGAAATTTAGCCAGTATAACTATGATTTTGGTTGTGCCCAACTGAAGTTGATAACAATGTTAATGTTACTTATTACTGTTGGTGTTGCTACTTCAACACCCACCACATATCTTGAAATTCTTTATTATGCCAAAACCGGTTTGGCTCAGTGGTAGAGCATCTGTCTGTGGACTGAAAGGTCCCGGGTTCGATTCTGGTCAAGGGCATGTACCTTGGTTGCGGGCACATCCCTGGTCAGGAGTGTGCAGGAGGCGGCTGGTCGATGTTTCTCTCTCATTGATATTTCTATCTCTCTATCTCTCTATCTCTCTCCCTTCCTTTCTGTAAAATATCAATAAAATATATTTTAAATAAATTCTTTATTATGCTAAGCTTTTTCTTAAACAAGGAATTTCATATAGATCTTTAAATTTTTTCAATATGTCAGTGCATTGAATATTGCTATCTTTATTTTTTAATGGATAAATTTGTTTCTCAGTTAGTTAACATTCTAACTACCTATCTATTTGAAAATATGGTATAAAGTAATCATTATTCATTTTGCATCCACTCAGGAAAAAAAATTGAATTATAGCTATAATCTGAAGTGAATGCTGTTCCCTCAACTTCATGTTTTAGTAATTTGTACAAAGTATGTAATTGTCTGTGAAAGGTAGACATTAATTAGAATGATGGGTATACTAACAACCTTTGAGTATTTTACTACTTCTCTTTCTATTTATAAATAGATGAAAGGGCTTAATATCTATACCAATAAAATCAGGGAGGGGGAAAAATGTTATAAAAGTTAGAATAAACTATTTGTTTGAGTCACTATAGTGTTCAGATGGCCTGTAAGCAACTAGATTATGAGCAATCACTACATATTTGCTCATTACTACATATAGCAAAACTTTTAAGAATTCTTCCTACACCTTGCCTCAAAAAAATATACATGTTCACATCCCCTCATTTGAAATTCATGAAGCCAGATGTATTTCAAATTTCATATTGCTTTTTAAAGATAACATGGTCCTGCTATCTTAGCATCTGAAGCATAGACCCTTAAAAAAAACAATCACTATTTCTGCATAAGCGCGCACGCACGCGCGCGCGCGCGCACACACACACACACACACACACACACACACACACACACAGTGTCCCCAAAAATTTATACACACTTTAACAGCTGACAGCTCAATTTTGAGAAAAAGAAATGACTTTAATAAATACTTTCTTTCCAATTACTCCATGTGTGTATATACCTTTCTTGCAGACACCCTATATTTATCTGCTCTGGTTTTTAAATTTTTCTAATTTCTGTACATTAGTTTAGATAATCCCTATTAACTTGTCTGAATCTATTGACCCATTATTCTGCTGTGTCCAGTCTTTTTTTTTAAGCTTACTCAAATTCATAATTTCATATGTTTCCTTTTTAATTATAAAATATCGCATGGTCCTTTCTTAAAACCTCTCACACACATTTTTTATGTTTCAGAAAAACACATAAATTTGATTATTCATATTCTGGGTTTGATTCAGAGGACAATTGCACATTTTATAGTTTCCTCAAAAGTTTGAATATATTAGCTCTAACTTGAATCTAGGAAGGCTGATGTCTGAAGTCATACTTTCAGCAGATTCTAAATCTTTCATCTATGCTTTTTCATTAACTTCCCATAAGCATTTTCTGGGACTTTAATTTAGTTGCCAAACAAGTTGTTTAAAAAACAGATGTTGTGATAATTGAATGTAACCCATCATAAATTATCTATTCTAAATATTATAGAGTGGTGTCCTTGGGAAAAAATAGCCTCAAATTTTATATAGTTATTTAAGCATTTGTACTTGATGTTGCTTGAAAATTTACAAAGTAGTTTATGTTCGTATGAGTTATTTAAGCGATCTTCCTCAAACTCAGGAATTGACTAATTAGTCTCCTCATTGCCATCTTCATATCCTTGTTCCTCAATGTGTAGATAATAGGATTCAGAATGGGTGTAATCAGAAAGTCCAAAATGGGAAGAAACTTATTCACTGCCACTGTGGGCAATGGCCATATGTAAACAAAGATGCATGGTCCAAAGAACAAAATCACCACAGTGAAGTGAGCTGAGAGAGTAGAAAGGGCTTTAGACACGCCACCTAAAGAGTGTTTCCATACAGTGACCAGGATGAAGATATAGGAGATAATCAACAAAAATAAAGTGGCTAAGGAAATAAACCCAGTGTTGCCAGTAACGATGGATTCCATTCTGTAGGTGTCTGTGCAAGCAAGTTTGATAATCCAAGGAAGGTCACAGTAAAAGCTATCTATCTCATTAGGACCACAGAAAGGCAAATGAACAACAAAAGCTATCTGGACCCCTGAGTGAATGAGACCAATAACCCAAGCACCAGAAAGAATCAAAATGCACATTTGTGGGCTCATGACCGTCAGGTAGTGGAGGGGTTTACATATGGCCACGTATCTATCAAAGGCCATGGCAATGAGCAGCACCATCTCAGATCCCCCCAGGATGTGAAGGACAAACATCTGGATGACACATCCCTGGAAGGATATGGTTTTGTGCCCAGAGTACAAATCAGATATCATCTTAGGAACTGCTAAAGTTGAAAGACAGAAATCAATCACTGAGAGGTTGGCTAAAAAGAAGTACATGGGGGAATGTAAATGACAGTCCAAAGTCACTGTAAGCACAACAAGGAGGTTTCCTAGAACTATTGTTACATAAGACACTGTAGAGAAGGCCAGGAGGAGATGCTGCATTGGTCTATAGGTAGAAAGTCCCAGGAACACAAATTGAGACACTTCAGAATAATTTGCTTTATTCATTGACTTTGTGTTACCTGAAAAACAAGCACAGATAAAAATAATTATAAAAGAATGCACCAGAGATATCGAAAAAGCAGTTGTTACTGGGTTTTAAATTCTGATATTAAAGAGAAATTTTCACTACCCATCACAAAAATCCTTTTAAAAGTCATACGATAGTTTATTAATTTAACATGTATTCACTGAGCAACTACCAGGAAGGCCTCCTGGAAGCTTGCATTGTGCCACATTCTGAAATAAAATAAACACCCTATCTTTCTGTAGTTTGTAGTCTAGTTGTGAAGCTAGCCATTAAATAACTAAATGTATAACTAGATGATAATAATAACTTCAAGTAATACAAATACTTAAATAATTACATAAAATTTGGGGGTTTTTTTGAAAGGCACCACTTTATAATATATAGAATAGATAATTTATTATGTTACATTCAATTATCACAGTATCTCTTTTGTAATGTCTAGCAACTGAGTTAAAATCCCAGAACTTATTTGGTACTAACTTAAAGGTAGTAACTTATTTGAAAACACACACACACACACACACACACACACACACACACACACACACACAGGGCTATGCAAACTATAAGAAGTTAAATAAGTGAAGAACTTATTATAAGAAGAATGGCCTATCCAGGGGAAAGGCCATGGAAAATATTCTGAAACATGAAAAAACAGATCAATTTGGAATAAATAAAAGACCTGTAAGAGTCTGATCAAAGTAGAATCAAATAGGGTGTGTAAAGAATTTGGTCTATATCTTAGAAGTGATAGAAAGCAATTAAGGCAGAACAATGAAATAATCTTATTAGTGCTTTAAAAAGTTTAGAGTAACTAAACTCTAGAATGTAATAGAGGGATCAGAGGCAAGGGTGAGAGGCCAATTAGAAGACTGTCAAAGGATCACATTAAATCAGTACAGCTGACACTGGTTTGGCTCAGTGGATAGAGCATTGGCCTGCGGACTGAAAGGTCCCAGGTTCAATTCCGGTCAAGGGCATGTACCTTGGTTGTGGGCACATTCCCAGTGGGGGGTGTGCAGGAGGCAGCTGGTTGACGTTTCTCTCCCATCGATGTTTCTAACTCTCTATCCCTCTCCCTTCCTCTCTGAAAAAAATTAATAAAATATATATTTTTTAAAATAAATCAGTACAGAAAGGATAAAGTTGTCAATAAATGGTGTTGGCACACTTATTAAACTTGGAAAAAATAGGTTGAATTCCTTCCTTTACAATAGTAACTAAAGTAAATTTTAATGGATCCTATATAATAATAGGCTAATATGCAAATTGACCGAACAGTGGAACGACTGGTCGCTATCACATGCACTGACCACCAGCTGGCAGACGGTCAATGCAGGAGCTGCCCCCTGGTGATCAGTGTGCTCCTACGGGGGAGCACTGCTCAGCCAGAGGCCAGGATCACAGCTGATGAGCGCAGTGCAAAGGATGTCAGTCAGACATCTCCCAAGGGTCTCCCGGATAGGCTGAGGCCCCCCACCTCCCACCCCTGAGTGCATGAATTTTGTGCACTGGGCCTCTAGCATTTAAATAAAAATAAAAGAAATAGGAAATATGAACTTATGTTTAGATACTCCTTTGCATGAGAAGACTCTTTCTAAGCATATCCTAACATGTGAAAATCATTTATAAAAAAGAAATAAAATTTCTAGATTCAAAATTTAAATCGTCTATATTAATTTTTAAAAGAAAAAAATTAAAGGTGGGAAAATAGTTGTTAAATATAATGATAATTCAAATTTAAAATGAATAAACACAAAGACTTGGACCAAATAAGAAATCTAAATAGTCAACATCTGAAGAACAGAGTCACTATTAAAGAAATGTAAATAAAACAATATAGAATTACTATATTGAGTTAAAAATCAATAATATGCATGAGGTTGTCAAGAAAGAGACTCTCTCATACTATAGGATTCAGAATATACATATCATATAATTTCTCTGGAACACAATTTGAAAATATATATCAACTATTTAAAACTTCCTTTATGACTAAAGGCTCCCATTAAATAAGTTTTTCTTAAGGTAAACCAACAAATGATCTAAAATATTTAGTTATTAGGGCAAATGTTATACAATTATTTATAAAAAGAAAAATTTGAATATAACCTAAATTAAATTAATGAGGAACTGTTATAATAATGCATTCAACTGGGAAATACACATAACCTCATATGTAGAAATTATTATGTATGATTGGTGAGAGTGAGAATTAGTAATGCTTATTAGAATTTAAAATGTTTAAATCTATGCAATAACAGCATACAGGGGCTCCTAACACTAAACAAAGAGTTAAATTCATGGAGAAAATATTATAAGGAAAAGTAAATTCCTTTTAATTACATGGTGCTGATATATATTTTCATATGTTCAGCATTCTATTATTCTACTAGAGGCCCGGTGCATGAAATTTGTGCATGGGGGAGGGGGGTGTCCTCAGCCCAGCCTGCACCCTCTTCAATTTGGGACCCCTCGAGGGATGTCCCAGACATCCTTCTCACAATCCAGGTCTTCTGGCTCCCAACTTCTTGCCTGCCTGCCAGCCTGATCACCCCCTAACCACTCCCATGCCAGCCTGACTGATGTCTAACTGCCCCCGGCCAGCCTGTTTGCCCCCAACTTCTGTCCTCTGGCGGCCTGGTCATCCCTAACTGCCCTCCCCTGAAGGCTTGATTGCCTCCAAATGCCCTCCCTTGCAGGCCTGGTCTGCCACCCCAACTGCCCTCCCATGCTGGCCATCTTGTGGTAGCCATCTTGTGTCCACATGGGGGCAATCATCTTTGACCACATGGGGGCAGCCATCCTGTGTGTTGGAGTGATGGTCAATCTGCATATTACT
The DNA here is from genome assembly GCA_963924515.1 of Vespertilio murinus. Lineage (NCBI taxonomy): Eukaryota > Metazoa > Chordata > Mammalia > Chiroptera > Vespertilionidae > Vespertilio > Vespertilio murinus. Next base: position 148,234,314 of record OZ004704.1, read on the forward strand.
CTTTTATTAGATAGGATAGAGGCCTGGTGCATGGGTAGGGGGCAGCTGGTTTGCCCTGAAAGGTGTCCTGGATCAGGGTGGGGTTCCCTTGGGGTGTGGGATGGCCTTAGCGAGAGGCCTGTGGTGGTTGTGCAGGAGGCAGCGATCAATAATTCTTTCTCATAATTTTTGTTTCTAACTCTCTCTCCCTCTGCCTTCCTCTCTGAAATGAATTTTAAAAAATAAAATGCCCAACTTTTAAGAATTATTAACATAGTAAAATGTGATTGATTATAGATTATTTGAACTTCTTCCTAAAATCTTTATTTCTGCATTTTAGATGTCTTTTACAAATAATCAACACTTGTCAATAAAGATTATGGATCTTTTAAAATACAAATGTGAAAATTTGAGATATTACAACATGTTAAATGAAGGAAGGCAGCACAAATAGTAAAATGAAATAAAATTTTACTAGTAGATGATTAACTCTTCTCATCAAAAAATCAAAACCATTGATTTTTTGCCTGTATAGCAGAAGTTCTCAGTAAGAGGTCCCTCTTAAAGTAAAACCTCTATATCTTTAACACCATCTTTTCCTAGAGAGGGGTGTGTGTGTGTGTGTGTGTGTGTGTGTGTGTGTGTGTGTAAGGATAGAGATGAGGGGGGGAAAGAGGAAAGGAGAGAGAAGTGACAGGATAAAAACAGGGGGAAAGAAAAATAAGCAATTCAGAGAGGAAAAGAAAAAGAAGGCAGTCTCTGTGAGAGTTGCAGTCCTACTTAAACTCCTTCAATGAGTTTACTCCTTCACAAAGTGTGGATTCCTTCAAAGAGATGATTATCTATCCTCTGTCTATTCCTAGCCTCACATCTAGATTTTCCCTACTCCCACAAAATATCCTTCAATTTTCTTGAACTGCTTGGTTAACCCGGTTTTTGTTGAATGTTAGCTTGCTTGCATGCCTGCAAACTGAACTGAATGCTTTTAGTTCTGCTGTTTCTCACCTCTAAATACAATTCATGTGTCACTTCCTCAAGTAGAGCTTCCTCTTTCTTCCAACTGCAATTTTCTTTATTCTTTTATTTTCTCACGTTATGGTATACAAGCATAATAGTTATGATGCTACTTTATAATTGGTATTTGACCGCCCTGCATGTTACTCCTAACATATCTTTGAGTTCTCTAAGGATAAAAGTATCTCATTAACAAATTCTGGCCCATAGTGTTTAATGAATATTTATGAGTGCATGGGTAGATGAATAAATGATAGATAATCTGAAGATAATAGTTTCTTGGTATGTAATACTTTATCATATATTTTTATCCTGTCCATAAAATAACTAACTATATTATCAATAAAAATTTTGTTTTAGCCATTCAGACCAGTCTGAGCTGATATCCAATTGTGGTTTTAATTTCCATTTCTCTGATGACTAGTGATGTTGAGCATTTTTTCACATGTCTTTTAGCCATCTGTTCTCTTTGGAGAAGTGTCTATGCAGGTCCTTTGCCTATTTTTTAATTGGATCATTTATTTTCTTAGTGTTGAGTTGTATAAGTTCTTTTTTTTTTTCAATGTTGACACTATTACAGATGTCTCCCATTATCCTCCCTTTGCTCACCTCCACCCAGCCCCTGCATCCCCTTTCCCTGGCCTTCACCACACTGTGTCTCCATTGACTCTGCATATATATGTTCTTTGGCTAATCTCTTCAATTTATTTTATCCAGTCTTATATAAATTTTGTAAATTAAACCTTTATTAGATGTATCATTGGCGAATGTGTTCTCCCATTCAGTGGGCTGTCTTTTCATTTTATTGATGGTTTCCTTTGCTGTGCAAAAACTTTTTAGTTTGATGCAGTTTCATTTGTTTATTCTTTCCTTTGCAACATCATGGGTAGACCTGAACAGTATTGTGCTAAATGAAATAAGCCAGTCAGAGAAAGGCAAATACCATGTTTCACTTACACTGAGTGGCCAGTTTATTATGCATTCAGAGATCATAATAATCTGGCCACTCAGTGTATATCAGAGGCCCATTGCATGAATGGATGGGGTTTGGCCAGCCTGGCCAGGGGAAGGGGACATGGGCTGTTGGACAGCCTGCCTTCTGGTCGAACTCCTGGTCAAGGGAACAATTTTCATATTAGCCTTTTATTATGTAGGATATACACTGAGTGGCCAGATTATTATGTGTTCAGAGATCATAATAATCTGGCCATTCAGTGTATGTGTGTAATCTAGTGAACAAAATAATGAGTATTATAGGAAATAAAATAAAATAGGAACAGGCTCATAGATACAGAGAACAGATGTACAGCTGTCAAGGAGAGGGAGTTGGGGGGCTGGGTGAAAAAAGTGAAGGGATTAAGCAAACACACATGCACACACAGGCACAGATTAAGGTATGGTGATTGCCAGAAGGAAAGGGAGGTGGAGGAAAGTGAAAGACGGCAAAAGGGGGATAAATGGCAATGAAAAGAGTCTTAACTTTGGGTTATGAATTCACAATGCAGTATGCAGATAATGTGTTGGAATTGCACACTTGAAACCTGTATAGTTTTATTGACAAGTTTCATACCTAATAAACTCAATTAAAAAAAATGTTTTAAGCATCTGGAAGTGTGAATTAATCCCTCACAATCTCCCTGTCACTTTGTCCTAAACTGATAGAGTTACTCCAAGTTTAAAAGAGGTTTAATTAATTAAAACAAATTGATAGAAGAGGCTTCATCTAGCACCATTTTCCACAGAATAACATGCATAGGCAAGTTAGAAAAGATACCCCTAACAAGTGTAGAGTCCTGTTGGAACCCACGTGCCAAGGAGGCTGATGCCCTCAGGGTTATTGTCTAAATTTATGTCATTGAGAGGATGGGATATACAGGAAGTGGGGCTGGTTCCTGGCAGTCTCTCCAGATACCTTACTGTCTAGGCAAGTTCTGCTTTATTGGCTAAATATATTTCTAAATATTTATGTCTTAATTATTTCTTAGGAAACACACTACATTATGTTTTAAATTCCTCCATAATTTTAATTCCTTTTGTTCATTCATCTATGAAACCTATCAGTTCAGGGAACTTCCCAGACCTCACTACACTCCTCACTGTAGCTTAGAGATATTTTACTTGATTCTAATGAATCTTTCAATTCTCATTATATGAATCAGGAGATAGAAATGGCAATAACAGCAGAAGCTCTTTGAATGTTGTTGGCAATACACAAGCAATATCATGGTGATATTCCTCAGTAACTATCAACACACTAAGTACTTTCCTTCGTCTTTTAAACTATATCTGGAACTGTGGATTTATTTTCCATGTTCTTCTGTTAATAAATACAATTATCTCAGTGCATACTTCTCTTGTGAGTCATTTATACTGATGCCTATTTCTACATGTGAAAATTGTCTCTCTCCAATAAAAAAAAATTAGTCAAAAAGTAAATAGGAATGATCACTACTTTACAATATTCATTACTTCTTTTCAAATGTTTATACACAACCTTTTCAATTCCATTCCTTAGATGAGCCTTCCTTTTGTTATTAGTCCTTTATTTTCTTAATACAGGTTAGAAATAATTGAAACAGACATGATACTTTTCAACTTTGCACTCCCCCCAAATTTTTGAAATTAACTTTGGCATGCTTATATTAATTATTATTTATGGCATCTAACCAAATAAAAGTCTCCTGGAAAATTATTTTTTAATGTCAGTTTACATATTTATTTTAAATTCCCTCCTCCAAATACTTTGAAGTATTGTCAAATATATTATTAGGGATTTTTATCTGATTACTTTATTTTAACATCACTAAACTCTATGACCTACCCAATAATACCCAAATATTTTTCATGCTCTTAAAGTAATATTATAAGTATTAAATAAATGTTTATCAACATGTCTAATGTCTGTCTAATAGGGAAAAAATCAAAGTATGAAAAATCTATAGTAAATATACATATTGAATTTAGGGTTTGGGCCAGAGGAAACAAACCCTAAAAGTTTCTATTCATTTCTCTCATTAATTCTATAAGAACAGGGGGGAATAAAGCACAATATTACAATGATCACAGTGTGATCTTGGCAGAGGAAGAAGAATCACAGAGAACTGCTCTCATTCTGTCTTCTCCACATTCCCCTACTGATTCTATTCTCACTGGTCCTGACTATGTCCAACAAGATTCTGTGACCAACCTTCTACAGACCAATTCCTCTGTGAAAGTATAGATACTTCTCTAATAATTTTGAATCCACTAATTTGTGAACTTCAAATTACTTTCTCTACACCTGAATGTTGAAACTTCTAAGGCACTGAAATATGATTAACTCATCTAAAAAGTATATTTCTATCAAGAGAAATTCATGCCATAACACATTTAATTACCTTAGGAGTATTCACTAAACCTAAAATGATAGAATATTACCCCACTTCACTCCTTCCCCACTTCTATACTGCTCCTTGAAAAACATGAGTGCCAGAATACCTCTACAGTCACACTTGGATTTTCCTATAGTTTTAAGAACAAAATAATAGCATGTATGGAGTAAAAAAAAATCAGTGTTCTATAAAATACACTTCAATAGACATAAACAACCAATAAAATTAACTTAAAAGTATGGAACATAGAAGGGGGAAAAACAGCTCTTGTCTTAACCAGTTTTAAAAAACCATCTAGACATGTTCCAAAACACTGCACCTAATAATCAGCTATCTCATCCTTATTTGAATATGCTATAATCCAGACACAAAATCTTCTCATGAATCAGGGCATAAACTGGATATATAGAACCACCCATGTACTCTGAAACAAGTTTTGGTTCTCTCCTGCTAAACATTAGCACCTAGGAGGTATTTAATGTTTGTTCAATCAAAAAAGTGAGATAAAATACTTATAATTCTGGAATTTCAGCACACTGCCAACTTTATCTTATTCACTTACCTGACCACAAAAAGAAGAAGAAATATATCAGAAAGCAATATCTTTTGATATGCCTGTATGATTTCTTAAATCTTTCCATTTTGCTGTCCTGTGCTTACTTTGGGGACATAACTAGAGTAAGAGCTACTTCATCAACTCTCACTGATCACCTGATTCTTTGATGATCTAACAGTTTTCAATCCATTCATCTTGGGAATTTAGCCTTGGAATCCCCATGGCCTGAAGAAAGATGGAATATTAAAAGTTTGATACTGAATTAAATTAAAGGAAAACAAGATAATATTTGTGCAACCTAGCAGACCTGAGGAATCCTTTAAAGAAGAGTCAATGTTTCCTGGTATTAGAATGTCTCCAAATTACATTTAAAACTGATATCAGTGAACAGAAAATAGTTATTAACTATTGAATAACTATGGTTTAAAATTCTATTGTGAAACATATTCATAATCAAAAGGCTTAAGTGAGAAACTTCACTTGAATTTTCATTTTTTAAATATATTTTTATTGATTTCAGGGAGGAAGGGAGAGAGAGATAGAAACATCAATGATGAGAGAGAATTATTGATTGGCTGCCTTCTGCACAGATCAAGCCTGCAACCTGTGCATGTGCCCTTGACCAGATTCAAACCCGGGACCCTTTGGTCCCAGGCTGACACTCTACCCACTGAGCCAAACCAGCCAGGGTGAATTTCCATTTTAATGAAGCTAAGTCTCAGGTAAAATAAATAACTTAACCAATGCCACTCTGATGATTATGGAGTCAAGATTCAAATCCAGATCTGTCTGATTTCCAAGACCATGTAATTAACTGTACTGTACTGTATTGCCTCCCTTCCCTGTCATTGTTATAGCACATGAACAGGGGTTCACAGGTTTATGTAATTCTTAAATTTCATAATCAATATGACAACTATTTCACATCACATAATAAGGCAATGAAGAAAAAATAGCATTTTTAATTAATAAGTTAAAAATGATAACTTACAACTCAGCCTATGTGGTTTAGTGGTTGAGTCAATCTATGAAACAAGAGGTCATGGTTCAAATCCATGTCAGGGCACATACCTAGGTTGCAGGCTCAATCCCCAATTGATCAATTACTCTCTGTCATCTTTAATGTTTCTATCTCTCCCTCTCTCTCTCTCTGAAATCAATAAAATCATATTTTTTTAAATGGTAACCGCCCTAGCTGGTTTGCCTAAGTGGATAGAGCATCGGCCTACAGACTGAAGGGTCCCAGGTTCAATTCCATTCAAGGGCACATGCCAGGGTTGCAGGCTCCATCCCCGTTAGGGGGTGTGCAAGAGGCAGTCAATCAATGTTTCTCTTTCATCATTGATGTTTCTATCTCTCTCCCTCTCCCTTCCTCGCTGAATTCAATTAAAATATATTTTTAAAATGATAACTTATAGCAAATGATTTACTTAGTATTAATAACAGGACAGAGACAAGAACTCACTTTACCCTAAGATTCTGCCCTAATCCCAGACATGCTAAATGCCTGGAATGCTGCTCAAAAAAAGAAATCTAAACAACCACTAAATTCAGTCTCACACAACTTAAGCATGGGCATTCAAATCTATAATAAGAATTCCTTTTAAACACATAGTTTCAACTGAAATAAATATGCAAATGTAAGTGTTATGCAAATGTAATAGAGGTTGCTATTAATCATTAGCTGTTTACTAAATGTTATACCAAGTTCTTCATGAAGATTTATCTGAGAAATGTTGTAAGCTGATTGTTTAAAAATTGAACAGGCCCAGAGAAGGTACAATGTTAAGTGTGACTTTATTATTTTTATTTTTTATTTACTTTTATTGTTGGAAGTATTACAGATGTCTCTTTTTCTCCCTCATGGACCCCCCTCCTCCACCTTCAGGCCTTCACCACACTGTTGTCTATGTTCATGGGTTATGCATATAAGTTCTTTAGTTAATCTCTTCCTACCCACAGTTCCTTCTGAGATTAATCAGTCTTTGCATGCTTCCATGTACACTTATACAATGTAAAACTATGCAGTGTGAAAAAGAAGGGTCTATTACCCTTTGAGATGACATGGAGGAACCTGGGGATTATTATGCTAAGTGAAAGAAGCCAGTCAAAGAAAGATAAATATCACATGATCTCATTTATGTGTGGAATCTAATTAACAAAGTGTGACTTTTTAAATAATACTTATCCAAATCAAACGACCAAATAAGTAATTAATAATAGAAAATAATTCCTCAAAAATTATGGAAATCTATCTAAAAATATAATTAATAAAATTGTGATGGATAAAGGAACAGAATGTACATATGTCAGCTTTCAAGAAATTACTATTTCGCCGAAGCCTGTTTGGCTCAGTGGTAGAGCATCGGTCTGCGGACTGAAAGGTCCCGGGTTCGATTCCGGTCAAGGGCATGTACCTTGGTTGCGGGCACATCCCCGGTGGGGGGTGTGCAAGAGGCAGCTGGTCGATGTTTCTCTCTCATCGATGCTCCTAGCTCTCTATCTCTCTCCCTTCCTCTCTGCAAAATATCAATAAAATATATTTTTTTAAAAAAAGAAATTACTATTTTGGTTAGGGAATGAGCTATTTGTCACTGGAAGAATTAAAACAAAAATGAATCAATATAATAGAATTTCTATAGGATTAAATTAGATAATTTCTAGTCTTTTCATACAAAAGAGTTTATGAATCTTTAATATAACTTCCACCTTTGAAATTTAATTTGTAATACACGTTAAGTGGTAAAACCAGTAGTTGGAAATGTAAAATAGTTTACCCATTATCTATTACTGTTGAGCTAATACATTTCAACAATCACTGATTTAAATATTACTTAATAGAATTATATACTTGAATCTATATAATTTTATAACCAATGTTGAATTAAATGAATTGGCACAGTCTTATCATCCAACCACTGAATAAACAAAGGAGAAGTGAAAAACCTAGCTAATAAACCAATCATTTAATATCTTTATATGCATCTCTCTCCCAGTTTGCAGTATGACCTCAACTATCTTATGGATACAAAAAAAGTCATTGATTTTTCAGTGCCAGAATTTTTCTTATTGTAAAAATATATGTTACAATTTGCAAGCTCTTTACCTGTTATAAGTCTCCTTTAGTGTGTTTTGTTGTAATTACAATGTAATCCATTTCTTTTATAAGATCATTACTTTCTTTATTAGTTTATAGTTCCTCCATAGTTTCAAACTGGCTAATTCTGATTGTTGTTCAACCTTGAATGAGTCTATTATACCTGAGCCAGACAGTGATAGAAATACTAGACAAGGAAGACCTGGAAAAACAGGAAGGTAAGAAAATCATGAATATATGGGTTTTCAAAAATTAAAATGGACAACAAACACCCAAGAAAATAAGCAGAACATTCCTAGCTATCCAGAAATATTTTATTGCTTTATAAAAGTTTTTATTGCTTTTCAAGTTTCAGAAAATTCATATACTTCCTCAAACTCTCCTATAAACCAGCATCCTTTCCCAGAACATATATCTCATTGGTCTTTCACTTAATAGCTCTAGGCTTGATTAAAATGAGTAACATCCGGGGAGAAAATGGTGGAAGAACAGGTAGGCAGGTTCTGAGCCTGGTCCTGAAGAGGAAGGAGAGAGTAGCCGAGGGTCGCGCTGGGAGTGCTTGTCAGCAAGCCAAGAGAAAGGTGAACACCCAGGAAAACTGGTGGTCAGCTGATCAGGGTGCCCCTGACATTTAAGCACCCACAGCTGGGTCTTTTCCCGGAGCTACCTAAGGGTGCGGATGGGGAAATCTCACCATCTTGACAAAAAACAGGAGAAGAGCCTACGGGAGCTTTGAGACAATACAAAACTAAACAATATTAAAATAATAGGGGTCCCAGAAGGAAAGGAAACTGAGCAAGATATGGAAAAAGTATTTCAAGAAATAATGACAGAAAACTTTCCTGAGATAGAGAATAGCTCTAGGCTTAAGAAAGTCACTTACCTTTGTTTTTGCCTATTTTCTTTACTGTAAATGGATCTAAGTGTCATGATGATTATATGTTACTAGAGGCTCGTTGCATGAAGAGATTAGTGCAATAGGCCTTCCTTCCCTTGGCTTCCAGCACCAGTTTTCCTCAGGCACCCAGGACCCAGGCCTTCCCTCCAGCCAGAGTCTGCCTTCTTTGTCTTTGCTGAAGACTCCACAGTCTATAGTCTTGTCTTCACTGTGACACTCAGCTCCTATAGATCCCTTTGCCCCCTGCCCCCTTTCTCATAGCAGGCATCCTGCCCTGTCTGGCCACTCATGCCTGGAGCAGCTGGGTGGCTGCCATCTTTGGCCTTCTAATTTACATACTCACTCTGATTGGCTGTGGGCATAACAGAGGTATGGTCAATTTATATGTTTGTCTATTATTACATAAGATGGTGCCTGAAAAGTGCACTGTAGCACCCAAACAAGTGAATAAGCATTGAGTCTTTATTTTCTCAGACTGAGATGGTTATGAACTCAAGATTCAGAGCACAAAATTGATAATAGAACAAATAAATTTATTTAAATGTTTTCAAATCTAAAAATTAACAAGATAATCAAAAGTTCTGAGAGGAGAAAATGAGATAATTAAAGATGGAGGAAACTAGCAGGGAAAATAAAGGGTAAGAGAAAAGAAAGAAATGAGCATTTAATAATAGTCTTTCACATTTAGCTCGTTTAAAATTTAAACTGAAAACAAACTAAAAAAGATAAAGAAAAAACTCTAATAAAGAAAAACACTCATCAGTATTGATAGGAACAGCAATGGAAGGATGCACTCACTATAAGAATGATAGTTGTTACCTCCAAGAATAAAAGAGCTTACAAGAGAACAAATGAAGAGGCCTTTAATATTTGTTCCAAATATGTATAATTAATTGTTTGAAATCTTCTTAATTAGACTATATTCATATGTTATTCTTTAATAAAGCAGTGAGTTTAAAATGAGGGCAGAAGACAAGCAAAGAGAGGATGCCAATAGAATTTGTGGGGTCTCTGTTTTGATCTATTGGTCTATATGCCTGTTCTTGTGCCAGTACCAGGCTATTTTGGTTATAATTTGGCTGTAGCTACAATGGCTTTGTAGTATAGTGTGATATCTAGTATTGTGATCCCTCCTACTTCATGCTTTTTTCTCAAGATTGCTGCAGCTATTCGGGGTCTTTTATGATTCCATATAATTTTTTTGTTTCTTTTTAAAAATTATTTATTGTTGAAAGTATTACATATGTCTTTTTTCCCCCCCCATTGACCTCTCCCCACCAACTACTGTCTTCCAGCCCTCAGCCCCTATTGTCTGTGTTCATTGGTTATGTTATATGCATGTATACAAGTCTTTTAGTTGATCTCTTCCTCTCCCCACTCCCATCCTCCCCTGGGTTCCTTCTGAGATTTGATGGTCTGTTCAATGCTCTTTTTGTCTCTTGACATATTTTTGTTCATCAGTTTATGTTGTTCATCATATTCCACAAATAAGTGAGATCATGTAATACTTATCTTTCTCTAACTGGCTTAATTTGCTTAGGATAATGCTCTCCAGGTCCTTCCATGCTGTCTCAAAGGGTAAGAGATTCTTCTTTTGTACTGCTGCATAATATTCCATGGTGTAAATGTACACAGGTTTTCTATCCACTCATCTACTGATGGGCACTTGGACTGTTTCCAGATCTTAGCTATTGTAAATTGTGCTGCTGTGAACATAGGGGTGCACACATTCTTTCTTATTGGTGTTTTGGGTTTCTTATGATATATTCCTAGAAGTGGGATCAATGGGTCAAATGTAAGTTCCATATTTAATTTTTGAAGAAACTCCATACTGTTTTTCATTATGGCTGCACCAGTCTGCATTCCAATCAGCAGTGTGTTAGGATTCCCTTTTCTACACATCCTTACCAGCACTTGTCATTTGTTGATTTCTTGATAGTAGCCATTCTGATAGGTATGAGATGATACCTCATTGTCATTTTAATTTGCATCTCTCTGATGATCAGTGACTTTGAGCTGATGTCTCTTGGACATCTGTATGTCCATTTCAGAGAAGTATCTAATTAGGTTTTTTTCCCATTTTTTAATTGGATTGTTTGTCTTCCTTTTGTTAAGTTATATGAGTTTTTATATATTTTGGATATTAACCCTTTATCAGATGTATCATTGCCAAACATGTTCTCCCATACAGTAGGCTCCCTTTACATTTTGTTGATGGTTTCTCTTGCTGTTCAGAAGCTTTTTGTTTTGGTGTAATCCCATTTTTTTTAAATTTTCTCCTTAGTTTCTTTTGCCCTAGGGGATATATCTGTAAACATATTGTTATGATTTTGCTGATATTTTGCTGCCTATGGTTTCTTCTAGAATTCTTATGGTTTCCTGATTTATATTTAAGTCTTTTACCCATTTTGAATTTATTCTTTTTTTAATTTCTTTATTGATTATGGTATTACATATGTGTCCTTATTCCCCATTACTCCCCCCAAAGCCCACATACATGCCATTATGCCCCTGTTGTCTGTGTCCATTGATTAGGCTTATATGGATGCATACAGGTCCCTTGGTTGATCTTCCCCTACCTTCCCTGAGATTTGACATTCTGATCAATGTTTTCTGTCTCTGGATTTGTTTTTGTTCATCAGTTTATGTTGTTCATTATATTCCATAAATGAGTAAGATCATGTGATATTTATCTTTCTCTCCCTGCTTATTTCACTTAGCATAATAACCTCCAGCTCCATCCATGTTGTTGCAAATGGTAAGAACTCCTTTCTTTTTACCTCAGCATAGTATTCCATTGTATAGATGTACCACATTTTTTAATCCACTCATCTACTGATGGGCACTTAGGCCATTTCCAAATCTTAGCTATTGTAAATTGTGCTGCTATAAACATAGGGGTGCATATATCCTTTCTGATTTGTGTTTCTAGTTTCTTGGGATATAATCCTAAAAGTAGGATCACTGGGTCAAATGGGAGTTCCATTTTTAGCTTTTTGAGGAAACTCCATACTGTTCTCCACAGTGGCTGCACCAGTCTGCATTCCCACCAGCAATGCATGAGAGTTCCTTTTTCTCTGCATCCTCGCCAGCACTTTTCATTTGTTGATTTGTTTATGATAGTCATTCTGACAGGTGTGAGATTGTACTGCATTATTGTTTTGATTCATATCTCTCAGATGATTATTGACTTTGAGCATGTTTTCATATGTCTCTTGGCCTTACTTCTGTCTTCTTTCAAAAAGTATCTATTTATGTCAGTTGCTCATTTTTTTATTGGGTTGATTAACTTCCTTTTATTAAGTTGTATGACTCCCCTGTAAATGTTGGAGATTAAATCCCTATTGTTGATATCATCGGCAAATATGTTCTTCCATATAGTGAGGTTTCTTGTTTTGTTGATAGTTTCCTTTGCTGTGAAAAAGCTTTATATTTTGATGTGGTCCCATTTGTTTATTTTCTCTTCAGTTTCCATTGTCTTAGGAGCAGTACCAGTGAAGAAATTGCTTCGGCATATGTATGAGATTTCTCTGCCTATGAATACCTCTAGTATTTTTTTGTTTTCCCATCATATGTGTAAGTCCTTCATCCATTTTGAGTTTATTTTCGTGTATGATGTAAGTTGGTAATCTGGTTTCATTTTTTTTTTTTTGCATGTATCTGTCCAATTTTCCCAACACTATTTATTGAAGAGACTGTCTTGACTCCATTGTGTGCTCATGCCTCCTTTGTCAAATATTAATTAAGTATAGTGGTTTGGGTCAATTTCTGGGTTCTCTATTCTATTCCATTGATCTATGTGTCTGTTCTTGTGCCAGTACCAGTCAGTTTTGAGAACAGTGGCTTTGTAATACAGCTTGATATCTGGTATTGAGATCCCACCTACTTTGTTCTTCTTTCTCAGAATTGCTATGGCTATTTCGGATTTTTTAAAATATATTTTATTGATCTTTTTACAGAGAGGAAGAGAGAGAGGGATAGAGAGTTAGAAACATTGATGAGAGAGAAACATTGATCAGCTGCCTCTTGCACACCCCCTACTGGGGATGTGCCCGCAACCAAGGTATATGCCCTTGACTGGAATCGAACCTGGGACCCTTCAGTCCGCAGGCCAACGTTCTATCCATTGAGCCAAACCGGTTTTGGCATAGGGTCTTTTTTTTATTCCAGATGAATTTTTGGAAAGATCTTTCTAGATCTGTGAAATATGTTGACTATTTCCACTTTGCTGAGAGTTTTTTTCAATAAAGGTTGTTGGATTTTGTCAAATCCTTTTTCAATGATATCAATTGATATCATTATGTGGTTTTTATCTCTCAATTTGTTTATGTGATGTATCATGTTTATTGATTTGTGGATATTTTACAATCCTTGCATTCCCGGAAGAAATCCTATTTGATTTTGGTATATGATCTTTCTGATGTACTGCTGGAGCCAATTTGCTAGAATGTTGTTGAGGATTTTGACATCTATGTTCATGAGGGATATTGGCCTGTGTTATCTTTCATTGTGTTATCTTTATCTGGTTTTGGTATTAGGGTGATGCTAGATTCATAGAAGGAGCTTGAAAGTGTTCCTTTCTAAGGAGAATAGATTTTAATTCTTCCTTGAATGCTTGGTAAAACTCTCCTGTGAAGCCATCTGGCCCCAGGCTTTTGTTTACTGGAAGCTTTTTGATTATTTTTTTAATTTCTTCCATAGTTATTGGCCTATTGAGATTTAGAATCTTCCTGAGTGAGTTTTGGAAGGTTGTTTTTTTTCCAAGAATGTGTCCATTTTCTCCAGGTTGTCTAGTTTGTTAGAATAGAGTTGTTCATAGTATTTTTTAACAATCCTTTGTATTTCTGTGGGGTCTTTTGTTATTTCACCTCTTTCATTTCTGATTTTGTTTATTTCAGTCCTCTCTCTTTGCTTCTTGATGAGCCTGGCTAAAGGTTCATCAATTTTGTTTATCCTTTCAAAGAACCAGCTCTTGGTTTCATTGATCTTTTGTATTTTTTTCTTGGTCTCTATGTCATTCATTTCTGCTCTGATCTTTATTATTTCCTTCCTTCTACTCACTGTGGGCTTTTTCTTGTTGCACTCTATCTAATTATTTGAGTTTGTAGAGTTAGATTATTTATTACCATTTTTTTCTTGGGTTTTTTGGGGGTTTTTTTGTGTGTTTGTTTGATTGTTTTTTTAGGTAGGCCTGTAGAGCTATAAACTTCCCTCTCAGGACTGCTTTCATTATGTCCCAGAGCATTTGAATTATTTTGTTTTTATTGTCATTAGTCTCCAGGATGTTTTTAACTTCTTCTTTGATCTCATTGGTAATCCAATCATTGTTCAGTAGCATGCTATTCAGCTTCCAAGTGTTTGAATTTTTTGGAATGTTTTTATTGTAGTTTATTTCTAATATTATACCATTGTGGTCTGAGAAAATGCTTGATATGTTTTCAATCTTTTTGAATTTGGGGAGACTTTGCTTGTGTCCCAATATGTGGTCTATTTTTTTAAAATGTTCCATATGCAGTTGAGAAGAATGTATATTCTGTGGCTTTGGGATGAAATGCTCTGAAGATGTCAATTAGATCCATCTAATCTAATGAGTCATTTAAAATTGTTTCTTTGCTGGTTTTTTTGTCTAAAGGATTTATCCAGTGATGTCAGTGGTGTATTAGAGTCCCCTACTATGATTGTATTGTTATCTATCTCTCCCTTGATATCTTCCAGTAGCTTTTTTATGTATTTAGTTGCTCCTGCATTGGTTGCTTATATGTTTATCAAGGTTATATTCTCTTGTTGTATCAATCCCTTTATTATTATGAAGTGGCCTTCCTTATCTCTTCTTTTTTTTAAAAATATATTTTATTAATTTTTTACAGTTAGAAAGGGAGAGGGATAAAGAGTTAGAAACATCGATGAGAGAGAAACATCGATCAGTTGCCTCCTGCACACCCCCCACTGGGGATGTGCCCAAAACCAAGGTACATGCCCTTGACCAGAATCTAACCCGGGACCTTTCAGTCCGCAGGCCAACGCTCTATCCACTGAGCCAAAACAGTTAGGGCCCTTATCTCTTCTTATGGCCTTTACTTTCAGATCTATTTTGTCAGATAGAAGTACTACTACCCCAGCTTTTTTTTTTTCCATTTCCATTTTCCTGAAAGATGTTTTTCTATCCCTTCACTTCCAATCTGTCTGAGTCTCTTGTTCTGAGGTGGGTCTCTTATGGACAGCATATATATGGGTCATGTTTTTTTTTTTTATCTATTCAATCACTTGATGTCTTTTGATTGGGGCATTTAGTCCATTTATGTTTAAAGTTAATATTGAAAGGTACTTGTTTGTAGCCATTTTACTTTTTGTGTCTGTGTTCCTTCTTACCTTTTTATTTCTTCTTTTTACACCAGTCCCTTTAACATTTCTTGTATTATTGGCTTCATAGTGATAAATTCCCTTAGCCATTTTTTTCTCTGAAGCTTCTTATTTCCCCTTCAGTTTTGAATGCTAGCCTTGCTGGATAGAGTATTCTTGGATTCAGTCCCTTGGTTTGCATCACTTTGTAAATGTCCTTCCATTCTTTTCTGGCCTAATGTGTTTCTGTTGAGAAATCATTTGATAATCTAATAGGAGCTCCTTTGTATGTAACTTTCTCTTTCTCTCTTGCAGCCTTTAAGATTATCTCTTTGTCCTGAATATTTGTCATCATAATTATGATGTTTCTTGGTGTGGGTCTTTTTGGGTTCATCCTCTTTGGAGCTCTCTGTGATTGTGTGACTTTTTTCTTCACCATATCAGGAAAGTTTTCTGATATTGTTTCTCCAAATAGGTCTTCTAACCTTTGTTCCTCCTACTGTTGTTCTGGCACCCCTATTATTCATATGTTGCTTTGTTTCATGTTGTCCCATAGCTCCCTTAGGCTTTCCTCCTGTCTTTTAATTTTTTCCTACAATTGCAATTCAGTTTGGCTGTTTTGCTTCCCTGTCTTCTAATTTACTAATTCGGTCCTCCACTTCTCCTAGTCTACTGTTGAAACTTTCCATGGTGTTTTTTATTGCAGCTATATCACTCTTTATTTCTTCTTGGTTCTTACATAAGTGTTGATTTTATTATACATTTCTTCTTGATTCTTACATAAGAATTCAATTTTCCCAAAACCATTACTTTAAGAGACTGTCTTGACTCCATTGTATGCTCTTGCCTCCTTTGTCAAGTATTTAATGTAATGCCTTGGGTTGATATCTGGGGTCTCTGTTCTGTTACAATAATATATATGCCTCTTCATATGCCAGTATCAGGCTAATTTTTTATAATGGTGGTTTTGAAGTATAACTATAAATCTAGTTTTATGATTCCTCAAACTTTGTTTTTCTTTCTCAAGAGGCTGTAGCTATTTGGAGTTTTTTTTTATTATTCTATATAAATTTATGGAGTATATTTTCTAGATCTTTGAAATATGCTGTTGGCCGAAACCGGTGTGGCTCAGTGGTAGAGCGTCGGTCTGCGGACTGAAAGGTCCCGGGTTCGATTCCGGTCAAGGGCATATACGTTGGTTGCGGGCACATCCCCAGTAGGGGGCGTGCAAGAGGCAGCTGGTCGATGTTTCTCTCTCATCGATGTTTCTAGCTCTCTATCCCTCTCTCTCCCTCTCTGTAAAATATCAATAAAATACATATATAAAAAAAAAGAAATATGCTGTTGGTATTTTAATAAGAATTGCATTGAATCTGTGGATTTCCTTGGGTAGTATAGACATTTTAATGATGCTGAGTCTTTTAATCCATACTGATTCTTTTAATCCAGTATATTCTTCCACTTGTTTATATATTGTTCTATCTCTTTTTTCAACATCCTGGAGTTTTCAAGTACAGGTCTTTTGCCTCCTTGGGTAAGTTTATTCCTAAGTATCTTAATTTTTTGTTGTTTCAATGGTAAGTGTGATTATTTAATTTCTCTTTCTAAGAATTCATTATTGGTGTATAAAAAAAGCTATCAATTTTGGGGTGTGATTTTGTATCCTGCTACATTTCCAAATTCATTTATTAAATTTAGTAGTGTCTGAAGGAATCTTTAGGGTTTTTTATGTACAATATCATTTCATCTGTGAATTACCAAAGTTTTACTTCCTCCTTTCCAATTTGGATTCCTTTTATTTCTTCTTCTTGTCTGATCACAATGGCTAGGACTTCCAGTACTATTCTATATAATAAAAGGCTAATATGCAAATTGACCAAACAGTTGCTATGATGTGCATTGACCACCAGGGGACAAACACTCAATGCAGGAGCTGTCCCCAGCCCACAGGCCCCCAATCATTCGATGATGAATGGAAAACCAGGGGTGGGTGGCAGCGAGGGGCATGGCCAGTGAGTGAGTGGGAACGGCCAACCTCTAGATTCCTTCCCCTGGCTGGTAGGCTCCAATTACCTTATAGCAAATGGCAAACCATGGGTGGGTGGCGGTGGATACCAGCTATGCCACACACAGAGGGCAACCAGCATTGTGGGATGGGGCTGGTGAACAGGGAATTGGGCCGGGGGGGAGAATGGCCAACCTCTTGGTCCCTCCCCCCAGCCAGCAGGTTCTAATCACCACAAAGCTAATGGAGAACTGGGGGTGGGTGGCGGTGGGGACAGGGCCAGCTGCCAGCAGTCAGGGAAGATCATCCTAATTGCAGGCCAGGCTTAGACACCATAGCCATGCACGAATTTCATGCACCAGGCCTCTAGTGTTGAATAAGGTGAAACCAGACATCCTGTCTTTTTCCTATTCTTAGGAAAAATGAGTTTAGTTTTTGCCTATTGAATATGATGTTGGCTGTAGGTTTGTCATACATGGCCTTTATCATGTTGAAATATGCTCCTTCTATTCCCAGTTTGCTGAGAGTTTTTATCAAAAATGGGTGTTGAATTTTATCAAATGCTTTTTCTGTGTCTATTGATATGATCACATGATTTTTGTCTTTCAATTTGTTTATGTGATGTATCACGTTTATTGACTTTCAAATATTGTACCAGCCTGAGCAACAGGACTTTCCTATATGTTTATGGAAAAGTTAAATGATACAACCACTTTGAAACAGTTTGGCAATTTCATACAAAACTAATCATACTCGTAGCATTCAATCCAGCAATCACTACCAGTAATGTGAAGGAATCAAAAAATGTTTGTGGGACTATCCCCTTTGCACAAAGACTCTTTAGACTTAATAAATGAATTTGGCAATGTAGTAGGATACAAAATGAAAACAGTCCTAAATGGCGTCACTTTTGGTAACAACGTGAGGTAACAGATATGTTAATTACCTTGACTGTAGTGATTCTTTCATAATGCATATTATACTGAATCAGGTTGCACATCTTAAATATAAACAATGTATATCCACTGTAATTCAAATATTTTCAGGCACACACACACACACACACACACACAGGCACACTCAGAGAGTGTGTACTTCCCTTCATTAGCTTTTTCACATACGTACTTCCCTTCATTAGCTTTTTCATACATCTCTGATACAAAATTTGTTTCAAAATATTCAAAGGGAAAAGGAAGGTGTGTGAGAATTATTTTTAGTAAATGACACAAATATATCTGTGTCTGGCCATTGATCCAATAGGCTTTTGTCACGGACCAGTTTATGAGGGTAATAAGGTGTTTGTGCATGTTTATAAACTAGAAGGGAATTAAAAGAAGAAAAAAATCTCCACATAAGAACCATAGCACTATCTCCAAAGATATTTGTATTTGAGTTCTTTATTACATGGGAAACATGAAAAACCTTTCCAGTCAGGAAGAGTGAGTGAGTCTGAATGATCTAGTGCACTGTTAGTACTCCTGCCATTCAGAAGTTTGGGAAGAGAAAAAGAAAGTTCCTTGTGTCATAATCTTAGACCCAAACATAACAAGGTTGCCAAATTTTACAGGCAGAGCTCTCATTTTCCCAGTTTATATTTCCAAGTTTTTAATGCTTCCCCCAACAGCTGACTGCTGGGAATACCAAAAAGCAGATACTTTCAAAACACTCCCTGTGGTGAAGTAGAAAAAGTACTGGAATAGTAGGCAGTTGAAATGGATTTTTTTTGCTTCAACCTTTCCACTAACTTCATGGTCGTTAGCAAATCCTTTAACTTTGGGCCCTATATGTGGCAACATCAATATCACAGGGGTACATGGTATTAAAATGAGATAATTGAGATGGAAGCACCTTAAAATACTTGAAATGCTATATCATATGTATGACTATATTCCAGAAAATAGGATTTGAGAGGGTTAAGCTGACCAGTATTATAAAAGGGAACAGAAGTTATAGAGAATTTTATTAAGGAAAAGCCCAGTCCCATTATAGGTTTAAGTCTCCATTTCTCTTTGATGCATTTAACAGAATGGATGATATAGAGAAAAGGGAGTAATACCAGGTAAGCAGAGGAGGCAGAGCCTGAGACAGCTCAAATGCATAGTACATTGCTATTCAAGGAGTAAGTTAAAGGTCAACCACGGGGCCATAACCCCTGCAGGGTAGCATCTAGCTGTCGAAGTGCACAGGCACCAGGGGGTTACCCTCACAGGCAATGACCACACGCCTAGTGCTGGCCGTGGCCTGATAATTGCATTTGTGAGACTGGTAATGTCCCATACTCCTCCTGTCTGGACTTATATGTTTGCAGTCTGTGACTCTTGCTACACCCGCATGGCAGTTCATCCTGCCCCGCCTGCATGGTATAGTGGGGGTGCTGCACATGCTAATAATGATCCTGATGTCTTCATGGATGAAGGTGTTGAAATTCTTGCAATGATCTGAAGTCATCCCCCGTTTTTGCATCATCGTGTTACAGTACAAGTCGGTGCCACCTGACACTTCAGAGTCCACATGTTGCCGCTGGAATTTTTCATACGGAGTCTCGCCATAGAAGAGCCGCACCAACTTAAGCCCCAGCAGGGTCAGCAGCAAGAGCAGGAGCAATGAAAGGGTCTTCTGGAGAGCCATCACTACCTTGGAGGTGCCTGGGGAGAAACCAAGGGGAAGGAGAAAGGAAGTTCACAAATGGGCATCAGAGAGAGGTGGTGAGAATGGCAAGGTGATATTTCCTCAACTCTGTAGTCTACTCTTTCCTCCTCACTTCTCTGCTCACAACTTCTCTCATCACTGCTTCCCAAAGAGTAAAAAGTTTGCAAACATGGTCTTCTCTGAAAGTAAGAGCTTTTCTCTTATAGAGAGACACTGCTATAGCCAGTACAATGACTCAGGGCAGAGACTGACGGGCTGGATGTCCAGGTGTATGTGTCCTGTATAGTCAGGGGGTGAAAAGAGAGAAAAGGCAGATTTGAATAAAACTGGAGTTGTCTGTCTCTTGAGGAAATTCTCTAGTCATATGATCTTTGGAGAGTGTTTGGTTCTTTGGAGACTCTGATTCCCAAAAGTTTGGATAGATAGGATATGCCAATGAAAGTTTATTAACTGATTTTAATTCCTGAAATATGGGAACTGACGGAGGTATAGAAAAAAGGATTGTGTTTAGGGTTAGCCGGTCCTCTGATGTGTCTATTCCTTTTTTTAGAATTAAAAAAAGTTTCAATTACAGTTTACATATAATGTTATATTAGTTTCAGGTGTACCAGACAGTGATTATACATTTTATACCTTATAAGTGATCACCCCATAAGTCTAGCACCCATATGACACTATACATCGTTATTACAATGCTATTGACTATATTCCCTATACTGACTTGGCATCCCCATTGCTATTTTAAAACCGGCCATTTGTACTTAATTTCTTCACCTTTTTCACCCAGTTGGCATTCTTTTAATGGTATTAAAATCAACTCTTTTTTGAAATCCTGCTAATCCTATTTTAAAAAAAAAAAAAAGTAAAAAATAGGGTATCCAGTCAAAGTGCTCTGAAGATAGTAAATATTGGTTGAGTGAATTAATAAACAAAATGAGGAAACTAATGAACAAATGAAATTATATGGGTATTAGGAATGACGGTGTTTCCCAGGCTTGTGGAATTGACTGAAAAAAGAAAATTTAAAAATAAATGTCAACAGCACCATCTCCACAAAAAAGGACCTGAACTGTGACTTGTTTCCTTGCTGTGTCTATGCACAACCAAAAACTAGGCCTTGGTGATGTATTTCATTATCATGCATGTATCCTTCATGCCATGTCTATCTCGTCAATAACTATTGCTGTTTTTCTGTCACCTCTAGTTGCAGAATCATGTTGTTGACACTTTTGGCAGTGTAAAATAAAGATATGTTTAACAGAGTTTAAAAACAACACAAAAACTAAGCAAAAATTTTCAAAGCCACAACAAAGAAAGCATTGCTATATTGTGTCAGAACATTGCTTCTGTCAACCGAGAAAAGGAAGGAACCCAGACTAATCTGACTAAAATATGTTGCTTTTTCCACATCTTCTACTGCCTCTCTCTTTCCACTTCCCAAATATTCAGGATATTCCAGACATTTATGTTCAGAATTGCTTCTCTCTAGCAACAGTTTAAGAGTTGAATAGGGTCAGAGTGGAAGTGGGAATCCCTCACCAACACTAGCTAGCTAGATGCTGCCATCTGATGGGCACTCCTGGATTGGCATGAACTCATGAACTGTGATTCTCTTTGACCCTGGCATTGAGGCAGGGCTGACTCATTAAAGCAGCGATTTTCAACCTCTTTCATCTCATGGCACACATAAACTAAATACTAAAATTCTGAAAAATATATTATTTGTCAATCTGATCAAATAAATAGGTATAATTTTGATTCATTCAGACCAGACAGCTATTGTGCTGTTTATAATTTTTTAATTTGACAATCTAAGAGTAAAGAGGTCAGTGCTCCTCACTAAACAGTCAGATATTGCTGTTTTAAAAATTCTTGGGGCATACTCAGTGAAAATTGTTGTACTAGAGCAAATAAAATTAATCTCTGACTCAACAGGAAGTGAGCAACCCAAAAGAGAAAGGACAATTTTTTGAGGGTCATACAGGCCCATTTCTACATATGCAGTCCATAGGCTGATTGTAGCTTAAGTCCTGGTTTGACGTGTATGGGTACTACTGTCCTTTGTTTTTAAAGATGTTGTTTCATGATGGCAGGTCACACTGTCTGGGTGACTGAAGTGGCTGATGAGGGACCTGCATACCAGTTTCAAACATAACTTCATTCTCTACAATGCTATCACCTATAGTCACAGCCACCTTTTGCTTGTATACAAAAGGCTAGAAGTCTCTGGGTCACAGTTCAGTGCCTATAGCTATGGACTTAGGAAGAGAGAGAACAGTTGTGGGAAGAAGAGTAAATGGGAGAAATGATGCTTGATTAACTCCTTATCCTTAGACTAATGGATAGAATTTCTGGAGGTACACTTAGCACTTGGGTAATAAATAGCTTCATCACAACAATGTACTTTGGTTATTTTCCCCAAATCTAATCTTGCATGGTTAATCTTGCACTTCTGATTTTGCGTGGTACTGTCTAACTTTTTCTCTTCCTGCTTCTTTGTGTCCAATATATGATTTAGAAAGATAATTGGCTACAGAGAAGACCTAAACTATTCATGCAAGAGCAAACCCACAACCTCAGTCGTATAACCAACTGATTTAATAAGATATCAACAAATATTTGCCAATAGAAGTCCAATGTAGACATCAATAGGTATATCTAAAGACTCTAGCTACAACAGAAAATGAAATGATCCCCAAACCATCCCAACACATACTTTTTGGTCAGAACTTGTCTCCAAGAATTCTTCACTCTACCACTTTGTTTCTCAATATGAACTTCTTTTGATACTGTGATCCCAAAGAACCAGCTCTGTCACTTTAACTATATAATCTTGGGAAAATTAATTAACCTCTCTCAGCATTATTCCTCATTAGTAAATGAGTATAATAATACCTACCTCTTAGGAATGTTATGAGGAATAAATGATAAAATCAATGTCAAGTGCTTATCATAATGCCAGATTCACGGTAAGTGCTCAGTAAGTGTTGGCAATTATCACTTTTGCAATTTCCATTTTTCTTGATTTCCTGTGCTTGCTTCAATCTGGATAAAATAATTAATGACTATACCAATTTGTATATATTATTGCTCCCCTCTCCATTATTTTGTGGAGTACATGTATTCCTTCAAAATTAGAAGGCTGTTTTTAAGTTGAAATATCTCAGCTACTAGATTTTATGCTGTGTCCCTATAGAAAACCTTCCTTGGCACATTGAGTGGAATTTTCTTCTTTGCATATCACCATTTTCAAAGGGCTTGGTCATTTTGAGGTTTTTGTTTTCTTTTTCCCTGCAAAGTTTACAAAATACAGATGACCAGAACTTCAATTCCTCCAATGATTCACTTGAGATACAGACTGACTTGCCTGTAACACGACGTTTCATTTAAGCAACTTTAGGTTGTGAGAGGAAGAGAACCCAGAGCAAAAAGTGGTAGGATTGGCTACCAGCTTCTAGTTCCATCAGCAGGTCAGCAATCAAATCCATCCAATGCCATGTGATTTTCTAGGCAACAGTCATTTGCCCTAACACCAGAGCAGAGAATGCAATAATACTCTAAGCAGATTTTTGGAGAAGATATGTATTTTCATAGCTATGGCACACTCAATATAATAATGGTCCATATTGTGGCCTGCCTTATAAAGGCTTTGAGTATGTCAATGATCTCTATGGAAGTCATCTTGCATCATATCAGGGTGGATATTCTGCCAAATCTGGACCTTTCTCACTTACTAAGGTTTTTGTGTGTGTGTGTGTGTTTTTGTTTTTTTTTGAGATTTTACAATAAGGCAAATCTTCTATTAGGAGAGATTTGGAAATGACAGTGATGTCAAGTTTTAAATAGATTAAGTCAAGGAAGAAAGATTCATGTGCTGAGTGTGCACCAGTGATTTATTTCTCCATTTCTTCCTCCATAAATTTAAATACTTTTAGTAAGACTGGGCTCTCCCAGATGGCACCTGGACACTAATCTATAACCTGAGTATTGAAAAACCAAGGCTTTTGGCCAATTTCAGGGCAATGTAGGCAGTAGGAGGGGGTACAATTGTGAATACTATGACCAGTACAGTCATATGTTCATAAGAAAGCAAAACTAGTGATATATAATTGTAGGTTATTTACGACTACTTTCTTGTAGAGAGTGAATGGGAAGGCACATGAGAATTCTTTTAATTATTGTCAGCTGAATCCAGTGGTGCTGGCAGAGCTACTGTCCTGGAAACACACCTTGCCAGAGGCAGGTGTGTTGTCAGCCTGAACTTCAGCTTAGGCACCAAGGGGTGGGTTTCATTATCTAAATCCAGCCAAGCATCAGGAACAAACATGATTATCCGAGCCACCCAGAAGTGATGATTACAAAGAACCCACAAGAATGCACATAATCTCCTTTGTCTTGGGTTTTAGTAAAACTTCCTGGTTATTGCTGTATAAAATAAATGCAC
The DNA here is from genome assembly GCA_963924515.1 of Vespertilio murinus. Lineage (NCBI taxonomy): Eukaryota > Metazoa > Chordata > Mammalia > Chiroptera > Vespertilionidae > Vespertilio > Vespertilio murinus. The sequence goes on from OZ004704.1 coordinate 148,258,666, forward strand.
GGTATTGACTGAGTCCCTGTCTCTCCATCAGAGAACAGTGGTCCCATTCAGTATCAGCTTTACTTCTGTATTTGTGTATGTCTCTTTCATTTTCTTAATCTCCTGTCTCCCCTACTCAGGAACCAGACTGCTCTCTAGCCATGCAGGATGCAAAGAAGAGAAATATTTATACTTTTTAAATAAAATATTCAGGCACCTGTTGCTAGAAATTAGGTAACAGAAAGTTAACCACTAAATCTGTGAATTGATTAGTATCCTATATAATAAAAAAAAAACCAATATGCTAATTAGAGCTTCTGGAATGACCAGTGGGAGGGGAGTGGTCCTACACTTGCACAAATTACATGCATCGGGCCTCTGATTTTATAAAGAAGTATGATTTATAAAGAAGTATTTTATAAAGAAGGTGTCTCTTTACCTAAGGTATCTTTACTTAAAAACAAATCTAGATGAAGAAGAATAAGTGATAAGCTTAAAATCTTTCTATAAATTTCCAAAGACCACACAGTTGCCTGACATCTGTTGATAAAGTAAAAGATTCAAGAGAAAATAGTAGAAAGTACCATATTTGCCGGCGTATAAGACGACTTTTTGGACCTGAAAAATATGCCTCCAAGTGGGGGGTAGTCTTATACGGCGAGTATATAACAAACTCTGTATTTTTAGTGGAAATGTTAGGGGGTCGTCTTATATGCCCAGTCGTCTTATACGCCGGCAAATACGTATTTTTCAGGGCCAAAAAATCGTCTTATACTCCGGCAAATATGGTAATTATTTTTAAAATATTTATATGAAACTAGAGGCCTGATGCATGAAATTCATGCATGGGAGGAGGTATCTCAGTTCAGCCTGTACCCTCTCCAATCCAGGACCCCTCAGGGAATGTTCAACTGCTGGTTTAAGCCCCATCCCAGCAGTTGGACATTCCTCTCACAATCCAGGACCGCTGGCTCCTAACCATTTGCCTGCCTACCAGCTTGATTGCTGCCTAACTGCTCTCTTGCTGGCATCATGGCCCCCAACTGCCCTCCCCTGCCAGCCTGATGGCTCCCAACTGCCCTCCCCTGCCTGCCTAATATCCCTCAACTGCCCTTCTCTGCTGGCCTGATTGTCCCTAATCACCTCTGCCTCAGCCCCCACCACTGTGGCCTTGTCCAGAAGGAAGTCGGATGGTAGGAAGATGTCTGGTCTCTGGATCTAATTAGCATATTACCCTTTTATTAGTATAGATAACCACGAGAATGCCCTGGGAGTAGTCTAATCAAAGCAACTCAAAATTACCTTCTGCCTAAGACAAGAGGTGGGTACCAGGAGTGAATTTTGGTATTCATGCAGGAGTGTGTGTGTGTGTGTGTGTGTGTGTGTGTGTGTGTGTGTTGGTGCGTTGGTGTATGGGTTGGAGAGAGAGAAAGAGAGAGAGAGAGAAAGAGAGAGAAGAGAAAGTTTAAAAGAGTGGTAGGTAGAAAGCTTAATTAATCTGTTGGTATTTAATTCTAAATACTACTTCTTTTAATTTAACTTTTGTAAAAGTAATATTGGCCTATTTGAGAGTAAGAACAATTTGCCTCTCATGAAAATTTTGCTTAACAGCCATGAGCCCTGGAATTTCCCAGCTCTCTCTGTAAGATGAATTTATATCCATCCTTCCACTCACAGGAAGGGAAAGTCTACCTTCCTATTGACTGAGAAGGCATTAACTAGCAGGGAAAAGGGCATTTGTATTCCATGCCATCCTTTCTGGGGACAACTGACTAGAGAAAATGGGGGAAAAGAAATAGGCCAAGCATTGATAAAAAGAGTTTGATTCTTACTGATTGCAAAGACATTTTTACTTATTAACATACTAGAGGCCTGGTGCACAAAAATCATACACTTGTGGGGGGAAGGTCCCTTAGCCTGGCCTGCACCCTCTCACAGTTCAGAAGACCTTGGGAGATGTCTGGTGGATGGCTTAGGCCTGCTCCCTGCTGTGCCTAAGCAGGCCATTGGTCATCCTTAGTGCTGCTGCAGAGCAGGGAGAGGCTCCCACCATCGCCACTGAGCTCGCCAGCCATGAACTTGGCACAGGGCTTCTGGCTGAGCTGTGCAAACCTATGGGATGCACTGACCACTAGTGGGAAGTTCCTCCATTGAGTGTCTTCCCCCTTGTGGTAAGTTTGCATCATAGTAATTGATCATTCCACCATTCAGCTGATTTGCATATTAGCCTTTTATTATATAGGATTGTAACACAGAAAACAAAAAATCCAGGCAGTTCATTTTCTGGGTCCCTGGCAATCAATGTATTCACCACTGTTTTGGATTGTGTAGGGTAAGTGCCAGGAATGGAGAGCAGAGCCACTTCAAGACCACTGGCCTACTGGTAAAAGAATTCATCAAAGGGACAGGCAAGCCATGTTCACAGGCAACAACAATGTCTCTGGACCCTGATGTGGCTCTGTTCCAGCAGGGAGGCCAGAGGGACCCTCTTTTTATTTGTCCAATCTCTTCCTGCACCCCCAATACCCCCTTTCCCCAAGAATTGTCAGGCAACTCCCTTTCTTTGCACCAGGTTCTATTATAGTCAACAGTTTATTCTGTTCATCAGATTTTATATTCACTTGATTTTTTAGATTCACTTGATAGATATGTATTTGTTGTCACTTTGTTGTTCATAATTTTTTATCTTTACCTTTTTCTTCTTCCTCCTCTTCTTAAAGAATACCTTTCAGCACTTCATACAATACTGGTTTGGTGGTGATGAATTCCTTTAGCTTTTTCTTATCTGTGAAGCTCTTTATCTGACCATCAATTCTAAGTGATAAGTTTGCTGGATAATCTTGGTTGTAGGTTCTTGCTATTCACCGCTTTGAATATTTTTTGCCACTCTCTTCTAGCCTGCATAGTTTCTGTTGAGAAATCAGCTGACAGTCGTATGGATACTCCCTTGTAGGTAACTAACTGTTTATCTCTTGCTGCTTTTAAAATTCTCTCTTTGTCTTTTCCCCTTGGCATTTTAATTATGATGTGTCATGGTGTGGTCCTCTTTGGATTCCTCTTGTTTGGGGTTCTCTGCCTTTCCTGGACTTGTAAGTCTATTTCTTTCAACAGGTAGGGAAATTTTTGTGTCATTATTTCTTCAAATAGGTTTTCAATATCTTACTCTCTCTCTCTCTCATCTTCTGGCACCCCCATAATTCAAATGTTGGTAAGCTTAAAGTTGTCCCAGAGGCTCCTTACACTACCTTTATATTTTTGGATTCTCTTTTAGTTTTGCTCTTCTGGTTGGGTGTTTTTTGTTTTCTTGTATTTCAAATATTAGACTTGATTCTTGGGGTCCTCTAGTCTACTGTTGAATAGCTGTATTCTTTATTTCAGTCAGTGTATGCTTAATTTCTGACTAGTTCTTTTTCTTTCTTTTTTTTATTTTTTTTGGCATTTTCACTAAGATCCTTGAAGGTCTCACTAAGTTCCTCAGAGGTTTCTATAAGCTTCTTGAGTAACCTTGTAACTGTGGTTTTGAACTCTATATCCAATAATTGCTTTCCTTCATTTATTTCATTTGTAAAATGTTTCTTTGTCTCTGCATTTTGGCTGCTTCCCTGTGTTGATAGAATGGCCTTGTGTGGTAGGTATCCCATAGGGTTCAGTGGCTTAGCCTCCCTAATCACCTGAGGTGGACATTCTTGGTGCACCCCTTTGTGGGTTGGGTGCAGAGTCTTGTTGTAGTTAAGCCTTTATTGCTGTTGGTATCACTGTGTCTTGGACCTTCTTTTGGAAGCTTTGGGATCTCTGACTCAGCTGCAGTTTGATGGGTTTTAGGCTGAGAAAGGACAGGCCACTTGTATGCAAAAGCCACTGCTCAAGCTTTGGTGGGGTTGTAAATTGGGTGGGGTGGGTTCTCAGGGAATCACTAGGGTGGAGTAAACAGCAATGGTTGCCAGTCATCCCTACACCTGAGAAGTCCCCACGTTTCTGCATCCTGTGCCCCCATGCAAGAACAATGATCACTATGAGCACCTTGGAGAAAAAGCTGCCCTCACATTCAGGCCCAATGCCAGACATTCTAGTTTCTCCCCGTATGAGTCTGAGTACCCAGAGTCTCACCTGGAACTGGAGTTCAGAGCAATCAGAAGCTTGCATCTCCCTCCCGATTTAAAAATAAACAAACCAGCTTGTTCCCCATATGCCTCCGCACCTCTGCCCCTCCTTACCTCCTACCAATCTCAATGAGCTTTTTTCTTTCCTTCTAGTAGTAGAACTTCCACTCAGCCAGATTTCCCATGGTTCTGGATGATAGTCGTTTGTCTTTTAGTTGTACTTTTTATGTGATTGTGTGGGACTGCAATACAGATGTTTACCTATGCTTCCATCTTCAGGGGTACCCTCTATATGCCTGCAAGTTGTGACTTGAAAAGAAGACCTGCTTATTCTAAAACTTTTCCTGTAAGGCATTCCATTCTCATCTTCACAGACAACCTTGATGTTGTTACTGATGTCTTTGCAGAGTGAAGTCAGCCCTCATCTCCTCATCATGGTTTCACAGTATCTGCCATTGTGTCCAATTGGATTGGCATCAGAGTGCTGGGACAGGAAGAGTTTGTACCTGTAGTCATTCTGAGCCAGGATTGGTGGGGTCAGACCCAAACCCAGCATGAAGACCAGCAACAGCGAACCCAGGCCCATCATCATTTTTACTAACAAAGGCTCCTGCCAAGGGAAAAAGGTATGCTGGGGCAAATTAGGCTAAAAAGGAAATTCATACAGTGGGAGAAAAATTTGGCTTTCAAGTTATTCTTAAGTGTTATGTAATTCATACAAATCCTAAATTAAAAGAAAACAAATGGTACATTTTCACAGACATTAAATTAATTAGTAATATTTATTTTGTATTTTTCTAAGTCAATAAACATTATTTTCATGTCAAGTATTTTAAAAGATGTCACAGGTTAAGTCTATGGTATTACTAAATAGCCCTTGGAGTATGTCTGTAAATCTAGAAAGACCAGAAAATCCAGGTTCTGATGGTTTCATGGAAGGCTTGTGAGAGAGGGAGCAACGTGAACACTCTTTCTCATCATCATTAAGCATTGATACATAATAACGATACACAAATTTGGCACACTGTTGAAGAATACAAAATTATACACTAATAAAATATTTTCCCAAAACCAGTTTGGCTCAGTGGATAGAGCATTGGCCTGCAGACTAAAAGGTCCCAGGTTTGATTCCAGTCAAGGACATGTACCTTGGTTGTGGGCACATCCCCAGTGGGAGGTGTGCAGGAGGCAGCTGATAGATGTTTCTCTATCATTGATGTTTCTAACTCTATCCCCTTCTCTTCCTCTCTGTAAAAAAAAAATCAATAAAATATATTTTAAAACAATCTTTGGTCATTCTAAAATACTAAAATAAATAACAGCTGAAAAAATTTCCATTAGTAACATTCATTACAATTTATAATAGAATCAAGTGAAAGCATGTTCTTGGTACTTGAGCAAAAATGTGGTACATGACTGAAGACAGAAGAGCCAAACCTAAGAGAAAAACAGGTATTAATATATGGCCTTTGCTTCAACACAGCTGCTGGCCTGGCCTGTCTGGTTTCCCATTTGCCAAGCTCTTCACATTTACACTGTGCTTTTTAGTCTTCTGGGTGTGCTTTCTTTCTCTAATTTTGTGAAAGACCTCATCAAAGGTTTATTGATTAGGATTCATTTAGGTCGCTTGGTCTTCAATAGACAAATATTGCCTTCTAATGTCAAAGGTAATTGTAGAATCTAAGGCTCCCAAGATGGAACAGGACCTTAGGGTCACCACGTCAACACCTGGGGCCAGAAACACAGAATTCAAAACCAGGAAGTAGAATCAGAGCTATAGTAGATAAGAGTCATTAGGTGGCAGTGGTGGATAGAATGTTGCCAAATATTTTTCATGCTGTAGTGTAGACCAGGGGTCCTTGTAGGAGTTGCCAGTGCTCTACAAGTTATGGGGATATTGTTGTTCAAAATAGGGTGTCTGAGATACTGGGCCTGTCTAGAATCTGTCCAAACATTCTGTGACTAGATATTGATACCAAAGATACAGCATTAGATGCAAATGTCAAAGCAAAAGTCATAAAACTCAGGATCTGCCCACAAGGATATTGCAAAATAAAGATATTCCTATTTCTAATCTCCAGGGGTGCCATTTCCAACCTTTTAGCCAATCACCTGTCTCCTTGTCAGTGTTTCCTACTGGTGCACACTCTACAGGAGGGCAAAGTCCATATTATGCACCTGGAATCACAGTAGACTCTGACTCTCTCTCTCTCTCTCTCTCTCTCTCTCTCTCTCTATATATATATATATATATATATATATATATATATATACACATATATATGTATGTATGTATATATGTATGTGTGTATATATATATGTGTGTATATATATAATTGACTTTATTTTCCTCTCCAGGCTTAAGTTTGTTCATCTATAGGATGAGAGAGTTGCTAACTCTAAATTATGAAATTCTCTTTAAGCATAAGAGAATCTTATCCTGCTTCATTAGCAAAAGTCTAATGGAATTACAGAGACAAGTTTGTATGAGTTTAGTTGATAGCAGAAGGCACCTTGTGAAAGAAATAGATGATAAAAAGATATGAGACTCAATCTCACTGAGATGTATAATTTCTTTATCTTCTTTGTTTGTTTATTGATTTCAGAGAGGAAGGGAGAGAGAGAGAGATAGAAACATCAATGACCATTGATGGGCTGCCTCTTGGGCACCGCACACTGAGGATTGAACCCGCCTGGGCATGTGCCCTGACCAGGAATTGAACCTTGACCTCCTAGTTCACAGGTCAATGCTCAACCGCTGAACCATGCCATCCATGCAAGATGTATCACTTCTTAAGGCTCAGCATATAAGTGAGGCCCACACCACCTCTAATTAAGGCCCTTGACTAATGCCACACAGGGGCTTCACATCCTACAAAGCCACTTACCAGTTGGAGATTGAAGGCCTTCCATTCCAGCCTGGAGAGGTAAAGGAAAAGCTTTGTTTATGATTTGCAGAACTTGCACATTCATTCTCTAAGAACTCAGCTAAATATTGCTCAGGCTTACTGTAATCTTGACTTCCTAAGACATCCAGAAAGCAAATCCAGTTAGTAGACATCATGGCCATCCGTATCTAATATCTTCCCTCCCACTCATAACTTGCTCACTCATATATTCAATCCTAAATTTTCCCCAAAAGAGGTAGAAATCAATTTGGGAGAAAACAAGAATGAGACATTATTTTTGGTATGGAAGTGAATCTGCCTAGGCCAAGGGTTTAGAGCCTCACGTCTGGTGGTCAAACTCACTCACACATAACCTTCCATATTCAAGCACATAACTGTCAGCCAGCTTTTTGTCAGTGAAATATATCCTCACTCTTCTTCAGACTAACTTTATCATCTGTCTCAAACCCATCCTTTAATCTTTACAAGAATGAATATCCTCTTTCTCTTTCCACAATGTTTTGAATTCAAGAGATCCACCCAACTTTACACACCAGAGTGTTAATTTGACAGTCTATGATAAATAACTATGCTTATAATTTCCATACATGCAGTTCACACTTTTATATATTCTAGGGCTATGTCCCTCAAAACAGAAAGCATAACGCCCAATTCATATTCTTCCCTTTATATTTTTTTATTCTTTTTTCCCTTCAACCTGCCAGGGTAACTTCTTTCCACCTGGCTCTTAACGAGCAATAAAAAATTCTTTTTAAAGGAAAAAAAAAGTAGGAAACATTAGAAGAAAAAATAGCTAAAAGCTTACTTTTTGTTTCTTTCCTTGCTCTGCCACATTCAATGCCTGTTCCCTGGGGGCATCCAGATGCCCTTCAGCAAATGGCTTCCCCAGGACTTTGGGGATTTTATCACAATTCAGGAATTCCTCCTAAACCTCCACTTGCTCCCAGTCTCACTAATCTCTCTTCACACACACATATATAGACAATCCCCAAAGAAATCGGCTTTCATTTTAAACTTTAGAATATGGCTCATTTTCTTCTTAATTCATAGGTTGGCCCCAAAGGCTTTAAAGGGGGGAAAATGTTGTATTGAAATAGCTAAGTGGCTAGAAATAGTATGCACAAATAAACAAACCAAGCAATAGATTACCCAGTGGTAAGAATCTTACAAAAATCTGGAAGAGTCCCTCCAACTGAAGATGGTTTCCAGCTCTTTGTTACTGGAGATGGGTTCTAGCTCTGTGAACTGAGGTTCCTCTGGTTCTGATTTTATACGTGATCAAATGAGCTGGGTGAGGAAACTAGTTACAAAGTTCCCTAATCCTGGCAGAGAGAAGGAAACCAAGGACACTGTCCCTGGCAAATAAGAAGAGAAATCCACCTTTTTCCTGGAAATGACTAGATCCACTATTTACCAATTGCAGTGGATTAGAGATTTGCTCTGGGAGGCAATTTTTGTATTAATAAGCATAGCCCTTTGTCCAAAAGCTGCCCTTTTTTTTTCTGATGTCTGTGGTTCTTACTCTTGCCCATGACAGGACTAAGGTTTCATTGTTCCCATATATGATCTGGATCCAGAAGACACTGTTTCTGATCTATGGGCCAACTCCAAGAACTGCCTTGGAAGAACCCCACAGAGTAAATGTGGCCTCCCAGCAGATTGCTGTTCCCCTGCACTGTCTGTTTACCCACATAACTTGGTTTCATGAAAGGATGCCATGCCAATAACATATGAAAAGCTTATTCATAGATTTCACAGAGCCAGGAAAGCACTTGTAGAGAAGGTTATGTGGCAGCTGTTAGTACCCACTGTCCTTGACCTCAACCTCCCAGCTACAAACCCTCATTGCCGTATTTCCTGAGTTTCTCCTTACTTCATCCTCAGCTGTCCACAGAGACTAACAGGGAGCCCCCAGTATTCTGTCCCTTGTGGCACAGCTGCAAAACTGATCATCTCCACTGATAAGCATCACTCCTGAGATGGTAACTTGATCTCACTGTCTCTCCATTTGATAAAACCTCGTAAGAGAAGAACTGTCTTATCATCTCTACAGTCTTAGTTTCTAAATCAGTGGCTGACACCTAGGCCCCAAGGTCTTTTTATTATCCCTCCTGGTCTGAAAATGCATTCTCTGATCTCACTTTGGGGACCCCAACCATGCAGATTCTCCTGGCTTCTCTCAGGGCTCACCAGCACAACTTTGTTTGGTCGTGGTTACCAAACAAGGCAGGTAGAGTTGAAAGGCTTCCAAGAATCCCAGGAAAGCTCTGCTCCTAGCTTACTGATAAATCCTAAAAACTGATAATATGCCTTCACTTTGGAGGCATTGGTCCCTGTTCCAAAGCACTCTCTCCTAGGAGAGATTAACTCTTTAAACAGCTGCCACTGGGTTACACATGCTTGGGCATGTGCTCTAGAGCCTATCTTAGGAACAGTTTTGGTAACTGAAAGGGCCTGAGGACTTGAGGAAGAAAGGTGAATGAGACAGGTTAATAGAAAACTAGGCATGTAGGCAGGTTAATAGAAAACTAGGCAGTTCCCTGGCATGTAGAATAAGCAAAACAGAGGCAAATATTTAAACAAAGGGCCAAGAAATCAACAGCCAGTGAATCAGACATTAGACTCTATCTTCCCTACGAAGGACACTTAGGAGCAGGTGTCCTTGGTTAGGGAAGGACACCTAACCAACCAGAGAGTGAGTAGCTAAAATCGCCCTAGTCAGGGAGATAGGTAACAGAGACCCTGTGGTGCCATTAGTGCCAAACCCAAGAACGAATGAAATCAGAGGAATGAATAACAACAACAACAACAACAACAACAAAACAATTAGTGGCAGACAAATCTCTACCTCAAGATAGAGATAAAATATATGAAAGATATATTTATGTATTTTAAAAATGTTCTGACAGCTTGAACTTGAAGAGTTTTTCTCTTTTTTCTAAAATGTTTTTCTATGTCTCATCTTCAAAGTTGATGTCTTTCAGGAGCAAAGAGAGGAAACAAGATAAGGGGTCCATAGAGTAGGTAGGGTCTCTACTGACACCTAGCAGCATGCACAAATCCTCATTTTCTCTTGTGGGCAGACAAGCTGTTTGAGAGTGGGACCTATTTTATATTAATCAGATTCACTCTTTGAGAGAATGATCTCAAACCCCACTATAAGCTGAGAGCAGGCAGCTTGAGCAACCTGGTGGAATATTTGCTTCATCACCTTGGCAATGAGGCACACCCAGGCTGCAGAGGGCCTCTGAGCAGAGGGCATGGAGCGGCCAGGGAGTGGCATTGGGGTGGGGGGTAGGGGTGGAGGGGCAAGGTTTGAAGGATTGCATCATTGCCCAGTGACAGGCAAGCATTCTGCACCTGGCCTCTGAGGGCCTCTGGCTGGGGAGCAGGGAAGGCAGTTGGAAGCCATGAGGACTGCCCGGAGGGCAGTTGTGGGGCATGAGGCCTGCAGGGGAGGGCATTTGGGAGTGATCAGGCCAAGGGAGAGGGGACAATTGGGGCAAGCAGGTGAGCAGGCAGGGTGGTTAGAGGCAATCGGCAGGCAGACAGGTGAATAGTTAGGAGCCAGCAGTCCCAGATTTCGAGAGGGATGTCCAACTGCCAGTTTAGGCCCTATCCCACAGGGATATCCTCTGGCAATCAGACATTCCCTGAGGGGTCCCAGTTTGGAAAGGGTGCCGGCCAGGCTGAGGGACTCCTCCACCCCCCATGAATTTCATGCACCAGGCCATTAGTCATGTTACTGGAATCACACTGGTAAATGCTCCCAACAATAACTTGACCAGCCTCTGACCTCAGCCTGCTTATAATCTGACATCTGCATTTTTGACAAAAGGCAGGCCCTTCCTCTTTCCCTGGAATGGCTTTTCCTATCCTCTTTGCCAAGTGATAGTTTTTCTCCTCATGACTGAAATACCTTCTTTTTCTGTGAGTCTTGGTACAATACCTGGCCACTCCATGCAGTCATAGAATAAAAGAGAGAGGGACCTCGAAGGCCATTGGATTAAGTCCTCATTTTAAAGATGAGGAACCTGAGGGACAGAGGAAGAGAACATGTATGGCCCAAGGAACATCTAGGGTTCCTAGTGTAAAAGCTTCCCAATGCACTACACAGCTATCAGGTTCTAACCAGTAATTTCTAGAAAATCCAAGCTAATTGCAAAGGTGCCTGTGAAAGTTGCTGTTTAAGGGAAACCTACTTTGAGTATTTCCCTGAATTCAAAAAAATATATTAGTTTATCTGTAAAAAAGGAAAATGAAGTGTCACACAATTATCATTCTGCACTAACTAACTAACTAGTTAGTAGCTGTGCAGTTTAAGCAGCTCTATGAACACCTGAGGCTGCTTCTGGGAGGTTGGCCACCTGCTGTTCAGATAATTGTATCACTTGGGTGTCTAGTCATTGCATTAATGACTTGGTTATAAGGTTCTCAGTGACACAAAGGAAGGGTCTTGGCTAATTGAAGATTTTCCTGGTCCCCACAATGGATTTGAGACTGTTTTTACTGTCCTTTGGAAACAGAGATGTCCTGTCACGCCCAGGTGCTGTGTCTGTGGGTGTGCTGTCTCCCAGTAAGAAGGCTGAGGGTCCCAATGGTGCAGTGAGAAAGCTGAAAGAGGAGGCTGCTGGCAGAGGCTCCAAGAATTTCACCGCGCTGGCTGTGGGTGGGTTAAGGGTGAAGACACAGAGGTGAGCAAACAGAAAATGAAAGCATCAGATGTCCTTTCCACTGCAAGAACTGAACAAGTTCTGCGCCATAAATCTGGCCACCAACCTGGGAGCAAGCAAAGACTCCCTGGTTTGACAAGCGCGGGCCTCCCTGGGCCTCCCAGGCGGTGGTCCCTTGGAGTCCTACCTGCTGGGCTGCAGGCATTGGCGCCGCCCTCTCTGCCCAGCTGCGGAAAGTAAACACGGGGTGGGAATGCAGCCCCGCTGACTACAAAACTGCACTTTTGCCTCCTTCCTTTTCCTCAGCTCCCAGTCTGGTCCCACAAACTCCTCCCGAATTTCCTCTCCTAAGAAGGGATTACCCCGGCCAAAGCGCCCCTGATAAAGTTAGGACACGAAGCAGGAGCAGGAACAGAAATTGAATCCATTTTGGTCTGGGGACAAAGTTGCAGAAAAGGGCAGGCTTAGAAAGAGAAGTTTTGGTTTCTCACCTGCTTCTTCCTCCTTTGTAAGAAAACGGGGAGCTGGTAGAAAACGCGAAGATGCTGTTTTGATTCCTGCTTTGGATCTGCGCGGGGTCCGCGTGCCTGTGTGTACACTAAGGGTCTTGGGGTGCTGTGTGTAGGAGAAATCCGGGGGGCGAGCTCTTGGGTAGTTGGCACCACGCCCAGTTTCTCTGAGAAAACCCCGTGTCCCGGCCCCGCCTCCGGAGGTTGCACCACAGCAGCCCCCGCCCCAGGGGCAGTGGGAGAGTCCCTGCCCAGCTCTGGAGCTTCCCTGCAGGTCTGCATTGGAGACACGGGGTCAGGAAGACCAGGAGGCAGGGACTGCAGGATGGGGACACCCGCCCTGCCTGCGGAAGCCCGAAGGGTCAGGGGCTGCTGCTCCCAGGAGCAAAGACGCCCCCAGAACCCAGGAAGCCAGGCAATTTCGTTTCCAATGCAAGTCATCAGCCCGCTTCTGCTTCGCGTTCAGTGCACCTCTCCTTTGCAGAGCAGTTTGGCACAGGAGAACTTTGGCAGGGAACAGAACTTTTCTCAGAAGCTCCTAAAGAAGGAAAAGCAAGTTCTGGGATTTGAATCCAGAACCTCTCGCACCCAAAGCAGGGATTATACTGCCTACACTAAAGGACCCAGTTAAGCACTAACCCACACTTAGGTTCCCTTTGGACCCATCTGTAGGTAGTGATCCTAAGCCCACTTCCCAGTAAACTTCCTGAATGCAAATGTTTATGTCAGTGACTATTTGCCAGGGAACCTGACTTATGATCCAAGAATATAAATGCAGCCCTAGCGGGTTTGCCTCAGTGGATAGCCCATCACCCTTGGGGCCTGAAGGGTCCCAGGTTTGATTCTGGACAAGGAGCACATGCTTGGGTTGCAGGCTTGATCCCTAATAAGAGGCATGCAGGAGGCAGCCAATCAATGATTCTCTCTCATCACTGATGTTTCTATCTCTATCTCTCTCTCCCTCTCCCTTCCTCTCTGAAATCAATATAATTGTGTGTTGTTGATTTTTTTAAAAGAATATAAATGAAAATGTGATGTTTGTTGTTTTAATTCTCACCTGAGGATAGGTTTTATTGAGAAAGCAAGTGAGCAAGAGAGACCTACCAAGAGAGAATGAAACATCTATTGGCTGACTCCTATAGGTGTCCACCTGAGGAGTGGTACTTTTCACCTAGGTATGTGCACTGACTGGGAATCCAACCCATGACCTTTCGGTGTGTGGGATAACACTCCAACCAATAGCTACCCAGGCAGGGCTGGATGTTTTTTGGTTTTTTCAATATGTTTTTATTGATTCTAGAGAGAGTGGAGGGAGAGGGATAAAGAGATAGAAACATCCTTTGGCTGCCTCCTGCACAGCCCCTACTGGGGATCCAGCCTGCAACCCAGGCATGTGCCCTGAATGGAATCAAACCAGGACCTCTTGGTTCATGGGTCCACATTCAACCTCTGAGCCCCACCAGCTGGGCGCGATGGGTTTTTGCTTTAGAATATATACATATAAAAAGTTGTAAATGCTCTGAATATCCAAAATAGGGAATTTGTTTGATGGATCATACTACATCCTTAATAAAAAATACTACAGAGCTATTCAGAGTAATATAGATATTTTTTTGACTTGGAATAAATAAGATGCATATTTTTAATGAGCTTTTTTTTGTTGTTATCGTTGTATATATAGTAATACTAGAGGGCTAGTGCATAAAATATGTGCTCTGGTGGTGGGGACAGGGGGTGTTGGGTCCCCTTTAGTTCAGCCTGCACCCTCTCACTGTTTGGGGTCCTTTGGGGTATGTCCGCCATAGGGATCGGACCTAAGATGGCAGAGAGACATCCCTCTCGCAGTCTGGGACCCCTCACTCTTTACCACCCACCTGC